>JALJCO010012193.1:1575474-2201961 GCA_023101725.1 Atherinomorus stipes | reverse complement strand
GTATGCTTTCGTTCCAGTTACGTATTGCTGGTGGTGGAATGGTGTTTTAGGCTAAAACATTGCCGAGTTAGGCGGTAGACCTTGTAAGGGTGTGCAGGGTGCAGTTTATTACTGACCATTTCCTCTCATGGTAGAAATAAATAAATCAAAAAATATCACTGAAAGTTTTTTGTCTATAAAATATTATTTTTGGCAATGAAAATTTGTGTTCACTATCATTCATGTTGTTTATAAAGGATTAATTAACAACAGCAGCACAATAATGTGGAACACAGTGGAGTGTTTTTTTTACACTTAATAAAACTAAATTAATCTAATTCACCTTTCTTGTGAATTAACTATCTTGTATCTTGTGCTTTTTAACTTCTCCCCCAGGAAAGGAGGCTATGCGCACACCCATACCTAGAAATCCACAGAGACGGTCAGATTCAGTTTATGGTGCCCTTGGCTCGGCAGGGTGATTTTTATGTGCCTGAAGTCCGGCAGGTGGAAAGGAGGTTGTCTGAACAAGAGGAATCATGCAGCGATACAGACGTCTCAGGTACGTGATCCTTTTTGCTGTGGTGCATTAGCACCAACAATAATGCTTTCTGTTGTGCTGCAACTGCTGACAAGAACCCCTTTTTTTTAAGCGTTAAAGACTACAGAGCTCATACAGTATAACTGGAAAATGGGAACAATTTAGCAGCATCAATAGTTTTACGATTACTGCATGTCAGGCTCAGACAACAGTTACATTATGGTGTGATTGTCACTGAAGTTGATATCCTGCACAGGACAGCAAATGTAAATTTTACCAAAGATATGGCTCAGTCATTACCTCTTATATAAACAAGAGTCTATCGATACTTGCAGTTTAAATGTTTGGATTTAAGAGTAATTAAAAGAATGTGATGGCAAGTAGATAAAAACAAATATTAATTAGAAATGAAGCAACAGCTATTATGTTACATTTAGTTATCAAAGCACTTCTTTTTCCCCATAGTGCATTTATGACTTGCTTTTGTTAAGCAGCCAACATCAGTTCCAGTTACTTGGTGTCCCACAGGGAAAACAAGCAAACAAAAGCAACAAAAAAACAAACAAAAAACCACAACGACTAATCTTGTCAGTTTATACTAAATCTCCAACCAGCATCAGCTCTACTTCATACCATTTGACACAGTCCATTCTGCGCTTTTTATGCCCAGCTTAGGTGGCTACTGTAATGCATGCGTCTGTGGTAACCTTCGCATGCAGTCAGTTTTTCTCCACCAACTCCTGGGGGAAAATACTGCTGTTTATCTGCTAAATGCTGCAATATATATGCTAGCTTCCAGGCAGTTGCAGTGAGGGAAACAAATAGTAAAGCTACAGACAGAAAGCAAAATGGACACCAAAAACTCCAAACAGCTGAGATGAGCTAACACATTGGGTGATCAAAATGGTTTTTGAACGATTAACTGAAGATGAAAAACGAAGAAGGTATTATGAACTATTTTAATGGTTAGCAAGATTTCTTCCTGGAAAACAGACTGTTAACACTTTGTAAAAAGTTCTTGAAAAATACTTTCGACAAGGACTCATTTCCTGATGGCTATAAGAAAACAGGATTCTACATGTGTGTTTTGCCCTCTGTGTCCAGTCGTGATAGTTGATTTTTTGGTGGATCAAGGGGAATTGGACCTTGGCTCTACTGCTGTTTTGTTTATGAACAGCTCTGCAGAAGCACACTGTTACTGACACCTTCTTAGGTGTTAATGAAAAGACTAAACACAGCAGCTTCTGGTGGAAGTGTACTGCCACTCACTGAAAGGCTGTGTGCAGCCATAGTGTATGGACTCCATCTGGAAATGTTGCTTGCACTGACAAAGATGCATAAGCACTTAAACAGCACTTTACCTGACAGAAAATTATCCTCCAGAGACATCAAAGCTTTTCACGAGGTGAAGCAAATGTAGTCATTAGTTGATATTAAATGGCAAATATGTCTATGAATCTTCTGATAACAGCATTGAAACCCTTGCTTAGTACTGCTTCGTGGCAGAGGGCATTCTGATTTTTATTTTAAAGCCAAGAGCTATTCCTCATAGTGAATATAAATAAAGCTTTGCTTATAATGGAAAGCTACAAAGTTGAAATAACCATGAAAAATGGAAGAATACACATGGGAATCTCTGTTACAGAACATGTTTAATATTTAAACATGCTGTAAATAGCATGTCGTTAACAGCTGGACTGAAGTTATTAGAATAGAGGACTGAGTTATTGGGAGTAAATTATGGTGGTGTGATGCATAAGTATTAAATCATACTAGTTTCTCAAATGTAATGATTACCTGATTACCTGTTAGCTGGTAAGTGGACAGGTGTGTCACAGCATTTGAACTGAAACTGTTTATACAATTAATCGTGAGAAAATCTGTATGTTTGCCTTATTTTTCATATATTACAATACTTTTAAAGGTATTTAGTAACTGAATTGGAAAAATCTGAGGTTTGTAATGCTTTGTGACTGAAGTATGTACACATGGAGATTAGTTCAGATGTCTGCTAAAGGGTCTTATGGTTTGAATGTTTCATCCTTATGGAGCTGGTGTTTTGGGTCCCCATGAGAATAAATCAGAAAACACAGCAATTTTGTTTCTGTGTTTACAACCCATGCTCATCTTTCCTGAACTGGTGATGATGCCATTGCTCCACCTCTCCCATAACCTGCATTCACCAACCCTGTTAACAGCTACAAGAGCTGTAGATGATGATGTCACCAAGTGTCAGCAACTGTCAACTGACACTAAAGTCTCTTTTTCAGCTTGATTGTCCACCAGCCTCTTCAGTTGTTTGTTTATATCGCAAGAGTTTATGTGCATGCTTTGCTTTATTCTCTGTTTTCTGAGAATTTCAGTAGCAGGTCTGGTATATATGGTTTTACTCAAATGTTTACATACCCTCCAATTGACCCTTCACCACTTTTTTTGTCTTGTCAAAACCAAAAAAGGCAAGTGGAGACATGTGGAATATGGATTAAACAGCGTGGATTTTGGATCAAACCATGTGGAATATGGATTAAACAGTGTGGAATATAGATTAAACAGCGTGAAAGATTGATTAAACAGCGTGGAAGACCTTACTCTCAGGTGCATTAGGCTGAACACGAAGCTGAACAAACTGTTTGCTCCAAGGTAAGACACTAATGCCAACTAGCACAGTTGTTAGCTACAAGACAGCGGTATAATATTAAGTAAAAGCTTTTGTTTTTACATGGAGTAAGGTAGCTGTGTATTGCGACAGACTTAACAAATATACCAGATAAACACTAGTAAGTCATGTTGGTTGCCAGAGATGAATATAACACGGTTCTCTCTGCCAGTTTCTCAGTCCAGTAGCCGCTATCCTGATCAGATCCAATGTATTGATTGAACCCACGATGTGGGAACAACACCTTTGTCCGCTAGAACCAAAAGGGGAAAACATCCGGCAACAGGCTAAAACATGTCAGATACCCGAAACTGTCTGGAGTCATACATGACAGTTATCTTAAAATAAAACAATATGTTAACTTACTCTGTGCTGCAAGAACATTGTTGTTCCTTTATACGTTTTTTCTGGACACGAATCATCAAGATGTGGGCTGAGTCTTTCTGTATCAGTGTTGTTTTTGTTAACGACGATGACGAAATTGTTTAGTTGACGGCCCCTTTTTTCATGACAATAACGAGACGATGACGAGCTAAACATGTCTATGATGACTAAAACATGGCAAGACTTGTGAATTTTCGTTTACGAAACGATACTGGACGAAAATGTTAGTGTTTGGTCTGTCAGACGTTCACGATGCAGGAAATGTCTACCTATTCTGCATTAATCTGTCAGTCAAAAGTTTAAAAAGTAGTTGCATCCTCTTCTTGTTTGGGCACACCGACCACCGCTTAGTGTGCTGCTGCTTGCGCATCAGAGTTGTGCAGGTTTTACCGACCCACATCCGCTCGAACCGAGAGCCACTAACTGTGGCTCGCCCTGTCAAACCTGACCCGCATATCACACATTAATTTGCTAAATTCACTGTAATCTCTGTCATTTTGCCACTTAGGGGCTTTATTTATTTGATTCCTACACAAAAGAACATCATCCTGGTTTTAACTGTGTTCTCTGTTCCTGCTTCGTATTACCAGCAGTGTCTCTCCCTGTGCTGGAAATGATCCTGACGACTGATATTTAAAACACGTCATGTCCACAAATGAAAAAGAAACTTACTCTCACTGCGACCCACCAGAACTACATAAATATCTGCCCACACCTGAACCGTGATCTTTGTCATTTCTATCTGCTAAACAGCGTTCTTGTGGGTTACCTGTTGGGTATCCGAACTGTTGCAGGACTCTGGCGCACTGACCTGCAGACAGACACGCAGGTGAGGCAGCATCAACCAAGCTGCTTGGCTGCTTTGGTCAGAAACCATCATTGGTGTTGTGATGGGAAGTTCAGCTCTTTTCAGAGAGCTGGCTCTTTTGATTCGGCTCCCAAAGAAGAGCCAGCTCTTTCGACTCCTGAACGGCTCTTAATTTTAGATATTTGCAGCCCTATGTTTTACCTTAATTTTGCAATAAATTAATGGTTTGTGTGTTTAAAACTTTTTTGCATTCAGTATTTTTATGAGAAGCCTTAAAATTCTCAGAGCTGGCTCTTCTGAGCACGACACATCACTAGATGAAATGATTATGGACACTTCTATGGAGAGTATTTTGTTTCTTTATCATTTAATCAAATAAAATAGATTTGAAACCAAAAAAGAGGTTTGAGAGCAAACAAAAGTAGGATTTGCAAGCAAAAGTTTTTAACTTGAAAGCAAAAAGACTGATTTGCAACCAATTTTTTTTTAAAACTTGAAATCAAAAACGACTGATTTATAAGCAAAATAGTTGTTTTTAATTTCAAACATCATTTTTGATTAGAGTTGAAGAAATATGCTGTTTCATATTTTTATTTTTCAGTTGCAACCTGTTTTGTTTTGATCTCAAAAATTTCTTTTTGATTGCCACTTACTTTTTTTTTTGCTCTCAAAGCTCTTTTTTGGTTTCAAAACTACTTTATTTGATTAAATGATAAAGAAACAAAAATACTCTCCATACACTTCTAATAGCCTATAATCCATCACAAAGAGAACAGAATGTATTGTAGACTATATTTTTAATATAAAAAAGTAATAAGGTTAGTTGTTTAAGGGGGCAAGGCAATGCAAAAATTATTAATTTTTTTTTTTTGTTTAATATTTTTTTTCCAAAAAACTTTTTGGGCCCCCGCTTTTCTCCCTTGGGTTTCTTTGGGCTTGAGTTGGTTCTTCGCTTCCTCCCCCCTTTTCTTCCCCTTTTTGAATTGCACTTGATAGAGCCTGTAACCTTGATTCCAATTCTTAATATTTACTGACCTAAACTAAAACTTTTTTTTTTTTTTCTTAAAAATATAGCCGGACTAAAACTAGACTAAAACGTTTTTTTAATTTCGTCGACTAAAACTAGACTGAAACCTTTTTGATTTCTGTCCACTAAAGCTAGACTAAAACTATCAGATACAGAAATGACTAAAATGTGACTAAAACTAATAAGCATAAGCTTAATTAGATAGCTGTCATAAATAACACTGTTCTGTATGAACGCTGAGCCTTTGCTTCGACTTTAACATCTTCATCAACATTACTCTGCCAACAAATAATGATGTTTTCCTCAAATGCATACTACAGTCCTCTCTGTCTAGCTCCCTCTGGTATTTCCCAACTATTACTCCAGAAGTTTACTACCATTTCCTTCGGAATATGTTCACTGAAATCACTTAGCAATCCACGTTGATGTATGCAGAAATTAACTTAAAACCGAGAGCTTGTCAGACTTGGCAACTGTAACCATGGGGGCGGGACTTAGCAAAGGGTCAATTAAAAAAGGGAAAAAAAAACAACTCTCAGTCTTTAATGTGAGGGACCCATAAGATGGTGACCGTGGGAGCTGCTTTAGTGGCTTCACTTTTAACTCTTCAGAAACCAATGGGTGACGTGAGCGGAAAGTTTGTCCAGTAGAGTCTTTTGGATGCACAATCTCTGGAAACACTTCTGTCTTTCCAGGAAACTTTTTTTATTAGTACATTTATACATTTTTTTTTTATTACTTTTATTGTTCACCTAAATATAAGGCACAGTTGTATAGTGCATATTGACATTAATTGCCAACACAGTCTCCCCCAAGCCATCGCCTACTGATGCAAAAAAAAAAAAAAAAGATGTTGACCCAGCAGCATTCAGTGCATGGAGTTCGTTTTTACTCACTTTTTGACACACAAAGATCTCCTCCAGCTAAAAGCTCACCAATTGTCAATATGTAATGTCTGGGAGTGAGAACTGGTTAAAATGATTGACTCTGCTTTTAGTGTTATACCTCTGTACAATAAATAACCCGCTTTTTTAAATTGCTCAGGTATTATATAAGTTAATATACTTGTATAATGTTAACGCTTAGCACTTCCTCAAATGCAGACAGTAACTAAGGTCTGACAAGACTAAAGGACTGGGTTTTGTTCTTATTCTGTCTTTAGCAAATGAAAAGTAGCTCCATTTACTTAACATCAGATAACTGATTCAGTCATTACAAAATATTACTTTTTCTCTCCTTAAAGGGACATTGTGTAACAATTGTATATTGCGAGCAGCTCTCTCGTACTTTTCATGCTGCGTTCGCGTGAAACCGGGCAGACGGACGACAGCCGCTGCATGTAAAGGCATAAACAAACCTCTATGTGATGACGTGGTCTGTCAGATACAGTGACTTCAGTCCACATCTGATTTGTTGTCATGGTGATGTCGTATTGTTTTCCCTGACCCATGTTTTACCGTCTTTCATTCGGCTTCTGTGATTAAAATGACAACTGGTTTGTTACCGTTTGCCGTCTGCCCGACTGTACGTGAACCCAGCATTAGTTTAACACTCGGTTCCCTCCTCTGCACCCGCGGTGACTTTTCAAAGGCATTACCTCGAACTGAGCTGAAAACTTCGGTGAGTTTCTGTGGTTTCCTACTGTCACGCTTCAGCTGAACGTAAAACATTGGCGACACGACATGGAAGCCACCACCGAGCCGACCCTAGGATGTAGATATGAATGATACGAACGGCAAATTTGGAGCTTAGAGGAGTACTTCAGTTTGTTGATGGGAGTGATTACTGATTAATGCAAAAACACTTTTGAACCAAATAATCAATTTTTGTGAATAAATAACAGGAGAACTTACACAATATCCCTTTAAATCCCTGGATTGTTTGCAGTATGTTTTGGGTTATTGTTAATCTGTGTCCTGATGCTATGTCTTTCTCTCTGACAGATCCATTTTGGTTTTTTTGCTATTTTTTTTCAGCCTGATAATGACCTGTTTCACCTGCACTGGAAGTTTCTTTGATTGCATGTTGTAGGTTCACTGTACTAGCTTCCAAATGAAAATGTCAATCTTTGAATCAATTCCAGACCTTTAACCCATGAAGAAATAATGAAGGCAAACCTCTCAAGAAAGCAGCCATCGTTGAGTTAGCTGTCAAGTTAAATTTGAGCTCCATCAAACGAGATCTCTAAATATAAGAGATTGATATTTTTTAAAAGTCCCTTCTCCAAATTAGATGTGAATACCCCAAATTTAAGCTGAAAGTTTGAACTTTAAGCTCATATTCATTATATAACTGTTACTACAAGCAGTTTTTGGTGTAAAACTGAAATGGCAAAAATTGCCTCAGTGCTGTATTTTCAGAAAAAAACTGCTTTTAAGCACTCAAAAAAATGAGTTTACATCTTCTCACACCTTTTGCCAAATTCCTTTGAAAGTTTCACTCTGGATTTCATATGTGAAAGCAGAGAAAATGGAGTAGTGTTCACAAATCCTGCTCTTCACATGTCACAAGCAGGCGACACATGAAGAGCAGAGTGGAAGTGACATTCAGGTTCATGTCTTTGAATGATAATGTGACAGATAGTTGTGCTCCTGTCACACTGGGATCAACTCAGCCAGTGTGAGCCAGTGGAGCATTCAGGCCACTGGAAGCTTCTTTGGTCTGTCGACGCCCCCACCCCCTCTTCCTGACACACATGCTCATACTGTTCCCCCACACTCCCCATACCAATCGTGTCTCAGTGACCTTATCAACCCTTAGCTTCTGCACACATGGCTCCTCATGCTTCCAGACAGCAGTTTAACAATTACGCTGTCAATCCCTGGCATAGTTTGCTCTGAAATAAAATTGGTTTTGCATTTTGTGTGTGTGGTTGTTCATCAACAGCAGTGCACAAACAAGCCACAAACTGCTGCTGCTTTTGTTTGCAATTTTAATACTTTTGGGAACAATTCTGAGTCAAACATCAAACTCAAAGCTCTCAAGTCCATGAGAGCAGGCCCATGTTTACCCTTGAGGCCCCTTTAAAAAAACTTGCACTTTTAGAGCTTAGGTACCAAAATGATACCAAAGTAAGTGTCTATAAAGTTAAGATATCATATAAAGTTCTTTATTATATTCATATATTTTTAGCTTTTTCTTATTGCAAGGTGTTATCCTTCTAGTTTCTTCTCTTAATTCTTCACCTCATGTTGTATGCAGAAGAAAAGACCAGCCAGTCATGGCTTTAAAAGATTCTCACAGATTTTACATGCACCTGCATTGACATGCTATGCATGCATCCAGTAGGAGAAAAGAGTCCCTCTCTTGATCAGTATAAACATAATGTCAGTTTGCTTTTTGTTGTTCTCATTATACACACACGTGGAAAATGTGGAATTACAAACATGATTATAAAAGAAAAATCCTGACCAAGATTTGTACAATTAGCTTTTAAACTGAATTAGATATTGAGAATTTTAATAAACAGATTCAGCAAAAAGAACATATCTGGTGCCCAAAGGTGCCTTGTGGGTTAAGGTATGAAGACTTGGGATTCGGGAGGTGTTTATTACCATTTGTGCACACAGACAGAACAGATAGGAAATTTTTTTGTGAAAGAGCTCTAAGACTCTGCATAATAATAGTAATAGGAAGAAGAAGAAAAAGAAGAAGAATATGATGATAGTGATGAAACTAATAAAATCCATGTTAGCTGTTCCTCTGTGAAATTGTGCTGCTGTGTCTTAATTTGCTCTCTTTTACTGAAAACCTAGGTTCATGCCTGGTCTCTGTGTTGGTGAGGAAACTTTATAAGTGTCAGTTTTGCCCACAACTTTCCCCTTTCCCTCACTGATGCCAGTTTAGTAACTTTTTTAAAATTATTTTGTGTCAAATCTGAGAATTATTGGGGCAATCTGTAGTTCATTTCTAATTGGAGAAAGCCAGTAGAAAAGCCCTGTGGGCACAAGAACTCACTTTTCCTTCAGTAACACATTGTTACATAACCTGTGTTAACTAACTTTATCTTTCAGTGGTAATTTTTTTCATATAAATACATCCAGATTACAAGAAAGGACATTCCAGACAGTAGATGTGTCAGGCAGAGAGAGCTGGTAAAATTAGTGACTGTTGGGTAACCAGTGGTCTTGTTCAATCACATGGGAGCAAGACTTAGAAGCAAAGACAAGACAGCTAATGGACAGCTAATACTGTTTCTCAGTAGGCAAATACAGTGTTCTAGCCTACTGTTAATAATATCATAATGGTATGGTTTAGTAGAAAAATTTTGGTGATATATTTTATGCCTGTCTGTCTAAAGATGATTGTATATCATTTTTGGTTATAAAGCCCAGCCCAATCGCCATCACAACACAAAATACATGCATTTGATGTGCTGTGACATGGTTTACCTCATACTGTTCTCAGATTATTTAATCTACTTGGTGAAATGATCTGTGCTGGTAGGATTTGCTTTTTTTCATTACTGTATATGAAATATTTCCATGCCCTTGTCAGTGTTTATTATGTGTCCTTCTAAGTGTGTGAGGGTTTACAGTGAAATTCCTTTCACTAGATATGCAGAAAAGAAGAGGAAAAAGTTTTAAGAAAACTTGGTTCAGACCTTCTTCTATCCTGGCAAGCTTGATCAGTCTTGTAGGGGAAAAACAAGCTGCCAATCACAGCTCTTGCAATCCCCATCCTTGAAGCCCCTCTAACCACTTTGTGTTATTACATTTTTGAGGAGGTATACGTCCATAACATTGTAGCCTAAAGCATAGCTTTGCATGCAGTTGCTGGAAGTGCAAAAGAATAAAAGAAGCCTTTGTTGGCCATTCAACACCAAATGAGAGCGAAAAATATTTCATACATAAATCTTGGTCTGCACAGACGATGACTCAAAAATGATCGGTTAAGAGAATGAAAACATTTTAAGTCTGAGTCTTTTTGCCTCATGTTAATCATGAATGGTCCGTCTCTCAGCCGTACAGAGGCAGTTTTTGAAGTAACCACAAAAGCCTTCCAATGAAATGCAAATATTCCCTCCAAATGAAGATTTCACGCCTAATGCGTGTATTTCCAGTCCAAATGGGATTTTTCTCCCCATTGACTGATTAGAACTTGTAACTTCCCTCAGGGTTTCCATCAGCAGTTCAAAACCAAACCCTCTGGCCTTTCAGCTCTTATTGTGAAGATTTTTTTTTATGTTTTATGTAATCTTCCTTTCCTCCCATTAACCACATGCATATGAGTTGCGTGGAAATTAATCGTCTAGTGCTTGTGGCTAAATTTTAATTTTTTTTTTCATGTAAATTTTTTTGCTTTTTTTGATAAAGAAAAATAATACATCATACATCATAATATATTGTGATGTTATGCATTTCTTCATCATCTGTGCATCTGTTTCAGTGAAATCAGTGAACATTTGCATGATCTGGAATAAATTATTGTTTTTTGCTGTGCAGGATTGCAGTTAATTCCGAGGCTCCTGATTCACCTCTTGTTTAAACACTAGCATGTGCAATCCCCTCTTAACCTAGACTCATACTGACACTCAGGACAAAGTTGTTTTCTCCTCCTAACATCTAATATCCTAATACTGATTATCCAAATTTGGACAATGTTTCAGCCTTACTATTATGAGTTTTTCAAAGTGCAGCAAAACACACTCGGCTGCAAGCTTCCAGTTCAGGAACAATCTTTTTAACTAATTGCAGCGTTTGCATTTGTACTGTTCATTTCCTGATTTTGCAGTTTTATAAATGTTTCTTACAAGTGTGATATTTAATTTGACTTTTTTTTTTTTTTTGTTTGTTTGCTTTCTTGGCTCATTGTGTTTTGCTTGAAAACATGAAGATTAATAAACTGTTAAAATAAATCTTGCTTTGCTATGGATTTTGATGATTGATGATTTGTTTGTGAGTGAACAAAATCATTTCTCCTCTTCCTGCTTGCATTCTTGATTGAATTAAAAAAAAAAAAAAATCCCTATTCTTTACACACGGATACACAATTGTAATGCACGTCATGAACTAGATTGACAATCTGCCTGCCAGTCATTCTGTTTAATGAACACACCTCAGCTTCCTCACAGATTTTATACTTTACAAAAGCTGTAGTGTTAGAATGAGACACATTACAGGTTTCTAAGGACAAAAGTCTGCTGGTATTAAATGCCGGTATGTGTGTTTCAGCATTAGGTCTGCTGTTTGTGACCGGCTGGCTTAGTGTTAATAGATATTGATTTGAGAAGAGCATTGTGCACTCAGAAAGAGATTAAAGGTCAACAAACTGGCACACGTACGTAAACATGAAACTGATCTTACAAACCTGAGAGGAACGAACTAAAAAACAATGAGAAGTCAAGTGGACCGGCTGCTTCTGTGATCCAATCCAATTTAAAAGCTTTAACTCATGAAAGTTTGTAATTAACAACTCCTCAGGGCTTATTCGTGTCAACTTTTTAGTCACAGGTGTAGTGGCTTCCATATAATAGTTCCTTAACAAGCAGAGAAATGTGACAAGCGTGCCATGCTGTCACTGCTTTGTCTTTTTTTTTAAGGTATTTGTTGGTTCTTCAAATTGAAACAGAAGAAATTCATCACATCAGCTGAACTGAATGTGGAAGATGGGAAAGTCGTGCTGTTTCCTCACAATTTGTATTTCTACACATGCTAATTTATGAACACATACAGTAACCATCTACAAGTAGAAAAGCATCTATGTAAACAAGAATTCTCTTGATAATTGATAGAAAATCCATGAACTTGTAATTTATTTTAATATTACCTGCTATATTTTTTTATGTCAGTGCTCTTTAGACTTAAAACTTTTTTCATTCTCTCAAAATGACTCATTTAGCATTATCCTATGAAGCCTCGTATACTGACTTTTATATCAGAATTATTTCAGGAGAAAGATGAGGGAATTCTCTCCACACGTGAAAGAAATGATTCATCAGTTTCATGTAAAATGAAGGGAGACCTTGGGAAGATTTAATAGTCGTTCTGGACTGAAATCAAAGTGCAGCCCAAATGGCGTCATGCAGATTTTCGGTTGAATCCCAGCCCTGGATTTGTGGGCAGTCTTGTTTTTCTCATGTGGTGTTTGTTGATAGAAGTCGACTCACCATCTGTCCATCCACTCCCTTTGTTTCATCGCTGCTCTAGGTGCAGACTCCAACAGTGAATACAGCTCTGGGAGTGGAGTTCTCCTGTCGGACAGCAGAGAGACATCGCCGGCCGCGTCCTCTGTCCACTCCATGCCTATCAGAGAAGAAGGGAGTAGGGACTACAAAGGGAGAAGCTCCAGTGGAACACCGTTTAAAGAGCTGGACCTGGTGCGTTCAGGTGGACGTCAAGAAGACAGAGAAGAGCAGCAAAAGATCTTGGAGGTTCCCACTCAGGGGTTGTGGGGCATTGTTGGAGGGGAGGAGTAAAAGTTCAATGTCTAAGTTGAGACTAAAAAAAAAAAGGTTTTTAAAAAGATTAAGTTGAGAAGTTTTAAGAATTTGTATTTGTAACAAAAATAAGGGCTGGTGATCGACTTTTGTTAAAGGTAGAGTCCAAGGTCCCCCCACCGTTTCTGTTTGCAAACAACAGTATTCAAACTGAGCGCCCCTCCCTCTCAGGCTAATGGCTGCCTCGTTATTCAGCCTATTCAGCTTCAAGCTTCTCCTTCAGAGTTTAGAAGCGGGTAAAAACCAAACCAATATTAACCCTGGTTTTCCAACGTGCACTAAAGCTCTTACCTTGTCTTCAGTGCATCCGCCGTTTTTCTTTCTTTCTATCTTTTTATTTCCTTCGAGAGTTCGAGTGACTGGCATCTGCTCCAATCATGAGCTTAGTCCCACACAGCGTCATGTCCTTAGCTCTGTCATTGGCTGGCGATATAAACAGAAATCTCCACCTAGAAACGTCCCGACCAGACCATAACAAAGCGAAAGAGCGAATTACAGGCAGGGGAGAGAGAGTTGCATTCAAACGCACCACTGCACACGAGTAAAGGCCCAAAGGCGTGGTTTGAAACGGATTTCACTTGCACAAGTCTAACATTTATTTTCAGGGTGGAAACTTCGGACTCTACCTTTAATAACAAAACTCATGAAAATGTCAAAGATGTTTCTCAGTGCTCTCCGACTTCTCGAAAGAAGTCCAAAATGTAATTTCAATTTCTAGGTGTAGGTTAAATCTCTTTCTTTAACAGCTGGTTACTGTAAATTGTAGCACTGAACAGTGTTTTTGACCATATTTGATAAAAGCCACAGGTCAATCCACGTTTGGTGATGCAGCGCAAACTTGAAGCAGGATGATGATGTGGGATCAGTTTGTTGCTCATTTATTACAGAGAAAGTGACGCATAGCACCAGTTCATGCGCTGGGTCCATTTAATTGGACAGGCAATACTTTTTTTTGGTCTTGGTGTTGAATTTGATGAAAAAGAAAAATGTCGAACATGAAGTGACTTGTGTAATTTTATTAAGTTTCATTTCCCTGATCCACTTGAAATTTGAAAATATAAAGACACCCTGAGATTCTTGAAATATTCTTTCTCTTTCAGAGTAGCATTTGTCATTTCAGATATTTTACTTGAATATACTCGTCTTTCCAGTGACGATGATTTTAATGATGGAGGAAATGGTTTGCTCATTTCATGTTGCTGACAGGAAGCTGAACATGTTCCATCTTTATGAAATTCCAAGAGCTGTAAAGGAAAAGTGAGGCCAGCAAAACAAGAAGTGTCATTTGAGATCTTTCTTTCTTTCTTATCAAGAAAAAACACCTCAATTTTATATTGTGTATTTCACTTGGAGGTTTTCTGTACTACTTTAGTACTTCTAGTTTTTCTGTCTTTCGTAGATGTGACATAAATCTTCAGTCAACATTTGTGACTTATATGGGTTGAAAAATTAACCCTAAGTGGACTGGTTTCACATCACCCTAATGTTACTTGCCCACTTTGATGATGCATAGTTACATGGGTAATGGAGGTTTGTTCTTAGGGAAACCACGATTCTTTGTAAACTCTAACTAAGGAATTTTATTACGGAATCTAAACCAAACAGTGAAACAATTAAAAAAAAGTAGAATATGCAAAAAAGTTGACACCAGTTGAGCTCAGTACTCCTGGTTCATAGTTTTCAAGTTTAATGAGCTTCACGAGCTGCTATGGGAAAAAAAAAAACTATATTTTACTTAATATATAATAACAAGAATGATATTCAATATTAGAGATGTCCAATATTATCGCCCCACAATTATTATCAACAAATATTGGCATTTAAATGTAGTATCAGAAATTATTGGTAGCCGATTGGTTTTTACCTTTTACTTTGTTAATGACAGCAAAAACTTGTGGCCAAATGCATAAAGAATAAAAAAAGAATATAAAAGACATAGTAATATTTAGTATGCTACCCTTTAAAGTTCTTTCTTTCTTGATTATTAATAACACATAATATTTTATTTATAAAACCCCTTGTTCTCCTTTCTCCTCCTTTTTTCCCCCCGGTCGGCGGCGGCCTTTTTTCTCCCCATAAATGCTCCCCTTATCCCCCCCCCCCCCCCCTTTTTTTGGCACCCTTCGGTAGGGGTACTGATCTAACCGATCCGGACCAAAGAGGTGGAGCTAATACACAGCAATCAGCTGATTCATTGAAAAATCCACCACTTCCCGCGTGACCCAGCGTAAAAACAAAGCCGGGGTGACTCCTTTTGTTTCTGTCACGTGTGGCACCGGTGTTTTGGTTAAACGGCGTTACACGGCGATGATGTCACGCGGTCACGTAGCAGCGCTGTCCAGCTAATTCTCCGCCTCCAGAATAAGGGTACAGGTTGCTGTGGGGACACAGCGTGAAATCAACACATCCGTACCAAAACCCACCCGATCCGGCCTGGCCCGACCTGACCCGACCCAGACCTACGGGTGGAAACGGGGCTTTAGATTCTGCATTGGGAGGTGGAGGGAATGAAGGGGTGTGTCTTAGGAGTGAGGCGGGACTGTTTATATTCAAATAATCTTGCTGTGCTTTCTGAAATGCAAGATCGGAAAGGTTGCTTTAAAGAACATCAATGAAGAGGAAAAGAACATCCACCATGTTTTAGTGTTGCTTGTGGACACTGTTAGTTTTTCTCTGTTTAGTAAAGAAAAAGTCTTCTGTTTTTTTGTTTGTTTGTTTGCTTGCTTTTTTCTGGAACCCCACTTGTGTTTTTACACATAATTAGTGTAGTTTCTACAACAAAGTATTCCATCAAAACCAGTTCTTACCAGAATACTCTGGGTAATCATTTGATTAGTGTTTACATGGCTGGCTGTTTTTTTTTTTTTTTTAATTATCATTATTCTAAAGGAAAGTGTGGAAAATGCATCTGAAAACATATTTGCTGACAAATTTCTGCGTATATTTGACTGTAAAGATGCAGGACTGTGTCTCAGTGTTCCGTTCACTCATGCCATAAAATGAGATTTTGAGATCTTCGTGATATTCACCTCTTTAGTTATTTCGCCCACTCTGCTATTTCAGGCTCAGGTAATAACTCTCATTTCAGACTATGTTATACTGTTGTTGCAGGTGTTTCTTATTTGAATTTAATCATACACTGAGCTATATGCCAAGAAATAAACTTCTTTTATTCTCTGCTCCTCTGTCGAAAAAAAAAAAAAAAAAGAAGAAGAAAAAAAAGCTAATTTGCTCTGCTGCTTTCAACCTCACTGTGTGCAAGAACAATGTAACATGAAACGTAAATGGAAGAACAGATGTGAGATACCTTGCTCAGTATACTGGACCCGCAGGGAAAATTGATCTTTTAACAAATATGTTTTTAGAAAGGGCTTCCATCTCAGTTGTAAAAACTGTCATGCAACAACTAGATTTTACTGAGCATTTTTTGTTTTGTTTGTTTTTTGATTTTGTTCTTAAATAACTGAATATTTTTGTGCCTTTTTGGTTTGTGGATTTTTTGAAGAATTATAAAGCTTTGCATTGTATTCACTCACAGTGGGTTTGCAACCAAGACAAGTAGGCTGGAAGTTTACATTAATTTTACTGTGACTGAAACCAAATCACTCTCCACCAGGCTGCTGGCATCCTCAAATTATTCTCAGATAACACTCACTACTATTTCATTTTATGTTTCTTAGCCATCAAATTGTATGATTTTACTTTTCTCAAGGATTCTCCCACTTGTTGACATTTTGCACAGATAAATTTCTGCCCCCCTTCCTTCTGTTTCTGTTCCCTTTCATATTTCTTGTAAAATAAACATTGCAACTGAATGACCACCTGATGGCCCATGTCCAGTCATTTCCATAACTTTTTCCTTCCGAATTTAAAATATACACGTGTAGGTATCTGAACTGCAGTTAAGCTTGTAATAATGTGTATTTTTTTTTAAATATACAAAATCCCTCCTTCCTCCCGTGTCGGGACCTCCCCCCCACGGCCCCCCCCTCCCCCGATCCCTCCGGTCCGGTTTCCCCCGGGCTTCCCTCCCGCTGTCCCCCGGTTCGCCCGGAGCCCCGGGATCCGTGCCCCTTTCCCGTCCCCCTTGCATGTATTGCCCCCCATCCCCTTACCTCCCCTCACCCGCGACCCCTGGCCTTTTCCCCGCCCTTTCTCCCGCATCTCCTACCCATGCTAGGAGGATGGTCCGTTTCTGTTTCCCCCTCCCCCCCCTCCACCACCTCAACCCCATCCTCCCCCTCCCCCCTTCCTCCCCCTCTTCCCCCCGTATAACCCCATTACTCCCCCCCTCGCCCTCCCCCCCCTTTTTCCCTTCCGATTTTGTTTTTCCCCTCCCCCCCCCGCACCCGCCATATCCCGACCCCACTCCATCTCAGCCCCCCGATCCCACCTTCCCCCCTCCCTAACTTCAAGTACAGCTGGGCCTTTCCAATCCCACATGATCGCATGACCCTCCCTCCACCCCACCCCCCCCCCCCCCCCCCCCCCGGCTACTCCCCTTCCCAACCCTTCCGTGGTTCCATCCCCTCCCCCCAGGGGTGCTCCCCCCCACAACCCCCCTCCCCCTCCCCCCCCCCCTTTTTCTCCACCTCCCCCCCCCGGCCCCCCTCCCCCTCTCTCTCCTCCCCCGTGTTTGGGGGTTTTTTTCCCCCCCCCCCCCCGCCCCCCCCCCCCCCCCTTCCTCTCTTCCCCCCCCCCCCCCGCAACCCCCCCCCCCTCCCCCTCCCCCCACCCCCCCCCTCCGTTTTCCCCCCCGAGCCCCCCCCCCCCCCCCCCCCCCCCCCCCCGCCCGGCTCCTCTCTCCATCCCCCCCTTTCCCCCGTTCCCCCCCCCCCCTCCCCCCCGTTAATTGTAAATATGGATGTCTTACATACAGTATGTTTATCATTTTGACTGGGAAGATTGGAATCACAGCTATCAGTGATGCATCTCCAGTTTAGCTGTTAAATAGACTTGTTTTAGCCAGATGAGCTCAGAAATTATGTCTTTTCTGGGAGAGAATAATTACCTCTGATGTTGACTTTTGGCTTTGTTGTTCTTCAGAATTTTTATTTGCACAAAAAGTCACACCCTGAGGTGAGGGAAGCAACCCTAAAGCATAATCTGCAGGGCTGATATAAGCTTAATGGATTATCTCTTTCCTCAGTAGAATAGAGACAAAAAAACAGAACGAAAAAGGAAGTTGATGATGCTGCGGCCGATGAAATAGTATCCACACGTATCCAGCCAGCATGGTTGTAATGGTCTGGGATGAGTTGGACTGTGGGCTGAAATAAAAGCATACAGTGTTTTGCTTGTCAACTCACGCAATAAAGCTTTTGAATATCAGAGAATCAGTCAGTTTAATCTCTGAGAAAAAAAATGTGGCATTAATGGATATTTTGAGCTGTCTAACTATTAATTTTGGTGATTTTTAGCTGACAAGTGGTCTTTAAGCTGCTGCTTATTTCTTAGAACATGAAAACACTACAAAAACAAACACGCTGTGTGTGTTACAACGTTGGACTTCCATTAATTTACCCTGATCTAAAGTGGGCTTAGGTACTAAGTGGCTAAATGCTGAGCTTTTCCCTGACAAATGCTCCACAAATAAGATGATCTATAGAATGTATTTACATTTTTAATCTAAATGCTGATTACTAAAGAAGGGGCTAAGTTCCCAGAGGATAAATTTAAACAAGATGGATGACCTAAGACTAAGTCTTAGACAATTATACACCTCTGCAGGAGTGAGCACACTTGTTTTTTGTTCAGCACAGGCAAATTGGTAACTTTTAACTATTTATGTGAACAGCGGGTAAAGGAGGATGTAATTTAAAGCAGATTCCAAGTATTTGTAGTTTATCATTTTGAACTTTAGGTTAATAATTCTGCTTAATAAAAGTAACTTTTGACTCACCAAAGTACTTGATGGGATCTAAGAATAAGGTTATATGTGAAAATACACATGGCAAGAATAAAGGAAATGGGAATAAGGATTATAAACAATCTCTAAAGTTAAAGATGTTTGCAAGAAAGAATAAATTTAAACTATAAGTTGTAATCCTGTTAAATCAGTTACTCAAATCCATCTCTGACTGGCCTTCAAGTTCCTTCCAAAAACGATCTGATGTCATGTTCTCCTTTTTGTGTGTTGCCATGCAATTCGTCCACATCCATGTCTTTTATTTCATGTTAATGTTGTGTCAGTAATGTGATAAATGGCTTGTACCATTTTATTTACAGAAGGCTTTCCTTCTCCTCCTTTCCTTGATTGAAATCATTCTTATAATAACTGGTAAAAAAAAATAAAATAAAAATAAAGCTATGGAAATTAAACCAACATGAACCAGAATCAGCCTTTAAAATCTTAAAGCTTTGCTCTTGAAATGCCAAGATGATGTTGCTGAAGCTGTAACCATCATTTTACACAGGATATGTTATTAACAAGTTACCGTAGGTTTGGAAGCAGAGCCACGGCTCAACCACACCTCCAATCATCTGGTGAGAGTTCTTACTCTTTTCATTTTCTCAACTCTGTCTCGTTCTCTTGACCCCACCCTTTCCCCTCTCTGTTCTCATCCCTCAATCATTCTTCCATCCATTTCCATCCTTCACCCGCTTGTCTCTCCCTCATCTTTTCATCCACCCGCCCACGTTGTGTCCGCCCTTTAGTGTGTCCACCCTCTCTCTTTCTCTTTACAGCCTGAATACCTCACCTATTCCTCTTTGTGTCATCCAGTTATCCTTCCTATATCCCCTTTTTAAGGTACCATTAGCAGGTGTCCCATAAAACAAAGATTACTGACATCCTGAGACAGTGCCCCATCCTGAGTTTCCTCCAGCCAGCATGTGATCATCATGACACCCCAGATGACACTTTCATTCTCATCTTACCATAAACCTCCAGTAAATCACTAATGCCACGTTGTTTTACAGTGCCAGTGAAAAGTTTGGACCCACTTTCCCAGTAAATCCAATGGGACAGTGGGTCCAAACTCTGACCTGTATGAGCTGGTCATCTTTGCAGTTCAGACAAACACAGTCTTATGCTACAAGTAATTAGTTTGTCAAGTTTGTCTCACAGGTAAATGTTAAAAAAAAAAATGTGTGGCATGAGCCTTTTATAATGTAAGTGAATTTTCCCTTTGAATATTCCTTTGCTAAAGATAAACATAAAAGAAACTAGCATAAATATCCATTCATGATGTGCAAATATGTGGTAGCCCAGTCATTTAAGGTGGAATTATTTGCCCCTTTCCTCTCTGTATGGCATTTTTCTTTTTGGGTTTGGAAAAAAAAAGTAAAAAGATCACATTTCCACAAAAGAAACCCCACAGAGAGAATTAATTGTATATTTTGGCCTGATGGTTAAGTCAGTCAGTGCTAAAAGACACCAGCAATGACGCAGATGTGCACTGCTGACCACTGGCACAGAACACTTTACTCCTGTCCTCTGTAATTTTGCTTGGCATTAATTGGCATGTTCATATCTAAACTCTGCACGCCACCGACAAGTCATCAATTGTTACAATGTAAACTGCATCTTTATTTCAAGAGAAAATTGCTCCCTTTGTGTTGTCTGAACAAATTACGCAACAAGCAGCACCCCTTGTCATTTTAATTGCCACTGCACTCAGAAAAGGTTCTCGTTTTAGCAGTACAGCAGTCGAAAACTAGTTGGATGTGTTCTGTATGTGTGGGTGAGAGGAGGGATGAAGCTGCAATAAAGCAGAATTCATGCAGAATTAACTTTCTGTTACTTCCTGGGTGTTTCCAGATTTAACTGTAACTGGTGTGCAGCATGGCACATCTTATTTCTGCACTAATTATGCTGCAAGAATGTTGCTGATGAAATATTGTTTTGCATGAGGCAAAAGTGCTCAGTTTGTATATGAGACTGTGTTTCTGAAGAATGTTTTGCCTCAGAACTGTTTGTGTAGTCAGCCCTAATTACAGTAAAAAGCTGAAGATTTCAACAGCTGACAAAACACACTTCATTTGTCTGAACCAGTTAAGTGCAAAAACAGTTTTATATGCATCGTGTTTATGTTAAACGAAATAAAGAAGTCGACCCAACCTGAAGGAAAAAAATGTGTATTTTTTCTGTACTTTTGTGAGTGGCTGCGTGTTCTCCGTTTTTGGTGAAAAACAAACTGCGCATGTTGCCTCTTGAGTTCGTGAAGTGCTGCGCCACTCAGCTGAAGTGTGATTCAGTTTTAATGAGATGGGGGTGAATGAGGAATTGGCTAGCCTTCCCAGAGTAGCATTGGGAAAAAAAAAGAAAAGAAAAAAAGTTGATGTCCCTTTCTCATCAGTCTAAATTTAGCTGAGGAAAAACACAAGGGTTGTTTTATATATATATATATATATATACTTTTTTTGTTTGTTTATAATAAAACATAATATGTGAGCTCTGCTCTGCGGGGAATGCTTAAGAAAGACACGTGAGAAGTTGAAAGCAGGGTTTGAGGGTGTTGATTAACGCATCCTTCCGGTTGTTACTAAACAGCTGACATTATTTTTTGCACATTACATGCCACAGTTATTGAACTGCACCTGTTTCGGTGCTGTAAGTCACTCCTTGCAAACAAGCAGAACACAAAGAGCTCGTCAGGTTGAGAAGAAGCGGAGCGTCGACTCTGGCACTCATTAATGCTGTGATGGAGCACAGGGCGGTTGCATGTTTGTAATCCAACGGTATTTCTCAACACCTCTCCTCGTTTAGAAATTGATTTGATCAACTTTGCGACGCTTCTTTATTGTAGCCCATAATGAGACCTAACGCGTTAAATGTTTGACCACTGTTAAATTCTTCCAGTGCCAGCAGAACCCCTCGATCCCTGTGTGATTGTGGACATATCGTGGACAGTGCGTGGGATTGGCTGGGAGGCACAAGTTGGAGGGCACCGAGAGGAGTTAGCAGGACTCGCCAATGAGAAGCACACTTCAGAACCAAGGACAGATCCAAACAGCTGCCTGGCAAACATGCCCAAAGTGGGCAACATCTGGACTCTGCTCGTCTCATGAAGCTCCTAACGATTTCTGTGTTTAGTCTATTGTTGCACGACTTGTGCGAAGGGGACCACCGAGGAAGATCCATTCACAAAAGGTAAGAAACTGGTCCCTCATACATTTGATTCTGACCGGGTAGTCTCTGTGTTTTGATTTGCTTTTAAAAGTATTTTCCGCCAAATTTTCTCTTTAAATTCATCTAGCATTCCACCCTGAAATCTACTGCGAATTTAATATTATAATTACCTATTGAGATCCCCCCCCCCCCCTAACATTTCTCCTAACTCTCGCAGATCATATCTCAGACGCAACGAAGTATTGTCAGAGCTTAAACCTTAAACAGCAGCAGTGGTACCCGCATCAGTGCGCTTTGGACTGTTTATGGAGGGATGAATATATAAAAGTTGTATCCTTCATGATCTCAAATACTCCTATAAATCACCGTCTCGCACAAAAATGATGAAATATCTAATTAGATATCTGGAAGGATAGTTTGTTTTTAGAAAACCACACTGTTAAGAATAATTTAGCCGGTTTTGCAACACTGATTTTGAAACCGATTTTGCTTTGGAACAGTCCATAAAACACTGCTGCCAGTGGGTCAGTGAGGGTGTGATGTAGCAGCGGGATTTCTCTCAAATGTCACAGGATAATTTATGATAGTAGATACAACACAATCTTTTTGTCTCAACAATTTTTCAAATGATCAGCAGTCAAAAAATAAATGCAACCTGTTGTTGCCAGTCTCACTCATTACCACACTTAGTCTCAGTAGCCTTGATAGGTATACCTTTCATACATAAATGTCTACATGTGGGATTTTGGGACAATGAAATGTAGTTTTTAAGAGTAAAACAGGCTAGCAGCCAATTTTCCCTGAGCTACTTTGATCAAATTATGCATCTGATCCATGTTCAAATGCTATCAGCTGGCTGCTGGTCAGCACAGAGGCATCCTAATTCCTTCAGCTGACAAGTCCAGGTGGAGAGATCAACGGAATCCCTGCTGGAGATTATATAATGATGGAAAACATTGAATGAGTTATGGAGGCTGCACCTTTTTTTTTTTTTCTTTTTGGGGGGATTTCAGTGCTTTTAGATAGATCTCTTACTAAACTGCAGTATTTTGAATGAACAGTTTAGGTCTCCAGCTTTATGTTAAAATAACGAAAGATAATAGCCTACTGCAAATATTTGAATTGTTTTTCATATGCAGGAAAAATTAGCATGTTTTTCCTTTTAATCAGTGGTTGTATTGAGCCATTGAAATCTACATGGTTTCATTTGTTCTGATAATATCAGGGAGTAACATTAAATGGCAAATAATATATTTTGGTTTTCATTTCTCAAGACTTTATTTTATTATGTCACATACTTTTAAGTAATGCGATAAAATCGCACGCAGACTGCATCAAGTCTAAAAATGTGAGTTGATGCAATGAGAAATTCAAATGAGTTTTTATTGTAAATTACTGTACCATAACAATGAGATTTAGGTACAGAATTCTTCAAATATATTAACCATGCTACCACCAACAAATGGGTTTTTCTCATTTTGTAATCAACTGTAATCCATGTCCTCCAGGCATAAACATCATATTTCGTCATCCGTGCACATGATTACAGCATACACACCAGTGATCATCATTGCTGACTCTTGAAAGTGAGTCAAATATTACACATTAGCTATATTTGAGTAAAGACTGAGGATAATATGGAACAGTGCTCTCAAATCATCTTAAAGAAATCTGTGCTGGGCAGAAATAGTAATGCATTAGCTGATGGTTCAAAGCTGAGAAAAGCAACACTGCCTTTTCTTTTTGAACTTGCCTTTCAGAGGGAATATTGTGCGCAGACAGCTGGAGAGCAAGTGGCTCTATTGGCTGGCGGGTGTGAGTGTGGCAGCCGTTTCAAGATAGTTTTAATGATGCTATCGAGACTTGATAAAAGCTACTCTTGTATTAAGCAAAGGCTTAGATTTATCGCTCATGTAGGCTCTTAATATGGCTCCTTATTAATAAACCTCTCATATAATTACAGGGAAATATGGGTTTGATAGCTGCAAATCAAGTTTACTGCTCCAATATTTATCTGCAATTCTTAGAGGTAGACAAAGTTCGTCTGGACCTCCAACTTTGGCCTAGTTTGCATAGGTCAGCCTAATTGGCTGCTCCTTATTGCACCATTAATTCACACTGTGACCTAGTCTTTGCAACCATCTGCTCCAGTAGACAGGATAGAAGAGTTATTAGACACTTCATGTTTAACTCATCAAGTTACTTTCTCACCTTGGTTCTAATAATAGAGCAAAGTGGCGCAGGAATTCCACACACTTGCACTTCCTGTTCAGGAAACAAAGCAGATCTGAGACATATTCAACATTACAAGCCTGTATACCATCTCTTGTACTCTTTGATAGGCACAGGGTAGTGAATTCATCAATGTAACATAAGGTCTTCCACCCACAACCTGATGTAAAATTTAACTGGGGAGAAATTCAACATTCATTACACCACCCCCCACCCCCAACACCACCACCACCCCTCATAGTTTCCTCCACTGTTTGCTGCTTGCATTGCTGCCAGAAGATTCTTTAATGTCCCTGCAAAAGCGTGCGTATACTCCAACACCACATGGCCGTATCTGTGTGTAGCTGCAGAGGCTGGTGTTTTTGTAACAAATCCTTGCATCCCCCACTGTGATGGTCTTCTGCATCTGTGAGCACAAGAAAAAGGGCACGCTCAGGTTGGATATAATCACTGTTTAAGAGAAGAGTTAAAAGCTGTTCATGTAGATAAAGTCAGCGTCCAAGTGCTACAGTTTTGTTGTGATATTATAATGTAAAAACAGCACTGTGGAACAGAAAGGGAAAAATCAGAAGGAAGCTCCCTGATACTTTTTAAAGGAGAGCGGCAGCTAAACTCTAATGACTGTGTGACACCTTTAAACAATCCAAAACAAACTCAGATATTTTTTGTTGCTGATCAACAGTGCTTTCCAGTACTGTTGATAATCTCTATGATAAATTTGTTGATGAATGTCCTAAAAAAAAGGGCTTCAAGCTATGACTCATTTAAAGAAGATGGTCTTTCTAATTCTTCTCAAATCTCATTTGTTTGTTTGATAAATGTGGCAAAGCACTGCAAGCAAACCCGCCCGCCTCCCCTAATCCGGACATCATAACAACTCCTGGTGAGATCCAAACCTGTAACCTTAACATGTAAGGAAGCTATATTAGCATACATGTCTCACTGCCCACTTCCCCTGCAGTCCCACCCTCATTTTTCCCCCCACAATGTTTCCATGGCAACCCCGGCCATTGAGGAGAACCACAATCTGTGTGTAAGCTTGGAAAATATGCTTCACTTGAAAGGCGCCTTAAATATCTATAAATGTTTGATGTGGTCATTCCAGGGTGGTAAACTCTGATTTAAAAAAAAAAAAAGTAATAATAATTATTTTCAGCAATCACATTTGACAGAGCAATAAAGAATAAATAGAATAACAAACACGCAAAAATCAGTTTCATTTATAAAAGCAAACTCCCAAGATTTATAGTTTGATTTCAGCCTTCTCAGAGTTTTAGTTTTGACTGTTCATCAGAATTATTGATTGGAACAAGCTGAGAAAAGTGTTGAGTTAAAATATGAATCAATAAAAAAGACAAGAACCACTTGCAGGGGAAAGTATATATAAACTGACATCCTTTAAACTAACATGACTGTTTTGTAACTGTGAACAGACCTGAAGGCAAAATGCTGAAAGGTGTGAATGGTACTTTTAAATACACACGGAAAAAGATATTTTAAAAAAAGATAGAGTGATGGATATACTTTCAAACATATGGTCATGTTGTTACACGTCTCTTCCATAGAGACATGGATAGATGAGATGACTGGTGTTTCCTTCATGATAACCTTTCCTTTTATGTGCTCAGAAAATATCTGACATGCTGTATTCGCTGAGAGAAGACTTGAGAGGAAACTGCATCCAGGCTCTGTGAACAACAACCCATCTGTACTTCAACCAGCTAAACCCTATTACCCGATCCACCATGCTCCATGCGATGCTGTGCTCCACATGGCGGGCCAATCCTGTCCATCACTGGCCTGTCCACATGTTCGTGCTGGAGCTGCTGATACCAGGAGTCCTGCCGAGCATCTCCAGATTACCTCCTGCAGCTAAACGTGAGATCATCATCGATGGCGACATGGTGATTGGAGGCCTGTTCCCTGTGCACGAGAAAGGTGATGGGATGGAGGATTGTGGGAAGATCAATGTTGAGAGAGGGATCCAGAGACTGGAGGCCATGCTGCTGGCACTTGATGAGATTAACTCCAGCGATCGCATCCTTCCTGGACTCCAGCTGGGAGCCCACATCCTGGACACCTGCTCCAAGGACACCTACGCTCTGGAGCAGTCCCTTGATTTTGTCAGGGCCTCCCTTACCAAGGTGCACGATCCAGGTTTCATCTGCCCAGATGGCTCCAGGCCCATCCAAAATGAGGTGCCGCTGGCCATCTCTGGGGTTATTGGAGGATCCTACAGTGACGTTTCCATTCAGGTATGTGGGCAAAACCATTTGTCTCAGTTTCCAGTTTTTTGCATTGAGAATACAAACACTTGCATGAAGCCTCAGCCATCATGAAATTAGAATAAAAACAACCCTTGTATTCATTTTTATAAACATTTATTAATGTACATATAAAACAAGGGAAAATTATGACTTAGGTGTCATTGGTGTCTACATTTAAGACTAATGTGCAATTATTACAGTTTTTCTCCATCAGTTTGTCTCATTTCTCGAAGCAGAAATTACTTTCTCAAAACAATATTGACAAACCTCTGAACCATTTGGCAATTGTTCACAACATAACTGCATTTCTCATTTATTTTATTAAATTGCAAATGTCTTAGTACCTGTACATGTGTCAATGTTTCATGTCATCTTTGCAAATCATTGAGTACAGTTAGCCCACAGTTAGCATAGTTAACCTACATTTAGCACAATTTCCAAGTAAATAGATCTTATTGATCTAAACTGATTGTTGATGCTCAGTCTAATTGTTGCTCTCTCCAAAACATATCAGCATCATTTCATTATAGAAGTCATCACATGCAGAATAATCTGTTCAACTGTCAAAACTAGTCAAGACCAAAATACCACAAAAACCATATATGAATCTGTTGGAACATTTAACAAACTGATTACATAATTGACAGTCAGGTGAAATTAGAGCTTGACTTATGAAGGAGGAGTTTCAAACATATCAGATGACCAATCATGCAACATGTTTAGTTACCTGACAGGTGCTGTCCATGATTGTGAGCGCTGCCAAACATATATAATATAGAGCTTGAACAAGACTAGTACAATTCCTTAACATGGAGGCACCTGACCAAGTAAATGAATTATGGCAACTGCCTGCTCGAGGAAGAGGAGGAAGAAGAAGAAGAAGAAGAAGAAGAAAGCGGAGTAAGGATGCGTGGTGGTGGAATAGGGGGAAGAGGCCAAGGAGTACGAAGACACCATGCTGTCCCAGATGAAATTCGGGCCACATTTCAACCATTGCCTCACAATGGCGGAGGCTTATCGTCGAGTGCAGCCTAATGTGTTTATATTACAGTAGCTATATTATGCTGTACACTTTCTTTTTATGATGACTGTGATGTACGGAAATTGTTTTGTGTGTGATTAAAAACGGTTATAATTTCCTTGGAAGTATGAGTGCAATGTGTGATGTCAAATGTTGGTGGAGGTGGAGATGAGGGATAATTCCATGATCCTCTGCCATAGTGACAAAATACCTACACATTTTGTCTTGCAGTGCTTACACAACACTACAGGGATGATGCATTTTGGGTGCTCTGACTATTTCTATGAGAAAGAAACTTGATTTTGACACATTGATGAATTGATTTGGGAGAGATATGAGCTTCTGCAGGTGAACCGTGGTGTTGTGCTGAAAAATCCAGGTTATTTTGGGAAAAGCACCAAGAGTGGTGAGAACATCTGTTTAGAGAAATGAGACAAAGTGATTGAGAAGGATCTGTCCATTTTGGTGGTTCTGTCTATTTGTATGGGGAACAAATTTACTTCTGAAGGACGAAGGAACTGTTTTTGGAGAGATATGAGCTTTTGCAAGTGAGCTGCCGTGTTGTGAGAACTGTAAGACTGTTCAGCCAAATGATCTTAAAATTTTTTTAATGTAATTTCTGATTCAAGAAATGGGCCAAACCAATGGAGAAAAACTGTAAGTGCAGTCATTGATTCCTAATGTGTATTGTTAGTTGCGTGAATCAAACACCGGCCTTGCAGCCTTTGGCTTGGATCTACTTTATTTACTGCTTTGAACTGAATCTGTTATGTCAATTATTGAACAAGCTGAGTTCTCAAAGAGGTTGACCATTAAATGAGCAACTTTATTTATGTAGCAATTAGCAACACATTACTCATTAAAAGATTCAAGTCATTAATGATTAATTATTTTAGCCTCGGTATTTGCTGAACTCCACAAATTCAAAGGATAACTCAAGTCAAGTCAAGTCAAATTTATTTATAAAGCACATTAAAAACAACCTCAGTTGACCAAAGTGCTGAACATAGAAATGATAAAATCAAAAAACAATAAATTAAGAGCACAGAATAGATAAAACAGCACATAAAAGAACACACATAAAACCACAGAAGAAGAAAACACATAAAATAAAATAAAACACAAAAAGCCAAAGAGATGCTCAGGCTGGAGGGAAAGCCAGTGAGAAAACTGAAAACATTTTGCATCTAACTTTTCTCTAAGTTTGTGGTCTGAACATTCAGTAGAAGATATTTAACCTTGGCAGGTGCATGAAGCCACCAGGGATGATTTTGTTCAAAGCATCAGTGTTCACAAAAATACATCATTTTGTCAACATTTTAATTTCTGTTTGGTGGAGAAAACTGACCTTTCACACACATATTAAAGGTTGTCAGAGGCAACGCATCTGAGCATCATTAATAAATTCTCATTGCCCTTCCTGAGACAGCGCATGGGAATAATTTAGTTACAATTTCCATCAACTCCAGATTTTAATACTCCTTTATCATACAAAAAACTTACATGTATACACACAAATTAATCCCCTTTTAATGGGGAAGTGGTGTCTTCAGCAAACCGGTAAATTGGCAAAAAAAAGAGAGAGTAAAGATAATTAGCATTTCTGCTGTGGCCCTAGCAAATACACAATTAGTCACAGACTTGATTTTATTTCAGTTAAAACTTAAAGGCATATGCCACCCTTGGGTGAAATTGAGCCTCTCCCCGCAGTCCCCTGAGATGGACTAGTGGGCAGAAGCATTTTCTTGCCGACCCAGTCATTCTCTGAATCTGGCAGCACTGACTTTAGCTTAGCTTAGCATAGTTGCTGTAATGAAATGAAATGAAATGAAAAATACTTTATTTATCCCACAACGGAAATTTAACATTGCAAGAAGCTTACTCTTTTCTTTCTTTTTTGTTTCTTTCTTTTTTTTGTTGTTGTTGTTTTTGTTTTTAACAACATAACGTTTATATGAAGTAATAACATCTCAATAATAAGTCAGTCAGTCAGTCTTGTTCTTTAGGGTGATGGCTGCTGGTAGGTATGGATTTCTGTATCTCTCCGTCCTACAGCAAACCTGACGCAGCCTCTCACTGAACACACTCTGTTGATTCTTCACCATGTTGTGGAGAGGGTGGGAGGAATCCTCCATCATCTTCATCAGCTTGTGCAGCATTCTTTTCTGAACAAACAGCTCCAGCGGCTCCAGAGTTATCCCCAGCACAGAACCAGCTTTCTTGATCAGCTTGTTTAGTTTCTTCAAGTCTCTGATTCTGATGCTGCTTCCCCAGCAGATGGCTGCAAAGCTAATTGCACTTTCCACAATAGACTTATAGAAGATCTGCAACATCTTGGTGCAGACGTTAAATGTTCTCAGCTTCCTTAAGAAGTAGAGTCTGCTCTGACCTTTCTTGTAGATGTAGTCAGTGTTGCATTTCCAGTCAAATCTGTTGTCCAGCTGAACTCCAAGGTATTTGTAATTCTCCACCACCTCCACCTCCTCTTCCAGGATGTAGACAGGACGATGCTGCTTATTCTTGCTCCTCCTGAAGTCAACAATCATCTCTTTAGTCTTGCTGGTATTTAAGATGAGGTGATTGTTACCGCACCATTTTACAAACTGGTTGACCAGTCCCCTGTACTCGGCTTCTTGTTCATCACTGATACACCCCACAACTGCAGTCATCAGAGTATTTCTGCAGATGACAGGACTCAGAGTTGTACTGGAAGTCTGAGGTGTACAGTGTGAAGAGGAATGGTGAGAGTACAGTACCTTGTGGTGCTCCAGTGCTGCTGACCACCATCTCAGACACACAACCTTTCAGTCTCACAAACTGTGGTCTGTTTGTTAGGTAGTCGTAAATCTAGGTGGTTGTGGAGGGATCCACCTGGAAGTTATGGAGCTTCTGACATAGCAAAGCAGGCTGAACAGTATTAAAGGCACTTGAAAAATCAAAGAACATGACCCTCAAAGTGCTGCCTGACTGGTCCAGATGAGAGTGGGCTCTCTGAAGCAGGAAGATGATGGTGTCTTCAACCCCAAGCCCGTTACGATATGCGAACTGTAATGGGTCCTAAAAAGGTGTTGACTTGCTTGTTAAGGTGAGCCAGTAAGAGTCTCTCTGGGACTTTCATGATGTGAGATGTCAGAGCAACTAATCTGTAGTCATTTGGTTCAGCTGGTTGTAGTTTTTTAGGGACTGGAACAAGACAGGATGTTTTCCACAACACTGGAACTCTGTTCTGTCTCAGGCTGGTGTTAAAATGGTGCTGGAGAACCGGACATACAGTAGTTGTTCTGAGCAGGTCTTGAGAACTCTGGGACTGACACCATCTGGACCTGCAGTCTTGTTCCGGTTCAGTTTCTCTAGCTGTTTCTTGACCTGGTCGCAGGAGACAGTCAGGCTGGAGGTGGAGGCAAAAGAGGTCTCAGGATGTCCTGATGTGGAGGGAGATGAGGCTGTGTTCAGGTCCATGACTGAGCTGCAGGGTGACAGAGTGGAGGTGATACTGGAAAGCTGTGGGCTTATGGAGGGTATGTGGTGTGTTGGGTTGGCAGCAGGGGGTGAACTGAACCTATTGAAGAACATATTCAGTTTGTTAGCTCTGTCCAGACCTCCATCAGTCTGGTCCCCCTTTAACTTAAAGCCAGTGATCTTCTTCATTCCCAACCACACATCCTTCACATTGTTCTGCTAGAGCTGGCTCTCCAACTTCTTCCTGTAGTCCTCCTTGCATTTCTTAGTCTGTGTTTTCAGTTGTTTTTGTGTGGTCTTCAGTAACTCCCTGTCTCCATCCCTGAAAGCTTTCTTTTTGATGTTCAGCAGGTTTTTCAGGTCACTGGTGATCCAGGGTTTGTTATTGGGGAAGCACCTTACTGTTCTTGTTGGAACGATGCTGTCCACACAGAAGTTTATGTAATCTGTCACACACTCAGTCATGGCATTGATGTCATCTCCATGAGGTTCACAGAGGACATTCCAGTCTGTGGCCTCAAAGCACCCTCTCAGAGCATCTTCAGCCTCAGTAGACCAGGTTTTAATAGTCCTTCTCATGACTAGCTGCTGCTGAACGATGGGCTTGTACAGTAGGTGGAGGTGAGAAGAACCAGATTATGATCTGATCTTCCTAAAGGAGGCAGGGCAGAGGAGTTGTATGCATTCTTAGTATTCGCATAAAATAAGTCTAACATCTTATTTTCTCTGGTGGAGCAGCTGACAAATTGCTTGTGTGGCAAGGTACGCAACAGAGGGCCCGGGCGGGCTTTGAACCCCAGACTCCCGGGTGAAAGTCATGCGCGCTGACCATTCAATCAAAGGGACATCCCTGTGGCCAAGTAGCCGGAGTCTGGGGTTCAAAGCCCGCCCGGGCCCTCTGTTGCGTACCTTGCCACATTCTGCGTACCTTGCCACACTTGAAAGTTGGTAACGTAGCAGAGAGGGAGACGTTGTTGAAGTCTCCAGAGATCGCCATGAATGAGTTTGGATTCTGTGTTTATAGTTTAGCCACGACGGAGCTGATGACATCACAGGCTGTCTCTGGTGCAGTACCTGGTATTATATAAACCGCTACCAGGATAACAGGCAAACTCACTGGGCAAATAATATGAACGGAAACTCACAGCTAGCAGTTTGATGTCTCTTGTGCAGATCTTCTACTTGACGGTGACATGTCCTGGATGGCACCAACGCTGATTGACCAGCACTGCAATTCTGCCTCCCTTCAGCTTCCCGCTGAGCTGTTTATTTCGGTCTGCACAGACCATCTTGAAACCGTGTACAGACGCATTACAGTCCATTCGCATTATGGATGTGTTCATGCAGCCATGTCTCGGTGAAGCACATAATACTGCACTCTCTGTATTCTTTCTGAGACCTTGTTAGCACTTCAAGCTCATCCATCTTGTTAGCTAGCGATCTCACGTTACCTATCACAACAGTTGGAAGAAACGGTTTAAATCTCAACCGTTTTTCTCTCTGCCTTACCCATGCCCTGCATCCTTCTCTTTGTCTTTAACTCCCCTGGGATTTGATGTGTTATTTCGCTAATAATCTTGATTTGGGAGAGTTTTAACAGTTGCTGCATGTGGTTAACAATTTTTCTGTTGCCATGGATACACATCATAGCAAGTAGTGAAACAAGCTAAATATATAAAGAAAAATCTCCTGATTTGCACAGCCTTCAAACCAGCATAAAAAATCCTCCCAGAAAAACCTAATCTGACAAGTAATGTCAATAAAAAAGACAACTATATTTGAAAAAAAACTCAAAAGCTAAGAGAGAGCTGTTACAAACTGCAGCCACCTAGCAGCGCATTCCAGAACAACAACAACAACAAAAAAAAGGTAGCCTATCTGGTGTAATCTGATGTATCCGTAATCTGGTGTATCCAACGAGCACCACTTGACGAAAGTGAACTAATTAACTCAAGATTTTTTCCAATTATGTTTTGTGATTGCCACATTCTGATCAAGTACAAATGACAAGCCAAGTTCACATCAAAGGGCTGACTAGATGGCATTCAATAGGGGAACTATATGGCGCAGAAGTACAGGCAAATCAAAGGTGAATCACAGGTGAAGCACCGCGGATAGTAGCAAAGGCAGCGGCGCTGCTTTGCCTGAGCAGCACGTATGAGTGCTGCCTTTGCTACCACAACCTTGTCATTACCTTTTAAGTTTATTTATTTTCAAAATGCTGTCTTGTCTGATAAACATAGCTCACTTTCTGAAGTGCACATGTTGCTAACAGATAGCAAACTCCGACCGCTAGGGCAGCTTGACCTACTTTCTCTAAATAAGGTTGTAGCCAAATAAGGTGTAGCCAATCAAAATGAAGTCAACTTGGTCTCCGGGTAAAGCTGCATATCATTACCGCACCCAACTCTTTTACTGAGGAAAGGAGGTCTGGCTATTCAAAACAATCCCCCGTTGTAAAAAATGCAATTTTTTTCTTTGGAGATTTGACATATGCAGCAATGCCAACAACATGAACTAGTTGAATTTAGATTATTGTTGTAGCAAACCAACTTCTCTGACTTTACCTAAAACACCGTAAATTTTTATTGAAAGTAGTCATGATACTTATTTTATAAAGAGCAGAGGAAATATGATCATCCCTATTTCACCAACAGGGGGTGACCGAACTGCATTTTGGGCCGTTCTATTTATAGATTCCAACTTTCAGGATCAGGTCATGTGGACGTATTCTGTAAATAGTGATACGCAGAAATGCATCAATGCCGTATTTTATGGCACACAGACTGTGTAGGAATAAAATATCTACATCTACAAGAAGTGTGGTGAAAACCAAACAGCTTAAAGGGTTTACTATCTAGCAGAGGGATGTCTTATTATGAGTGGAAACAGCGTTAAACAGTGTGTTATTTACTCTGATGGAAAAGAATGCATTTATTTAGATATTGAACAATAATTAAAAGAACTTTGATTTACATTTATTTGAGCTTCACCTTTGAAATCTCTGTGATTGGCCTGCAGCTCACTGGCAGATTTTCTCTTTGAACCTTGGAGGCAGAAGTTCAGGCACTCCTGCCATAGAAAATAAGTTGAGAAACTTGAACAAACAGGGAGTTTCACTTTTTTTAGCAAGCATTATCACTGCCTATTTTGACCAATAATAGCGCTTTCAAGCTAAATGTGGCTTAACACAAGTAGAATGTGACACAAAGAGAGTTTGAACCCCAGCCTCCTGCATCAGTTATGCCAGTTAGCCAGAGGGAAATCTCTGTGGCTGAGTAGCAGGGCGCAGGATCACTTGGTGGTATAGTTGGTGAACAAACAAAACTCAACTGTGTTCACTTTTTGTATTGAAACTTTTTCAGTTATACTCGTATCTACATCTCTAGCACAGAGTATTCTTCCTAATCATGTAAAATAAATGTGATAAATTCATATTTACAGAGGGAATGTAAAGTATTTGAGTAAAATGAGCTAAATGTATTATAGTAAATCCAAAGACCTTCAATTTCCCTTTTTTTTCAGTGTGCTTGGTTTGGCTAATATGCCAGTAGCATCCGTGTGTGCCTTGTATCTAATGAAGCAGTTTCTCCATAGATCTCAGGCTGTCATACAGTCTTTGTCATCTGTCTGTGTACATATCCATGAGCTGTTGCACTTCACTTAACTTATCTTGCCATCAGGGCCTCTACTGTTAATGAAAGTTCAACAATCATGGTTGGTGTGGTTGGTGGTTGCAGTTGGTTCTGTCATTATCGAAGACGTAACGTTGTGCAACTGTAGATACTTGCATCTAACATCTATTCTTCAAAACTGCTACACCCCCAATATCCTCAAAAATGAGGTTTGTTTGATGTCAATCTTGAACTTTGGCTAATTTAAGAAAAAATAATAGGCTTTGCTTTTATTGAATTTACTTCTTATATTCCAAAAAGCAAGGAATGATGGTGATACTGGTTCTTGAAAAAGTTGGGAGCTGAAAGCAGAATGTGATCTGTTTTTGGATAAGGTGTTGTGTGAGTCTGTAGAGATTAATGTTTAATCTCTACATGTTAAAGCTGAGTTAGGAGTCTGACAGACAGATTGAGGATATCAGCCTTCATGTTGTGACTGTCTAAAGCCTCCATTATTACACACAGGGCTTCCTCTTGCAGAAAGGAGTGAATACTGATCCTCCTCTCCTGTATTGTTGATGATGTTTTGACAAAAGACCAGCATGCATTTTTTTTCTGCAGGCTCTCTATGAATGAATCTCCAGCAACCACACAGCTTCAAAAAGAAAGGATCCATAAAGAAACTTGCCGCTTTTGTGTGTTTTTCCTTCATTTAAATACATACCTCCTCTGTCACTTGCTCAACAGTGTTTTTGTCGGTGCTTTCACTTCCTGAACACCAAAATGAATCAAGCTTTGAACACAGCTAGGAGCCCATGGTGGGAATTTTTTGAGAGGTCACTGGTTTACACAATCCCCATTTATCCCAGGGAAGCACTTTGCAGTGATGAAGAGCATTATAGAAGTGAGGGGGGACGAGTGCCAGGGACCGTCCTAGGGAACTTTGAGAAGAGCTGCTTTTCCCATCTGTGGGGTGCATCTCTTCTGGCTGGCAGGGATGTGTCCACCTGCATGAGGGGGACAGGCTGATGCTGCATGTGACAGGGCCAAGGATGAGATGTGGCAAGGACGGTGGGAGAGGAGCCAGTTTCTCATCAGCCTCAAAGGATTTGTGTATAATTAGCCCAGCAATGTACTGGAAGCTCATCATTGTCTTACTCATTCTGGTGTATTCTATTGCTCTTGTTAGATCTTCTTTTTGCTAAAGCTCTTGAAAATATCTTTTATTGCCATCTGGGATGTCAACTATATAACCAGGCATGCATAATGACTCAGCTTTAGCAGCCTACACATTTTACAGCAATGAGTTTAACCAGGCATTATAATAAAATAATCTGAACAAGAACAATACAATAATTTTGAACCGTTCCCACATGTTTCCTGGACAAATAACATGAAGATGAGATATCTCACTTCAAATCCACAAGGCATCTGCCTCAGAAGCTAGACAATAAAAACTGTTTTTAGCTCAGTCATAATCATAACCTTGTTGAGATGAACTGACTTTAGATACACAAAGACACCAATACATTTCATTAAAAATAGTATCTTTGGAGCATTGATCCTAAAGAATAACTATAAATCCTTCAATACTGATAGCTTGACCATGTAAGCACAGTTTAAGTACTCTAATTTTATAAAAAATTAAGACTAATTAACAAAATCAATTCCTCAAAAAAATCCACAAATGTATACAGCAGTATCCATTTAGTTTAGTAACAAACCCTGCCCTAGTGCGGCTGAAACTGCCGCAAAGACTTAATAATTTGAGCTTCTGCCCTACCATATATTTGATCTTTAATATTTTTAGTTTGCACTGGCTTATTAGCTCTGTTGGTGCATGATGCAGAGGGGAGGAGAGTGCTCTGTCTTTATTGTGTTTCTGTTTCCACAGAATTAGATGGAGAAAAAGCCTGCTTTGGTCTTAACTTCAAAAGGCCTTGTTTATCATGTGACGCTTTCCTTGAAAATGTTATATAGTGCAGTTGGAGAACACATCCTCATTCTCTAATTAGCACATCAGAATGTCATTCAGCATAAGGGAAAACATTGGAATGACTGGAAGGTTGTTTGGAGTCACACACTTAATAATACTGCTGCCTTATCACTAGTTCTGGATGTAAATCACTTTATCTTGTCTGTCTTCAAGCTGCTGTTTTCACAGAGTATCACAGGTCAGTCTTCACTCAGAGCTTGTAGATGGCATTTAGAATGTAGTACCCAGGAGTGTAACACTGCTTTTCAGTCTCAATGACAATAAAAATGACCAGACTTAACAAGTTTATTTTTAATAAATGCTACAGGCTCGAAGTGATAATTTAAAACCCTTAGCTAATAGATTGATAAAGCTCAGATGTATCCCTGCACTTGAGCGCTGGTTGAAGGTTGCACTTGTGTTTTTCTTCTTCTTTTTTTAAGCTAATGAGAGGAAATGATAGATGCAAGTTAAATGTGAAGCATTGTCTGTTGCAGAAACGGCATGTGCAAGCAAAGAAACTCACCCTCTTCTCACCAATACATCAATTGCAAACCTAATTGCACTCCGATCAGGTTCAAATCACAAATAGTTTTGACCCACTTATAGCTACAGTATATGCAGTACACAAAAGATATATTTATAAAACACTGCTAACCTTTGTACATGCATATGTGTCAAATGCATGCATGACAGGAAAAAACACATTTGTCTTATTTTAGCAGTTACTGCATAGCCTTATTTAATTCATTTTTTAAAACAAACCAGTGGATGATCTGTGGTCTTTTGAAAGTGGTGTGTGCAGAGGAGGGGACTAGTAGCTACATGGCACTTAGAGACCAATTAGATAAAATGTCAATAAAGTTTGGCGACACATCGTGATGACATGCGAGGTGGGGGCATGCTGGCTTAGACTAATGAGAATGAAAAATGCTGTTGAGATGACACCAACACGTGCAGTGGGAAATAAAAAGAGGGTTACCCAGGCAACCATAGCATGGGATCTGGACCGCTGGCCAAATGAGCAACCTTTTGCTTACAGGTCTAGACTAAAAAGCAAAGCAAACGATTAGAAAAGGCTAATTTAACAATGTGCCTATAATACTTAATATTTATAAGATATCATATACTGGTGGTGGGGGGCTGCTTTATGTGTTGAGGTTGCATATTTTCCCTGTGTATGTGTGGGTTTCTACAGGTCCTCCAGGTTCTTTTCATGCCACAAAGACATGCATGTTAGGCTGAGTGGTCACTGTAAATTCTCTAACACTTAGTGTGAGCTAGAGTGGTTGTTTTTCTCTCCGTGTTAGTCCTGCAATAGACTGGCGACCTGTGTACCCTGCCTGGGGGGCTAGGTAAAATGTAAATTAAAAAAAATATATGTTATTATTAGCAAATCACATAAAACTATTTAGAATAAAACACAGAGAGCATATAAGATGATAAAAAAGAAAACACTTTTACTTTTTATTAAAACATATTTTTTTTTTTTTTTTTTTTTTTTTTTTTTTTTTTTTTTTTTTTTTTTTTTTGTTTTTTTTTTTTTTTGTTTTTTTTTTTTTTTTTTTTTTTTTTTTTTGTTTTTTTTTGTGTTTTTTTTTTTTTTTTTTTTTTTTTTTTTTTTTTTTTTTTTTTTTTTTTTTTTTTTTTTTTTTTTTTTTCTCTTTATTTCCCCCTTTCACTTTTTTTTTTTTTTTTTTTTTTTTTATCTTGACACCAATGGCAAGTAATATCTGTCAACAAAAGATGGAAGAAGTAAATGGTACTCGAAAAAGAAAGAAAAAAAAACCCAAACAGTTGGAGAAAATTGTTGGTATTAATAGGAATGATAATTAAGTCAAGTAACAAATCATGATTATCATGCTTTGGCATGAAAGGAGCATTTAAAAGAGTTAAGTTTCTTGCAGGTAAAGATGGGCTGAGGTTCAGAAATTTGCCAAAGAACATATCTAGATACAGTTGACAGCTGCTTTATGATACTGCATCACACACCATCAAATGATATCAAAACAATGGCCATTTTGAATGTGGACAATGGCGGCAAAGAAATGCAAGAGGAAATTATCAGAGGAAGAGAGGAAAAGAAAGAGATGTGACAGAGCAAGATATAAGACAAGGGTCAACACTGGACTGACTTTTACTGGCTTGAGTAAGCTCAGAGCAGACAGTGGATGCAGGATGGATGCCATAGTCTTTGTTAAGTAGCGCCAGAATGTAAAAATCTGCCAAAGTACTGAATCTTCTCAAACAAACATGATTCTGTCATGTAAATCACAGCATGAGCTCAGGAACCCTTCCAGAAAGGTCTGGGAACACATTTCCTCCATGAATGCAGATTAAAGATCAACATGCAAGAAGAGGATGCCCAGTATTCCAGATATGCCACCAATTTCTCTGGGTCATCATTATTTGCTTAAAAAAGTATACAGCTAATAATAATAATAATAATAATAATATTAAAAAGGCTAGAACTGAACCTGTCCTAAACACAACAAATTCATCAAAGATCTTTGTGCGGATAAAATTGTCAGCAATGTTGTCTTTTTGTTGTAAACATTTTGGTTTTCATATTAACCATGCAGAATAAAACCAGTATAAAAAGTATCAAGAAAAAATAGTCTCTGAAGAAGTTTCCTCAGGCTGAGATTATAGAGGTTTAGTTGTGGTGACAATGTCACTGGGTGAGTGCTGAGTAAAATGTGCCCTTTTGCACATACACAGAAAGGTCAAGTGTACGTATAGCTGTGATTTCCTGGAGAATGCATTGCTTGGGCATGCTTTTACAGCAGTCAGGATAAAAATATGTGGCAACATTGGGCAAAAGTTTGGGATCATTTTCACTGATCCCAAAATTTTGTTTACTTGTGGTGTAGCGCACAGTTTTTTTGTTTGTTTGTTTTAATGTTGGTCTACTGTATATCCTCAGAAAAACTGTACTGTTCTTGTGTTTGTTTATTGTGGGGCTGGCTTGTTGGCATAGCAACCTTTTTGTTTTGTTTTTGTACAGCACTTTGACCTGTACAAAAGTGCCCTATAAATAGAGACGGAAAGAGATTGACTTGTTACAGGTGTATGGCCTCACTTCAAATTCAGCATCCACATGCATTCACTGCCATCTACAATGATGTGATATAGAGGAAATCTGGAGATCTAGTAGACAGAGCCTTTAAAGAGTACACTTAAAGCTTTTTTTTTTCTTTTAAAAAAAAAAAAGCCTGAACAAAAACGAAAATCTGAAATGTGACCATAAACATTAGTAATTCTCCTCTGATTTTTAAAGAAATTTGAATGCATTTAAAGAATTTCAATGTGAACAAAGCCTTTTAACAGTGATGTTTTTGAACTTACGATGATTAAAGTTTGCTTTCATTATTGTTGTAAATCTTCTAGAGTTCAGCATCTTTTATGAAAGATGATAGCTACTGTAGCTGTTTGGCTATACATTTCATACCAAGCTAACTGCATTGTCTCCTGTAATGTACAGGATTTAAGATGATATTAAGGTCCCATTCAATTATGCTTTCATCTCCAAGAAAGCAAATAATGATTTCTCACAACACAGATTAACACCCAAGAAAAGAAGAAGAAGAAAAAAAAACAAACAAACAGATATATTATGTTCATTTTAGTATAGCCTGCAGGTAGCAAGTTTATACTCTTTGGTTCAGGTTCATCCTGATCGACTGAAGAACGGACTGATTTCACACTTTGCAGATATATGTGCTTCTAAATTAGCTCTATGGCACATTGCTGTATTTTTTTTTAATTATTTTACAATAGTTATAGATTTTTTGAAAATCCAGGATAAACTTGCTGAAAGGTTAAAAATGCACAAACTAATGCTAAAGAACTGCAGAAGTATGCTGCTTAATTGCTTAATGTAAGTCTTGAGTTTAAAGAGAGACAGCAGTAATATTCAAGAAAATGAAGGTAATTTTTAGTGCTTGAGTTTGCCTTGACAAGATCCAAGCGGGCACAAAAAGAAAACATACTTAGAAAACCATCTGTGTGTTTGATGCAGCACAGTCAATTAAACGGCACCAGTCTTCTGCGCTGCAGCTGCCTCTCTAGAATGACTTAGCCTTGATGCGTCTTTCTCTCGGAGAGTTCTCGGATGCTCCGATCAAAGTTAATACGGCTGCATCCATTTAAATAATGTAAACTTGTTATTGTTTTTTGCTAAAGTATTGGAATTCAGTAGAAGTGATTTAAGATCTTCAAGGTTGTTCTATATATACTTTGCTTCATCAGCACTGTTTTTTTTGTGAGATTCATAATGTACTTGAATAATTTGATTACTAATCGGTAGGTTTGTTTAAACAGGCTATGTTTTGCCTCAAAAGTTAAAAACTGTGTACTTGAGTTACAATTCAGAAATTTGCCAACAGCAACTATTTTAATTAAGGAGATCATTAATTAACACGTTTTCTCGCAGCTCTATGATTCTTTTCGGGCATGGTTTAGATTCAGTGCTTTCCAGTCAATTTTACAACTAATTAGATTCAAATTAACCACACTTAACTCAGGAGCAGCATCCTCTCCATCTTCATCTCTGTTGTATTTCTGGATCTTCGGTGAGTGCCCATTTCAGTGTACATCAAAAACTTGCCAGTCTATATGTCATGTACTACTGTAGGACACGGCTTGACACAGTCCTCTGGGACATATGATGGACTTTCCATGTTGAAAAGAAATAACACATGCGTAAGAGACTGGTAATGGCCCAGTTCATATTATTATTTTCAGTTTGTAGCAACACTGGCCTGGAATTCGTTATGAATAATATTGATAATAACCAAATAAGTAGTGGCACAAATATACAGCATATTCTTTTGGCACAAAGCACCTCTCTGTTGCTATCTTTCTTTGCATTATCAGTTCTTTTCCTTGAACTATCCTTAGTCATTTCAAACATGCCTCTCTGACAAACTTGGCCACATAAATTGTAAACGGTACAATGGCACAACATATTGCTAACTGGAAGCATGAAGCTAAAGCTTATCTATGCATGAGTTTTGCTTTTCATTAAATACCTCTGTTGTTGCTGTAAGAAAGAAAAAGAAGCTGGGCTTTCAAACAGGACCCTTATGAATGCCTTCTTGCAGATGAAAACTGCAGACAAAAAATAACTGTGCACACAGAAACTCTTCTAGAAATCATTCCCTGACATTCAAATGAGCAAATCTGAAATACCGCAATACATTATAAATGAAAAAAATATATATAAATATTCAGTGTGTTTAAAGGTTGCCCAATTAAACTGTAGGGACAAAAGTTAACAGAAAATATTCTTGATGAACCTCATGGGTAATCGATTGCACATCAATCATAAGAAAGGACAGCAATGAGGGCAAACAAATGAAATAATAATCACCAAAAAATCAACTTGTCAGACAGACTTCTTAAGCAACTCATTCTTATTCTGCATACTGTATGTTAATGATGACAATGTGCACAAAAGCATGTGCTGTATGAATGCAAAGAGACTCTGCCTGGACAAAGGAAACACTGAAGGGAGGAATACATAACTTCTACTTTAGAAAGCAGTCTGTGTTTCACTAATGAACCTCCTAATTAACAGAACCAAAATAAGGCCTGAACTTCATAGTGTTGTGCCATAATTACAAAAATATCTTGAACATAATCTGCAATTTTAATAAAGTCATTCATTCATTTTATTATGTAATTTTTTCATAATGGGATCACTTTTCACTTTTAAGTGCAGCATTTAACACCCATATATTTGCACTCATTACAACTGGGCACTTCTCACAGGGTGTGAAGATCAGCAAGCTTAAATGTGTAGAAGATTATTTTATGTAGTATAAAATAAATACAAATATATAAGTATATGTATAAGTATGTGCAGTATATATGTAAGTATATATATATGTGTGTGTACAAATTATCTAAAATTCTAATTAAATCTCTTTAAAAAGAGACAATCTGTAAATATCCCTCCATCATGACATATTTTCAAATCACTGTGGTCATTTGGATGTCAGATCAGGATACCATGAATCACATCTAATTGAAGCCTGAAGTAATTTTAATTCTTTGCTGCATCGATGATTAAAGCAAGCCAAAGGGGATTTAGTGTTTGGGTAATCATACAGGATGAGCTCTGGCTGGAGTAGTATTTACAACTGTGGTGATTGAGTCTTAAAATAATAAGATAATAATAATAATGCCAGTAAAAATGTTGACAAAGCATCTTGGAGACCTACACTCACACTGAAAAAAATGGTTCATGTCAAGGATTTGCACATAATTACAATATTTACTTCAACTAAAAAAAAACACTTTTGTTCATGTTACTTAAAATTGTGTTCATCAACACAAACAAATTATTTAACACACCAACCCCCCTCAGTGGCAGAGTTTAACTGTAAAATTAATAAATCCATGACTAAAGTTTCTGGGAGCTCATGCAGCGAGAGTGAATTTACCTGAGCTGGTACTGTGGGTGTTGTTATCTGACTGAGGGAATAAGAGGGAAATGAACAGACGGTTACTGTCACACACTCCAGTGCTGTCTTGAAAGGTGTGCTGTCAGGCTTTTCCAAAAAATCTATTGATGAAGGCCAACTGTCTGTCTGAAAAACCCTGCAAGAGGAAACTACCTTATTACCATGCAACTGTGACTGACTGACTCAGAGAAGCTGCTGATACGTTAGCTTACCACATAAATACTGTTTATATCCCAGGAAACATGAATTCAGTCAGTGGATATTAGCAGGCTTCCCCAAGCATTAAGAACAGGTCTCTGTGTGTGTAATTTAATGAGACCTCTTACACTTATTTTGTTTTCAAAAAGGAGAGAGAACACTCCCGGCTGTTGGTTCCATTGTCAAAATAAATCATACTTACTCCATTTTCCCCTGAAGAGCTTGTTGTACGTCTATATTTTCTGCCTCTTCTTGTCTGTGGGCTGTTTGAAAGTTTATGCACATCAAAACTTGCACTGCTAATGTCAGTAATTTCTTTGGTCAATCTGTGTTTGGTTTACATTTACAATAAGAAACCATCTTCCCTGTTTGTTTTAGTACTGTAAGGCGCAAAGTCTTGAGCCACTTCACTTCTTTCCCTCCTTCACTTTCAGTTAAAAAAGAATCGGCTTTTTGTTTTGTTTTTTACTGTAAGCCATTTAACTCTGACCTAAGAAACATTCTCACGCAAAAAGCCCCTAAGTCAAGAGGTAAATCAGGGTTTTGTCTGAAAACTCAAGCAATTTTTTTTTCATTGTCTCTTCAGGGATGTATATTGTTTTGATTTCATCTATACCAATATCGATACTAAATGTGTATACCAATATTTATTGATATTCTAATTGATACTACAATGTAATTTAGAGTAAACAATAAAAACATTACAAGATGTTAAAAGATTCAATGTTTTTTTTTAATTCCCACAAAGAGGATCAAAACAGAACAGAAGCTATTCTTACATTTAACATTTCTTAGAACAAAAGATCATAGTGTCCAGTGTGTCTGGACAGTGTGTCTCCAGTGGTGGAGAACACTTGTTCAGACGGTGTTGAAGAAGCCTGGACGCAAAGTTAGGTGAGGGAAAGCTGTGAGAATAAGGGAAGTGTGTCTGTCTTACTCCACTGTGATTACGTAAACCGTGTCAACGGTTCGACATTCAGAAGTACCGATAACCCTATCATTTGTTCAGAATCTTAACGGTACCCCAGTACCATTCGGAACTGGTACCAAGCGATGCTTGGTATACACCCTGGATCAGACACTTCATTCGCAGCTTGTTGAAGCAGAGTGAGATGCTTTTGATAGAGGATGAAATAAAGGCAGCCAACATCCTCAGAAGAGCTGTAGAAAGTCCTTCAAGATGCCTGGAGAAATATTCCTGAAGACTACTTAAAGAAATAACATGAAAGTTTGTTGAAGGGGGTTAAAGGCTATGCTGAAGAACAATGGTGGTCATGAGAAATGAGGGCGCACATGCCTGACTGAAAAAAACTATTCAGTAAAAAAAGTGGAAAATATCATGTTTTGGGTTAGAATAAATTGAGATAGCAACAACAGTGGACATTTTGCAGCACTTCCATTGACAGAACCAAGGGGGGGAGGGTGACCATGAGTTCTTGAGATCTGGGTTGCAGACTGAGCTTAAAAGATGATATAGCAAGACTAGCCTCTTTGGAGATGGAAAAATTACACTTCCTGCATATAGCTGTAATTATAAATGATAATGCCCATTTAACAGGTTTGCAACATTTAAAGTTGGTCTCATCGTTAGTCATCCAACGGTTGTTAACTAAAAGAAGAGGAACCCACTAACTGACCAGGCTGTTTTGCTGTATAAGGTTTACTGAGTAAAATATTCAGGGACTGCCCTCAGAAAAAGGTGATTCTGGTGTAAATGTTATATATATGAGATTTACAGTATAACAAAACAAATTCATAACTTAGTTTAAGCTCTTGTGGGCCGGAATGAGTGAGCTAGAGGAGAAAAATAGTGCTTAATGTGAGTGCTGAAGCTTCCAATTAGATCCATGGAGATGCCATTGTTTGGAAAGCCTCCAGGCGTACAATGATGGGAGGGAGGAGGCAGTCATTTTGAAGCCTTGGGTATTCACTAATCATCACTATTTCTCATGAGGAATCCTGCAGAATGACAAGTTCCTACTGCTTTTCTGTCATCGTTCCATAATACAGTGTGCAATTTTATAGTTTGACTGTGAAATATTTATTTCAGCAGGTCGGTATTCAAAACAGACACTATACTAAGTTTCAAGACTAAGATTATCAGCCTTTTTTTGTAAACACAACAATACCAGAGACCATTTGGATGTCAAAATCAGTAAATTTGTCTGTGCAGGTATACAAATTAACATTTTTACATGGTATTTCATTCATTTCATTTCATTTTGAATGAGTTGACAATATGGCTTTACCTGGAAAAGAAAAGAAAAATCCAGGAGGTGTTATAGCTGTTATCTGGTGAAGGAATTTCATGTTACTACAGCTGCTGGTGATCTGGATCCCTGACAGAGTAAAAAGTTTGGGATAAAGGAACATTAAATTGCGGCTGATGCCATAGCCAGCATCTGCCATGGAGCTAAAGCAGACTACCAGCTAGTATCTTATCTTTACACTGAATGATTCAACTCCACCTGCAGATCAAAAGGATATCGACAAAAACCAAAAGGCTGAGAAAAGCATTTGAAATCCATAATTACACCAAAGTGATGAAACTGTGAAGTTTAGAAACAGTGGATCAGATTTACACTTTCTTACAGCATAATATGAACTTGCTGCACTCAAAGCCGATGGGGTGTCATACAATTGCTTAAACCACAAAAATGGGGGTGACGCCTACAAGCAAGTTCAGGAAGGCAACTCAAATTGCTTTACTACTTCTCATGTGATGTGCCTGACATCCCACCTGCATGTATCAAATGTACCTCTCTAATCTGTAGACTATTTAAACAGCAAAGCTCCCACTTTGCTTTCTGCCTCGAATCTGCTACCACTCTCATTGCCAGTTCTGCCCCTAAACACTGTACAGTAACTTACGGACCATATACAAAATTAAAATTTTTGTAAGCTCTTCTCAAGCTCTTTTGTCATCTTTTTTTTTTTTCTTTTTAAAAAAACATCCATTAAATATTTTGAACAAGGAGCAAACTCCGCTGGAGAACAGTGAGCCCACTTCCGCATTGCACAAAAATTGTAATTCTTTCTTGATCCACTAGGGGCTGGCTCCAAAACAGAGCAAATCCCCATAGACTCCCATGTTTAAAAGGCCAACTTCACAGCAGAAATAAACATGTTTACAGTCTGGTTCAAAAAAAATCGTTTTAGGTTTAATAGGTCAAGTTTACCTTCATGTCAACTGTGAGGGGGTGAATTTCTTTTTTTTTATAACCCATCCGTTTAGATGTTATTTAATCTTGAAATTACACATAATTAAGGGTGTGTCCTTAATTATGTGTATGCATAATTAACTGCATACACATGTTATGCATATGTGTTTGCTACACTCGGTAAGGTCTCAGTCTGATGCAAAGTAGCAAAATGGTGGTTTTTAGCAGCTAACAGCAAGTCCAAACATGTCTTACCGTTATCATGCCACTTGGGAGGCTAATCTTTGTTAGCTCCTGTTAGTTTCGAGTTAGCTCGGTTTGCATTTAGCCCAGAGTACGTTGGCTGTCAATCATTTGCCCTGCCACCGTGCTGTGCCCATTTTAGTATTTTTCGGGAGTGACGACACACGTGACAAAGCATGACAGTGTGTATGGGGATAAGTGAAGGAAATTAATGCAGAGAAAATTGCTCAGCGACTTTGAGAACGTATTGAGACACAAAACAATGAGCGACTGATTTTGTATTGGCACACAGGTTTATAATTTATCTGATTATTTACAGTAAGCTCACTCTCCACAGCTGTCTGTTTTGGCCTCTCCAGTTTATAATCACTGCATAGTTTTATGCTGAAAAATCGTTTCTCTTATTTATTGGAAAATGATCCCATGTCCATTAATCAATGATGTGCTGCATCATTCAATGTTTCTGATTCAACATTCAGTCAACATTCATTTCAAATAAATGTAATCATGAAAGTAAAATAACCAATTTGGCGTTCTTGGTTGTTCTTTTTTATTGAATTATTTGTGTTCCTTGTGTGACTTAACAGTTAAAGAGTTAAAGCATTTACAGTTATACCAAGCAAGAGCACAATGAGTAGCTAATCTTCGTGGAAGCTACTGTGATAAAAAGGACTGATGCAGTAAATGTCCAATTCTACTTAACGAAGGGCTATTAAGAGATACCAAGTAACACTTAACAAGTAAAAAAAAACTTACCTTTTGCGTGCACAAAGATTTTGATGAAAGAATGGTGCGGGTTTTTATTGCAATGTCACCTCACTGTTAAATATGAGAAGGCTAAATGCATGGCAGTTCAAGTAAACGTAAAAATATAAATACATCGCAAAAATCAGTCAATTTGTCAACAGGTGCACTACAAATACATACAAACAATACAATGCATATGATAAAGCTACTTGACTTCACAGGGATGCTTGTTTTATACCTGAACGTTACCAATCTTTTGCCAATTAACCAAAAAATAACTAGTTTCAAAGATAAACCAGACATCACAGTTTTTCCATTCATCAGTTGCCCTGTACCAACTTTAAAAAATATATTTCATAGCATTAAATTCAAAATTTGCATAATGTTTTTTTTTTTTTTTTCTAATTCTCAGTTATAACATTTGATGTTTTCAACATGCTATTTCTGGTAATATAAACAAACATTCTTTTTTTGTAAAAATCACAAAAATGTAGCCTATTTTAAAATGTATGATAAGTAGATACATCTAAGATACATTATTTCAGTAGTTGTTTTTTTTTCTTAAGTAACAGCATTTTGCTTTTCTCCAGGTGGCCAACCTCCTGCGTTTGTTCCAGATCCCTCAGATCAGCTATGCCTCCACGAGTGCAAAGCTCAGCGATAAGACTCGCTATGACTACTTTGCTCGCACTGTGCCCCCTGACTTCTACCAGGCCAAGGCCATGGCTGAGATCTTGCGTTACTTCAACTGGACCTATGTGTCAACAGTAGCATCTGAGGGGGACTACGGTGAGACCGGCATAGATGCCTTCCAGCAGGAGGCCCGAACTCGCCAAATCTGCATTGCCACTTCAGCTAAAGTGAGCCGCTCTATGAACCGTCAGGGCTATGAGAATGTGATCCGCTCCCTGCAGCAGAAGTCCAACGCCAAGGTGGTCATCCTGTTCACTCGCAGTGAGGATGCCCGTGAGCTGCTGGTGGCTGCTGCTCGAATGAATGTCAGCTTCATCTGGGTGGCCAGTGATGGATGGGGAGCACAGGAGAGTGTGGTGAGGGGCAGTGAGACTGCAGCAGAAGGAGCCTTTACCATTGAACTAGCATCCTACCCGATCAGAGAGTTTGAAGACTACTTCACCAAGTTGAACCCATACACCAACATAAGGAACCCATGGTTCAAAGAGTTCTGGGAGCACCGGTTTGGCTGCAGCCTGCAAGAGCCCAACTGCAGTGAGCACAGCTTAAGAGATGGAACTTTTGAACAGGAGTCAAAGATCATGTTTGTGGTAAATGCCGTGTATGCCATGGCATATGCTCTGCACAACATGAGGCAAGCAGTATGCTCCAACACCTCCAAGGTCTGTGACGCAATGAAACCAGGTAATGGCAAAAGATTCTACAAGGAGTTCATCTTAAAGACCAAGTTTGAAGGTAAGCAAAGCAGTAAGAGCAAACAGACACAAAATGTTTCAGTCCAACTAAGTGGAGCTAAATAATAGTGCTACGAATTAAGAAATAGCTTCAATTCATTGTAAATTATGAAAGGTAAAACAATTTGGGTTGCGTGACATAGGATAAAGACTTCACATAATTTCCAGTGTAATGCTGAAATGTTGAAAAGGAAAGCTTTTCAATGATTTAATTAGCAAAAATGATCCATGAATCAGTAGGAAATCAGTGGGAGTGAAACCTATCTGGGACATACCATAACAAAAACACAGGATCTCAATGCAAAGGACATTTTTTTTCATACATATTGCTCATTCAATCGTGTAAACATTTTAAAAACTAATCCAATACAATTTGTTTTGAAAAAACTGATACCACAATTAAAATAATGATAAAAGCATGAATGAAATGAATTTTCTTTCTTTTTTTTATTGAGAGGGCATTCATCCATTCATGTAGTGGTCATTGAAATATAATGTATAATCCCAAACCCCAAATTATTAAATGCCATATGCATAGCAAAAGTGTACAAGAAAACACAACACAATTTCAAATAAACTCATTTATCAAGACGCTCATGCAGTGAATGTTTTATGGATTGGCTGGGAAGATAAAATTAAAAAAAAAAATTCAAATTGGCTTTAGATGTGGGCACAGTTGATGTGGGTCTCAGGTGAGGCAGCTTATTTGAGTGATCAGGACCACCAGAATGAAGGCAGCCTCACCAGACTTTGATCTAATTCTAAGGGCAGTGAGAGGACTGACATCTGATGACCCTAGAGGTCTGATCTGGTGCTAGACAGCGAGCAGAGTAGGGATGCAAATCATTAAGTGCTTTATGGACTATATTTTGAACTGGGAACTAATTAAGTGGCTTTGATATGGGAGTAAAACATCAGTTGCTGCATTCTAATTGAGCTTGAGTCATCCCACTGAGTAGAAAAACTGCAAATAGTCTTACAGTAATCGAAGATGCTTGAGATTAATGCATGAGACAGTTATAGAGAGCTTGTCTGAGACTGAACAGAGGAACAGCTTTGTGTCAGCTGCAACTGAGTGTTAGGAGACATATTTCTTTCTAATGTCAGCTTGATACGCAAATGCCCACATTTAAATAAATTAAAATCATGAAGTTATACTTTTTAGGCGCCAGAAGTGTAGATATACAGTTTTCTAGCCTCACATTTCTCATTTACTACTTTTAAAGATATGACTTTTTACAGTATTATATACCACGAGTTTGCAATGAATGAATGTACCCATTAATATTAGGAAATGACTTCAGGCATTTCTGTTGTGCTTCCCACCAGCTCCTTTCAGACCTGCCGACACGGAGAGCATGGTGCGTTTTGACTCTGTTGGTGACGGCATCAGCCGCTACAACATCTTTCATTACCACAAAGAAGAGGGGAAGTTCACCTACAGGAAAGTTGGCTACTGGGACCAGATACTGACCCTGAACAACTCCCTGGTAACTTGGCGTGGCCTCATTCCTCCGACCTCACAGTGTAGCGATCCCTGCAGGAAGAATGAGGTGAAGAGCATGCAGCCGGGAGATGTGTGCTGCTGGATCTGTATTCCCTGTCAGCCCTACCAGTACCTACAGGATGAGTTTACCTGTGCTGACTGCAGCTTCGGTCAGTGGCCTCTGGCTAACTTGACTGGCTGCTATGATCTGCCTGAAGAGTACATCCGCTGGGAGGATGCGTGGGCTATTGGACCTGTTACTATCTCCTGTCTTGGTATAATTTGCACCCTTTCTGTCGTGGCCCTGTTCTTTAAGAACAATGAAACACCTGTCGTAAAAGCAAGCGGACGTGAACTCTCCTACATTCTCTTGCTGGGCGTACTGATGTGCTACAGCATAACCTTCATCTATATCGCCAAACCTTCCACTGCCGTTTGCACACTTCGCCGGCTAGGCCTGGGCACCTCGTTTGCTGTGTGTTACTCGGCCCTGCTAACCAAGACCAACCGCATTGCTCGGATCTTCAGTGGGGTGAAGGATGGAGCCCAGAGACCTCGCTTCATCAGCCCAGCCTCCCAAGTAGCCATATGTGGTGCTCTGATCTCCTGCCAGCTGCTGGTGGCTGTTATCTGGCTGCTTGTGGAGGTGCCAGGGGTTCGGAAGGAGGTGGGCCCAGAGAGGAGAGACGTGGTTACCCTCAAGTGCAACAGCAGGGACACAAGCATGCTCGTGTCCCTCACCTACAACTGCATTCTCATCATCCTCTGCACTGTCTATGCTTTCAAGACAAGAAAGTGCCCTGAGAACTTCAATGAGGCCAAGTTTATTGGGTTTACCATGTACACCACCTGCATCATCTGGCTGGCCTTCCAGCCCATCTTCTACGTTACTGCCAGCGACTACAGGGTAACTATTCACAGAATTGTTCTTTTTAATAGTGCCACACTTTATATATTCAGACGCTTCTGTTGCCCACAGTTGTGGAATAATCTAAACAAAGTCTGTAAAGACTGCTACTCGTGTGTTTATCTTTTATTCGTGCATTCCATTTGATCTCCTTCAACCAAACTCATGGCAGGTTTTCTTTTCATGTTTGCTGAAGGATCTTTTAAGACAAGAACAAAGACTCTGAAGACAGATCAGGACAGAATACACTGACTAAAATAATTAATGACAGTCAAAGTGATTCATCCAATCACATCATGTCTTAATGTTTAATGACACATCTTGGGTGCCAATAGTTGAGTTCAGATCAAACTAAAACTGTGACCTTGTACAGTGCATTCACACTTGCTTTACAGTAAGCAGGCATAGTGAATGCACTGTGCTTTGTGGTACCTCCATCCTAATCGTCACAGAAGATATAACATACAGTATATGTCACAAAAAGCTAAATTTAGCTTGAATCATACAAAAAGCAATACATTCATTAGCTGCATACATGCTAAAATTGCTTGCATTGTAATATCACAGCAGGAAATCAAATGGATTTTTTTCTCTCTCTGGTGACACTAATTATTTTATCTCCCCACAGTCAGTGTGAAGGTAAGGTAATAATACAATACCTAGGCATAAAACTGACCTATCACATAAGCTGAGAGTCTATGCGGAAGGCAGACACAGGGCTTCTGACATAGCACTGTGGTCAAGGTGTGCATCAAGGCCTTTGTTATTCAAACAGATGAGGGGGTGGGGGTGTCTAGATCACACAAGCTTTGTATCATTTATGATGTACCTCAGGCTTTTTGCATCTGTGGTGATCTCTCTGTACTGAACTCATGAACTAAAACTTGACTAAAATCTTACTTTACTTATGCTCAGTGGGATTTAAGAGATCAACTGAACACTGTAAAAGGATTCATATTGGGGGTTCAGTACACTGATGAATTCGAAGAAATGAGGTTTGACATTATGACAAAGACCATGATGCTTTGTTTGAATGTGACTAGAATAATCACAATCATATAAATCAAAGTTGGAATGAATAGAGACATTAACATCAGAATGTAACACTACTGTACAAATATAAATACAGTAAAATACATAGATCTTCAATAAAACTGTTTAGGTAATACATTGAATTGGTATAAGATCCAACACCTATCCCGTGACATTTACACAGAATTCAAACTGTGTTTTATCAGTTCCTATTGGCGTAAAATGTTAAGAGGAAATTGATGTTAGAGAAATATTTTAACTGTTATAGGCTGCAGGTTACACAATAAGCCTGGATCTTCTCACCTGTTGGTTTAGAGCTGAAGAAGCCCAAGAGAGGCTAAATATTTTCAAAAGGAAAAAAAAAGTTGCCTTTGATTCAAGCTCTTAGGATTAGCATGACCTAGATGACTGAGCATTTACACCAACATTGCCTTGCACTTTGGAAATATCAGTATCATACCAGAAATTGTTATCATTAGATAACTATACATTGCCATGGACATTGTGATGCTCATCATGTCATTAGACACACACAACCCAACAAAAAATGAAAAATAAAACATTGTCATCGCAGAAGTTTCAAGCTTGGATTTACATATCTCACATGTGGACAAACACCTGATCTCTGCTGAGACAAAGCTGGCAGGCAAAGTAAAATACTGGCTAACGTGCTGGTGCTCACCGTCAGTTGTGTTCAAAGTTAAAATACAACTTTACTTATTTCTGCAGTGCTTTTTTGGGGGGGGAGTTTGCTTGGTAATGATTTTTCATTTCATGCTGTGGTTCTGCAAATAGAAGCTCCTGGACTGCAGGGGTAACCAGTGGGGTGGGAGGAGATGGGACCCAAGAAGATGACCCCAGCAGTCAGCTCACATTAGCAGCTGAAATATGACTAACAAGGCCCTGACTTTCCAGGAGAGCCAGCTGTGCTTATCCCATATTCTTCTTCTAGCTCTCATATTCATGCACATGCAAATTCACAATTAGAATTGCTAACATAAATAATGGAAAGCCTAACACACATTTATAATTGAAAATGGAAATGTAGCTAATAATGCAGGAATAATAACTATACAGTATGACTCACAAAGGGACATCAGAGATTTTTTTGTTACAGCCACAGCATCAACTATTCTTTTTTCATATATTTTATTCGATAGATTAATTTAACTGTAGCTTAAAACTGATTTAAACTAATTTGAGTTTTCTGCATAAAACCTGATTCTGTTGGTCATTTTCCTAAATGTTAATTATCCCAATAGTTTCTGGCATTTGATTAATAATTAACACATAAATTACACATGGTTCGTAGTTATGCCATGAGCTCTCAGGTCATGTTCTTTAAAACAGTATTTGGAAAGCAAAAAAAAAAAGAAATAAATAAATTGCTTAAGGGCTTCAAGGATAGCTACAGAAGAGATTAGAGGGAAGTCTACCAACTGGATTGAAGGTCTGGGAGTAACAAGAGCCGAGAATAAATAAAATTTGTGAATAAATTGATTTGATCAAAGGCTGCGGAGTGTGTGTTTGTGAGGAGTGCTGCCTGGGACCAGGTGGCCTTTGAAGAGACTTCAACAGCCTTTTTGAAGACAAAATGATAAAACTCAAATCCAGATGGACACTATCATGTCCCACTCTCTTTTATTACAGGTGCAGACCACTACCATGTGTATTTCTGTAAGTCTGAGTGGATCGGTGGTTCTTGGCTGTCTCTTTGCCCCCAAAATCCACATCATCCTGTTTCAACCCCAGAAAAACGTGGCCACCCTCAGAGTCACAACCAACCGCTTCAGTGCCACAGTGTCAACTTCTGCCTCTGCTCCCAGCTCCAGCTACTCGAAAGGTACGAACATACACAACTCTGCATCTGCTACTAAAGGCTGTATCTGCTAAATACAAGACCAAAAGAGTCATGATGCTATTCAATATTTAAATATAAAATGTAGTGTTTTACGAAAATGCATTTGGGACGGGGAAAAACAACAACAAAACTATTGGAAAAGTTGTGTAATGCAAAGATAAAAAATTTAGGTTGAACGTTTCACAGCTGATTCTGTTTATTTGGCAACAGGTGAGTGACTCGAGATATAAAGCATCCAGGAGAGGACAAATTTTTCAGAGGTAAAGATGGGGAGGGGTTCAGTATGCTGTAGAGAACTGTGTGGGTGAAGAGTTAACCAGTTTTAAAGTAATGTTTGCAAGTTACGATTGCACAGAATTTGGGGGTTACATCTTCGGTGCTACATAAAAATTCAGATAATCCAGTAAAATTATAAGTTTACTGAGACACAAAACCCGCAGTACAAAAACACTACATGCATAGGCTAAAACCAGCGTGTTGGCACATCTACAAATTCAAGTTTAGAAATGTTTAAACATACATAACTGACCTGTTTAATATGGACTGTTATGTGTAAAACTGTCAGTGGTGTGATGAATTTACACTTGAAATTTTTTCCGTAAATCATGGACACCATGGTCTCCACGATAAAGGGGAAGTGATGAATGCATTATCACACATGGAGTGGGCAATTCAAACATCAGTGAAAGCATCATTAATATTGAAACAAATTTTTCAGAGAAAGCTTTGCTTGTTTCAGCAAGACAATGCCAAACCGTAGTCTGCCGCTAACATAACAACAGCAGGATGATACTCCTAGAAACTATGTGCATAGTTACTCTAATGTCTGCAGTCAAAACATGTTGCAGAGTGGAAACATTTGGTGCCTCTTTAAACAAAAATATAACAAAGTTCAAAACAACAGCAACAAGAAAAAAAAAATGGATTTAACCAGTTACCCCCATTAATTTCAGTTTACAATTGCCCTTCATGTATTAATGAAATATTGACAAACCATCAAGGGTGAACAGTTTGCCTCCAAATGGTGGATCCAGGAGGAACCTACAAATGGGAATTCTCTCATAACTCATAATTTGTCATCTTTTATATTAAACATAAAGTCAACTATGGGAGTCAGACAGAGGAAATTTGAGCTGTAGGGGGTGTTGATTTATTACATTTGTCTTGACTCGTCAAAGCGCCCTACATTCCCCTGGAAGAAAAGTTATCTGGGCTGTGACTCACCTTAAAATTTCTTTGCAGATCTCATAATTTAGAATGATAAAGAAATCAACTTCCTGACAGATAAAACTTGATTCATGTTTCATATCCAATAGGAACATCTGTTTACAATAAGGAAAGTGAAACACTGCTCAACTGTATGTTACATGTATTTACTTGTTTTTAACTAGAATTATTTGATCAAATAAGACAAAAGAAACACAAAATGAACGAAAATAAGAGTCTCTCTGTTACTTTAGAACAATTTTTGCTGTTCAAATAATTTCCACTCATTCAATTTTATTTGATGCTCAAAAGGAAATCTTTGTTAGGAATAAACAATAAGATTAGTTAACGAAAGTATTTGTGCCATTTACTCTTTTTGAACTATAGGAGCTCACAAAACCATTGAATGTGTCGGACTTTACTTCAGTTGTCTTTCATTTCCCTTTAATAAAAATGCCAGCTACGCAACTTAATGTAAATGTCGTCACTTTGACCCAGATGATGCACTAAAAGGACGACATAGTTCATCCTTCACACAGAAAAAGTAAAGAAACACTGTCAAAAAAATGTAGTTAAAATGGTTTTAAAGTTTTGTTAATCATACAAACTTTACTTTCTATTCCTATTTGGAACTGTTGTTTTTAAAGCTTGGATGGTCATGCAGCACTTCATGTCCATCATTGTTTTGTTTTTATCTCTGGTCCACAGTCTTGTTTCCTATCAGTAAAATAAGCTCATGCCTGGCTAACCTCGCTGCTTCTATTCTCTCAGGATCAGCCTCCAACTACGTGCCAGCCGTTTGTAACGGCCGCGAGGTGGTGGACTCTACAACATCGTCTTTGTGAAAAAAAAAGTTCCTTTCTAAGCACAAGAGACCTTCCCATCATTATTCATCCTTCCCTTGAAGTCTGTGTGCCATCTCACATGTTGCAGAGAGATAACTGAGAGTAGACTGACTGAAAGCAGCGAGAGCAACTCTAACTGTGAAAGCTAAATGATGTTCCTGCATCCAGCAGTATGTATCAACTGTAAAGCCTTCTTGTATAGATTAAAAATGCTGTGATCTCCTTGGTTTACAGATAGATGTGATTAAATGCACCGTGCCTTGTCCTCAAGAGTCTTGTTGTCAAATGGGTGGTTGTGAAGCAATAGTGTATTACAAAAGGCTGTTCTTATCTTGTACCAACAGTGCTGTGAATATATCCAAATGTTTTAGATATTGACAAAAAAAAGAGAGAAAAAGATATGCTCTGAAATGAATTTAGTCTTTCTGTTAAAATGTGTGATTAATAATAGTAAATGATTAAAAAAAAACTAGGCAACTAGACAATATAAAGGACGTGTTTATGTAGAGTGGTATAAAAGTGTGCATTTTCTTGTAATTTATGTAAATAAGATGTGTTTTTATATTAAAGACTGAATTCAAGTTGGTCTGCCTTTGCGTTTCTTCTCTCTGGTTTGGTTTTCTTTTTCTTTTTTTAAACATGGGAAAAGTTGGCAAAAGTACATCTTCCAGTTCTTAGGTTTTATGAATCAACTTCTACAACAAAAAAGCTTGGTCCTTTGAAGGTTTTAAAATCCAGTAATATAAACTCAGATGAAAAACATGTTGGACTACGCCATTATTTGTTTGAAAACTGAACAAAAATTCAGGAGCAGTGCCCATCTTTATTGCTTCCACAAAAATTAAAAAGGAAACTACTAGCAAGGTGCTATCCAAGTGCACTTGATTAATTAATCATTAGCATTAGTAAGAATGAGCTCCTCTAGAGAAGCAGTTTTCTGCTCTGGGATATTCAGCTGTGTGTGAACACAATGCCACGAAGGAAAGACATCAGCAAAGATCCTTTAGAAGCAAATGTTGCTGTCCATTAACCTGAGAAGTGTTATAAAACCATTTCCAAACTATTTAAAGTCCATACTTTTACATGAGAAAGATTATTCAGAAGTGAAAAACACTGTTGACAATAGGTAATCTACACAGAAGGTGGACATCACATCATGTTAGGGTTGAAGTCAGACTGTGCAAAGCGTGCAGAAATTGCAAAAACTAAACTCTGCAGACCTCCATTAACATGTTAAATGATGAAGTCCGTGGTTCATGGCAGTACAATTACAGTAGAAAAACACAAAATTACACAGTAAAGTTAGAAAAAAAAAGAAGTAGAAAAAACACAAGTGTTGGCAGTACAGTTTAATTTGCAAATTTACATCTGAAAAAAATAGAAGCTGAGTCTTGCAGCAGGACAATGATTCCAAGCAAAGCAACAAATCTACAACAGGATGACTGAAGGTTTTGTGATTACCCAGTCCAGACTACAACCTCAAAGTTATGGTATGGACTTAAAGGAAATGCTGCTGGGAACCGGTAAATTAAACAGATACCCGCAAATCTCAAAGAGCTGAAACAAGTGTAGAGGGGACCAGCACGCTTCCAAAACTATTGAAAACATATAGCTAAATACACATATAGCTATATACAGATATACAGTTGTGCTTGAAAGTTTACATACTCTCCAATTAAAGACAGAAATAAATCAGCTGTCAAAGAAATAAGTTGAAATTGACAAAAGTAATAGTAAATAAAAATCTTATGAACATCATGATATTGTGGTTCAACTGAAATACTAAAACAAACAAGCAAAAATAAACCAAGCATAAAAGCATGATGGGGCTCCGGAACTAAAATATTGTTGAACAACACTTTGAGACAATCACTGCAATCGGTTTCTGTAATGTTCAACAAGACTTCTGCACCTGTTGACAGGTATTTTGGTCCACTCTTCATGAGCAAGGTGCTTTAATTTGTCTGGGACATTTTTTTTTTTTAGATTAAAAATCAATCTTCTATTTTACTAAATTATAATTTAGTAAAAGAAAAAAAAGAAAAATGATCTATTATTACTTTTTCCAGTTTCTTAACCTTTTAATTGCTATTGTGAATAGCCTTTTCCTTAATGAGAGGGTTAACTTTCAAGCCCAACCGTCGATACTGCTACGTTTAAACTCTTTCTGCTAGAGGTGATTCTATAAATCATTAAATGATGTAGTGTACGAAGTTATCCTACACATCATTTGTGAATTTTGACTTAGATTTTATGAGTGGTATTCATCTGAAGCTGTATTTATCCGATTGCTTTCTTTTAAGTGATGTCCTGATGCAAAAACCCTTCAAATAAAACACACTTTTTCATTTTAAAGTCTTTTTCAACAGAACCACAAATTATGTGAAACATATGTTACAAACTTGTTGGCTAGTTGGCGTTTGTACATGTTTGGTTTCTATAAGAACGCTTCATCCAAAATAGGCTTTATCTGGCTTCTGTTACCCAGACCCACTTTCTACCTGGTCCACTTTCATGAGTTAAATGCAAATTACATAAATCTGCAGCCCAATCACATGTAATTACAAAATTATATCACTATCAGTTTGTGTGGGAGAAGAAGCAGAAATTGAATGCAAACCACTGAAAACGACATTGGCAAACCTGAAGGATGGCCGATTTTGACCTCCGGTATAACTTTGTCCTCAATTAACAGCCTGGATTGCCCAAAGGGATGTACACAAACCCCTTCTGAGGTGAAATGATTCTGGTGCACTTTATTAAAACGGCAAGAACAAAAAAGAAAATCTGCAGGTCTAACACGGGTATAAACATCAATGTTAAACGTAGGTTTTACTTGGTCAGTAACAAGCACAAATGCAGTAACCATGACAAAATATAGGAGGGTGAAGTTCAAAATAAAAAGAACAAGTTTAGGTCTTTCTCCTACGATACAGCCTCCTCACACCTTTGATTTAGGAAGCAACAGCCCACCTCGACCACAATGCTTTCATTCCTTCACTTAAAAGTGGAAGCTGTTAAAGCACTACTATAAAAACAGTGGCCACAGGGGAGGCTCAGCCAGTGCCTGCACACTCTGATTCTTTAATCGTAAGGTTGATTTAAAGGGAAAAAATAAAGAGATGCAATATATTGCCAGTATTTAAATCTTTTATTTACAAAATAAGAAAAAAAAAGTAAAAAAAAAAAAAAAAAGAAGGGAGGGAAGGAAGAAAAAAGTAAGTTCATTCGTCAGTCATCTTGGCTTCTTCTGGATTTGAAGGTTTCCTATTAAGAGGAATGATGAAAATCCCATTTTTGGACTCTTTCAGTCTCCACCATCGACCCAACCTGTAAATAAAATGAAAGTTATGTCAGAGAAAATCTTATTCCCAGGTTTATATGTGATGCACAAGTTACAAATAAGGATAAACACTCCAACTCAGAGAGAAGGTGAAATCAAAGCTCCTTAAACACGTCAAATGTTTTACCTTCTGGTCTTGTGAAGAAAATAAAAGGAAGTAAAGTAATAAATAAGGATATACTGCTTTATAAAAAATCTGAATGTCCAAAATGGCTAGTGTGAGACATGTTGCTGAAAAACTGCTGGGTTTTTTTCAGCTTTGTTCTATTTACAGTGAAAGCTCTGATCCAACCAGCAAGGGGTAAATGAAATGTGCAATTCTGATTCAAGGCAAAAAAAACAAAAACAAAAAACCACCAACTACATAGGTCCAAATTTTCATCAATATAAACCTTTGCTCCGATATCAAAGCTACACTGAAAATGACCAGCAATACAGAGTAACATTAACTCCATACCAAAGCTAATCTGGCCGTGTGTGTGGCATGTTAACAGGATATCTACCTCTTTGATGAGCTGTGACTGAAAAATTCATGTTACTACACACATAAAAAGACTGGACTGTTTTCTGGTCTGCAGATTATTGTTTTGGTTCTTAGTCGCTCCTCTTTTCTCTCCTCTTTGTTATAGCGACTTTAATCAAAATTCCTCTAAGAAACAATCTGTGTTTGGTCAAAACATATATTAGTACCCTTTTTTTGGGGCATGTATTTGCTTTTTTTTTTTTTTTAATACCCCACACAATGTCCATATCACATGAGCATGTGTGGCTGAAGGAAAGAGTGGCAGTCTGTCAACTGGAGGGTTGGTGGTTTGATCCCAGCTTCCTCAGACTACATGTCAAACTATCCCTGGACAAGATACGTAACTCCAAATTGCCTATGATGTGCTCATCTGTGTGTGATATTGGGAAACAAGAACAACACTTCATAGATAACTCCTAGGAATTCCTGTAAGTGTGTGTGAATGTGACTTTCAGTGTTACAGCGCTTTGAGCGTCAAAATGCCAAGAAAAAGCATGATACATGAACAGTCCATTTACCATGAGACCGATCACAAATCTTTCTCTCAGACAGGCTGATGAATGTGATACTAAGTATTTCACAAGTTTTCTTTAATGAACTATAATATTCTATTGTAATCCATTCCCTGTTAAAAGCAAACAAAACAGTCGGACATAGACGGGATGAGGCAATACTGCCATCTAGTGGAGGTTTCCATTCATGCAAGATGAACCTGAACTGACTTCCATTAGTTGTTGGCAACTCTGTGGACAGTTTCTATGGAAACATGATTAGCAGCGCCCTACCTGTGCTCCTGTCCAACTCCAGCCACCAAGAACAGACCAGAGCTTGAAAACTTCAGACTGTTCACAAAACCAGACTGGAAGAGAAAACACATTATATATGTAGCAGTTTTAGCAACAGCCAAGGCCAGTCTAATGTAGAGCTGGGCGATTCGGGAAAAAGTTCTATCACCATAATTTTTTCCATATTGTTCAATATCGATATATATCACAATATAAAATAAATCTTTATTTTTTACTATTTTAAATGTTTTCTTGTTACTCCTAAATGAGATTTAAACATGAGATGATTCATTTTATTCAAATATTTATTTTCTGTCAAAGTTGAATGTGACATGTAACATTACACAGCTGTGTCAGATAAAATAAGTACACAACTCTAAATGAATGATAAAAACCTTAATTCTTAAACTAAAATCTTAAAGCTTTCAAGTCTAACAGAAGAACAGAAGAAAAATTGACATTTTTTTCAATGTCATAACAAATAACTAAAATATTTGATATTTTAAAAACTTACATTTAAGGTATAAAATAATCTTTAACTTTATAAATAAGGATTAAGTGGGTTTTGGTGGCTCTAACTCACCACTGTAGCATCTACATGCTGGAAACCAGCTTCCCTCTGTGAGATAATGCCGAATTCAGGTTTTTTATGAGTAGTTCATGTGTTATCTTTCTGATTGTATCGTGCATCAATACCATAAGCGCATGCACGTGACTCGTGAAGTTGCCACAGACCTCAAAGAAAGGCTCTGATGAAAGCCACAGTGTGACCAGAACCTTGATCAATATATTTATTGGAATGTCTGTTCAACTTGTAAAATCTAAGCTAATTTATCAGCCGTTACTTTTCCTGCACGCTGATGTTGCGCTGCATCGGTGTGCCCCCCTCCCCGTCGCTCTGCCTGCTGCGTCCACGTGCACAGCAGATGACAGTATCACCGCTGCTGCGCAGCTACAGTGTGAGTTCAGAAATGTTGACGTTTTCATGTCAAATCATGTAATTTTCGGCATCCTGAAGGTGGATGCAGCCAGTCAGTGAAGGAGAAACGCGGCTTTTTCTGGGGCGATTTCCTCCTCTGTGCGGTGGCACGCGCTTCTTCATGTGCTTGTATTATAGTTTTAGAGGGGGCGGGACTCGGAGTCAGAGCGTGCCTGGGTCTACATTTGTGATCAGTCAGGAGGAAGTAATGACTGTAGCATTAAGCTACATGATAGGCTGGAATGAAAAACAAAGGGGGACTTTTTTCTATCAAACCTCCTATTGAGGCTCTTTATTATCTATCGCAGGCACGCCTTTTCAATCGATATATATCGTTATCGAATACAGTTAAGAGAGCTTAAGAGAGCCAGTTAAGAGAGCTTACCACTGGTACGCTGAACAGAAGATCCAGTCCACGATAATTGTGGCCACACTTCCACACATTTACCTGCGAGTTGTGAGAGCCTGCACAGAAGAATCACTGTTACCCAAAATCTCCATCCACCTCTAAAAGATACATTGATGAAACATTAAAATCAAGTTTTTATGCTGAAAACTTAATCACAACCAAATGTCTGACTCATATTCTGGGAATTTCTCTTTCTACAGGACAACTGAACTGTTTTGTTGGAAGTACGACCCTAATATAAACACATCTGTTATTTAAAAGCTAATGAAGAGGACTCTCACAGCCAGATGCACCTGAGGCAACAATATCAGAGTTCTGAAGGGCTGCTACCGAGGCCACCCAATGAGGCTGCTCCAGCCCTGCATCACCATGGCAACCGTGAGCCTGCTGCACCGTGCTCAGAGGCTTCTTCTTGTTGACACTCCAAAGACACACTGAGCTGATGTTGAGGAAAAAGATATGCACAAAAGACAAACAAGAATGAATCTGTTAGCAAAAGATCCTATAAAAAATAAAATGTGAGACAATACGAGTGTAAAAATGGCAACTCTCACCCATCTTCTGCTCCCGATATCATGTGCTCTTCGTTTATGAGTTGAATGCAGTCAATCGAACCTCTGAAGGAGAAAAAAAAAAAAAAAGTAAAAATCTCTTTGCTCAAAATCAAAACAGATAAATCAGACAAAACAGAGTACTGTGAAACAAACAGTTGAAGTTGATAATTTGACATTTATCAAAATGAGTATGGTGATGTGCATGTCTGATATGACTTTTTAGATTTAATGACCTTTTAGAAAATATACAGAGTTAGGAAAACTCAAAGCTGCAATACAAATATTAATGGTCTCATGAAATAAATCCTTTTTCCATTATCAAGGAATATAACAGGATTTTCAGTTTTTTTTTTTTTTATTTTACATTTACATATATATATATATATATATATATATATATATATTTTTTTTTTTTTGTTTTTGTTTTTTTTTTTCAGATTTTCTGTTTTCAAATTTCCATTTCTAACTTCACTGTAAAGCACTTTGTAAACTGTTTTTTTAAAAGCCCAATACAAGTAATAAAGCATTTATTTTGTAACTTACTTTGCATGTTTTCATTTAACATGTTCAATTTGTTGGAAACCCAAAAGCAAAAAAACAAATGTGTTAATCTGTAATTTCAATGCTTTACCTACAGCATTAGAAATCACTCCCCTCATTAAATGTTTACATGACATTTGTGTCTTAATACATACACAAAATCTATTATGTAAATTAACATATAGTTTACTTAAAATAATAATAAAAATCAACAGCCTTATCATTTGTTTTCAAGGAGCTGCGTGCACAAGTGGACACGAAAAATACATTTTAATGAACCCCTCCAACTTTAGTCTTTTCATTACAGCTCAATGAAAGTCTGTCATCTACAGCTACATTTACTTTTTCTACTTTGCCCACAGCTATTCATTTTCTGCAACTTAACAGACTTTTAACAGATAAAGATAGTGTTACCCGAGTCGACAGCTTATGACATTATTATACACAAACAAAGAACGTTCCCACTGAGTTCACCGACTTAAACCAGAAATGAATTTAGGTTTAAGCAGGATTCTTATATGGCAGGCTTTAAATATGGGAGGAACATGACCCTGACAATACACTTGACGTTTGAACGTTTGACGTTTTTTTAAATTCCCTTAAAAAAAAACAAAAAAAAAAACTACAGAAGCACAAACTACAGATCTAAAAAAAAAAAAAAAAAGACTCACTTGTGTCCATGAAACACCAGCTGAGACTCTTCCGCTATCTTCCACACTCTCACCGTGCCATCCCGCCCCCCTGCAGTCACACAGCGCTCACGGCTCAGACTGTCCAGTCCTGTGATCGCATCCTGATGGCCAAAGCTAACAGGTTCCAAATAACAGCATAGTTAGAACGTGAAAGCCAAAGAATGATTTTGGAAAATGAGAAATGATCTAAAAACTATTTACTCACAGTGTTTCCACATATGCATTCTCATCCACATTCCACACCTTGACAGAGCGGTCATGAGAGGCACTGTACAGATTATGAGTTCCCCTCCTGAATGAAAGACCCTGAAAAGGAAAAAGAAAGATGCTACTTATCTCAGGACTAACCTCAACTTAACTGTTAGGATGTAAAAACAGTTGTGTGACGTACCGACACAGGGCCTTTGTGTCCTGTAAATTTATAAAGATGTTTACATGTTTCTGCTTCCCAAATCATTATAAGCTTGTTCATGTCTCCAGTGGCCTGAAAAGATATGAAAGAAAGATACTGCTGTCGAACACAACTATGACACTTGGCTCAAACTAAAACAGCATACAAGTTTCTTTCAAATGACAAAAGCAAGAATTACTGTAGAAAAGACTCACCAAGTATTTGCCATCTGATGATATGGCCATACACAGGATGTGAGCTGTGTGTCCAACATGGCGTTCTTCTGTGCCCGTTCTTCCTCCAGATATGGTGTGCAATTTCTTACCACTCTCAATATCCCCTAAGTACAGAACAGAAAAACTTAGTAACAGCTTTGCAGGCACGTTTCTCTGAATTAAATTTATTTTTTAATGGTTTGGAGGATTTAGCTGTATTCTAACATTTAATGATAGAGCAGTCTTTGGCAGCAGAAAAGATGCATTTGTCGTCAGGTGTGATGACCAGACAGGTGATTGGAAGTTTGTGTCCTCGTAACACCCTGATCTCTGAAGCATCTGGAGGAAGGAGCTAAAAGACAGAAGGAAAACTCAATGAAAGTTGCATGTTTTTTTTTTAGCAACATATTCCCTTACAAAGACGCTGTATAGGCAGCTGGTTTGAAGGAATTTGAATTCTCATACTTACGTCCTTGGCAATAAGTCGTTGGAGCTTTCCTCTCTGTTCAAGCTGAGGGGAAAAAGTTGGCAAAAAGAAAGATCAATGCTTCCACATTGGACAAGTCTAATTACATAAACCTATATACACTCTGCAGTGGCGCACGATGCACTCTTCAGAGTTAATGAACACATCTAGTCACTATAAGAAATCGTAAGGAACAATAATGGTGAGGACTGTCCGTGGGTAAAGTGAAAGAAAATGTTTAAGCTGAGAACTATGCTCATCATTATAAGTGCAATCAAAGTAGGAATGAGTAATATGGACAAAAGATTATACCCTGTTACTTTTTGACAGAATGGTGGTACATGGTAAACTAGTATTATCAATCCATATTCATTATTAATGTTTTAGTCATTGTAGTTTAGAACAGTAAGGATTAGTGTTTAACCTGTACTCCTTCAGTGCCATCAGTAAACATTTGGTCAGGTTGACGGCAAAGATGAAAATAACACAAATTCATATGCAACACTGGCTTATTAAGGCAATTTGATATATTCCTAAAGTGTATGCCATTCAACTATTACACTTTTACCAGTGGCATTAGCATGACTAAAGATTTTAGGATTACAGACAGCCAAACACTGAGGTTTGTAATTACCGACGTAACTGAACTACACTGTGGTCAACAAGGCTATGTTAATTGGGACATATTAACTCATGCATCTTCAATGCACATTTATCTCCATGAAGGAAAAACACTTCTTACCACTTCTTCTTGAAGTCTTCCGGCAATCAGATCAGATCCAAATGATTCATCTTCTGCTTTCTTTTCCTCTGAAGAGAACAAACCCCATGTTAAAACTTGATGGCACAGAGGGACTTGTTTCATGTTGAACCTGTGTACATGCTGAGCCATGTTCACCTTCTTCCTTTAACTGTTCAAGGTAAAGTTTAGCTAATCTGAGCTTCTTCTCTTGTGGGGTTTCTTCGTAACTGATGTCCTCGGTGGTCTGCCTCTTCTTAGACTCAACCGGACTGAAAAATAAATAAAAGTTCTATCAGATCATTATTTTTTTCTGTGCACATACGTATAAACTGAAGAAATACACAAGAGAAACTCACCTTTCTGTCTCGGAGTCACTGGAAATTTCTTCATTATATTTGCTGTTGACTTTCTTTGCACGTACTTTGCGCTTTGCATCAGAGCCTACATCACCCTACACCAGAATGGAACAGAGAAGGTTTCTAATGACATACTGTGAGTATTATAAAAGTACAACAAGAAGTATGGGTAAGCCAGGCTGTAGGTAAGCTAACACGATTTAGCATGCTTGCTAACAGCTTACCTTTCGGTTCGGTGGCACCACAGTATTTTCCCCTTTTTTCATTAATTTGGGGTTTGCTTTGGCTTTTATGAAGAATGACGAAGACATTGTGACGCTTTGGCGAGCACCGTTTACAAATACAACACAACTCTTGCTCTCTCAGCAAGTCTTCATGAAACCCACATGGGTAACTGCAACCAAACTGGAAGTTCACGCTCGGTTTGCGTGCTCACTGATTGGCTAACAGCAACGTCATTTTTTAAACATCCCGCCTTTTTCTGAAATTTCGAATTTTCATTGGTTAAATTACAAACGTAAAGTGCACAGGAAACTGTACTGGGGAGAAATACTTCCCTCGGGGAATAAGTTTTTTTGGATTTGTTCCGCAGTTACTTGTAAGAAAATATAAATTTCACAACACAACAGTTTTATACACATGAATGCTGCACACAATAAAAGACAAAAATAAAGTAGCTATTTAACGTTTATCTAATATGAAAAGCTACGTGTGATTGTTAAAAAATACCCTCGATTGGATTAGGACCCATGTACTGTAATACTGAGCGTAGTACTACTACTTCCTCTACTACGCAGTATTTTCGTGTACTCCGCTGCCTTTGTCTTCAGTCATTGTATTCAAAGGTTATCATTGAAGGCAACATTGACAGTCAGGTGAGGTTGGTTTGAACTACCTAACATCAAATATCACGTTTAACAAATGATGATTGATGGACAGTTTGTATCACTGTAGCTCCAGCTGTTGGTGGCCATTAGGTTGGGGATGAGGAGGCGGAAGGGGGGAGGGGGCTGCTTTGCAAACTAAAAATACTTTGAGTTTGAATGCAAACATTACTAAATGGCTAAAAAAGTTTGACTGACACCTGACTGTGCAGAAAAGCAAAGCTAGCAATGACTGCGGTTCTTGAACTCTTTCCAGCTTGTTTTCTCTGTCATGCCGCCAAAGAGAGAATCGGGAACAAATCCAACACAACCTGAAGTGAAGATGATTAAGATCGGAAGCCTTTTGGATGAGCAGGAGTTTCACTGTGGGGCAGTGGAGAATGAAAAATACAGGCTGACAGAAGATTCCAGCCGCTCTCCGCTTCCCATCAATGAGGTGAGAAACTATTTAACCGTGAAGCAAGGCTACTTCTGTTTTGTGCACAGAAGTAATTCATGTTATAATGTTTTCTCATTTAGCAGCCTGAAATGATCGACTTTGATGAAGAAAATCTCGCAAGTCCAGGCATCAGGACGGACACCATCAGCCTCCTCATGAAAATAGAGCAACTTCAGGCGCAACTAAAATATGAACGCAGATGCAGAATTTTGGCAGAGAGGGAACTGAGGGAACTGAAAGGTGGGTGGAAATGTTTCTACCAAAGACTGTAGAAAATATTCATAGATAAAAATATTTAAAATATACTGTAGAAAATATAGTTTCTACTCAACTGGCAATATGTTAGAAAAAAAAATCCTGAATTGACAACAGCCATTTTAATTATAGACTTAGCAGAACAGTAGCTGTTGATGCTATCTTGAATTTATTCTTTAAAAGAAAGAGGGAAAAATCTGTTTGGTTTAATTGCACAAATTGAAAATAAATTTGTGGTTAAACAATTGCAAATTTATCATTAAACTAGTCAGTACAAAGCAGATTAACATGAAAAAACAAGCTTTTTGTAATGGTGAATAATAGACTATCTTATTAAACTTATAGTTCATAAACCAATGCACTTTAAACATCTCTATTGACACATACAAGATGACCAGAGTCCAGTCTCCATCAGTTAACTTTATAATTCCCCTAAAGCTGCATGGAATCAGAAAGAAAATGAACTTGGAGTTTTGGATTTTTGTGCTTTCCATCTCTGTAAATAAGTAAAAAAAAAAAAAAAAGTCTAATCCAGTTACTGACAAAGTTTGTTCTTATCAATACTGATTAATTGGTTTTCATTCTTTCATTACATTAATTTTCATCAAACATAGAGGCAAATACAAACAAATCTTGAAAAGGCTGCAAAATCATTTTAGCCCAAGTCATTTTTTAAGACCTGAGCATTCACCAGTACACAAAAAGACATGATCTTATCATTGCAGGAATGATTATAAAAGTACACTGAAGAGGTTTTGAAAATAAACACCAAAAATATTTACAAACAACTAATAAGAATTGTATCAATGGAAAGAAAAACAGAAAAGAAACAGCAGCTATAATTTTAAGAATTAACATGTAAAAAATAATCAACAGAAATTATAATAAAACCTTAGGCTTGATAAGGGAATAAGTCATTCCATTATGAAGTGTTGGATTGTTTTATTACTAAATTGTCAAACATTTTTGCGGAGGACATTCATTCGAATTATTCTGTTTGCCCTGGTTAAGCTGTAAACATGCCATCAAAAAGTTAAACTGCTTTTGGATTTAATCTAATTGATTTGACCCTTTTTGCAGAGATGAACACTCTCATGATGCAGATGAGGCACACAGCCCATGAACTACGCGTCACTCTGGATCATGTAGTGCATGGAGGCGAAGCAGGTGTTGTGTCACAAAACCCTGACGAAAGCATCACTTTCCCAGCTGAACCTGAAATGCATTTAAGAGCAGTTCATGATGTATCAGAGGTAAGTGTCCTACAACCTGAATATTGGAGGCAGATGGTGCAGTTTATGTTACCTTTGGTTATCACAGAACAATGTAATGTGTTCATTCTTTTAAACCCACGTTCACCATTGACAACTTCATGACTGTAGTACTGTCTGATTCAGCTGTTTCTGCTTTTCTAGGAAATAGTTCTGAAACTTATGATTTTCCTTCTACTTTTCAGGATGATCATGATTTCCTGTACCTTTCTGAGAATCTTCGAGTGCCAAAAAACCTCTATGAGCGGGTTGCAGAAATCGCAGACTACAAGAAGTATGTTTCTGCATTACTAATGATACTTTTTGACAGAGACACTTTGGGCACACACTGTCTGCAGGGCAGGAAGAACAGCTTCACTGGAGAGGATTCCCACAAGCCTCCACTCCCACCTGAGATTTTGAAAAGCCTAATGGGTAAGATGAAGTATTGTTATTATCATTACTCATTGAGCACGTCCTTTTAAAAAAAAAAAAAAAAAAAAAACCTGCCAGCTATTCACAAATCTAACAGTTAAAAAGATTTTGTAATGTTTTTTTGTTTTCAGATCATGTTGCAGTCAAATTTGGTGTTGACAGCAGCCAAATAAAAACTGCAATCCGCACAAAGTTGAACAATGAAGACAAGCTGTTGAAGAAGAGACTGGGCTTGGGTAAACCTGAAAACAGGGCAATGGTTGATCAAGCCTTTTACCAAGATGCTTCCCTCCTGCCTGAAAATGATGCGATGGCAAATGGCTCTTAGTTCTAGCAGTGCTGTTGTATGTCTCGTTAAACTATGTGACAAGTTGCCTTTTCTTTTTTTTAATTTATGGAATTTCTTATGCATAAAATCAGCTGCTTTAAGTCAGTTGTTTTTTTCAACACTGTGTAGAACTCGTTTTTTGGTTTTCTACTTTGACAACTTGTTGCCTACTGTTTGTTTGGAAAATGTAACCAGGCAACCAAAGCTAGGCCTTGAGTAAGACTAAAACATCACACGTATCAGTACTAAACACAAGTGTTCTTATTACAGTCTCTTTACTGTAAGTGGTTGTAGCTAAATAATAGATCAGTTCAGTTAGCCTTTTCCATCCATTTATGTTTCCATTTAGATGTACTTTGTATGTGTACAAGTAGGTTTGGAAATTTTACTGTTGATCTCAAAATTTGCTTTGTAACAAGCGATACTGTATTTCTAGGTAGCTTAGGTAGCTTGCGTGTAGTTTTACAATATCCTGTAAGTGAGAAATATTTCTCCATATGATCGTTTTTTATGTCTAAGATGTACTTCACTATGTGAGAGATAATAAATTTTTGGAACTGAGAGTTTTCTATTTATGGGCACAGCAACGAAGGCTTTTGTGTATAATTTTGTTTTGCAACCAACAGATGTCAGCCTTGTTTCATGTTACCTGGCAACTATTGTTTGGCTCCTACACGACTGTGAAGGCGAGGTGTGCTTATACAAAAACAGACTAAATGCATATTAATCTAATCTAATCTGTGTGTGTGTGTGTTATATATATATATATATATATATATATATATATATATATATATATATGCATTATGCACAGACATCTGTGTAAATAAACAGATTGAAATTAAATGTAATCTTGGCTGTGACCTTTCCACTTGTTCTAGCCATCTCCCTTCATTCAGTCATCCATATGAGGTGAATTAGTGGTTCTAAAATTGAGCCCAGGGGTGGGTGTAATCTTTAGTGGTCAATTGTCTCTGCGTTGGCTCTGTGATGGACTGGTGACCCATCCAGGTTGAACCCCGCTTCTTGCCTGATAGCAGCAGGAATAGGCTCCTGTGACCCCGAACTGGACTGTACTGGTATAGCATATACATGGATGGATGAATAAACATGGTCAAGGTGACGTGTGGAAGTTCAAACTGAGCATCAGAATGGTGGTCTGACCGCTGTGTTGTACTGAACAACTTCGCTTTCTAAGAGAAGCTTTAGGGGTAAAATGTTGCTCTTGATGATTATTATTCTTAATTTTTACATTGCTGAATTTATATTAGTCTGGACCCGAGTGAGGGCAAGAGAAAGAAAAGCGTAAACAGAAGAGAAAAAGAGAGTGAAGAGAAGAAAAAGGAATCTAATATACACCAGAAAGAAAGCAGTAGCATCAGCTGTTCACTCAAAACAAAAAACTGAACATCCAGCTGCTACACCTGTAAGAAAACAAAAACCACCTGTAACATCTTCAAGGAAAACAAAGCTGATAATCATTTGGAGCATGTATAAAGAGAAGACAAGCTGCTCAGCATGTCTGAGAAGCAGTCATTCAATTCAGCTTTATTTGTGTAGCACCAATTCACAGCAATGCCATGCAAAGGCACCTCTGATACAGATGAATTTGAGGGAAGTTATAATTGCCTCTACGGAAACCAACAGATTGGATTGAATCTTGACTTGACCCGGTCCAGTTCCCCCGCTCTGAGTAAGCATGGAGCGGTGGAGTCAGTGGGGAGGAAAACGCCCTTTTAACAGGGAGGAAAAATCTCCCTGACAGCCATCTGCCAAGACCAGCGGGGGTGAAGAGGACAGAAAAAGAGACTAACAGGTACTGCAGCTTTTATCAGCCAGACCTGCTGAGAGAGGAGAAACACCAGTTAATGATGCCAATTTCTCAAGTTAATACATAGAAGAAAAAGCAAATAGATGAGAGGGAACGGAGGAGCCAAGTGCATCATGGATGTCCCTCAGCAATCAGTCTATGCAGCTAAGGGATGGCTAACCACCCCTAACTATAAGAATTTTCAAAAAGGAAGGTTTTAAGTAGAGAGGGTGTCTGCCTCCCGAACCCAAAACTGGCAGCTGGTTCCAACAAGAGGATCCTGATAATCAAAGGTTCTGCCTCTCATTCTGCTCTCAGAGACTCTTGGAACCACAAGTAGACCTGCAGTCTGAGAGCAAAGTGCTCTGCTTGGGATATGAAATTTTGAGAGCTTTAATCTAAAATGGAGCTTGATTATGGAGAGCTTTAAAAGTGAGGGGAAGAATTTCAAATTCTATCCTGGATTTAACTGGGCGCCAATAAAGAGAAGCTAGAACTGGAGAAATATGGTCTCTACCGCTTGTTCTTGTCAGAACCCTCGCTGCAGCATTTTGGATCAGCTCTAGGCTTTTCAGGGCATATTTGGGGCAGCCCAGTAATAAGGAAATACAGTAGCTCAATGCAATGTTGAAGTAACAAAGACAAGTTTTTCTGTATCATTCTGAGAGAGGATGTCCCTAAGTTTAGCAATATTCCTTAGTGGAAGAAGGCGATTGTAGAAACCCGTTTTATATGTGAACCAAAGGACAAATTCTGGTAAAAAAAAAAAAAAAAAAACAACAAAACTCCAAGATTCTGCACTTGAGTGCTGGAAACCAAATTAATGTCAGCAAAATCTATTCAAAGCTAGAGAATGTGGATCATCTGGATGACAATGGTTGTTGATGTCAGATGTCAAAGGAGAATGAGCTGATAGAGATGATAAAAGGCAACAGTAACTCAGATTCCCGTCATCTAAAAATAGGAAACAGACCACCCCTTACAGAAAAGAAGTATTCCTTAAGTACATGTCATTAAGTATACTCAAGTATAGGAAAGTATGTCCCCCAAGTGTACTTATATTTACCAAGTACACTGATTCCTATGTACTACCTGTATACAAGCAATTATACTTCTTGGGACTAAATTGGCCCACTTTTAGTATTTAAAAAGCAAGGCAAGTTTATTTGTACAGCACATTTCTTGTACAGGACAATTCAAAGTGCTTTACCTAAAACATTATAAGCATTACAGCAGGGTGCAAAAGGAAAAAAAAGAACAAAATTAGAAGCATGATTTAAAATGAAAAACATTAAAAACATTAAAGATTAAAAAGAGAGAATATAGAACTGTGCAGCTTTTAACTTTTGAGTAAAATCTATGCAAATGCAGCTGAGAACAGGTGGGTCTTTAACATGGATTTAAATAAACTGTTTCAGCTGATCTGAGACTTTCTAGGAGTTTGTTCCAGACATGTGGAGCATAGAAGCTGAACGCAGCTTCTCCATGTCTGGTTCTGACTCTGGGAACTGATAAAAGACCGGATCCAGATGACCTGAGGGGTCTAGTAGGTTCATACTGGGTCAAGAGATCACTGATGTATTTTGGGCCTAAACCATTCAGAGCTTTATAAACCAGCAGCAGAACTTTAAAGTCTATTCTCTGACAGTTTAAAGACCTCAGAACTGGACTGATGTGGTCCACTTTTCTGGTCTTAGTGAGAACTCGGGCAGCAGAGAACTTTCTGAATGAGCTGGAGCCATTTAACTGATTTTCTCGGTAGACCAGTAAAGACGCTGTTAAGCCGACTGAAGATGAATGCATGGACTAGTTTTTCCAGATTTTCCTGAGACATAAGATCTTTTATCCTTGAGATGTTCTTTAGGTGATAGTAGGCTGATTTAGTGATCGCCTTGATGTGTTTTTTAAAAGTTTAGGTCTGAGTCCATCACTACACCCAGATTTCTGGCCTGGTTGGTGATTTTTAGGTGTGTGGACAGAAGTTCTGTGACAACCTGCTGTAGTTTCTCTTTGGCTCCAAAAACGATCACCTCAGTTTTGTTTTCGTTCAGCTGAAGAAAGTTGAGGCACATCCAGTCATTAAGCTCATCAATACATTTACCAAGAACCTGCACAGTAAAAAAGTACACACTAAAAGTAAATTTTCACATATACTGAAAGTAATCTTCTTGTTATACTGTTAGTTGACTCCTACAAAAACTTCAAGCTTACTTTTACTTTTAGAAAGTACACTTTTAAGTAGAACAAAAGTAATATATATATATGATATGAACCAGGGGTTTTCAAAGTGTGAGTGAGCTCGCCCCTAAAAATCTTACAAGATGGGATTTGAAAACATGATAAAATGTACATCTTGCATATGCTACAAAGAAACAAGTATGTGTGAAAATGTACTATGAATATACTACTATTAAAGCATATCGTTCAAAAGTTTGAATATAAGTATAGGCTAAATATACTTAAACTTCTAGTATATTTATTAGTAAATGGAAAGTAAACTTTAAGTATATTTCTGCTACATAAACAGTAAACTAAAAGTACACTGTCTTATTTAAAGTTTAAAATTAGTATATTTCAAGTATACTTACATATACTGTACTACTTTTTGGTAAGGGACAACTCACAGGCTCATCAGAATCAGTCAATAGAAGATTAGAAAAATGTTCTATGGTCTAACGAGTTTAGATTTCAGCAGCAACATTCAGATTTTAGTCAGAATTTGGCGTAAACAAGGTGAAAGCATCCTTCCTTATATCAATTGCCTATGCAGGTGCTCGTGGTCAAACAGTGAGGTAGATATTTTCTTGGCACATTTTGAACTCCATATTACTGACAGCATCATTTAAACACCACAGCCTACCTGAGTATTGTTGCAAACCATGTCCATACTTTTATGGCCACAGTGTACCCATTCTCTGATGGCTTCTTCCAGCAGGATAATGCACCATGCAAAGCTTAAATCATCTCTAACTGGTTTCTTGAACATGACAATGAGTTTGCTGTACATCAATGGCCTTCACAGATCTCAATCCAACAGAGCAGCTTTGGGACGTGGTGGAACTGGAGATCCTCATCATGGATGTGCAGCCGACAAATCTGCAGCAACTGTTTGATGCTCTCAAGTCAATTTGGAGCAAAACCTCAGGGGAACGTTTCCAATGTCTTGTTGAATCTATGCCACAAAAAAGCAGTTCAGATGGCAAAAAGGGTCCAACGTGGTTCTAGCGAGATGTACCTGATATTGTGGCCAGTGAGTATGTGTAGATACACTCAAAAGCAACAGGGACAGTTTTATATAAAGAGCATGTGCAACAAAAAGTACTATACACTGTGACAGTCACAGCCACATACTGACCGATGAAAGAGTTTGTGTGTGTGTGCGCTTGTGTGTGTGTGTGCATGGGACATGGTTAATGTCAGCGGATGGTGGCTGTTCAGTGAAGTCATCATCTGCTGGCTCCTCCCCTTCTGTCCCTGGAGCTGACTGATCCGTCTCAGTGGATTCACAGCTCATCACTTCTCACTCCAGTAGTATCAGCCCTCCCTGGAGTTTTCTTTCAAGGCTCAGAAGATCACTTCGTTGAGAAATCATCTGAAACTGCAAGCAGCAGGATACTTTTTCCACCTGGAGGCAACATCTGGGATATGATTCTGATGTTTTTCAAGGTTTTAGGGATAAGCTATAACCTTGCCTTTGGAAGTTTTTTTTAGCTTCTTAAGAACTTTTGGAGGATCCATAGACTATTTTCAAAATGTAAGAGCTGCTAAAAATTTGTTAAAGTGAGCAGCTGAGTAGTTAGGTCAACCTAACTGGGATTATTTTCTAAGTTTATTTAAAGGTAAGTAAATCAGCTAATTTTGGAAAAAAAAAATACATGGGCTATAAGTAAGAGTTTTCAATTGTCACATCATATCTGTCTTATATAGACATAGAAATAAATAAGATGCCTGATTATTATTTTTATTATAAGCTAAGAATAGCAAAAAACAAACGTGTTTTATGCGGAGGAGGAGAGTTTCTTGTTTGTGTTACAGGTCATACGAAGATGAAAAAAAGAGAAACAAGGGAAAGATGATGCAAGTCATTGAGCAGAGCAGAATTATTACTTCTATAGGAACAGGAAAAATTGTCAACATACAGTCTTACTTACTAGAATAAAACAATGACACCAGTGTTAGGAGTTTCACCTCGTGTTTCATCTGTGTATAATTGCAAACTGATGGATTTTGACATCAAGTCAACTATCTGCAAAGAGAACTGAAGACAATTCAATAAAACTTTAATCATTCATCCATTTTCTATACCTGCTTCATCAAAGGCATGGTCACCGAGTGTTGGTAGCCTATTCCAGCTGTCATTGAGAGAGAGGCAGGGTACCCCCTGTCACTGATTAAAACTTGTTCACTATATACTTAACTTTAAACCACTATTGCATGTTGCAGAGAAAATTGTTTCATCTTCTCCTCTACTTAGACTGACTTTATTATCACTGCAAAAAAAAAAAAACTCAAAAGTGAGACTGAAAATGAAATGCCGTGGTATGGCTTCCACATACAGCATTTAATAAATATATAGAAAATAAAAGAGCCACATAAAAGAGCTTTTTAAAAAAAGAAAAAGTAGAAGAAGAAGCTAAAGTAATAGCAATCCGGTGTATTTTAGCAGCAAGGCTACAGATATCCTATTACTTTAGGTACTAATTAGTTCAAATGGTTCCACCTCTAAACTAAGACCTTAAATTGCTGTTTATATGCTATGATGTTCCAGTGCTGATATGATAAAAGATTGCTGAAGAAAATGTATCCAAGAGGATGGAACCTCTTACAATATAAAACTTAAACTTGAATATACATGAATATTTTAGCGATACCTTTACTAATGTCGGCTTCTATGCTGGACTTCATCTTATCATGATATTGTGTGAATATATATATATATATATTTTTTTACTCAAAAAGATCTTAAGTATTGTATGACTTTTATATTATTTCAGCCCAACATCTGGATAAGGCAGACATATTTCTAATGTATTGTCACTAATGACTTGCAGGGCAGAGTCCCTGACTCATAGTCAATGTACAGGTATATGTCTCTCATAAATGAAGCTGAAAACGTGTCTTGATTACCACAATCATTTATTAGTTTATTTAATTTGACGTAACAAACCTTTAGAACAAATGCTTTGTTTATCGCATGACGCAGTTTTAAATTCAAAGCAGAACCTGTATGCAACTTATTAGTTTATTAATTTATCTATTTATTATGAAAATAGTATTGACATAAAGGGTGGCATTAAGGGGTTTCCCTGTAAAGGCTAAATCAGCTCCATGGGGAATTGAAAGCTCTGCATAATTCCATGATCTCCTTAAAAAAGCACATCAAACATTTCTTTAAAAAATAAATGATAAAAGAAAAAAAAACAAAACACAAAAACATTTGAAGGATGTGGCATATGCTGGGTTGCAACTGAACATGAATAAAACGAGGACACTCTTACATAATAGGAGGATGTTCTTGTACTAGTCCTCTTTCTGGGGATAAATCCCACTACAAATGTGGCTTGCCAATAGCTGTCCACCAGAGAAGATTACAGCATCAGTGGATCACTGTCAGAAGCAGGGACTTGTATTTAGGACACAGACCCCCAATCACATATCAGAAACCTGAATATGATTATCAGCACAATCTGAACTGAAGTATGAATATGCAATAAAGACAATGTAAATGTGAAAATTGAGACTAAAAGCATAGTTTCTAACCATGATGTACACTTCATCTTATTTTTTCTGGTGAGGAAGGTTTCCTCTTTGATGGTGCGATGAAGAGTGATACTGAGCACATACTAATCAATGCAACGAGTTTCCTGCAGCTGGGGTTGAGACAAACACACTCATTATCTTTCATTTCTAAAGGATGGGGATGGATGGAGGAGAGACTCTGTGTCCTCCATGAATTATTCCTATTGATCATGTTTCTCCCTCATTAAAATTGCTGAGAGGGTCCCTTCTTAAATATTCCCACAAATAATGTGACTGGTTATTGATTGGCTGGCATGGAGTTTCTTGAAGGTTATAGCGGTATAAGAATATCCCTGGATATTCATTACAGCATCCTTTAAATAAGCCAGGGTGATTAATGCTAAATGGCACAAGGATTTATTTATTTATAATGTTATTTTATAATGAATATAAATGATTAGTGTAAAAAAAATCCTAAAAGCTGTTATTCTTAATAAACACTGTCTTTTGTGGCTCTGGATGAGCCTCATGAACTTTCATGATGTCATAGTGAGATCACCAGAGTTATCTCAGCTTGGGACCCGAGTCTGCGCATTTATAACAGAAAACCTGTGTTACACACTGCAGTCGTAGAATTCAATTATTAATTGAATTGAATTGAATTAATTATGGCTTTTCAGTCAGTTCCAAGCCGTCTCTTTGATTTATTGCTTACATAAATGTATGTTTTGGTGCATAAGGTGTTTTCAGCAGTGTTTTTAAAATCTCCTATTAGCTATGGGTCACACAGCAGCTTGTTAAAAGGCCTGTTCTCACAAAAGAAGATGAAGAGACTTATCGCCTAGCTGCAGTTCTTCTCAGCTTTCTGCAGCTTTATTGTGATTTTCAGCTCATTGCTTTGACTTTACTGCCTCCAAGTTGCCTGTTTTGTTTCATCCTCACCATAGAGGCTGCGGCAGTGTGCTGTTTTCAGTGACTATAAAACCCACTCTGCTTTATGCTGACCAACAAATAGCCCACCAGACAAAGCTATCAGCTCTATGGTGTAAATTTCATGCTGTTTTGAAACAAAAAGTCAAATTTGACCAAAAACAAAAAGGGAAAAAATTCAACAGGAACTGGAAAGAGAGCCAAATGTGGATATTTGTCCAACACTGATCAGACATGACTCTGTACACAATTGATCATTTTCTCTCTCTCTCTCTCTCTCTCTCTCTCTTTAAAAATAAATGTATAAAATAGCTTGCAAACATTATCAGTTTAAAATGCATGTTAATACTTTCCTGAAATAAAAAGTGTTAAAATGTATTCATTGGCTTAATTTTCTCTTTACAGGAGTGAAGATTATTTATTTGATTTCTGGGAGATCCTTCGGCCGCGCTGCTGGATGATGGGGAACGCTGGAACACAGATTTGTTCTTTGAATCCTGTATTATGAGTCATGGAGGAGAACAGTACTTTTCTAACTCCACAGTACAATGACAGCACCTCTGCTTGGGCTCCACTGCCCTCTGTTCCCGGCAGACAACTGGGCACCCTTCCCAACCCCCAGAGACGCTTCAAGGACCTGACAGGGATGTTTTTCATGGTGACCCTGAATGTTCTGGCACTGCTGGCCAACACGGCTGTTCTGGTGGTTGTCATAAAAGCTCCTCATCTCAGGAAATTTGCCTTTGTGTGTCACCTCTGTGCTGTGGACCTGCTATGTGCCCTCTTGCTCATGCCTCTTGGCATTGTGTCCAGCTCCCCGTACTTTGCAGGTGTGGTTTTTACAGTGCTGGAATGCCAGGTCTACGTGTTCCTCAATGTGATCCTAATAGCTGCCTCTATATTCACCATCACAGCAATCAGCGTGGAGCGTTACTACTACATTGTTCATCCCATGCGCTATGAGGTCAAGATGACGCTAAAGCTGACTGCAGCTGTTGTTGTGATGGTGTGGGTGGCTTCTGCTGTGCTGGGGTTGTCCACTGTGTTTGGATGGCCATCTTATGGCAGCCTGAACTCCATCAGTGCTGCTCACTGCTCACTGCACTGGAGCAACAGTGACCACAGGCGAATTTTCTCGGTGCTCTTCAGTGTTACCTGTTTCTGTCTGCCAGCTGCAGTGATTTTTGCCGTCTACTGTAATGTATACAAGGTGGCTCGCGTGGCAGCCAGGCAGCATGGACCCTTGCCCTCCTGGACAAACAGTCAGCTGAAGCATCGCTCTGACTCCATAAACAGCCAGACCACCATTATCACAACTCGCAGTGCTCCTCGTAGGATTGCACGTGAACGGCCTTTTGGTGGTGGAAAAGCTGCTCTCACTCTTGTGGTTATTGTTGGCCAGTTTCTAATCTGCTGGCTGCCTTACTTTGCTTTCCACCTCCATTTGATACTGGATGCAACACCGAACATCCCTGATGACCTGGAGGAAGCGGTCACCTGGCTGGCCTATTCCTCCTTTGCAATCAACCCTTTTTTCTATGGGCTTCTCAACCGGCAGATCAGGGAGGAGCTTTGTAAGCTCAGGCGCTGCTACTCAGCCCGGCCAATGGAGCTGGTTGCTTCCAGCCATGAGGGTTCGGGCCATGAGAACTTCTTGCAGTTCCTCCACAGGACCAGTTGCACCATAGAGACACGTGCAAGCTTTGCCATTTCCAGTCCCAGAAGCACCCTGGATCAAACGGGACAAACTTGTTTCAGAATACCAGGGCAGATCCCAGAAGAGTTTAACTAGATATACCTCACTGTTGTGCCTCAGCACTAGCAGTCTGCAGAAGTGAAGACAGAATGGGGATAACATTACATAATTGTCAGCAGTGGACTTTGACTTTTGCATTCAGTAAATAAACTGTTTTAGTCTTTGAAGCTTTATATGAAAACATTTAATCTATAAAGATTGATGGTTTTTTAAATGGCTGTTGTAAAGTTACCTGTATTACAGAGGTAAAGTTTTTTATCAGCTACTGAAGTATAGTTATTTTCTGCAGCCAATATAGTTAATTATTCAAATGTAAGGAACTTGAATATTAGATTTTTACTTGAAAAGACAGATTTAGTCAACAGAGCTACATGCTAATATCATTTAAGAGAGGTTGGGTTTATAGAATTCTGTTAACAAGAGTTAGAAAATGTACATTTTCACAATATTTCAACATCTTCAAGACTAGTGGTTTTACATTAGACAAAAATGTTGCAGCAATAATCTGTACAAGCAAGTATCACACAATCAAATGTGCTGCAAACTGAAATTTCTACTTTATTTATTCAAGAGGAGAAACATTTTTATTAAGGAAGTAGTCATTTATTGCTTAATTAAATGTGCAATAAACACTGATTGCTTAAATAATTTAAATGAACTCATTGGTTGGGAAAATTGTCTACAAAATGGTTTACAAAACAGACTTATGGAAATTTCTAAGCAAAATGGTTTACAATGCTACTGGTCACAGGGCAAACAATTTGTTTGAATGGAGTTTCTTCCTATGACTGAGTGAATGATGTAAGTAGAAAATAATTGACTGCTTTCTTCCAAATTATAATAGTTCATTTTACAGGGACAGCCTCTGAAACTGTCCGGGTTTCATCATATCAACAGGTAACGTCCTTTGTTAATAAATGTCAATTATCCATCAGATATCTCACAAGTTGTTGTGAATTAATGTCAGTAAAATGGTTTTCATGGCACAGTCAGAATGAGTAGGCAAAGTTTTTAAATTTATGTAGCAGTTTTTGTGCTTCATTTCTGTCAGAACAAATGTGGACAGGATGCCAGTCCATGCGAGGACCAACACAGAAATAAAGGAGACAACATAATTTACTCTTTCTCGCTGGCTCCAAGGGTCAATTTGGCATCAGTTTCGATGACCTAAACCTGACCATTTTAAAACATAGCCTCACAAGAAAATAACTTTCATTCTCTGGAATTTTGTTCAATTGTCACAAAATGCATGTGACAATGAACCCTGTATGATTGATAACAAACAAAGGAATAACAAAACTTAAAACATAAAACAGCCAGATCAGCTCTTATTATACCAACATAATAATACAAAAGCTTCAGAGAAGTTGCTTTTACAAACATCCTCAGGGGGAACAGAAAAACAGTCACAACAAAGAAAAGAAATGAAGTTAGTCACCAGTGTTTCACAGAATAGCCGTTCATTTATGGCATCTGATTGTCCCAGTGTTTCCAAGGAGAACGCAGTTTTCTGTATCATTATTTAGTTAGGCCAACATACAGTATTTTCTTTTGAAACTATTTTCAACATGAATTCCAACCAGTTCTTAATGTCTGGAGCATAAGTGGTCTTCCACAGTCTGAGGAATACTCCTGCAGCCGTAATACGTCCTTCCTGCATCCCTGTACTTTGGTGTTTTGATATATTAGGTACAGTATTACTGTCTTATTATCTCTCTGTAAGGAAAGTCTTGGTGACATGGTTATCACCATACCCAGCCACTTTCTCATGTGTTGCAACACTGTTTTCCGGAGTTGGAAAATGTATTTACATTCCCAGATCGTAGGTATGAAGGATCCTTGTTCAACATCATCAATGGAAAGTTGACCCAATCTATGAAGCCTAAATGGAGTAAAACAAAATCTATGTATCACCTTATGATAAATACATTATTGATTAGACTTTTTAATACGTATTTGACAATATTTGTGACCTTTCGTCATTATTAACAATACAGCCAATAGCCCTCTGCCACAATCAGAGCTTTATCCTTTAGATTATTTCTAAAACCTGGATGCCTTTTGTTTGGTACTTAGTGAATTTCTGTATTGGGTTATCTTTGTGTATAAAATGACTTCTACTAATGCAATCAAAAATCGGCAGGTATTTCCAAAAATTATCTTTCTAAATAGCTGGACTTGCAACCTGGTGTTGATCCTCCAACACAAAATGTGAATCCATGTACATTTTTTCAAGGTCTTAAGATTTTGTTCAGGAGTGTGTGTGTGCATATATATATACTTTAGTGTCAGCTTTGATATTTTTTCGATACAAAAGAATACATTTGTCATGCTTTTTTTTTTAGTCCACAGAGGCTTACCATCCGGGCCATACCTAACATGAAAACCAAAGTAGTTCCAGATGCCAGAACTAAATGTAGCCGAACACAGATCCATTGAGTTTTCAACACAGAGCTCATCGTCAGCAAAGATTCATTATATAAATGAAAAACTCATATATATATATATATATATATATATATATATATATATATATATATATATATATATATATATATATATATATATATATATATGCGTGAGTTCAGAAAGATATTGACCCCCATTTGCAAATACATCACCTTTATTGTGTAACCTCAATAAAAGCCATTGTTTCCTGTAAACAGTTTATCATAATTGTTTTTTTTTTTTTTTTTTTTTTTTTTTATCAATACACTTAAAAGGGCTGAATCACAATGAGGAGAATGGCTGTTTATAACATGACCTCCCTCCATACTGCTCCTGTGTGTGTTAATACTGGATTTGTAGAGAGAAGTTCCATTATCTGTGGAGCCATGGGAGAAAAAAAAACTTTGAGGTTGATAGTGGAGTCACACATGGCTATAAAACAGGAGACCAAAAAAAAAAATCTCTTACAAATAAACTTTTGTTTCAGTCCTGGTTTACTGTTGGTCGGCATATGCTCTGCAAGGGAGAAAAAAACATGCTGGAGACATGTACAAAACCTCCTACTCAGTTATATTTTCAGTGCTGTGGTGGGTGGTATATGAATAATACACGAATGATATTAACATAAAAACAACACTGTTTTGGGACCATTTCATGGTTTCTTTCTTTCTTTCTTTCTTTCTTTCTTTCTTTCTTTCTTTCTTTCTTTCTTTCTTTCTTTCTTTCTTTCTTTCGGTCAAAGTAAAAAAAGAAAATGCCCTTTTTATTTATTTAATTTTAAATTGAATAGATTTTTTTAAATCTTACTTTGGCCTTGTGACAGTTTCTGTGAACATTTTTCTAATTATCTTTCATCCAGACTTCATTTTGGGCTTTGTGAAGCTGTGAAGCTTTGTGAAACTCCTCAACTTTTACAGCTTTAAAGTTAAAATCAATCTTCTTCTTGATCTTCTTAAAAAAAAAAAAAAGTTATCTAACAACTAAAACATTTTAAATCAATTTTAATAATAATTTTTTTTAACATATTGTTTCTGTGTAGATAAGCTTTGACTGCCTGGGTCCTGACCTCTGTGTGTCCACTTGAGAAAAGCCTGTAATTAAGACTGAGCCCAGTTAACACATGATTACATAAAGAGAAAATGCCATTTCATAACAGATGAAGAGATTGTCTCTAATACCCTTTTAATATGTGCTCACACACTGTGTAGAAGAATTTTCTGTGTCCACGAGACAAAACCCTGAAGATACGGCTGCATATGCAGCATTTTCTTATCAAACTACATGGATCAGATGTTTTTCAAAGATCAATCACATGATGACACAGTATACTGTTGAAGCTGCTGCAGGGAGAATGCGCCGCTCTCCCACACAGATTAGACTTAAAGGATAACATCAGGCTGACATGCTGATAACGGCTGACAAATGAAAAGAGCATGCTGAGCTAAATTTGAGCAAACCCTTTAAACACCCACAGATATAGACAGAAACGTGTAAACAAATGAAGTGATTACACCGGATGTTGGGTAAAAATAACCTCTGCTTTGCTGGGATGAAGACTATTGTGAAGAGACAACTGCACTGATAGGTAACAAAGACTTCCCTCGTCAACACGCACACACAGTAACTGAAATCCTGTTTATTGACTTGTGGGTATGTTAAAAGCAAGATAACTCCCTGGCATTTTATGGCCTCTGGCTGCAAACACATTCTTTTAAGTGGTACGGAAAATCTGTGAGTTGTACAGCCAAGTGCTGTTATCAAGGCAAACACTATAAAAGAACAATTACCAATGGACACAAACAGTATGCAAATGTAACTGCCCAATTTTAGGTTTGTTCATATTGTAAGCATGCTGCCACATCAAGAGATATTTACATTACGTACACACAAACAAATTTGTGAAAAAGGTTAAAGGACTAACAACAGTTTTCAAGGCTCTTTGGCTCTAATATTATAGATAGATGTAACATAGTCAGTCAGTCAGAAACAATGTACCTTTCCACATGAGATGCTCCAGCAAGGGGGTTTGAACATCTGTTAAAGGCATATGCCATCCCCAAGCATCCCCAACTTCCGTAAACAGGGTTGCCACTGGATGCTGCGCATGCGTGCTGCCTTTGCTACTATCCGTGGTGCTTCGCCTCTCTACTTCCGCTATTTCTATAGCACATTTATGACACCAAGGATACTTAAAGTGCTGCACACTATATGAACAAAAAGCAATAAGCATAAGAACAAATTTAAAATCAATGCAACACAACAAAATTAATGAAATCATATCAGAAAACAACTGTAAAAAACGTTAAGCTCGACTAGATTTATAGGCCAGCAGTGGTTCCCAACTCCAGTCCTCGGGCCTCACTGCCCTGCTTCCCACTGAGCATTCTTTGGTCTAAAAGATGTCTATTAGGTGTCTAATGGTCCTTCGACGTCTAGGCTAAAATCGGTCTACCACTGGTCTAAAAATGAAAGTTTTTTTTTTTTTTAGCTGTCTAAGCTTAGACTGCCTTAGACTAAATGTAAACTATACTGTTGATCAATGACTGGCCAAATGTTTTGATCCAACATTTGGCCAGTCATTTATACAGCCAGTTGCTTTTTTAAATATTTAGTAATAATAATAATGGATTAAATTATAATGTCTAGTTTCAGGCTAAAATATAGACAGAATACAGTCGGGTGAATTTCGGTCTAAACTTAAACGAGACGTCTAATATCTCAACCCTGAGAGTCTTTGGCTCTCAGGCTTGTCTTCTATGTGTTCTAACAAACCTGACTCAGATTCTTGAACTTCCTCATCAAGATCTGTGCAAGCCTGTTAAAGAGCCAATTATTTGATTCAGTTGTGTAAAAGTAGGGTTACCTCCAAGACATTAAGGCATCTTGAGGACCGGGGTTGGGAAACACTGGGCTAGACTAGGGTTGCTCAAGTCGGTCCTACAAGAGCTGCAATCCTAAAGGTTTTCAGTGACTCCATGGTCCAGCACACCCGACTCAAATTAGATGGATCCAACAGCCTATCAAGTTCTGCACAATAACTAATTAATCTGAGTCAGGTGCGTTGGAACAGGGAAACTTTGAAAACTTGCAGGATTGCAGCCCTCATTGGACCAACTTGAATAACTCTGAACCAGAGAAATAACTGCACCTTTAGCAGGGCCTTAAAACCAGAAACTGACTCGGCAACTCTAATATGAGGAGGTAGCCCATTTCACATTTTGAGGGCATATTTAGATAAGCTTCTGTTGCCTTATGTGGGACCTCCAGATATACAGCTGGGAGGAGGATCTCAGTGCTCTAACTGGAGCGTGGCTACCTCGTAGCTCAAACAGGTATGAAGGAGCTATGCCATTTAATGACTTAAAAACAAGCAATAAAACTTTGAACTGGACCTTAAAAGTGACAGGGAACCAATGAAGATTAGCAAAGACAGGAATAATGTGATTTCAGTGTCTCTTTCCAGACAACATACAGGCAGCAATGTTTCGAGCAAGCTGGAGATGATGAATAAATGATTTGCTGAGATCACTATGAAAGGGAATTGCAATAATCAACAAGTGGACTATACCCTCCCAAGATCATGCCTGGGGAAGAATGGCTTGACCTCCTTGACTAATATTAGATGAAAGAAGAAGTTTCTAACCACTGAGTTCACTTTCTTGTCAAGAAAGTGAGTTCAGTGTCATGTAATTCAAATATCACATAAATAATAACACCCAATTTACAGTATATATATATATGAAAAAAGTTTTTTTTTTTTATGTTGACACGCATAGCAGTGGTAGTGTCAATAAAACAAGTTCAAAGAAATGATTTTCTGTTTCATATGCCCTCTTCCAGAGTATATGACTCAGCTTTTTGTATATTTTAGTGTGCTAACAAGTTACTAATTAAATTGAAAGCCCTCCCAGTTCAACCGCCCTCTGTTTTTATTCAAGACAGTCACATCAGCTGTGCTACTCCTCTGCTCCCTGATGATCAAATACAGCTATAGAGAATTAAAAGTCATGGTTTGAGCTCAGCTGAGTGTGACTTGTTATTGGCTGTGCTAAACGCTAAATCTACTGAAAAGACCTTATTTTCCTCCTTTTTGGTGCCCTCTGCTATCTGTTTAATTCAAACTCAATGAGCCACTCAGTCATTGCACGGAATGATGAATGATGCGCAGGAGTAATGATGAGACAACCACTCCTGAAGAATCAAAGGGACAGGATGTGATTGATGGTGGTGTCTGAGTGAGTGAATCACATTATTTAGTCAGACCTTCAAACTATGTGCATGTAAAATATGACAGCTGCTTGACCATCTTAACTGAGCTCATAAAGCAAATCCTTACCCAGATTCTTCAAACTGATTATGAACCAAAACTCAGGAAAACAGCTCACATTTACAAGACTGACATTTTGGGAAATTAGATTATTTGCTTTCTTATGAGCGGTTAAAACAACAACAGCCTGTGTGGGTAGCTGTTCAGCCAAGCTCATTAAAAGGAGTTAAAAAGGAGAAACAGGCAGACTGGCTTCACATAAAGTTTAATTTGTAAAAATTGAAGAAATAAATGAGGAAATAAACATTTATTTGACCTTTATTTGTATATGTAAGTCCCATTGAGACACTCAGTGTCTTTTGCAAGGGAGACCTAACGTACACGTCTTTACATCTAAAAACTAGATTGTTGCACCCTTTCAAGAAAAAGATGAACATTTAAAAGGCCTTCCCCTGTTATAGTGTCTATGTTTAACTCAGCAACCTTTAAAATGTTAAAATATTTAAAGAAACTGGCTGTTTCTTTGGGTTCTTTAGGCCATTTTTTTTTTCTGAATTGACTTAGGATCCTTTTCAGCTTCAGTCAAGCCAGAAGCAAAGTGGTGAGGTATTGCCTAAAAGTGTGATGATTTCTGACAAGAAACTTAAAGGTGCCATGACATCAAATTTCACTTTTCTGGGGTTTTTGGTGTATAATATGATCTATTGTGCACTGATGAGGCCATGTGAATGTCCAGAGTGAGAATCAAAGTTCCTGTTTATGGTCTGTCAGCTTTGTCTCTCTGCTCAGAAACAGTTGAATCAGACAGCAGGCTATCATTCTACGTAGTTCTATCATTCTACGTAATTTAATTGCTCCAATAGGAGCACACTATCAAGTGGGCGGCGCCCCCCCACCCCCCCCTCCTCCTAACGGTTTATGCACCGTCCGCTCCCCCCTCCCCTCCCTGTCTGATTCAGTTGCATGTATGGAGCTAGTAGTAACTTCTCTGCAGTCAGGTCTGCGTTTTCAAACAAATGGATTTAAAAGAAAACTTCTGCAGCAACACTGAGGGAGGGGGCCACAACCTTGTCATTACCTGTAAGTTTATTTATTTTCTAAATGCTGTCTTGTCTGATAAACGTAGCTTACTATCTGAACTGCCCATGTTGCTAGCAGTTAGCCTTTAGCAAACTCCGACCGCAGCTTGACCTATATTCTCCAAATAAGGTCATAGCGAAATAAGGTGTAGCCAATCAAAATGAAGTCAACGTGGTCTCCGGGTAAAGCTCCATATCATCACCGGACCCAACTGTATTACTGAGGAAGTGAGGTCTGGCGTTTCAAAACAATACTCCGCTGTAAAAAATGACGTTTTTTTCTTTGGAGTATTTACATATAAAGTAATGCCAACAACATAAACTAGTTTTTAACTGTTATGTCATCACTCCTTTAAGACTTTTTTTTTTTTATTAATTGAACTTTTATCTGTGTTTTGTAGATAAATTCAACAGTTTCTTCTTCTTTTAACAACTTTTGTTTAAAGGCTGCGTTTTGTATTACTCTCTCTTTTCTTTCTCTTTATACTTTCATTCAAACACTTAATTAGGTACTTATTTATTTTTATAAATGCATTCATGCATTTTTACTTTTCAGTCTTAAGTTGTATATAGCTAAAGGGTATATGATGTTATGTTGACGGGCTTTAAACATGTTCTTCGACAATATTTTAAAAGCTAACAGTTTAATTGCAAATGTTTTGCTTGCAAGTTGACACGTGTCCTAATTATATAAATTTAAATCCTTTATTAAATAATCCTACTTAGAGTAGCTACGGCTACTGTAACTTTGCTGACAGGATGTTCTTGGCCTGGCATAAGCCAGAGTTAACAGTAATTTAACACTATTTAACTATAAAATACTTACCATGTCAACCAATTAGCTGCTGAGATCCAAGCAAGTTTTTAAGGCTTCATTGTTTAGAATTTATTATACCAGTTGGTGTCAACCTCATCAGAGCAGTCTGAGATATGTGTCATTCACTTAGCACTGATTTAGCACCGCTCTATTTTGTGTTATTATGTCAAAGTGAAGTGCAGAAAGCTCTAAAATTGGTCATTTTGGTGAATGCACAGCTTACTAGATGTTATGAATAGTTTATCTGACCCAATGTACCGAAAACAGCTGGAGTGACAGGTGCTGAAAAGGAACACTGTCTGACATCTGTCATGTCCCACATAAGCTGCTGCTGTTGGCTACAGAAACTCTGACCTTTAGATGGTGTTGAATTATTGCCTTGGTTAAAACAAACAAAAATTCCCTCCACTCAGTTATATGAATTTGATTAAAATTATGTGTCTGTGGTCGAATGTAGCAGTTTTCATCCCTTTAGAACCGCAAAACAAAGCTTTGCACATTTATTCTCTGACATCAAAGTGACCCCACACAGATTTTAAAATCAATTTACCAACACACTGTAATAGGCTGTAAACTGGGCTCAGCTATATTTTAAAAACCCACCAACACAAAGAAAAAACATAACAAAACAAAACAAATAAAAACCTGTTTGCCTCAAGATCTTTTCTGTTGCTTTTTGATGTGTGTCATATTAAAAGAGAGGATTCTTTTTCTTTTTTGTTTATGTTGTATTAGTGTCTCAGTTTCTTTTACAGGTAAATAGATTTAAAAAAAGTTATGAAAGTAATTTTTAAGGGGATTTATGTCACAAGTTAGAATTATAGGTGAAAGTGTGAAAGGTAAAAAATGTCATAAGAATTTCAGAGAAATTGCAAAAAAAGTAAAATCTCAAATCCAATTCCTCATTTAATCAGTTGATACCTTGAATAAGGAACCTATGATCTACAATTTACTGAGCAGAGACATGTCTCTCTTGTGTTTTATCACCTCTGTCTTATTCACATGCTGCACGCATGCATGCACACACTTTGCTGGCCTCACTTTTGCACCCGGAAACAAACAAACCCCATCTGGTAAGGTGTGCAGTCCATTAGCATGCCATCGTCTCCTGCACCTATGCAGGAAATCATCTGTCATCAATACATTGTGTTCTCTCCCTGCCTCCCTCCAGCAGGCGGGAGGGATCATCGCCATGGAGACTGTGCAGTGGTCACTGCAGAGTACACAGCTCTTTACTGTGATCTCATTAATAGTTTGATACTTAGTACAAAGAATATAGTTATCTGACTCAAAAGCTGCAAAAAAAACTATTTTCTTTCATGTTTTTAAGGATAAGATAATAAAAAAAATTAGCAATCATAAACATACTGTAAATGGCAAATAAACAAGACTAAAACCACACATTAAGTGAATGGAAAACTGACTGAAGAGTACATTTCCTGCTCAGAAAACTCCCATACGGCATTTAAAACTGATCAAAGGAGATATCATGAATAAAATAATAAAACAAACTCAAACACATAATTCATTGACTTCACAGGACCATAGTTTCAGCAATAATTTATAATGGCATCATCAGTATTTGTTTGTCAAGACTGCATCTTTCACACTTTAACGGGAAATAACCAGAGAAAAAAAATTCCTAGCCAGAAAAACCCAGCTATCCACCACCTAAACGCATCATCTATGCATGAAGCTGTGAGGCTCCCAGAAGCATTAAAACAGTCTCAAAACCCCTGTGCACGGATCAGTGCATAAATGCAGTTTAGTCATTGCATGCCCAATGATTCATCCACACATATATTATTTGTCTGGATAAAAGTTTGTTGAACACCAAATTATTAAACTGATGAGCTTGGAGGAAAAAAATTGTGTGTAAAATATGACTTAGATTTTTATAACTTGTAAGTTCATTTTATGTGCGTACATGTAGTTGCTAGATTTTTGTGTGTGCATTTAGACATACTTTGCAAGGATCCAAAGTTACACACATATTAGTTGACACAGTTTACAGATCATTACACACACACACACATCCTTGTACTTCAATCTTTGTGAGGACATCCATTGACATAATTCATTCCCTTGCCCCTTACCCTAACCCTAACCATTACAACAGATGGCCTAAACCTAACACTTGCCCAAACCCTAACCTAAACCCAATTGCTTAAACTCTAAAACCTAATCTTAACCCTCAAAAATAGATTTTTCCTCTGCTTTTTTTGTGAGGACCGGCCAAAATCTCCTCACTTTTCTGGTTAAACATGCAACACAGTCCTCAAAATGTAGCAAGTATAGGAACACACACACAATGGTCTATTTTCTCACTATACCCTCTTCCTGTGTGCAAGAGTATTCGTGATTAATCAGGTAACACAGAAACAAACAACCACTCACACTCACTCCTTGGGATAATTTAGAGATTCCAATTAGCCAAACATGCCTGGCTTTGGACTGTGGGAGGAAGCCGGAGTATCCAGAGAGAACCCATGCATACACAGAGGAAACATTAAATGCCCCCTACTCACTTGCAGAATTATACTAATACAGGCCATGACTTGGGAGGCTTCCCGGCTGTTGACATGGGGTTTATTTAATGATGTTTTGAAAATGGTAATAATAACCAAACCACTCTCAGTTTTTATAATTTGGATATATTTTATCCAGTTTTTTTCTCTAAAAGTATGTAAATATATATATGACCTGTATAAATTGGCTTTCAACAGATGTCTCAGATGTACAAAGGCACATTAAGGCACATCTATATTTGTAATGACCATATTAAACATGGAGAAGGCTGGAAATACCATCCTTTGCTCTTTTTTTCTTTTTTTTTTTTAGTAAATCACTGAAAACGTGATTATATGGTCATGTTAGTATTGTGATCAACAATACTAACAAACTAATTATACTAACAAAATAATTATGCATTGGACAATATGCATTAAAAGAGCTCTCTGGCATGTTGTGTATTTGTAGCTTAAAGTACGATGCGTTTCGCCATAAATAGCAGATCAGAGGTTTAATTAGCAATGAAAATAAGCTAATGGTATGTCAGCTAAGAAGCATTCACGTGGATTTGAAAAGTAGCTATTATTAGTAATACAGTCATGATCCAGTTATAGCTCTTGGTTCTACAAATAAAGACTGATTGCAAACAGTTTGAATAATCTTTATTGTACTTTGATTGTTCAATTTACAAGTAAAAGGTACCTGCTCGCCAGACCTTACAGACACAGTTAATCTCTACGAGTTGCCAGAAGGGGGTAGCATTACCTTCCAGTTCAAGCACCTCTCCCCTTATAATTAGTTGGAGAAATCACTCTAAGATATCAGTTAAATCTTTGAATCAGAAAGAGTTTGGTTAAAAAAAAAAAAAAAAAGTACTTAAGTTTTACTTTTCATAAACTGCTATGTATTGTATTTGTCTTCATGATTACATTCTCTCTGCAATGTATCAGTGTAAACAGAGCCATCTCCATGACTTCAGTATTTTTATCCTCCCCTAGCCCTTCTTTCCTCCACACAGCACAGGAAAATGATCTTCACTTGAAAGACCATCTGCAAATACCACCCAGGGCACTGTAACATTCCCAATATAACCTCAGTGCTCAGCCAACTGGAGGAGTGCAGTCAGTGGCCTCAGTCCGGGCTGCGGGTGAAGTGACAATCATTCATTCTGCTCTTTTTGGAAAACGTTTTCTTCACATGTTTGAATGGACACCATGATGAAAGGGGAAGATTTAGAGGAAGTGGAGATAGACTTGGGGGAATCCAGTGACCCAGAAGAATTTGAAGATGGGGAAGAACCTCAGACCCTTTGGAGAGCCCAGCCTTCTATGGAAGAGGAGGAAAATATTCACACATCTACACTAGTGGAAATCAGTGATACCAAGCCTCTGATTAATGCCAGAGACCCTCGAGGTATCAATGACTGCCTCAAGGTACAGCAAAAAAATCTATTAAATTTAGTTTTATGGATGATTTTGCACTTGTTAATGCAACCCCCAAACACCCTCCATGTACCTGCTTACTGCACTGCCCTCCAGTGGAGATAATCCATCATGCCCACTGGGATCTATACACACCGATAACATCAGCAATTTGTCTCTGTGTCTCAAGGTGACGTTTGAGGATGTGATTGCTGAGCCGGTGTCGGTGCGGAGTGGGGACAGAGTGTGGATCTGGAGCAATGCCCTGTTTGAGGTGTCCAGAGTTTGGATCTACAGGATAGTCACAGTACTTTTGGCCATTCCTATGTCAATTATCTCTGGTTTCTTCTTTGCCATCCTTAGCTGCTTCCACATCTGGTATGTTTGGGTTTTTGACTTTGTTCCATCTATTGTTAATAGAAAACTATTTCAGCATCGCTCTTATTACATTTGCTTCTAAAATACTAACATTGAAATGAATGAAGCATGTCTGATGTGCTCATTTCTAAAAAACACACACTCATAGAAGTTATTGACAACAATCAGTGACTATGTTGGGAATCCACTAAACACTGTCAACAGTTTTCATTCAGTGTCTTCTTAGCAGACCTGAAGCTGTTTTCAATAAAATCTACTTGAAGTGTGATTTGTAGATTATTAAAAGTAACCATTTGTCTTAAAAATACTTTTTTAAAATCTAGATTTTCAGGATTGTGAACATTTAAAGTCAATTTTCCCGTGTCCACCTGGCAAAAGGCATGTTTCTTAAAAATGTCCATTCTCCAATACCTCAGAAATGTGTCAGCACATCATGTATATCTATCCTATCAAAAATCTGTCTAAAATGGGGAAAATGATAGTGTTTTTAAAAATGCAGGACATTTATATTACTCTTTTCATTCAACAAGTAACACATTACATATGGAATGACAAGTATATGTGCCTATATACACAGTACGTATATAGAGTAAGTAGTTTCACATAATACTAGATAGTTCACAAGTACTTCCTCATTACTTCAACAGTTACAAACACTTTTTATGTCCCTCCAAATTAAGACATGCATTCACTGGTTGGTTAGAGAACTGAATCTTCTTTCTTCATCATCTGTCCATTAGGTCAAATGTAATATTAGTTATTGGGTTCATCTAATCATGAAATAACACATGAATCAGTAGAAAGACTTTTTCTAAAATAATGATTAACTTTATAGAGATTAACTACCTGGAAGAGACTAAAACAAATTGACAATCTTTGAATTAACAAAAACCTAAATGATTTTTGAAGTTAAGACTGCTTAGCAACTAGTGATGTTCACAGAACACAGACTAATGTAAAAGTAATCACTGTGATTAATTGACAGAAATTAACTTTCTAATCAATGCCAATTTATTAACTAAGACCTCCCACTCTTTCAATACCAACTCATTATTGCCTACTATAGTCTATCAGGAGTTATTAGGAAAGCACTCATTAATGATTCATCAATTGTACAATTCTCATTTGTTTTTTAATGGACTAACCATTAACTAATCATTAGCAATTTAATAAAATTTGCACAGAAGTTACTGATGAACTTGTGGATAACAAGTTTCTAATTTAGTCCTCATTTGTTCCTTGGTAATTACATTTTGTGTGCTTTATTACTGACCCTTAATCTGCACTGAAAAAAGATAAAAAAATCAAACAACAACAAAACAAAATCAATGGCAAATAGTCTCTTTATTTGTACTATTCCTTGGGGCAATAAGAGTCCTTTTTTTCTATTAACACAGACTGTTTAGACATAACTACTTTTAAAAGTAATAGCCCCACTTTTTGCTTCAGGTATTCATAAACAGGTTGAGATATAGACATCTTTTAGCTTTTCTGTCTACATATTTAAATATGAAAGATGTAGGCTTAGAAATGGCTTGAAAAACAGCATGATGTAAGATGGAGCCTGGATACAAACCATTTAGCCATAAAAAAAATTGATGAATGTAATTGTGAAAACATGGGAAAACTTGAAAGTGCTTGAAGTCTCACTTTGTGAAAAGCAGTGAAGAAATTGTAATCAACCTGTAATCAACACACAGATACATTGATAACATCCTATCATTGGCAGCAGTTTGGAGTTAAATTCTTTTCAGTTTCCTGCTGACACTGTGTCAGAGGGCAGATGTTTTCCAGCTGAAATGAAGATGGTTTGGTTTATAATTTATTTATTCATTTTCCCTGTGACAGGATGATTGGTCCCTGTATCCAGTGTGTACTTATTGGCACCCGCTGGCTGCAGAGTCTGTGGAGGATTGTGCTGAGTGTTGTTGTGGCTCCTCTCCTCAGAAGTGCTGGGAAATGCTACGGAGGCTTCAGCCTCCACCTGGCCAAAGAATGACACTCATACATGAGAAGCTGGTACAGACTGGATTTGCTAAAGACGTGGAAAATAGCACTTCTGCTCAAGTGGACCCAGCCTGAGTGGGCATTGATTTTTTTTTTAAATTCTTTAATAATTCATTAAAAACAGAAAACACTTTTTAAAATTGTTTTAACAACCCAGCTCAAAGTGCATCATCTGTTGGTCCTTTTGAACGTTCATGTGTTTGCATAGATACAAATTTTTAATTCCACATTTATTGTGAAATCCCTTGGATGTCTCTGTGTTTAAACTGCAGCAGGCTATTTTCTCTCTCTCTGACAACTGGGCTTACATTTTAAATCACCACATTAAATTATCGTTTGCCTGTTGAATGTTTCTCAGTTTGTCAGGATGTTTCAAGTTTGATTTTATATTTTTGAACTGCTCTGTGGAGGGTAGAGATCCTCACAGCATGTCCAATGCTTTGAAAAATTGTGTGTTTGGCAAAACTATCTGTTACCAGGTTAGAAATTATTTTATTAACATGCCTCCTCTGTGACTAATCTATCATATTTTTAGTGTCCTATGTGCCTGCCATACCAATTAAACCTTTTACTTATATAGGCTTCAAAAAAGTAGGCTAAAGACAACCAGAGATAATTAAACAAAAAGAAAATAATCCAGTTAGTGTGAATATAATTTTTATACTGTTTAAAACAAGAATTACTTATATGAGCTGCATTATTCTGAAAAGAAAGAAAAAATAACACACTTTTAGGTTTTTTTTTTATCCTTTTTTGAGTGATTCACTGTGGAGTCATTTTGTATTTGAAACAGATAAATAAAACAAAGTTAATTCCAGTCCATGTCTTTTTGCTTTCCACGCTCAAAATTTCAGCACTGTATGTGGAGGATTTGGGAAGCAGTGTTTTGGGTCGAGGTGAGTTTTCAGGACATTAAAGTCAGTCATTGTCTTCTGAGAAAACTGTACAAGTGTGTGGGAGAGAGAAAAAGAGAGAGAGCTGATGTGACATGCCAGCACAGCTTCTGCACTTTTGACAGCTTGAGATGACAGTCACTGGCAGCTGCCTGCTGGCTCTCATAGACTGGTACGGTGTCCTTGAGGCCTTCTACTGCTGATACACTGCCACTTCCATATCAGATGTATCCACATCCATCCACAGCTGGGTGGTCGACCTTATCATTTGCTGCATAAATGCATGAATGGAAAGAGGTTTAACACAGCATACTCTTCAGATCTTATTGGTCGTGGGGGAGTGTCCTCACAATGTTTATTTGTTTCTTATATCAAATTAAGCTGAACTCTATACTGTATGTATTGCAGAGCTTGATTTAAATCATTGTCAGATTTTAACATAAGATCTACAAGTGTGTTTACTTGTGGAGGAAAATGTTCCAATGTTTCAATCTTTGATTCACAAAAGTATGCAAACTTATTCTTTCAGTAGCTGTGTGGTGTGACTGACAAAAAGAATCAATGTCCATTAAGCCAGGGATGTTTCAAAGAAAATGTCAGGACACACAACAAACAGAGGAAGGTGCATAAAAATAAATCTGATATTACTTCATGGCAGACAAACACCATTTATTCTGTTCCATAAGATACAGTCTTGAGCCTCAGTATGTACTCCTATGGCTTGAGCCAAACCTCAGCAAACATTAACTCTGAGTAATATTAATGTAATCTAGTCAGAGGAACAACTGTTGGTACATTAAGATACAAGACCAAAGGTACAGAATAATACAAACAAGTTTGAAAAGATTGAAACTTTTAAGCACAGAGAATTGTTTTAAGCTAAACCTTTAATATAGATACTTTTGTCCTATTTCACAAGTTTGCTTACACAAAATATACATATAATTATAGTACTGCATACAACATATTTATCTCTGCCACTGTAAATACAATAATCCAAATCATAAATCCAGTGAGTTAGTTTGTTCAGAGCTGTTAGGGGACCTTTTTGTTTTCTTTCTGTCTTGTTGGGCTGAACAGTAACAGTGAGAAAAGTTCATTCAGGGGATTACTGGTCTATTCTTAATGCATGTGTTAAATGCAATAGACTGAACTGGCTTTTTAACTTTCATTTTACATTCCATTTGTTCATGTTTTGGCAACTACAGCGTATTTTGCTGTTTTCAGTTATCACTGAGTGCAAGGCTTTTACCGTACACAAGGTTTTTATATTTACTGTTTGGCTTAATTCAAAATGTTTGACAACAAGCATTGTACAATGTCCTGCGCAGTTCTGCTGCAAATGATTAAATGCCTGAAACAGGGGCTTGCACGATTGCTGGATAATTCAGCTATACAGGAAGTTTGGATGGCTCTCAGCTGGCTTCTTAGTGAGCGGCCCCCCCTGTGCTGGATGTGTGTGTGAGGCTCCTCTGACTGCTGGTGTTCTTAATGACATAAGTGGAGGAGCTGCTCTTCTGTCTGCATTGTTGATCACAGCTGCACGAAGAGTCTGTCAGGTATTGTCTACAGCAGCAAAAGAAGCACTGCATCAAGTCATGGAAGAGGTGACCAGCAAAGAACATGTAGATCCAGGGGTTACAGCAGCTGTTGAGACTGGCCAGTAACATGGCGATGATGAAGGCCATGTCTGTAGACAGATATAGAGAGGTTGGTTAAAGATAAGAACAAATAAAAGAAAGTATGTTCATTTCTGCAATTTTTTTTTCTATGTATGACAAATTCTCTTGAAAAAAACATATCTGACAATAAATTAGCTCTTCTACTGTAACTTCTCATCTGTGTAGCTAATAAATATCTCTTGTGGCTTAAACAACAACTGCTGTCCTAAACATACATTAGTAACACACTTAGATGTTTCTTCATAGCCATGAACGATGACGTCGTGTGTTATGTTGCAGTTCAAATACGCACCATTTATGCAGTCTATTGCTGGAAAAAAAAAAAAAATCCCAGACAAATAAACAGTTTGTCTTATTAAAGTGATGTTTGCTAAACACTATGTTATAAATGAAAACTAAAATATGTGACAACTCCCACTTCACTTTGTCAGGAACTCACAGGGTTTCGAAAGTATTCTGCACTGAACAATGATCCTTTTCTAGCTCGAATCAAGCAGTTTTATCTTAACTGCACTCAACAGTCAGAATCAACTAACAAGGAGAAAGCAGGAAAACACGAAAACAATTGTCTCAAACAGAACTCTCAGCAGACTGATCCTGGTGTTGATGGTGAAGAAAAGGGGAAAAAACAAAACAATAACTTCTGTGATGGTGTGGTTATTGTCAGGGGACCCAAATGAAAAACTGAAAGTGGTAAAAAATTTACAGTTTATGAACTGATTGTGGTAAAACACAAATGGGCAAACTAGCTGAAACGGTCAAGCCAAAACACAGAATCTGAAATGTCCAAGAACTGCACTGGGAACATGGAAAGATCAAAAACAACAGAAGACACATTTGACCAAGAATAAAAACAGCCCAGAAAATGAGATCGAAAGCATGAAGAGCACAAATTGCCCTGCAAGGTTAGTTCTGACCAATGAGTCTGCAGGTGTTAGGTAAGCAGCTAACCGAAAACAGAAGTGGAACAAAAGGTAAGGGAACAAAACTGACACAACAAGAAACAGATTACAAAAGAAAACAGCAATATAATGTGAGGCTTTCTGATGTGAAGAAATAAAACAGAAAAATAAACAAGATCCCAAACTGTGAAGTTCTTTAATTGATGCTGAAGCTGTTCAAACAAAGGTCCAGCAGCTCGACACATTACTCCTGCCTAACATTCAAAGGGAGATTTGTTTGCTTGTTGATAAGGCCCTTGCTTGGGCATGTTGCCAGACCATTTGCTGGGAAACATTGAGATTATTTATATCTGTGGCTGAAAGCTGTTGAGATGACATATCTCTTTTTTTCTCCCTCATAAATTAGCCATGCTTAACTGTGACAAGCAGGTTGATCGTCTCCATCTTCAGGACAAAGGAATTGATTTGAAAATGACATAAATGTTAATAGACTGGCTCTGAGTGACATTGCTCACATTTTTCATTAGATTTATCTCCAATTTTAGAAATATAGATGGGACAGGCTGAGGCCCAATGTAGACACAATGGAGACAAACAATTAGAGAAGGAACAGATGATCAAAGCTCCGAAAAATCCTCTAAAATCAGCAGGTTTTTCTTAATTCGAATAATAACACGAGGCTTAAGTCCAAAGTTTTGATCTTTCAAGCTGGTGATGTTAATCTGCTGGTTGATCCAACACTTTTGGATTTGTGAGGAATATTTTAATGAGATATCACCAGGCTGCTAAACTGCTTATCTGTCAGCATGACGTGACTCAGAGTGTGTTGTGTCAACAGATCTGAATACTACTGAACTGAAGGTAAGATGCTACAATACAGACACACGTACTGTATCAAGAGGCCTTGTCAAGAATATACAGTACTGAGTTTCAGTCTCTGAAGTCATATATCATGTAGAAATGTATCAGCTGACTTGCTAACACCTTGCAGACAGTTGACAAAACATTTGAGGCTGATTAAAAAGTATGAGAAGTTAATGGGCGCTTCACAGATATAACTTCAAGCTGACACAAAGATAACAAAATACTCCTTAAAAGACTGTCCTGGTGGAGAAATGTGCCTTATTTTCTCATTCACCCAGCTGATTACATTTCCAATCCTTAGCTCCTAACTCTTTCAGGGAGTAGCAGTGGAAAGTGGAAAAGTTCCAGGTTTTTTTATCCAATCCTTAATGGAGTGAAGGAAATTTAGTGCTTGTTGTCTTCTCCTCTTGTCAAGTGCTGTGCTGCTCCCTTCCTGTCTGACTCTGACTCCACACAGTTTATTCTGAGAGCTGTGTTTTCTGCAGTGTATACCTAATGACCAAAACTATGAAAGGTGTTTGTTTAACAGATATGCCAAACAGCCTGTCCAGAGTTGTAAGCTTATTTGCAGTGGGAAGTCGTGGCCTTTGGGAACACAGTTCTCTTAATACCACAAAATTAGAGCATACAAACCCTTTTCCGTTTTACTGTGATTTCTGATGGCAGAAACAAAAGGAAAACATTAATTTTGGCTGATTCCCTATATGTCATGATGTACGGCATCTTTGAGCATTAGTTGGGAAAACAGAAAAGTGGCGATATTGAATTGGAATTGTGATTAAATTACAGTCACTTATTTGAAGAGCAAACCCTGCTATAATGAATTTTTATTAGATACTGGACTATTTATTGGATAAAAAGCTAAAACAAACTTTACAAGAGAGTTAACATTGGCTTCTTCCTCATCAGGTTTTATATTGTCACAATATTACTGAGACTTTATGGTGTTCGCGCTCTGATTGAATGCCTAAAGCTACTGACCACTCACCTACATAAAGTCAACTAATTTAACTGGGTAGCATTATTATTATTATTTAGTTACATTTCAGGCAAGTCTACCCTTCTCTCTTCTAAATCATGAAGATAGTTTTTTTAACAGAGATACATGCACAATGATGTGAAATTAAGACTATGCAGCACTGAGTGTCCCAGTTCAATCAGTCCCTGAAGTTGCATATCATTTAGAAATATATAAGGAGTCATGTCTTAATAAAGTAGTAAAATGGTAAGTGTGCCACACTTTAAAGGAACCCTTTTAATCTTTGTCTTTGCAGTGCTTTGCAGTAGAGTGCTGGAGAATCAGATAGTTTCCTGATGAATTAGACGAAGATAAAAGCTACTTAGAACAGGGCCATTAGAAGAGGATTGCTCATCATTTAAAACAACTCAAAAATCGAATATAGTGTTGGGCAGATCGATACACATATAAATAATATTGATGCGATCGTTGGTATTGATATTGATTGACATTAGCGAGAATATATTGATACTTTAATGTATGGCTTGAAAATTATCAGAATCTTTATACATGAGGAGGAATCAAGGTTTTTGGTGGATTTGATTCACTGCTGTGACATGGCCCCTTTATTCCCCAAATCAGCTTTTCTCACCAAGATAAAGCCAAATTAAGACTTTTAAAATGGCACCAGTGATAAGTTTGTTTGTGAATACCTGCTTATAAAATTATAAAGGCTTAAACACTATCACAAACATCATTTTAAAAAAGGGAGGATATGGGGGTTTTGGTGGCTTCTGTTCACTATGGGCAGCTACACGCTCAAAATCAGCATCTGTCGCTGAGATAATGCCAAATTTGGATTTTTATGGCACAAGTAGAAATTTAGCTGTTTATGCATTAAAAAGTTTAAAAATCAATATATAAATCCAACAGATTAATCTCTTTGAATTACTTTGTTAATTTTGATAGCCCGATTAAAAAGGATTGGTATCAAATATCTATGATACTAGCCCGTTATTTACTTTTTATCGGAGCAACACCAAATCTTGTGGTATTGCACCCCCCTATTACAGTTGCAGCAAACACCATATTGTATGTAGCCAGAAGTGAAGTGTCCCTCCTGAGATTCTGTATATCCAGGTAGACTTCATCTCCTCCCTCTCCACCTCCCAGAATATAAGACGGGCCATGTAGCCTGTTGACTTTTGCCTCTCCTAATATGTGTTGTGGCTGAAACATGTTTTTACCCATTAGTTCATGTAACCTGTAGCCTGTTGTCTCATTTAATGTATTATGACTGTGACCTGTAGGTGCTAGTTTTCGATAAATTCTGGTTATCTTTGCTGTTACTATGTTGTTGGTCATTAGGGATCTTCTAAACAGCCCCGACTGTGCACTGAGCCATTAGAAGCTGATTATTAGGAGGTGTGCTGCTATCTTTTATCTAGGGTTCCTACATTGGTTTGCTACTGTGAGAGGCTTTAGCCTCTGCTGTTTTACTCTACCCCAGTAAGTATGTCTAGCCTCTACTGCTTTTATTTGAGTAAATTCTGAACTTTTTGGGTAATAAAAATTACACCTCTTTTATTTGTTGTGGGCTTCATAAATACAATCTTGAGTAAAATTCTATCTATCTATCTATCTATCTATCTATCTATCTATCTATCTATCTATCTATCTATCTATCTATCTATCTATCTATCTATCTATCTATCTATCTATCTATCTATCTATCTATCTATCTATCTATCTACATTCATTCATTCATTTAGTTAGTCAGTTGGTTAGTAAGCTAGTTAGTTATTTTTCACACAGAATCTCTATTGTATTACATATTTACATGGAGATTGGCTGCAAAATATGGTTCATAATGTGACATAGTATTAAAACCAGCACTTCTGTGGCACACATACAGTATAGACTGTGTTGCAGAGATGATTTGCAGTTGAGAAAGTGGAGTGACAAAGCAAACATCTGATGCAGATACTGGGTCACGCAGTGTAAAAAAAAACAAAAGCAGATTTGAGGTGAAGATTTTGTCTAGGATGACCTAAAGCTGGAAACAATAGTAAAAACTGAAAAGATGAACTGATAGTCTGGAGTAAACCATTTACTAAATCACAGCCAATAAATGAATAAATCTGCTTTTGCAAAAATGACTCCTGCAAACTTTGCATGCATTAAATGTAAACATTCAGGGTATAGGAGTTTCTTAGCACAGCTTACTATCCCCTGCAAGTTTGGGTGATATGTATAAAAACATACTGATAATAGCCATTTGAGAAAAGTCATGTGTATGTTGCAAAGTAGTAAGAAGAGTAATTAGGGCCCTTGTTGATTAAGACATGTAATCCATGTCAGCGTTTATTTCCCAAAAAGTTAATGACTCAAATAACAGGACATTAAATTCAAGTGAGTCTGAACTATTTGGCTCTCAAACTGTTAACTTTTCACAACATCACAGATTTTTAAGGTATGGGGCACATATACTACGCTGCTCCTGCATCCTTAAAGGACAAACTGACCAGAAATGAGAGAAGCAAATCCAAAGAAATTACTACATGGATATTATATAAACTACCACTGGGAACAGAGTGGAAAAACTCTTTGATGTGATGGTACATTTACATTCCCAGTGGCTCTGAGGACTTTGTCTGAACTGATAACCAGTGTAAATGACACTCCCATTCATATGAATTTACTCTGGGGAAATCTGTATTTAAACATCATTGTGGTGCCCTGCCAGAAAAAGGGAATTGCTCATGCGTTCCAAGACATATTTTGTGACTGGGATGAATAATCTTTGCAAGTATGAGGCACTTAGTCCTGAAATATTGTTGTAAAATGTCAAGGGTTTATGGGCAATAAAATTTCGCCACTATAATAATTTCTGGACAGAGACGTCGCTTTATTCTGTATAAGAACACTTTTCACACAGTAAATATTATCATTAATTAATAAAACATGACACAAAGCACCCTTTTTTTAACCCTTCATTTTACGATTATGATTAAAATACAACTCTTGTGCAATAGTGGTTATAAGAGCTGATTATAAAATGCATATTTACCTTCTCGTGGTGCAGCAGGATCCCACGCTGACCACATCTGGACAAAGAAAAAAGGAGTCCAGCACACAATGTAAGCAAGGACAACTACAAAAGTCATTTTCACTGTGCGGATTTTGGCTTTTGAAATGAGCCTAACGCTGCTCACACGCGAGAGTGGATAAGCGCCTTTGGACGGCCTCGGAGTGGGAGCCAAAAAGTGCCCCTTTTTGGTTTTTGTGTTGATGTTCTGCCATATTTTAAAACATATCAAGCCATAACAGATGCTTAATATAGCCACTGGAAAAATATAAATGCTGAGACTCATCCATGTGATGTATGCTTTGGCACCCCACGGCTGCACGAAGTCCCCCCAGCAGTCATACACACCGTTGCCCACCTCCTTTAGAGAAAAAATGTAGGCTTGTGGGGTGCTGAATAGCAGACTGAGCATCCAAGACGCAATCACACAGGAACGATCTCTTCCTTTGCGCACGGAGCGAAGTGGTTGACAGATTGCTAAACACCTATCGATAGACATCAAGACAAGCATGTAGGTAGACGCAAACATTCCCACCACCTGGAGGTATTTGACCAGCCGGCACAGAAAATCGGGTCCATAGAAGCGAAAGGTGATATCCCAAATGAGCTGTGGTAAGACCTGAAAGACTGCGACCACAAGGTCCGCGATGCTCAAGTGTTTCATGAAGTAATACATCCGAGACTGGCTGTGTTTAGTGGTGTGGATCGCCCACAGGACGCAAAGGTTGCCCGTCAGAGCAAGTAGCAGGACCAGGACCAGGACTGTAACTTCTACTTTGGCCACTTCTTCATTTCGTTTCAAAGGGTTCACTGTGGTGTTTCCTAAATAACTTTCATTTCCACGACTTGAGTTGCTCCACGAAACATTCTGAGACCAAATGTCCAGCTCGCGTAAAAGGTCCTCCATCGTGCGTAAAAGCACTACTTTTGCGCAGCCAGTGGTTGCATCACACACCCAGGGCCGCTGTCAGCCAAGGTAGCTTAGTGTCCTGCAAAATTCAGGTACCACCAGTTTATTCCGTTGAAGTTCGCTTTATATTGTCTTACAGTTAAATGATCCCAAACCCTGATGTTTCGTCTGCAGAAAAACAGAATAATATATTATTCAAAACTCTGAATTATATGATCAAATTATTCATTTCAATTCATTTGTTTTGATTTTTTTTTTAAATCTCACCGTGAAAATGATCCTCTGTGGGACTGTTTTCAGGATCCCGGAGCACCCGCTGCGTCCAGTTGGATGTCTGGTCTGCTGGAGCTCCGCATCCTTCCAATGTCTGTATTGCCCTCCCCTCATGTTATTTTCCCCGGAAGGAAACGGCGGGGTTGAGTATGAACAGACTGCACATCACAGTTCTTTCCCCTCCTGCACTTGTGTTTCCCCTTTTATGTGCAGGAAAACTAAACTTTAGCCACTTCACGCGAAATTATTTGTGGCGTTTGTCTTGATCTGGGTCAGGGCTTTTAGCAGCTATAATTTCTCAAATAATTCCTTATTTGGTTGAGAAATTCCACTTTGATCTGTAGAGTTAACTTTTTTTTTTAAGGCCGCTCTGTTAAGGATGTTTATTTAGAAGTTAAAAAATAATTAGTGCGCTAGGGCAGTGACTCAATAAATCTAAAAAAGTTTGCAGATCTTTATCCAAAATGTTTCTCATTCAGCAGTAAAACTAAGGATATAGATTTTTTTTTTATCAAAATCGAATATACTTAGTTTGATTTAAAGCAATTCTGTAGGTTATCATTTTATAAGTTTTTCATTTCATTTGCACAATAACAGAATGAAGGATTTGTTGTCTTGTGTTTCTGGAACATCACTTAGTCTATATCTCCTATTAGCATAAATTACTATGTTCTATATTGACTTGTCCTTTAAGATAATCAAACCTGGAAATGTCTTACTTGTCTGACACAAGTAGGTCACAACAAGAACATGTTAACATCACATGTAGAGTACAATGTGGAAACATCTGCTATTTTCAAGCTCCACTGAACACTTGCAGGTGTTCTGTTGTCAATCATTCGTTCAGCTGAGCCAGCGTCAAGTGTTTCCGCATGTGTGCTAATCTGGTCAGACAAACTGGCAGATGAATGGGTCTCTTTTTCTAGCTCTGAAGAGTTAATACATATATTTTAGTGTATACTGTATGTGTGCTTTTCATTGGCAAAAATGTGACCAACAGCTGTGATGTGAAGCATTCAAACAAATTTACCACAAACAAAGGTGTTTGTGAGAAATCCCTTTTTTTTTTTTTTTTTTTTTTTTGGTTTTCTATCATAAATCCAGTATGAGAAAATTCTCAGTATCTTAAAGAACCCTGCGGATAATCACAGTGTTTCTTTGCTCATTTACTTTAAAAGTTTTAAAGGGATCTGCATTGGTCTTCTATTTGGGGGTTATCGTTGAATATTGTATATTGTCAATCCATAAACACATCCTAAAACAAAACACAAGATTGCATTTGCAGCTCAGCTTAATGATTTTCTATAATCACTATCAATTTAATGAATGAATGAATGAATGAATGAATGAATGAATGAATGAACGAACAAATGAACGAACGAACGAACGAACAAATGAATGAATGAATGAATGAATGAATGAATGAAAAATAAAACTTTAACTAAGTGCTCACATAGCCAATAATCTATGACCCTTGAATTGGATTACAGTAATGAAAGAAATAAAGAATGAATAAATGAATAAAATATGGTTGAAATATTTGAGTACGTGACTAAAATAGTTTTGACAGCCTAAATTAAAACGATCACAGAGGAAAGTAAATCTGTGGAATTATGATCCTTCTCAGAAGACCTTTATTTAGACCCAAGGTTTAAAGAAAATCATCTTTTAGTGATCCACAGATCAAAGGAATTCCTTCAGTGAAATCCAGAAAAAGCAGTTTGAAGGGCATGTAATAGCCTCATCTATAATGTAGTATGTAATATCTTCATCTTGTGATGCAGCCACACAAAGCTTATTTTTCAATAAAACGACGGGTAAAAGTTTTCTTTTATGTGTTGGGTTTATTCTGGGATATATGCCAGATGGTTGGCATCTGATGATTTTTTCCCCTGAATCAGTAAAAAGGCTGTGAGTGTTCGACCTCTTATATGAGTTGTGAATGTTCTGAATTGACATGCAAACATTTTTTACATAAACACACTGCTAGAAAGCCTTTAAAATGTTGTAAGATCTTTAATGTTTGAGTCATAACTAAACAAGAAGCAAACAAATAAATAAATAGATAATCTAAAAAAAGACAACTGGAAGTTTGCAAAATATTGTCTTTAAATTTTATATTTAAACACTTGTACAGTTAAGTCACTATTTTATTCTTATAGTGTCCGGGCAGAGTGATTATTACTTGGCAGGACAATCAAACAACAGCACAACTACTTTTTTTATCAGCACATTTTGATTGACGATACTTTATTTTGATAGGTGATCCTAATTATTTACCTCCTCCTTACTGAGATTGAAAAGCAAAAGTGGATGAGATTTGGTTGGATGGCTATATAAAGAGTCAGGAGCTTAGCTATTCACTTGGTTCTTGTTTTCATTTTGTGGGGGGTTGACAACACCAACCAGATCGACCCATCCATCCATATCTATGGCATGGAAAAACAGACCATCAAAAGTCTTTTTTGACTCTTTAGTGTGTGTAACTTACATAAAGGTTGTATCAAAAGGATGGAAATGTTAGCAACCTTAAAATCAGCTCTGCAGAATCATGTATTCATGAACTCGTGCTGTTGCTGTAACAGGTGACCTACAGCATACAGTGGGAATATGTCACATGATAACAAACTAATTTCAAGCAGCAATAAATGATACTTGCTTTTAGTCCTTTTAAATGTCATGTGACAGCTACACAGCTGTGAATTTATGTTGCATTTTCAAACTTCATCATGGACTAATTCTCCATACAGTACTGCAAACAACCTCTCCCTTTTTGTATTGAACCTTCTCAGGGCACTCTATAAGCAGCTGGACAGCCTCCCTCATGTAGCAGCACTGTGTGTGTCGTTGTTTAGCCCTTCTGGTAGCTAATCAAGGTGCTGTTCATTTAAGAATAATAGAAGAGAACTAATGTTGACTTTTGTCATCGTACAGACCTTAAGTGTGGATGTTCTGTAAAAGCATCTGAAAACTTGAAGGGCACTTTAAAAGAAGTACAGTTCTGAAATGGTAATTAACACTGTTCTGATGAAGTGACAGCATCTATGACATATGGCGATACATGAACACACATTCTGACCTTTCTGACAGGCTCTGTCTCATCTTATGGCATCTCTCATGTCAGCATTTGATATTGATTAGAAACATTGTCCAGTCTACGACCATTTGTGTATACTGCAAAACAGCAGCTAAAATTCAGCAAACACAGATAAGTGCGGATATGAACACCGTCATTAATGAACCATCAATTCTAGAACCAATTGTCGTGACAAATAGCCACAAAAATTGACTCAAAACCTTTTGAAGGCCAACCAACATCAGCTTACAGTGGATAATTTGAATAAAACTTAAATAGCATTTTGTACTCTTACAGAAGACAACATGCATCAGTCTGTTCATGAAAATTTCTCATAATTTAGTCAGCATCAAATCATCTTTGACTTTATACAAAACAATGATCAGAAAGAAATTATCTCAATATATTTAAATACATAATTTACCTTGGTCAGACAGACAAATATGTATTAGAATAGAGGTCAGTCAATGAGAATATACCAAAAGCATGTAAAGAGATCTTTGCATATAGGCATATGCCAGGCCATATTGGAAGAACAAGTCCTCCACCTGAATAGGTTATATCTGTTATTTTTTCATACCCTTAAAGGATACCTCGTTAAAGATACCGCACTGACCAGAATGAAGGAAATAATCAACACTGATACATTGATTCATATAAAGTAAGGTCATAGTAAGTATAAACTTGAAAGGATTTTTCACTTGAATATGGAGGCGTTGTGTTGTTTTTAGTTGTGTTGTTTTTAGTTTTGCTTTTGCTTGTTTTTTTTTCTTTTTTTTTCTTTTTTATTATCTTGTATATTTTGTTGGACCCCAGGAAGAATAGCGGTAGCTTTGCTACAGCTAATGGGGATCTTAATAAACTAAACTAAACTAAACTAAACTCTCTCAGTGGCATAAGACTTTACTACATGCCTCTTGATTGGGTTTAGACCAGGGGCAGAGCTACAACGGTGGCCCCAGGTGACACCCAGGTGAGTTGAAAATAAACTTCACAGAATAAGATTAACAAAGTCTCCAAGTTACCAAACACTGACTAGGAAAGGACTTCAAGCTCGCAAGGCTGATTTTAAATGAAGCTACTGTACAGTATGAAAATATGAAGAAACATAGCCTGTAACCTGCCTTATTTTGCTTAAGGAGATGTAAGAATAAAGTGAAAAGGAGCTATTGTTTTGTATTTTCTTTTTGTAAAGAGGAGGGACACAGATAAGACCCAGACAGACTCCAGTCCCAGCGTTAGCAGCCCAGAGAATTCCCAATATGAAGCTAGCCATGTCTCATTGCAGTCAGCTACAAGATCATTTTCACCACCAGACAGTAAGCCAAAGCTGGTAATAGGAGAAGCCATTGATCCCCCTACTACCACACCAAGCACCATATACTGCACCTGAAAATAACTAACTCACCTTTCTATGGACCTTTTTGAACTTGTTGCAAATATTTTTGACTTGGTAATCAAGATGTCTCTCTAATGTGACCACAGTTATCTCAGCAGTTTATCTCAGTTTGTGTGTTAGGGAGATGAGCACAATCATTTTTCTATAAGATGCTCCTGATAGAGTGTTACCCACCTTCTGCCTACCCCATTTACAAAAACTATCTAGCTCCCCCATCAGTTTAAAGAGAAAAATTATTTCCGTAGAATCAGAAAATGATCACGTTTGGAGTTAAAATAGGCTTACTCATCTGTTTTTACAACACAACAGTCAGCATCATGGACGCCATTCTTTCTGTTCTCATGCAGTTGCTCCCACAACCACCAGTCACACTTGGCGCAGTTGGAGTATATCCCGGGTACCAACAGTGCGGGGTAACGTGATTCACATTCAAACTTCAGTGTGACTGATGGGCGCGGCACGGTGCCCAGGCCCACCTCCGGAGATGGTCTGCAACGGTTGCTGGCACGGAACGATTGTGTTATTCACCCACGTGACGAAGATATAATGACGCCACCAACATAGAAACCCTGTCCCCGCTTGAAAACACGAAGAAGAGGAGAAACAACGTCTTCCAAAGCATGATAAGCAGCTCTTGTTGCAGTCTTTAGCTCAGCAGCTTACACAAGCTCGCCATCAGGCAGTTGTCGGAAAACTTACAAAGCTTTATCAGCATGTTTGGGTGGATGTCAAACAACACTAATAACTATTAGCGCCACCCGCTGGACTGGAGTGAAGCAGGCGCTGTCACCTACACAAATGCGTTCAGATGACGTGGAGGCACACTGGCACGTTTCCAACTTTGCAAGTGTGACCGGAGGAGGTTTCTACTAGACTTTTGACACCCAGTGAGTTGAAATGGGATTAAACAAATCGTGCCAAGTGTGACCCTAAAGGTCACATATTCCTGGAACACACTTGTTTCTGCCTGCTTGCACGTGTGGAACTTGGGAAAGTTTTCGGATATGAGGACAGTCCCCAAAAATGTGGAGACAGATTTTATTTTTGTATCTTCAGGCCTTGTGCTTTCTCAGCTTAAATTTGAGCACATTTGTTTTTATACTGACAGAACAGAGGAAAATATATCCCTTTGACAAAGTGCTGGCAGTTTACTGGTTGAAAAAGAAATCAGCTGGTATTCCAAAGCCTTTGCAGGCAGAAAACTCAGCAAAGCCTTTAGCTCTGGACATCAGCAGATACTGAGGATCTCTCCTGATGGTGCTTTCTGAGACTTGCACTAGAGCCAGGTTCAGCTTTTGTTTATTGTAAGATGTCTAGTTCATTCTTCAGAAAGTATAAATGTAAATCAATTGGATTTCAGCTGACTGACTCAGTGAGCAGATTTATTCTCTTCTCTCTTAAAAGCTTAAATGTTCACATACTTGTGATAGTTGTCCTGCTTAAGAGTGAAATGTGGAAGCAAGACTTTGGATGAATCTGAATCTAAGCTATTCTGTATATATCTGCATTTGTTCTGTTGCTTCAGTCAACAGCAATATAATTAATAAATGCCAGAGTGTCCAAGAAGCACCCCCCATGTTTGACAAATGGAGCGGGATACTCAGGCTTGGGAGATGTTTTTTTTTTTCCCCTTCTTCTTTTTCCCCTCCATTTCCTCTCAACACAATTTTGAGAGGCACATTTTTCTTTCATCAGTACCAAGATGCTCATTCTACAATATTTCTTTCCGCTTTAGGAAAAAGGTGGTTTAGTTTTAGATAGAAAGAAAAATCGCATTTTAATTCACATTTTATCTCAGTTATTATCTTTTTTCCCTTATCAGAGTCAACTTTTCTCACTTTTTGTTGAGAAACAATTTCACCCAACCCAAACCACAACTCTCAACTGTCAATCACAACTCAGCAAAAACAGTCCTCAGATACTTTTGGCTCTGTCAGCCTTGTACATTAAGTTAAAAAAAACAAAAAAACCACACACGCTGCTCCTCTTTTTTACATAAAACATCTAAAATCAAAGTTGAGACCTGCCTGCTACAATGACTGTCACGTCCATAATTTAATTTAAAATTGAATGAGCTGTCGTGCTGATCCAGATGAACAAAAAATGTGGAGCCATCTAAATATTTATAGTCTAGACACATCTATCTGGTTTCAATTGAAAACCTCACATTCCTTCTATATTTCAGTCTTATAACATTACTCTCCAAAGTACAAACTATGATTGTATCTTGCCATTTGTTCATGGTAATCTCTCCGTATGTGTATCAGTTGAAACATATAAATCTATTTTATTCTACAAAGACACATGCAGCATTGAACAGCACTATATTTGGTAAAAACATATTGTGTCACAGTTACCTTGACAAGAAACTGATGAGTGCTGCAAGGAATTCTCTTCAGCTTGAGCACTGTCATGTAAATAGTCTGAGAAAGGATCCCAACGGCAGAAAAACTCAGTCTGACACTTTCTTTGAGCACATATGGCACATAAATGCAGCATCAGTTCATTAGTATGTCTTGGTGACAGTTGTTTGACGTGGTGATGTAAGTGTGGAGATCTCCTGCTGTGGGAGAGCCTGAACCCATGAGGGTCAGAGCTTTACGGGATAACAGACAGTGTGTTGGTACAGCTGTCCTGTGGTTTCTGCGCACTCAGGCAGGTATAAACCTGCAGTCACTCCCTCGTTTCTAACCTGAAGCATGTGTGTGTTGGTGGAAGGGGTCAGAAACCTCATGCAGAACTAAATCATGTTACCGTGACTAATACAAGGTTGATGCAAGCCCTGCCAACTCAAACAAACACCACTTCTGAAAGGCAATCTTCTTTCGGTTATATGATTACAGGAGTGTTTAAGGATTACTTTTCACACTCTGATGCCTCTTTTTCCACAGATAACACATGAAACATCAAATTGACATAAACCGAATGTAATTGGACCTTTAAGATTACAGGTTTTTATCCCAAGGTCTCAGTCTGAAGGTATCTAACTTTAACCACAGCCACATGCTCACGAAACTCCTTTTTCCATAGCTCAGTCTAAAAATGACCTTGACATATCCTGCTCTGAGTTATTCAAAGTCTGCACTAATGCAACATAAATCTTGAGGAGGGATTTTTTTGATAGTTTTTATAAGAAACAATAATAGCATTAAAGAATACATCATCTTGCACTGTAAAAGATAAGATGTTTCAGAACTAAATAAAAAACATTCTTTTACTGTCTTTTTTTTTCTTTTCCATTTATCTCCACATGAGATACTTTAACAATCCATTGCAGAAGCCCAATGGTAATGAATGACTTTTTTTTGTCTAAATTCTATTTCCTACATTGTGTGTAGGTCACTGTGTGGACTCACCTTACCAAATAACGATTGTAGCAGTTTCATGTAACACCAAGGGGTGGGTCCATGGATTCTGGATGGGTGGCAGCCTTTGTGGAACCCGAGGACGTGCTTGTGGAAAGAGGGGCAGAGATGTGACAGTGTGGGGTCCTGTCACTATGCCTCCGATAGATCATGCACCCTGGCTATTTGGCCACAGGGATGTCCCTTTGGCTGACTGGTACCAGTAAACGCGCGTGACTCTCACCCGGGAGTCTGTGGGATCGAATCCCACCAGGGCCCTCTGTTGTGTAGTCCTTGTTGCACTCTGCATTCTCTCACTTCTCGAGAGTTTGTGAAAAAAAAGTGACTGCTGTTGTTATCTAAAAGTTTCCAGTATTTGTTTGAGTCTATGGGGACTGTAAGAAGCAAAGAAGGGACCTTAGTGTGACTTCAACAAAAAGCTGTTAACATTTTAGTCTCACAGAACAAAAAGAAGTTGAACAAAAGTAACCAAATTGTCCTGCAAGTGCAATGAAAAGTTGTTTTTCCATTTATTCCTTCAAAGTTTACAACCTGACCCCATTTTGGTAGAGTGAAAAGGCTATGACTTTATTTTAGAGCCAATAACTTCTCCAGCATGTGGACAAAATTTACAGTAAAAGGGATAAAAGTTTTTCTCCTATAGGGAGAACATACAACAGCAGTATACAATTTACACTGTACATTAGCCCCTGGCAGTGTTCTTTGAGGGTCATGTGCAACTCAAAGCATCTGTAACATCTGCAGCGGAGCACGATTGCAGGAAGATAGACAACATGCATTCAAGCAGGGAGTTTGCATGCAGGCTGATTTGATGATACATCTTTTATAAAAGTACTTTTTATATGAAATCATAGTTCTATATTATTTAAAAGCCCAGTTTTGAGGGCCTCAAAATAAGTGGCTGGTTAAAAGTATTAAAATATTCAGAGTTGAAGTTTCTTGTTCTTTTTAACTTTACTAGACGAAATAGCCTCAAAATAGTTAATTTGTCTGCTTAACTCAACATTACGTTATACAAACTGAGTAAAATCAGGTCGTATGTTGTCAGCTGTCAGATGGGCCACTGCCTGACTCGATTATCTCATGTTAAGTGTTTGCCCCTTATCTGTATGGTTCACAAAAATAATTCATTTAAGATTATAATCAGATTTTTTCCCTTTCTTTTTTGTCATTTTAAAGTGACTCATGAAGGGATTATTAAGATTTTGCTGAAGAAGAAAAAAAAGAAAAAACATTTAATGCAATATTTCTATTAAACCCGCTGACTCATAGTTGAAAGTCTCCTCTTCAACTTCCAACCACATCTCCATTGATTCACTTTGAATCTAGAGCGAATACATTAGAAGAACAATGCGACTTTTCAGATATTCTTTGACAAGATTGCATGTGACAGAAGTAGTACGAGACAAGTACAGGATAAATACAAACAGTACAGCTGCAGAATGAGCTAGCAGTTTGTGGTGACAGTTCTGTAAGCCCATCATCAGGCATACAGTATTTAATGTTAACTGCAGTTGTCTTATGAAAGACATTGAACAATAACATGCATTGAGAGGTGATGGCAGCAACAAAAGAAGAGAAAAAAATGAAAGTGGTAACCATTTATTAATAACGTGAAGACGACATTGTTTGACTTTATAAGTTATGAAGTCAAACTAAATCTTCTTCACGCTCGTTAAGTTAAACCAGATGGGGCTGAGACAGGTTTAGATGTTTTGAAGGTGTAATAAGACATGCTGGGAAAAATCCTGTAGCCTCCTCCGTGAGATGTGGTAATGTCTTATTACACAACCCATGTGGGACTTGGCTCCACTGTGTAAGAAACATGGCCTCGAGCGGGTCAAGAACAGTTATAATAAGCCTGTAATATGGTAAATCTCCATGTAAAATGAACAAGGTTAAATTGAACACGTCAATTTTGTTACAATGACTTTTCTTTTCTAAGTGTTATTATGGGGTTTTTACTTTCTCAGCGACAGACTTGGTGTCAGTCCTGATTTCAGACCAGCAAAATGAAAAAATGATTTTCTTGTGGAGGCTACGGTTCTTCAATGTTGCATCATAATGCTGCCTATCTTCTACTGTCTAAAAAAGCTTGCTGCACAAGTTGCTGAACATAATGCTGAATTCTTTGCACCCTGCACAACACAGTGAGGAAACGAGTCTTCAAGGAGAACGTTCTTCAGGTCCACTACACAAAAACATACATGTCATTCCTGCCAACAGCCACTGCCCCCCTGTCCAAAATATGAATTTAAATCACTAATTTTAGTTTAATTCAATTTTATCTATTCACTTATTCATTTTCTAAACTGCTTATTCGAATTCAGAGTTATGAGGGAGCTGAAGCCCATTCCAGCAACTGGCAGGCGAGAAGCAGGGCACACCCTGCACAGATCATCAGTCCATCACAGCACCAACACCGAAAGGTAAGCAACCAATCACGTTCACACTCACTCCTAAGGAGAATTTAGAGTGACCAACCTCCCACTAACATGCATGTTTTTGAATGGTGAAAGGAAGCCTGAGTCGCTGGAGAAGCTATCCACATACAGGGAGAACATGCAAACTCCACACAGAAAGGCCACTGTTTTATCCCCTCCCCCATGGAGGCTCGTACCAGCGACCTTTTAAATTACTCTAATTCTTAATCACTTTGATTGCATGATGGTGCCAGGGTTGGTGCAATCTGCTAATACCATTTTTCCCCTTCTTCTTGTTACCATGAAGCTATCAACCTTGTAGTGAGTTCCAGTAAAGGGAAACAAACTGTTTAAAAGTATAAATAGCTTTATAGTCAGTGAACTGCTAAGTTCAGCTGTTGTGTGTGTCGAGAGCAGCTGAAGGTGAGTTTGTTGCTGTTATCGTTGCCCTGTTGCAAGGAATGTTCCACTATGTGTTATTCAAATGCAACCAAGTAGCCTTTCATAAGCAAGATGCAACTCAGGCCCATCTTTGGGTGCAGCTGTGTTTGGCTGAGATACACAACACAGCCACATGACGATCTCCAATAAGAGTGACTGTCAGATTTCAGTGCAATGCCACTTTGAGCTTTTATTTTTTGTCTACAACCATCATCCAAGTCATCTAAGTTAAAGTTTGTTCATCAAGACTGACTCCCTGTCTATTTGACAGTTAAAGAAAATGCCAGGTGTTTTTTTTTTTTTTTTTTTTTGGGGGGGGGGGGGATTCACAAGCACATGAAAACAATTTAACTTTAATCCATTAAACAGCAATTGAAATATTTCAAACTGAACCAAAGTGGCCTAACAATCATGTCATCCCCACAGCCATGCCATTAGTGGGATTTTCAAGGTATTTTTGGAAACTAACCACTTAAAAGAGCCTGAAAAATCTCATTAGCTTTGATTAAATGCAGGGGAGCAGCTTTGTGTTGATTGTTATTGATTATGTCCCACAGTGCTCAGCTGTGGACTTGTGCCGAGGAGTGGGCTAACATCTTTAGAAGGTGGGAAAAGGCATACTGCACAGGTAGTAAGGATATGAAATATTTATCGTGTTTATGTGTTGTTATTCTGTTCAAACTGAAAGACAGAAATGTTTGGTGCCTATAGCCGAAGCTGAACAGTGACAATATTCAGTCCAAGATTTATTTAAAACAAATCAGTGTGATGGATAAGAAATGCTATCGATCTGTAAATCGGGAAGATCCTCTAAAAGCAGAGCATATGCACATTTCTTCATCTGTTCATCATTTTGATTGGCTACATTGGCTTTGTTTTCTGGTTTGATGCCCATGAGTGTGTAACCATCTCTGACATGGAACAAGAACATGATATTTGCCAAACAGTAAGCTAAGTAGGGAAAACAGAGGAAAACCACAAAATTTTAGGTTTAAGGGATCTAGCATCATTGTTTCCAGTATGAAAGGCCTCCTTGTGTCCTCCAGAGATTGTGTTCTCGTGACAAGATTGTGCAAAGACTAATGAGGTTGTTACAAATAAACAGTGACTGTAACAAAAGACAGACTAAATTTAGAGTTTAATTGATGATTTGACCCAGAACAGAAACATATAATTCATCACGCAAAAGCTGAAGATCCCAAACAGACAGAACTGATTTCAATTATGACTGTTTTAGAATGATTCACATCCTGTATTAATCTGAGTTTATTAACCTTTTAACTGGAAATATATTTAGTAATTTACAAATGTGCTTGTTTGTACAAAAGTTTGTAAAAATTTCAAAGTTATTTTTCTAATTCTATGAATTATTCAAGATTCAATTTTATTATCTTGATGGTGCGTAGTAAATGCTTTGGATCCTTTGCAATGCGATGCAAAGATCACTTCAGGTTGGATCTGACAACATAAATATTTGTGTGAATCCATGATTTGTGAACTTTCTACCACACAAATGTTTGTTTAACCTTCTGCAGGCTGGTTGTATTGGTAAAGCCAGTAGAAGTAGTGATTTTTTTCAAAATAGCACTACTTCTACTTCTACTACTTCTGGTTTTCAAAAAATGCCACTTTTATTTAAGAGGCTGAAAGTTCCAGGTAAAGGAATATGTCATCTGTTGTGCTTTATTTGAGGTGCTTGCAACAAATTTGATAAGTTTGCAGTTGAGAATTTTCAGTGTCACTCATCATGAGGCTGCTGCACTGCTGCTACATAATATGAGGCAGAAATAAAAATGTTAATTTATCACGGAGCTTTTCAAAAGTCTCCCTGGCCTGCTGACAAGGAAAAGCAGACTTACTTTATTTCTGAATTTTACCATGTGTCTCTGGACCAGAGAGCAGAAGATTGCTGAACAGAGCCTTTCAGCCCTGGAGCTTTTACTGACTGATTTTGAAGATGTTTGAGTTTTACAAATAGCTTTGCTGCAGGGCTTAATAACCTGTCAATATGAGGGGGAAAATTGGGGAAATAAACATTTAATTGTCCTATCCAGGATAGCAGCCCCTTATTTTCCTACACCTCCATTGCAGAATATGGACATCTTAATGATTGATGTACTGAAAAGTAATAAGATGACAAAAAAAAAAAAAAAACACACAATGCTGTTTTATCACACCATTCTATCAATGTGCAAAGTGCAACGGCGACATATTCAGTCAGTGCGATTTTAAAGATTCATGACATTTTGTGAATTTGGAACAGGATTGCATATGTGCATAAGTATGAGTATCACACCCAAAACAAACAAACAAAATAGCCAATAATAGAAAAAAGAAGAAATTCACAATTTGTCTGTTTTATATTTCTGTCTTAGACATAGTTAAAAACATCTGCAACAAAATTTACATATAATTACCATTTCGTATTTCTGTATGATAGTTTATGAAGTAATTCTTAAACCAGTTTCAATTTTCATCTTCTCCAAATAGAGAAGGTTGAGAGATGCTCTACCTAAAATCAGACCATATTCACAATAGAAACAGTTGGTGATGGTATGTGTGCGAAAATACAGCAAAACAAATCAGTGTCAAATAACATGTTGAGAGGGCATGAAGCTTTACAAGATAAGATAATATAAGATAAGACTTAATTTCTCATGGTGGAGAAATTCATTAGCTACAACAGCACAAAGGTAACACACAGAAAGATGCAGAAAGTTGGAAGTGTGCAAAAAATAGGTAAATGTCAATAATAATAAATGACAAATAAAGTTATCTTATGTACAAAAACAGGAAATAAGCTATTGAGAGAAAACATTTTTAAAGGAAATTAAAAACGAAATATCAAAAGTAAAAATATAAAAATAAGCAGTGCAATGGCAATAAACATATATTCAAAGTCAGAGGTTATTGATATTAGTAAAGTGACAATAGAAGCAGGTTTTATATGAGGTTATTGCACATGTTAATGGAAGGTTTTTTGCAAGTGTATAAAGACAAAAAGCAGAGTTGTGCAGTCTGACAGCTCTGGACGAAGGACCTATGGGAGTGCTTCCTGTCCTGAGGGTGCCTCAGTTGGCTGCTAAAGGAGCTGCTCGGCTCCTCTACAGTCTGGTGTAGTAAGTGAGAGGTGTTGTCCATGATGGATGTGAGCTTGCCCAAAATCCTCCTCTCACCCACCTCCTCCACAGAGTCCAGTGGGTATAGTCCAGGACAGAGCTAGTCCTCCTGACCACCTGGAGTGTCTCTGAGAAGTGTCTTATGTGTTTGCTTGAACTTTTTATCCTTGTCATTCCTAAAATATTCCCATATATAGCTTTTAGCCTATAAAAACATATTATGACTCTCTCTGTCCTCTTTTTTTTTTTTTTTTAATTTCTTTGTTATTCTTTTTCTCCTGCTTTGTTTTTCGTTCTCATTTTTTATTTTTTCGTTGGATATTTGAGTTTTGTCTCTTCCTATCTCTCTTGGCTTTCTCCCCCCTCCCCCCCCCCCAGGGGATTCTTTCCCCCGCTCTCCTCCCCGTACGCCGCTCTGTTCCTCTGCCTCCTCCGCCCCCCCAGTTTTTCATACCCCCCCCCTCCCATTATTTTTTTTCCCCCTTTTCCCAGGCTTATTCTCTTTTCTTCCCTTTTTTTTTTCTACTTTCCTTCTCTCTCTTTTGTCTTTTTTGCTTTTTCCTTCTGTTTATCTTTTGGAGTTGTTTTTTATTAATTCCCCAGATATCCTTTTTCTATTTAGAGTCTCTCTTGTTCCTGTTTACGCCCTGACCTCAGAATTTCCACTTTTTTATCTCTCCCATTATTTTTTTATTTTCTCTCTTATCATCTTTTTATTTCTGGGCTTTTCCTTGAGATAGATTTCTTTTTTCTCATGATCCTTTTTCTGCCCCGATTTTTTGCCCTTCCGCACATTCCCCTTCCCCTTATGTCTCATATGTGACTCTTGTTTGCTTGTGTGTGTATACTCCCCTGACTCTATCTTCCGCTATGCATATTGTTCTATCTTTTTATTTTCTTATTGTCCGGTTTCTACCTTTCTCCCTCGTGACCATCCACCCTTTCCGTTTTGTTCGCTCTATTCAAGCTTATTTTTATTTTCCTTTCCGGACCCCTGACCTCCTCACCGCTCTTCTTACTTTTTCCCTTTTTCCCCCCCTTCTCCCTGTATTCCCTTCTAGAGACTTTGTGTTTTTTTTTTATTTCTTCTTTTCTTCTCGTCTTTCCTTGACCCTTCTTCTTTCTGTGATGACATTCTCCCCCTCTTCTTCTTTCTTTTCCTCCCTCTTCTCTTTTTGAGTTGATCTTTCCCTCTTTTTTCTCGGCTTGATGGTGTTGTCCCCCTCCCCCTTCCCGCCCCCCTTCCCTTCTTCTCTTTTTGCCCATTCTTTCCCTCCTTTCTCTCTCCTCCCGACTTTGATTTCTGTTGTTTATTTTTTTGTTGTCTGTTTCGACCCCCTGTTTGGAGTTTCAGGTTTTGATACCTTCAACTTCCCCATACCCACCCCCGACCAGCCCCCCATTTCCCCCTTTCTTTTTTGTTTGCGAGAGATAGGTAAACCCTCCCATAGGTTTCTTTTTATTCTTCTCTTATACCATCATCCCATTCATTTGCTCCCCTTTTTCTTCCACCGAAGGTTCTTTTTTTATTTGTCTATCTTTTTTTTTTCCTTTCTTTTCTTATGGTTTGTTTTTTTTTCTCATTCGGTTGCTCTTCCATCATCTCCTTTCCCCCCCCCCTCCCCTATTGTTTCTTCCTCCACCTTTTCCTCCCCCCCCCCTTCATTTTCCTCCTTTCCTTTCTCCCTCACTTTATTTATTTTCGTCTTTGTTTACATTCCCTTTCCTCCCCTTTCAGATCTTCACCTCCCCTCCTTTCTTTTAGTTATTTTTCTTTCTTCCTCCATTCTCTTCCTTTTTTTTATTTTTGTTTTTTTTTTTTTTATTTTTAATTTGATTTATTTTTTTTTTTTGTTTATATGGATGAGTGGCCTCCCCCCCCCCCCCCCCCTCAGGTTTTATTAGCTCCCTTTGTTTTTATTCTTTTCTCTGTGGGATGCATATATATTTCTTCTTCTTTTTTTTTTTCTTTTTCCCCCCCCCCTTTTATTTTCCCCCCCCCCATTCTTCCCTCCCCCCTTTTTACTTTGCATATTTTCTTTGCTGGCTTTTATGGCTGAACCATTACTTTAGATGGAAATGCTCTACACTGAATGTCTATTTTGCACGTACTAATTATTATTATTCATTTTTTAAATTTTTTTAAAGAAGATATATTTGTCCAAAAACATTGTAAAATGACAATCTGAATTGTGAATATTTAGATTTACCTGAAAACACAATGGGCAGTGGAGGCAGTCTAACAAGAAGATTGCTTCATATCTGCTTCAGACATTTAGCAGACAGTAGTGAAGTATTTTGATTTAACACCAGCACATTAGTGAGAACATATTTCTCATCAGAATATGAAGTAAAAATAAATTGTAGAGTGATTTACGACATCCTTGCCAACATTCTGGGTTGATTAAATTTTAACAAGAAAGTTTCAATTTACAGCTTATATTTTGAGAGAAAGCAGTTCATCTTCAGTGAAATCTGGTGCACATTATACCCTGTATCCTTTTCTTCACTAAGGTGTTTCATATCATTTTTATCTATGCTGGGGACAAACCATTTTATATAATATATTGTGTAATTCTGTATTGCTTGATGCCACTTTTTGCCTGTAAATTGCCTATACAGTGCAGTTTAATAGACTTCAAATCATAAGCTGTAGCAATTACTGTCTTACATGGGCTATTGAAGGAAATATATGTGGTGCACTACTGGCAGACAGCAATATGATGCAATCCAATTTATACCAGGTGAACATGTTTCTGTATCATTGTCTGCCAGCTTTTAATATGAACCATTATTCCTTCTTTGTTGGACTGACCAGCATGAGCAACGCAAATGCTTTTCTGAGGAAAAGCCATCAGGATTTAATTTGAGTTTTTCTCCGTCATTCTTGCTTTAATTTTCTGCCTGTAACCTGTCAATGCATCACATGAGACCAGAGGAAATGAGAGTTAGTCTCTGGCTTCGGTTGTGTTTGTAGAACAAAAGGAGATAGCAACCCCTCAGCCTCCACAAAGGAAATTACAGGTTATGCCTTTACTTTGAATCATGTTTTCTCAAACTCCTCTTTTGTCACCTCACATGCCTTGATTTAATTGAGTGCACGATCTTTTTAATCATGTTACACTAGATTTTGTGTAAATACTCGCAGAACTGCTTCATGTTTATTTATATTTGGACTACATTAAAAGCAACGTGTTTTTGAAGTTTGCTGGACATCATACAAGTCTGACATGACTATTAAAGGCGCTATACCTTATTTTGCACATTTTCGAACCATGAGCGAGGTGAACAGTATAGTTTGAACTGTAAGCCCCGCCCCTAACTGTTTCTCCCAGAGAGAGACGCTCCTCTTCTTTTTCTCCCCTCCCAATCCACATGCATGAAATAACGTGCACATATCATACTCCTGCACAAAGAAACTCTCCAGAGAAAACTCACATCTTCCACTGAATTTACTGTTTTGGTTGCAGTAAATGGCTGCAAATCAGCTAAATGGCATTTTCTGTCATAAACCAGTAGTTTACCGTAACTACAGTTATATACACAGATGCACAATTATGATGTGTTATGATGTTATAGGCGACATTACAACATGACAGCCTAATAAAGTGTCTAACCGGCCCCTGTGAGTGGAAGTGATGTAAAGCTTTGTTGCGTTACGGTGTTAATATCATCATGTATTATATACGGTATGGGGAGGAGGACACAGTCAGACTGGCAGAGGCGGCGCCAGCACCCAAGGACATATGAAATGATACTAAGAAGAAAGTTATTGAACAGATACCTGTCTAGGCGGACTTCCAGTCCACATTGAGTCCGAGGCCGTCCAGCTGCTCTCTACCTTCAGTACAATCCAAGATTTACACAAACTTTATTCCTTCTTTAGTCTCTTCTGTGTTTCAAGTCTTTCTCCTCCTCCTCAGTTTTGATGCTTTCAGGCTGTTTTGCTGGGGTATTGCGACTTTTCCTTCGGTGGACGCCATGCAGTTCTGTTAGCAAGTGCTGCTAGGGGAGGACGCTCCTCGTTAGGAAACGCTGTGAGTGGCTGATTGGAAACCGAAACTTCTGTAGAATGAACTCCATTGGCCGAGAAGAGCGTCACAGCAGCATTAAAAACCAAAACTAAAAAGGCCTGGATTCATGCATATATGCAATCAATGAGTAATTTATTTTCATGAAATTACTTCTTTTACCACATATACCGTGTAGCAAGCATTCTTCTTAGAGAGATTAGAATAAAATCAGGTACAGGGCCTTTAAAGCCAGAGTTGGTAACCCGGCTCAGAAACACTTTTTGTTATACTGGGTGAAATGGTCCTTCCATCCTGACAGTAGTCAATACATCATGTATTTATAAAAAGGAAGGACAAAAGTCAGACCTCTGAGAGAGCTGCAGTTCTGTAAAAACTCTGCCAAACCCCTGCTATTCGCACTGAAAGGCAGGAATTGGTAATTTGCAATTTACAGAAGGAACAAATCAATCCCTTTATGTCTCGTTTCTGTCCCTCCCCTCTGTCCGTCCCCCATGTGACCCCCCTGTGCGCCGCTCACTGTAAACAAATATAGCTAACTGCCGCTGCACCAAAAACCCAAACCAAACCAAAACAACAGACAAGGATTAAGTCTGACTAGAGGCAGGAATTTAAAAAACAAACAAACATGCACGTCCATTTTTTTCATACTAATGGGTGATGAAGCGCTAAATACCAAAAATAACGTTTCCACCCACGTTTCTCTCCGTTGCCTTGAACAGGCTGTGTGCTGCAAAATGCGCTGCAATTCGGTGTCCGAATTTCCCGCGCTGTCCTGTGGACGTGACGTCAAATGACGCTACATCCGCAGCTTTGATGCAGGAAGAAGACGGTCGCTGTAAATTCAAACACTGTAAGCGATAGTTATGGATTCTTCTGCCGTCAGCAAACGATCCAGATCAACTGAAAGACACTAAAAAGTGTAACTATGGAGAAAAAGGTGAGTAAACAACATTATAGCTTCAGTTTGTGCACGCTCCCGTGACGGCTTGGCTCGTGGCTGCAGTTACCTAAAGCGCCAGTCGCGGGTTTTGTTACTTAATCTTGCCTCAAGTCCCTTTAAGTCTCGGAGGCGTTGACGTTTGCAGTGTGGACTTTTTATACTGCAGAAGGAGTTGGAGGTGAGTAGATTAAAGCTTTTAAAAATGTGGTTTGTCAGCTGTTTATTATCAAGCTAACAAGCTATCCACTCGGCTCTTATTGGTAACCTGCTCATAAAACATCGGCGCACATGTCCCTGAGCTCTGAGGGCGTGGTTTCGGGTGGTGTGTTGTCGCTTGCTCAAACCGTTTTTCCAACGTTTCCAATCCTAGCTTTAAGTTGATCAAGGTGAAATGTATTTGTTTCAGGCTGCAGACATAACTACCTCTTCTGTTAGGTTTGGTTAATCATAAAATGGTAAACAGTGATACGCAGTTCCCATAGGCAATTCTAGCACATTTATGGGGATGCTGAGGCACCCCTAAGTTGAATCCCAGCATCCCTAAAATTTGAGAGATTTTTTTGTATATTTAATTGTATGTGCTTTTTTTATTTTTCTTTATTTTACAAAGTTGAAAAGTGTAGAAAACCATACTGTACTTTGTTCTAGTTTTATATTTTTTTATGGTAGTTAACTCCAATTATTTTATTATGATTATGTTGTTTTATCTTATGTTTACACTGTAGCACTTTGGTCAGCTTTGTTGTTTTAAAAGTGCATTATAAATAAAGTTGCTATTGCTATTGCTATTTGTTGAAATGTAATATTTTCACAGCAAAAATACAGCAATCCCAACCTCTCAAAAAAGGTCTGACCCAACCCAGCTTGCATATTTAAAATAGCACCAGTAATAGCCTAACTTTGTTTTTATGATAAATATTCCAAATGCAAGTTTGGAAAACTGTCAGAATTTCCATAAATAAGGAAGATAAATGGGGTTTTGATGGATCTGTTTCACTGTTTAGACACAACACCTGCATGCCCAAAATCAGCTTCTCTCATCCAGATTAAGCTAAATTTGGATTTTTAAATAGCACCAGTAATAACTGCTTCTGGATGCAAGATGATAAAAACTTAAATCCAAAGCTTGAACATGATCAGAACCTTTGTCAATAAGGAGGAAAAAAAATGGGTTTTGATGACAAGGCAACCGGTAACAAGGCACCAATGTGCTGGAAATCAGCTTCTATCAACATTCCCAAATTGTGTTTTGCTTATCTTTCACAAAATTGGAAATGAAATTGTGTTAAACTGTACAAACAATGAAATTTATCTTGCTTGGCCGGGCAGCTATCTCGGTGCTCACCCCTAAACCTCTGATCCTAGAATCACCTCTGGCTGTTACTAAGCTCTGCCTTATTACAAGTCAATATCAACACTTAAAAAAGACATCCATTAATCAGCTCATACTGATGAAAGGTAGATCACAGCTGGTATATTTGTATTTTTCTTTGTAGAATACATAGAAAGTAGGAGGTTTTTTTTCTAGATTAGATGTAGCAGATAATATAAGCCATTGACAGACATTCCTACCGAGTGACTACAGTACATGGGCCCAAAAATATTTGCTTGTATGGAGGATATAGCTCTAAGACATGGGGAAGTCTGTCACAGCATTTTCACATGCCTGTTACATCACAAGAAATAACATGATTTTAAAAGCACATCTCAGGATTGTTAACCAGTAATTTCCTTTTCAAAAGCAAAGCTTTTCTAAATTTAAAAACATTTATCTGCTGAACCTAATATCTTCATAGTGAACACAGAGTATAGGAAGTATTTAAGTGGAAGTAATTTAGCTTATTAACTCTTGCTTTGCTCTAGCATAATAACACTACTTTGAGGTTCACAGTGAATAATCTGTGATGTCACTGAAACCTGACATTGATTAAGTGAGCTGGACTTGCACTGCAGAAGGAGTCCAAAACTGCACTATGGCATAAGCTGGTGCAAAAGATTTACAAATTGTAGAGAATGTGAGTACTTGCAATAGTTCTAAAATGATTAACAGTACCATGCCTCAATAGTTGCATTACTTTTCACTTGACAAGTACACCATAACCTCTTGAGCACAGAATGTTTCAGACTTGTAGCGAAACAGCTGTCAGCAGTGGCAGTTCTATGAAAACTCAGATACAAAACTGCAAAACCGAACTGTACTGAGGAACAGAAAAAGACTAATTTGGCTCAGAAGTGGTCCAGTGTTTGGCAGGAGCCTAAGCAGGAATCTGACAGTAAAGCACAGAGGCTGCAATGTAATGATAATGGTGCTGTATGAGTGCAGGTATTGGAAAGACAATCCCTTACAAAAAGCACCATGACTGCCAGGGACAAACCAAAAACACTGAACTAGTGGCATACAGAGGCTTGGTTCAAGAGGATTATTGAAGCATTGATTCAAAGCACACATCTTTGGGGAATTTATCAACAACTGCCACTACCTGGCTCGGGAGCCGTGACAAAAACAGAAATGAGACCAGGTTTCAACCAAATACTGTATAACCGAATCTCGTAACAACTGAAGAGAAAATGCCCAACAAAACATAAAGGTACAGTATGAGGTGTGAAAGTCAGTTGTATCAGTGTGTCAGCACATCAGTGAATGTCAAACAATGTCATGCAGTGATGAAAGTGTAAAACCAATATCACTACAGCCCAAAGCCAACTAAAGAAAATATGGTGCAAGCAGCCAAGGGAAGGAAGGGGCAGGGGGACCAACAGACTCCGTCAGCTGAAAACCAGGAGCTCCCGATCATCCCGACAGAGTCCACTCACTAATCCCTGACAAAGAAAGCAGAATGAGGAAAAAATAAACAAAACCAGGCCCGTCCAAAATGAAAGGGCCATCACACAACAACAAAAATATTTCACCGTTTGGGGTATTTTTTAAAAAAGGTAGAAAACTACCTCTCTAGCAGAGCAGCTTAATAAAAGAATCTCTGTAAGGATCTTCTGTAAGGATAGCCATAAATCTTTCCAAGAAATTTGTGTAATACTGATAACCTCTTTGCTAAAGAAGTGTTTTGTCTAAAAAGAAAAAAAAAATACAGAATTGATATTTTCACCGCAGTTCTTTTTCCGAAGCCAAAATAAATTCTCCATTTTTCACATTAACATAAAATCAAATACATGTATGTCACTGTTTACTGGTACCTCCTGAAAGCTGATACAATAACAAATTATTAAACACGTTAAGTATATCAAATTAGAATAGACCCACTTATGTTGTATACTGTATGTTTTTTCAATAAGATAAAAATCCATGAAAGATGTAATTGGAATTGTGTTTGCCTTTTAATACTGCATTCTGAAGTGTGTTTTATGAATGCCCAACAGATAACACTGTTTTGAACAAATGTTTACATTTAAAAAATAGTCAGATGTCTCACCCTGCATGCCATCAGATCAAAGCTAACGCTTTGATTTATGCAACCTCCTTCAATTAGCATGTAATCCTTCCACCGAAAAGAGAGACTTGCAAGATATTTTTAGTTTCTGGTATGCTGCACTTGACTGAATCCCTTCCCAGCACAGCGTGGGTAATTTAAAAAAACTAAACAAATATAATCAGTTTTCCAGTGCTGCCCTTATAGATCTGTACAAATAAATCTGGACACTAAACAGCACTCCAAAGTCCCTCAGCTAATCAGAACCGCACTGAATGAGATTTCTTCTCTGGGAATAAATGATCAAAATAAGAAGGAATAAAAGACAACAGAAGTTTGAATTTTATGATTATAGAGGCAACCGTTTCTCATTAACTTGCACCAGTTCTACAAGAAAGTGATCAAAAGAAACTCAAACAGATTTTTTTTTTTTTTTTTTTTTGGAAAAGACCAACTGGGGACACTAGCATACATGTTTTTGGACCATTTCTTTGAAGAACATGAGGATGCCCAGACCCTCTCCATTTCTGAAAGAGGTCTAGTTTAGGTTATCTCCACTATCTTTACTCTAGTTACTCAGCATTGTTTGTAACTCTACTGTCTGTTCTGCAAAATGCAGTTTACATAACTGCCTGAGGAACAGACACACTCTGCAACATTAATGCCCTAATTTTTGGTAGCAGTTTCTAAATATTTACATGCCGAGTTGGTCTAACTGTTTGTAAAGATTACCACTGTATGGTTATTCAGCTTTGATGCTTCAGACCATAATTTTTTCCTATTTCCCACAGACTGGTTGGATGTCCTCTAGATTGGCCAGTTGAAAGGAGTTTAACGTGATCTACATTCCCCACTACTGACACTAAAAAGGAAATAATGGGAGAAATGAAAATCTAAATTTATCAGAAATGTTTTAACTCACGAAAAAATTAAAATACCTTTGATCCTGCACACACAAGAAAGTCTTTCTGATAAACAGATCCAATTAGCTTGATCACTTGAATGATTAAATATTAATACAATCTTTGCAATTGTAAACTTTTCTATTGCAGGAAAATGAAATCTCAAATCCTGAACACAAAGTCACATAAATTGTTTTTAAGACGCAAGGTTTGTAGTTTTGTTAGCAGTGCTACAGTTCATGTTGGCAAATGAATTGGCTGTTTAGTGTGTGTTTACATAAGAATGAGATATTCTGTCATAACTATACATGTTTCTTCATAGCAGCACCAGACAGGATTTAACAACTTCAGGGTTTGTAACCAAGTGTACAATAAAGCACAAGACATTGTGGAGTTGTGTAACATGGAAGTAATAGTCGTGGTAAAGTTGACATTTTGTTTCTATTTCAGTGGACTTGTTGCGTATCTTTAAAAATATATCAATGAATACATTCTTCTGTATTACAGAAATACTGTATATTACCTATTGCTGCTAAATGTAACAACCACATACAGTAAATGCCACCAGAACGTTGATCAGAGAATTACACTGCCTCTGCTCGCTTGCCTTTTCCAAATGTGTGTCTGTCGCATCGCTAGTCACACATCCAGCTGTCCACACAGTGTAAAACAAAGAATTATCCATCAGAAAAAGTATGGTTTCTTCATTATCTACTTCCAGCTGTGGCCAGGTGTCAGCATGGGTACTCAGACCAGCCTGCAAGATGAGGTTGGTTTTCAGCAGTTTGCATTAGGCCCTGTCCATGCATACACAGCCATTTTAGGGGCCGTCCACACTGTGCCGAATTACAGCAAAACTGTCAAAAAATTTAAGAAATCTGCCCTATCATCCTCACGAAACCAGGGATTAGCCTCCTGAAAGCGGCCATCTCTGAAACCGGGTTCCAAGGTGGAAAGGTTTGAAACCTCGACAGGTTTGTGTTTCATTTGGACGATGTAACCGCGCAAGGAGGGGGGGGGGGGGGGGGGGGGGGTTGGTCTCGTTCACAAAAACAGTAAAGATCATTGAAAAAAAAAATTCCCAACAGCAATGGCGTCAGTGAGCAACTGTTTTCAACTGTGTAGAAAACTGTAGCGTTTGCCTCGTAAATCCTCAGCCATCTCTACCTTTCTGCTCTTCCTTTGTTGATTTCCAGCGACACATGGTGAATCTTGATTTGCTCATGCGCTGTGTCTTGTTCTAGATTTGGAGTGTTACTTAATCATCATAACACCCACAGCCTTGTATGATGTGCTACAGCGGTTTTAATGGGGATTGTGAAACCTTTTCCCGAATTTCTGCTATCGGTTTCACACCTAAACCGACTTCAGCTCCGTGTGGATTAGGCCTTAATAAACATAGATTTTTTTCCTTGCCTTTCTTTTTTTTTTCTTCTTGTTTTGTTTACATGCATATCCAGTTTTGGGGGGACTGAAAAGTAACTTGTATGGGGAAAGTTTCTGGATTATCCAGCTGTGGTAATGTGCAGATAGGATTACAATATGTGTCATTAATTTTTAAATTTATTGAGAGTAGCCCCTTGAGATTTTTCCTGTTTTTTCGAGGGGGTCCTTCACACAAACAATAACACAAATAACAAAAATACAATCCACTATAAAAGACTAACACAATACAGCATTCACACCAACTGACAATAGCTCTCCAAATCTAATCACCTCCTATAAACCCAGAACAAGTGGATTAAAATACATGTAACAATTACCAAAAGAATACTGTATACCCATGCACATGGAGATATTTGAATAGCAATCATGTTGGATCATTGTACGAACAATCATTTCAGTTGTGACTCAGAATGAAGGAAAACATTTTGTAAGAATACAACAATATCAGAAACAAGAGCAAGTTGTTTGTTTGTAAGAGTGTGGCTCTCCTAAAGATCTGTTGCGAAGTAACAGATCTGATTGGAACGGGTAAATTGTTCCAGTCTGGTGGGGTTTTAAATTTAAATGCTCGATAACTGAATTCTTTATTGATTTTGGGAACATGAAAAACAGACGCACAGTATGCCTCAGGTTACACGAGGACCCAAATGGAACGCAAAAACTTTTTAAATAAGATGAGATTAAGATGATATAATTTGAAAACTTTTTTTTTTTACACATTCTTGAGAAAAAAATTCAGAAACATAAAAGAAACAAATATATCACACGTGCGGGTGAGGTAGAAACCTATTACAGGCTTATTTAAAAAAAAATTTTAATATCAGTAATAAAACTAAAAATGCAGTGTGAAGCGTCTAAAAACTATAATCTGCCTTATTAAAATTATATTCAAACATTGAGAAAAATCATAGAATTTCAGAGCAGCAGATGTTGAAAAACATAAAACAATCAAGCTTCAACAAAACCAAATCTCTTTAAAATCAAAGCTTCCTTGAGTTTCATTTTATATCTGGATAAAGACAAAAAATCAGTTAATAAGAATAAATTTGTGTTCCATAATTGGACTCCATGGTATTTTAATGAAACTTGTCCTCGAGATGTATGATACATTGGTAGGTACAAGTTTTTCATTTGTCTGGTTGAGTAATGATTGACCTGAGAATTACTTATAAAGAGTTATTTGGGAAAAGGAGCCATTCTGACAAAACGCTTTTGCAGCAGTAAGATTTTATGAAAATATGTGGGAAAAGTACTGGCCCATAAAATATAAGTGATATATGGATATATCAAACTATAGTATAGTTTTTAAAAAAAAAAGAAGAATATACTAAGGCATTAATTTTTCTAATTAGTCGTAGATTGTGCTGGTAATGATCTTGTTAACACAACTTCACACATGTTTTTATGATTATACTGTTAGTTGACACATCTGGAAGCTTGTCAGTCTTTAGTTAGCCAGCAGGTGTATTGCCACCTTTTGGGTCGGCACACTGATAGCTTTCATGTGGACAGAATGGTGCTGTGTGGACGTAATTGTTTTAGAGAGTGTGTGTAGGTGTGTGGGTGTGTGGGTGGGTGTGCGTGTGTGTGCGTTGGGGTTGGGGGAGGCTGTTTAGCAAAATACCCACGTTTATGTAGACACAGCCCAGAGTAACTCCTTTGTGGCTCCACATGGACCATCAGTCACCTTACTTCAGCTGTATTTTGTCTGTCACACCTCCGTTGCCAGCTCATTGGTCTTTGGATCACCTTCTTTGAATACTGAACACTCTGACCACATAAAAGACCACCGCTCATCAAAGTTGCTCAAGATATTTATATTCACACACATTTAAAACATGACCGATTACTGTAACTGACAAAACCTCTTATTCATTTGTGATTAAAATGTTTTCTGATTGTTGGCTGCTCAAAAACACAAAAGTTTAAGCACATGAACAGTTATTTTGTGTTGTTATTGCCTTTGACTAACCTTTGACAAGATGGGGAAGGAAGAGTCTCCTCATTTCCAAACAAATTTAGTGCTTCATTCCTCGGTGCTTCATCACCCATGAGACTTTTGCAGCCTTATGCCACTGCCACTGTTGTCTGCCTACTTCCACAGGAAGAGCAGAGGCTAAGCAAACAAACAATTCCCAGATTCACTGTTGCAAAAGTAACACATTACATCTCAAATGTGGGAAAGTGCTCTAACATCTGCATCTCATATTAAACAGAGAAAGATGATATCCATGAAATTAATAGAGGGGAAGCTCTGGGTGGTGTAATCTAAGAAAGCCTCAAGCTACTCATGAGATTTACAAAAGTTTATCCATACCAAATCTCAATCTGCGCTGCTCCTGAGCAATTACGTAACTAACCCGCTGCACAGTATTCTCAAAGAACAGATAATCAAATTTATAATGTCTGTTTATTGAATGAAGCCGAGGGAATTCTCGTGGTTTCTTCTTTTTTAAAAAAAAAAAAGAAAGAACTGTTTTAATTTCTGCCATTTAGCACAAACAGTTTATGCTGCCATGATTTTTATTGTCTCTCTGCAGTTAGGTGCAACTCATGAAGCGCATATCTGTGTTTAATGAAAACAACAGTTTGCTGCAGAATGCAATGCTGTTGGGAGTTGCAAGACAGAAGCAAAACAAGCTGAAGAAAAACTATAACACCAGAATGTAGCATCAACTTTAGCAGTCCCATATGGGGCAATTTGTCAGAACGAAGGAATCACACAAGCTACATCAGCTGTTTCCATGACAGCCTGACAGTCTGATAAAGACTCAGCACCCATAACAAAAGTATTATGAGATGCGCGAGCTACTGTATTATTTTCATCTTTGAGACCTATGTGTGTGTGTGTTTCGTCACCTTGTGTTCTTCTTCAAGGACCTACCAACAGCTTTCTGAGCAACGTCATGACAGAGGTGAACTGGAGGGCAGAGAGCAGCACTCTGCTGCCTTTGTTTGGCAGAGTTGAGCTCCTAAACAGAAATAAGAAGCCAGTAAAGTTTACCAATCGACTAAAAAGATGGATGGAAATTGTTCAAACTTCCAAAGGGATCACAGTTTGTTGCCAAAGGCTGAATATTTTGGACCCAGTCCAGTAAAAGAGCCAACTGAGGTCCAACGTGTACCAAAGCCAGCTCACTTCATGTCTCAAAATGAAAAATAAAGTCCATGTCATCTCTTAACTACATTCAATAATATGGATGGATGTGTTTCTTATTTCTAACTTGTACTTAAGTTTTGGTTGTTTTCTGTGTTTTCTACTTTCCTGAATCCCCCAGTTCCCTTCCTTGCAGCATACAACTCCTCCCAGATCAGTCTCAGTGAGCTCATCTGCTTCTACTCTCTCCTCATCCCCTTGCCTTGTATTTGTATTCCTAGGATTTCACCGTTCCCTGCCAAATATTCCATCTATATACCATCCTTGACTCCAGTAGTTATTTGATTTATCCTTGTTCTGGTTCCAGCCTGCTTTTATAATCATGTCTCGGTCTAGGATTATCTGCACCAGCAGTACCAATGGTTTTGACATGTATAGTATTTGATTAAGATTAATTTTCTTATCAGCTTGTTTGGTATTTGCATTTGGATCTTCACTTAGTTTTAATGAAATGCAAATATATAAACTATGCTGTCAAAGCACACATAAGACCTTTGTTGTGGTTTCTGTCACAGTAGGAGCCTGAAGAACTACATTATGTCATAAAGGTGCTCAGTTACAGAGAGGCTGTTTGGAGAAACACTCTTGTTCACTCAAGTTGCTAAGGGAAGCCTCAAACCTGACATTGTGTGGAGACTTAAAGGGCCTATGGCATCTGTTTTTATTATCACCTTGAACGTCAAACAAATTCTGAAAAATTATGTGTGATTTGCCAAACAAAAATAACTAAAATACAATAATAAAACCCCTGTTTTGTTGAATTTTCACATTGGGCTTTTATTTGATTTTGGACACTTTTGAGTTTTCTTTTCTCAAAAATAAAATTTCACAATACCTTGCCACACCTAACTTACCTCAATTGTCATCTTTCTGCTAGTCAAAATCTAATTGGGTTGATGTACATTAAAGGGATACAACACCTACAGAATGATGTGCCATCATTTTCTACTCACCCTCACGCTGAGTAAGACTCTGGAGCACCTTTTTAATATCTCAAATGCAGCCGGAGTTCCGGGATATTTTTTTTGTTATCCGCCAACTTTCATGCGGGTGACCGGCGCTCAAAGCCAAAAGGTCCATAAAAGTCCACCAAAACTTTGCAAATGAAGGCAAATCACTCTGTGTATGTTGTATCCTTTTAATTTAAGATTTTATTTAAAAATGGTGCTTTTAGTCAGATGCCCCATAGAAACGGCTCAACAAGCGTGATGGTAATGACATTTTACAGGCTTTAGCTAACTTAGCTAAAATGGTAGAGTTAGCATAAGTAATCTTTTCGCTAGATAGTGCTTTACAATGTTTTTATATGAATATGAAGTTTTTACGCAAATTTTTTAAACTATCTTTAAACTACAAGCTGTTTGGTGATGACATGTAATAAAAATATCATGCAACTTGTCAGTATAAATTAAGAGAAAAACTTGCTGTTCCAGTATTTGCTTGAGTGGCAGCACAAACTGATACAGTAAAGAATCAGATTTCAAATCAACGTTTCAAATCAATCAATAAATGTTTAACATTATGGTAATAACAGCAATATTGAGGGACATATTTATCAAAAAATAAATAAATAAATGGCTTAGACATTTTTGTCAAACATGACAAGAAACCCCAAATTCTATTGTATTTTATTGTAATTTATAGAAGAAAAAACCTACAAAATTTTATCATTTTTTTAGTAGAAAGACAAAGCACTGCATATCTAAAATCTATTCTGGGGAAAGAGGGAAAAGGGTAAAATAGCACCATAAAGATGCTTAGGAGTTTGAAAGAGCTCGTTCCCTTCACTCCATGCATCGACCTGGCTTTGTAGTGCCGCTGGGAACGGTGCAAAAAAAGAAAAAGAAAGAAAAAAAAAAGAAAGAAAGAAAGAAAGAAAGAAAGAAAGAAAGAAAGAAAGAAAGAAAGAAAGAAAGAAAGAAAGAAAGAAAGAAAGAAAGAAAGAAAGAATCTTTTTTTTTTTTAGAAAAAAAATGTTGAAATCAAATAAACACCCTATTATGATTGTACCTGTTTTTTGTTCTTGTTTTTTCTGCTCTTCTGTGTAAATGACAGGCCCTGCTTTGCTATGTCAGAAATCATTTCTGAGTTAGGCTCTAGAGAAATTTTACTATTTAAAATCAGTTCTCAATCAAAGGTTAGTTAACATTCAGCGTTCTGCCTGACCCTAACCAAACTGTTACAGCCCCTTTTTCACCACAGGAACTTTTTTCACGTATGAGATTTTAGAAAATCTTAACACATTTCTATTGACATTAGGAGAAAGTAAAAAGGTGAACAAGAATTGTTTAAGCATGCATGTGTTAATCTGTTTTCTGGCAATGACTTTCCTGAACTCTTACTCTTTGTTTCATCCTAGTTCTTAAAGACAATTAAACCTTTCTTGAGGGAAATTATTTAGTCTTACAGTAAGTTAACAATCCTTATGTGCTGGGTAACTAAAACACAACATAATCCACATTGTAATAAACATTTTACCCAACAAAGACGTCTGCTGAAATCTTTGCTGTAGTGTTAGTCTGCCTTAAACATTTACTGATGGATTTTGAGGTGATTTGATGCTTAAAAATGCAGTGTGTCTTGTCAAGGTTTACTTTTAATCAGAGTTGCAGTTTGCTAACTGGTGGCTGCAGCAGTGCACATTCACCATCATTCTCTCCCAGACCCCTCAGCAAGCCTCGGGGGAATCTGACCAATCAAAAGTGACTTCCCCGAAATTCTCTCTTTCTGAGGAATCGGCTTCCCTCGGGAAAAAACTCTCCCTCATTCTGAAATCATTTCAAACTATTTAGTTATGTTCGTGCAAGTCTAATCTAAAGGTATTCAAGATTAAAAACTGAATGACCAAAAATGACCCTGCCAAGCCCACTTCTGTACTTCTGAGTACCAGCACCTAGCTAAAATTACTAATGGTGTCCTCCACATCATGAATTGTTTTTGTTTAGTTTCAGTGTGAGAACTTTTGTCGTTATATCTAGAGTTATCCCTCCCATCTGAGGAAAAGAAATACCCCACATTTTTCCATAAGCGCATTAGTTCTGCTGGTGATGGATCCTGAGACTTGCAGAATGAGATATTCATCACCCTGACCTACTGGGGTTATTTTGGCACTTTGACATTTCCCTCCAGTCGTCAGATTTGATCTGTTTTATCTCTGTATTCCTCTTGGGCAAAAATTCCTATCTTCTGAGAGATTTAGTTAATCGCATTCCTACATCTTGTCAGTTACCTTAGCACCTTCCAGTTGTTGCTGGAAAAATCCACCAGAGCAAGGGATCTCTGTTGGAGGGAGCGAAGCGCCCTGTCATGGTTTACTGATTGGAAACAGAAACCTCTTGAACTGTAAGTAAGAGACTGCACATTCACATTTAATTAAGAGCAAACATATGGCTCAGATAAGTCTTTAGTAGTGTACTCCTGAAAAGATGTGGTGTTCCATCTTGCACCCGGCCTCACATCCATCCTCATCATTTAATTCAATTACATGAATAAAGGACATAATTCCAGTCAAGAGTAACCAGTCTCTCTTTAGCTGTGGGCAGGAGAAAATCTGTTCAGTATCCACTCCAATATTTAATTCTAAATAGAAAAATATACAGTTTGTGCATATGGATGTGATTGGAGCCCAGCTTTCCAACTCCAATTATTCCCAAGGAAACTTTTTTTTATCAACTCATTAGTTGTCTGATTAGAATCTGAGGAAAAGACGAACTCTAGAGAGGCTGCAGTTTATAAAGATGCTGAAGAAGGCGGGACTTAAAGGCCAGCCCCTCACCCAAGTCTACAGTACAGAGGGCTTGCTGAAAGTATCTTTACCTGTGGTATCACAGAGTGGTACAGCAACATTACCCTGGCAAAGAGGAATTCACTACAGCAGGTCAGAAACACTGCAGAGGGTCACTGGCTCCAACCTCCCCTCCATGGATGCTTTATACACCCAGTGCTGCCAGAAGAGTGCTCACAGGGCTTGCCTCCAGCAGCTTCTCTCAGGCCACCATCAGACTAATGGCACAGGATATTGGAGAAGGATTGTAGAGGGAAGGACCTACCTCATTCCACAAATCACCTCATGCTACTGATAACACACTCCCAATACAAAAGCTCCATGTGCAATAGAAACATCCACAAACTTATCAAGTATAGCAGGGGGAAAAAGTATTGAACACTTCAACATTTTTCTCAGAAAATATATTTCTAATAGAGCTATTGACAGTGCAGTGCCATTTCTCCTCCAAACATGTTGTGTCTTATGACATCAGAAGAGTTCAGTTTTGGTCTCATCTGACCAGACTACGTTTTCCCAGAATGTCATGGGTTTGTCCAGATGTGTTGCAAACTTCAAACCAGCATCAACATGATTTTTCTTCAGAAATGGAGTCTTGCATGGTGTGCATGCATGAAGGCCATGGCGGTTGAGTGAATTACTTCTTGTTTTCTCTGAAACAACTGTTCCTGCTGATTCCAGGTCTTTTTTAAAGCCCTCCATGAGCGGTCCTGGGCTGTTGGAGAATCTGATTATTGTTCTGACTCCTCTGTCTGAAATCTTGCGAGGAGCACCTAGCCGTGGCCAGTTTATGATGATGTTGTGTTCTTTCCACCTCCAGATGATGGCCCCAATGGTGCTTGCTGGAACTTTCAGAGGTTTAGAAATGCTCCTGGAACCAATGCCTTCAGTATTGCAATAATAAGGTTGCGTAGGTCTTTAGACAGCTCTTTGCTTTTACCCTTCATGGAATGCTTCCTTTCTGACACCTTGATGATGAGAAACCTTTTTAAAGGCGTCAGTCAGGTTTAAACCAGCTGATATTACTTTGCATTGATAGGGGACAGGATTTCTTTCCAAATACTGACAGACTCCAGCTTCTTACTTGGCTTTCCAGATCTTTTTGCGCCTCCATTTCTTCATGTGTTCAATACTTATTACCCATGTCATTTCACTATATTACACATAACTTCATTTATGGACATAAACGTTAGGATTTCTTTGTATGTGTGCATTACTTGGGTTGTTGCCGACATCTGGTGAAAATTTCATGTCAATAGCTCTACTAGAAATATATTTTCTGAGAAAAATGTTGACGTGTTCCATACTTTTTTCCCCGCTGTACGCCAGGAATTCTGCATTTATCTTTAGCAGACCAGACTACTGAAACCCTTAGATGTCTCCCTAAAGTCTTTCAGACAGAGGCAGTTTAGTCCAGAATGTTGCTGATACGATCCTCACAGGCTGACTTCACAACTGTCTTAATGTGAAGGTGAAATTCAGGTCTGAGTCCTGGACTACTCACAGATCTCTGGCTTGGCTTTAGCATTTAAGTTATAAAACAAAAGTTAATGTATTTTCTGCATATAGCAATAATAATTAATAAATCAATCTGTTGTTTGACAATGGGATTAATCTCGATTAATTGATTTTACAGCCCTAATATATATATATATATATATATATATATATATATATATATATATATATATATATATACATATATAAATGTATGTCTGTATGTGTATATATATATATATTCGTGCATATCCCTGTGTGTATATGCATCTACACACACACATAGCTGCATATTATTGGTGGGTCAGTAGACAGGTAGGTATGTAAATATCTTTCCAAGTATTTCATTTTTATTTTTATTGCATTTCTTTTTTTATCCTACTATTTGATGCTGGCTGTCATTGTGTCATATTATATTTTTATTTCTATAACCCAGAGAAACTTTTTACATCCTGTAAAGGTGTATAAAAAATGTGTAAAATAGTGCATAAAATAGTTGACAGTTGCTGGGATTAGTTTAGTAGTTTAGTTCACAGCTTTGGAAGAGCAGTGCACATAAAGCCATATATCATGGCTGCTGGATGATAGATAGTTAAGATAGATTTCAACTAATGGACATGCTCTACCTGACCAGCTTATCTACTGCCATCCCCACAATAACTCAGTTACCAAAAATAAGTCGTATTGACGGTTAAAGTGATTCTGTTAATGGAGAGCAATCAATCAAGTGAGGCTAATCAATCAAGTGAACAACAAGCAAAGTGTCCCGTCTATATGCATCAGCATAGAAAAGTGGTAGCCTACCAGGCCTGAATAACCAGGCTAACATACAGATATAATGAGAGAAATCAACAAACTAACAAAATTAACTAAATATTTTGTGTCATGGAATTTATTAACTTATGTTGCTCAAATGACTTCATTAATCTAAACATTTATTCTTCTCTGCTTTAAGAAAAATATTTTACCTGTAAATAGATCCTGATATGGACTAAAGATGAAAAACTGCATCTGTGTTGATATCAATCATATCTTTCACGTTAATTTGTAAAATGCTGTCAGACTGTGTACCACACCTGATTAACATATTGGCTTAATGATCCATTTCACCAGGATATTCAAGGATATTCATCATAATTTCATCCAGAAAAGAAAGATAAAGCCTTACATGGCACAGCTAACACTGAGAAGTTCTACCAGTGTCTAGAGTAGTCTGGCCTGAAAGACAGACAATAACCTACCATGAACAATTTTCAACATGACTTCCTCTTGTGTCATGCCTCTCTGCCTTCAGCTCTTTTCCCTGCAAAGGAGGCTGTGACCTCACCACAGGCTAGCCATGGCAAATGTAGATCTGGCAGTGATTGGCACCCGCTGAAGACCCCCCACCGACCTGTCAAGCCAGATGGTTTGTTAGAAACATCTTTGTAGTTCAGTGATGAAATTATATGGAAAAGTTCAGGCAGTTTTAACCAAATGCCTTCTGTCATAGGATGCATGTTTGACCTCAACATATGGCAACTTGTGATTCATGTTAAGTGAATAATGTGAGAACACTTAACTTGGACATATTTGTCACTTCTTGGTTAGTTTTACGGAGAGTAAGAAATCAAAATAGAAATCCAGTTCAATTAACTGCAATAAAGTTAAAATCCAAACTAAATTAATTTATAATTCAACATACACATTTATAATAGATATGACTCTTAATTGGAAATAAGGACAGTATCTAATACCAGTTTATATAATTTGCATAGCTAGAGAAACAAATGAATTGCATCAAATCTCTTTTATTTAATCCCACATTCTGAGCATGCACGAGAAACTGCCATCAGTAGGGCCCTATGAAGTCCAGTTGCCCCCTCCCCCAATTCTGTTTTACTCTGTTTTACTTACTGTTTTACTTTACATATATTTCAACAGTTCAACATGGAAATATTTTTTCAAAGATATTCAAGCTCCGAGGCCTTTATAATACAGTCACTAGACAGGACAGGGGGTCAGAGACTAAAGGGGACTTGCAGCCGAGGGCTCCAGACCGTTACTGGGCATCGTCTCTGGGCTGTCTGCTCAACCAGTTGGGGTTATCGCCATTCTTCCTTTTCAGAAAAAAAGTAATTAATTTTATTTTTATACAAAACATGACAGTCTCTCTTGCAAGTTGTTGACATGGACTTATATTTTTTCCCCAGTGGATGTTGTTCAGGACAACAGCTTCCTGCTTCAGCTCAAACACTCAGGGTAAGATTTTGATAGACAATGCTCCTTCTTGTTTGTAACGCTTCACCAAAAACTGAGGCAGCTTTTTCATTTTTCTAGAGACATTTGGGTGGCATTTCTTCTTCTCTTGGACAACTTTGATGCCTGTGTCGGTCTCTTAACAGTCACTGACTTTCTTGGGGGAGACTTGAGACCTGCAAGCGCAGGCGACGTCACACAGACAGCAAGCTGCAGCGTTCAGTAGGGAAAGTAGGGAAAGCAGAAAATGCAGCCTCATATGAGCAAATTCCACTTTCATCAATCTTATTTTTGCCGTTTTTGTCCGTGTTTTCTGCATTGTGAAAATCATAGGGCCTATACAGTACGTCAGAACCAGACTTAGGAAGGGCAGCCATCTGCCTTTACCAGCTGGGGATGCGATGACAGGAAAACGGGGTCAGAAGGCACTTTAACCTTAGGCCACAGATACCTGCTGAGAATTAAAGAGACACATGAAATAATAGTAGCAATGTTAGATATTTGTACATAAAGTGTAAAGAGAGCAGAGCACAGAGAATTTCTGCTGTAGACCAAGGTTACAAAGGGTCATCCAAGCCAGTCCAAACTGGAAGCTTTATCAAAAATGAAAATCTAATCTTAAAAAGGCAGAGAAGATTTTCCCTCTCTACCTCAAAGTAGAAGCTTGTTCAACAAGAAAGGGGCCTGATAATAACTGAAGGCTCGATTTCCCCTTCAATGTTGAGATACTCCAGGAACAAGAAACAGGAACTGCAACTTGAGACTGAACTGATCCGTTGGGAAAATATGAAACTATGGCATCTTTACAATGCAGTGGACCTTGGTGGATCTTATCTTGATTTTTAATTTTCTTCTGGGCTGGTAGTTTCGGCTTGCATAAACAAAATAAACTTGTGGAGACGAGGATGTGTCAGTATGAACTACACTTTCCACAAAATGTTAGGAATATTCAGCTCTGTATGATAAGAGAATGTACATAAACTGTGCTATGACCTGTACAGGTAAACTTAGTTTGACCTTGTATAAACTTTTGAATCCACATCTGCCATTTACTGGAAAATATGCTGTTCTCTAATAATTTGATGAACAAACTACACAAGTAGTGTATTTCTTAACAAAGTAAACAAGCAAACAAATAATAGGAAAGCAAAAACCACCAAAGTGATAGTTACTGTATGAATATTGCATTCAGTTGCATTTAGTTAAACACAAGTTTCACTTGCTCTGCCACCCGAGTCATTCCCAGGGCGGCAGGGCCTCGCTGGTGTATGAATGTGTGTGAACGTTCCAGTGGTGGTTGCAGGGGCTGTACTGTAGGCACGAAATGGCTGCCACGCTTCCGTCAGTCTGCCCCAGGGCAGCTGTGGCTACATACATAGCTTACCATCACCAAGTATGAATGAGGAGTGAATGAATAAGGGATCGACTGTGAGCGCTTTAAGTGCCCTGCAAGAAAAACATAATATAAATCTAATCCATTATTATTATTAATGCAATTGGCAAGACTACATGAAAATAGTCAAATATTGACTTGAATGTTGTGGCTGCAAAGTAGAAAGTAATGCAGTCGGGATTTTATTTCCTTTCATAAAGCTTCCCCTTTATGAAGAAAATACAAAGCGAGGAATTGATGCTTTGATTAGGTTTTAAACAGCTTTTATATTGGCTGCCACTAAGGTGCTTACAGTTTCATACTTGGGCACCATTCTATGCATTTATAAATGACAGCATCCAGGTTTTTGATGTACCATACCAGATAACTACAAGCTCATAGTCCCCTTATTTCACAGAGAAATACAGCACGCAATTTGACAGCTTTACTTGATGCTTACTGATGCATATAAGCAAGACCGTGTAAAATATCTATATAAGAAGCTTTGAAGCTGCAGTCCACTGTCAGATAATGATACCAAACCTTTTAAAGCTTCTGCAACTTGTGTTTATTTTGGATAATATTTATTTGTTAAGTGTTTAACACCTCATAAACATCACGCTCTGTGTGACAACAGTTACTGTTTTTCGTTCACACGCACATGAACTATAACTCTTATAATCTCATAAGTAGGGATCTGGTGTTGTGTTGGCTGGGGCGAAAGGAAAAAAAAAAGCTTCAGACCTGATGGCCTTACTAATCATATCAAAACAGTGATGAAAAAGCCTTTTGAACTGAGAGACCATACTGCAAAGCTGGCCGCTAGATTACCAGTAGTGCACTCCCTCTTCCCACAGCCATCCAGTCCTCAGTTAAGGTACTAATCTTATTACAGTCTCACTTTAATCTCAATAAACACACCAAAATGAATTAAAGCTGACACTGAGAGCTGGCTGTGGAAAAGAGAAAGCAGTCGAGTAGACTTACCTTGATAAGGTTATGGCATAGAAAACACCTGCCGGTTTTTGGTTTGGAAAAGGAAGGGCCGATCATTGTATTGTGTTTCCATGATCATATCAGCTCAGGGCAGTGGTCGCAGTGCTGGTGACAGGCTTTATATGCTCCATTTCCAAAACAATTCTTAAAAAAGAATATAAAGCAGTTCTGTATAAGTAGATCTGAACTGAGTGCAACATATAAGCAGATTTTTCATCTAATTAAAAGCTTTTAAGACTGTGACAGCTATGTAGGTTTCTCCCATTTTCAAGACAATAAAAACAATTTCATAGCTATTTCTCCCACTTTGTTCTTTAATTATTCCTAGATTCGTTTAACAGATTTTTAAAAAATCTTTAAGAAAGTACTTTTACATGACGTGAGCACATTATGATGCTCTTTAACATGTTTCATAGCTCTAAAAGTTACAGGAAAAGCTTTAGTGACGACACATTTCTGCTTCTCCAAGTGATTCTTTTTATTCTACATGTAAGGTAGAGCTTCTTGTTTCTCCTGCAACTCATCAGATTTACCCTCTAGATGGATCAGTGGGTATTTGGAAAAATTTGATGCATATGCATTTACCAAGATAATGACACCATTTCACTTCTAATGAGTATATGATAATGTTTAGATTGTGATTCACTCATTTCTTAATGTGCAAGTGGATATCAAATAATAGGGTCATATCTTATATGAACCCTTTCAAAGATTTTACAACAGCAGAACACTTGAGCCTTGATTGAATTTGTCAAGGATTAAAATGTCCTCATCCTTAGGACACACTTGATCGGTTAATGAACCAATGAACATATTGTACATGACCCGTCAGGATATTAATAATTACAAGAATTTAATCAACTGGCAAAATGTTACTGGTGTGGGAAGCTACAGATGAATATTACATTCACAATTTATTCCAATATTATATATTCAAGACCATACAAACAGGAAAGCTCACCTCATTTCCAAAGAGCATGGTTGGCTAACTCTTGCTGTATTTACCTCATACTGGTGAAATTGAAGCTGACCAGCAGATGGCACTGCAAAACCACTGCAACTTTTTATAATAATTTATATGCTAGGGTTCAATAACTGAATATACTGTAGAATTGTCCTGTTCATTCTGCCTCTTCTCTGCTGCAACCATATTCTTTAAACAAAACCACAAGACAGACAAGTCTTTAGAAATTTCTGTGATATGTCATTGATTTATTGTTCTGCTAATGTCTGTGCAAGGATAAGAATTACAAAAATCTACACACTACAGATGATAATATATCCTGTTCCTATCATACAATGTTATATTTACAGGCATCCTTTAACAGTATGTGTATATTCCTTTAATGTATGTACTTATTACACTTTTAAGATATATTGATCAACCTCATGGGACAGACAACAAATATCACCAACAGTAAACATGTTCAGCTAAACATCCATACAGCCTGCAGTGACTGTGCACAATCTAGACAGGTCGAGATGTCTTCTCAGTACAGCTTCATCATAATGACAACACAGAACCTATAAATGCAGCACAGTTCCCTGTAGTGTTCATAAGTCCATTAGTGAGTTGAACTGTGTGCGTGTCAGTTGATTGTAGAGTCAACAATGCTATCTTTTTTTTTTATTAAGAGATAATTAAATCATAATTTTTTATTTTTTTTTACTTCTCCATGTGCTTTTGTTAGTTACAGAGATGGCATACTTAAAATAGTCCCCAATAATGACCATGTTCCCCATACCACTGAAACTTGGTATATTGTGCCACCGTCTGGCCTTTTCTGAAACTTAAAGATGACCCCTCCCCCCGCTCTCATCTAGGGCAAAAAGCTGTCCAAACAGCTTCCCAGTACTGACGCAGACTGAATATTTAATTTCCCAATTATTACAATCTCAGTGGGCTTGTAAAGGTCTTTCCCCACTGCTGAGAAACTGAGACAAAGATGCAGACATGCTGCAGAAGCTGCTGCACCGCCGCTGTTGGAGGGTATTGGCCCAGGAGCACCGCAAGCTGAGGTGACAACACTGATTACAGACAACTAGTTGCATTTGTGCTTGAAACCAAAATACTTTCCCAACTTCTTATATGCATTTTATATAACAATATCTGGAGAATATCTCAATTTACCTTTAAAGCAACTATGCATAGAATGTTTGTACAAAGTACTGTATGTCATATTTCAAAGAAAAAGGTTGCCATAACTTGAGGCTGTTGTCTATTCAAACGCTACGAGTGGAATTTCCTTGGAGTCAGCATCTAGTGGTCATCAGAAGTGCAGCTTGATGACAATCCACACCAGTTTCACCCTTTGTGTCACTGCGGGACACTTCTGCCTCTGACATTAGAAATGGTGCCAAAGGAGTTATAATAGCCGGTGACTTTATGGACCACCAGCACGGAGTGGATGTCTACATGAAATATTCACTCAAGTGTTCCATGATAATGCAGCGGGAAACCAGACACACAGAATAAGCTCACAGCAGCATTGTTGTAACCTAATAACATTTCAATGAGATGTTTCATCGTCATATTTCAATAAACAGAAATATATTCCAGTGCATCTCTTTATTCCAGCATGGCTATTCAGCATGGTAGCATTCTCTAAAGTACTCGTGTTAAATTTGCATCCTGTCTCTTTGTAATATATCAGTAAACCGTCTTGCTCCATACAAGTGTGGGCAGACACAAAATCAGTGGCGAATGTTTACCAGACAGACCTGGCATCAAATGTTTTGCAGTCCAGAGGAGGTGTAGGGGGTGTAATGATAACCACAATCAGCCAGGATCCACAGTGTTCCTCAGTTTGACTGCTGATGAACTGGAATTACATGTTACCTTGTTTGTCTGAGGATGAGGAAGAGGTTGATGGTGATGGGGAGGGTGCTTTGGGAAAGACCCTTTCAGTTGGGGTGATGCCTGGGCTGCCCAGACCAGATGAGCTGGAGCTGCTCGAGCGGTGGGGACCCTGGCCCTGTCCAATCACAGGAGCCGGTCGGACAGGTCTGACAGGTGGAGGCCTTAAAGGTGCACTTGGTCTACGTGCGGACAGAGCAGGCTTAAAAGTGGTCATGGTCTCAGAGGAGGAAGAGCTGCTGCTGCGTCGTTGGACTGCATCTGGATCTCTGATCACCATGGTGTGCAGAGGGCTGGCAGACATATCCTGGGCTCCGCTGGGGTGTTTGAGGGGCTCCAAAGTGTCAAGAACAACATCAGGGGCGTGTTTGGCCACATTCTGCCTCTCCAGCTCACGCAACTCGTGCAGTGCTGTATTCATCGTTTTCTCTATGTCCTGTTAAACAGCAAAAAGAAAAATAATTTTCCTTTTTGAAATATGAATTAAAATAATCCTTATTTTTATATTCCCAACTGAGTGAATAACAGAGTAAACAAAAAAGTTTAGAAAAAGGATCATTCTACTAATAGACATTAATTTATTTTGCCTGCTTATATGTTGCCATCTGATACTAAGATTATGCACTAAACGCACAGTAATCAAATATAAACAGTTTATTTATACTCACTTTAGATTTCATTATCTGTTTTTTTTTAATAGTGTCACAAAAGAATGGGATTTAAAATGCTCATATTAGACAACAATTACTACATGACTACTACATCTTTCCATAGTTTGTTCTGAATACCCCACTACCCCCCAAACTGAAAAGGATAAGTAACTCCATCAGTGGAACATCGTTTGCTTTTAACACCTATTCCCAACACTCACCTCAGCAAGTGCCTCAGCCTCGAGAGCTTTGTGGTCACCCAAACTGGCATGACGGGTGGTGCTTGGTGACGACCGTTGAGAATGGCTGTCGACAAACACCTTTCTGTCTGGATGGTTGATGCAGCCAGCACTGCCAAATGTGGTGAGACGCCGCTTCTCCGGGCTGTCTGCGTGACTCCTGCTGACAGCTATTTTGTGAGGGCTGCAGGGCCGGGGCAAGACCCTGGGGGGCTGATCAGCAACCCTGGTGGGGCTAAGGCTGTCTGCACCGTTCCTGTGGCGTGGAACTGCGGCTCCATCTGATCGCACTCTCACCCTAAGAGAAGGTGATAAAATAAATCCAAACTTTGTGATCAGCATAAATTTCTTAGCTTTGGATAATTGCAGCATTTCCTCCAACTGAAATCGTCTCCCATAAAGTTGTAGTGAGCCCCCACCTTCCTAATACTGATCCAAAGCGGTTCTCAGGTGTGTGTTCACAAGGAGACTGACGCTCATTTCTATATGAGGAGCGGTCATTGTGCTGCAGCCCGCTGCTGGTCTCACTATCAGTCCTCTGAATGCCGTCAGAAAATGCATCATCCCTGACATGAAAACATAAAACAGTAATTAATCTTGATGAACAGCTTCTGGCTAAAGGAAATGCTTGTCGTACTTTCGTAATTTGAAAGACTGAACTTGATTATAGGACCTCTTAAACGTTCCTACTAATAAGATGGATAAACAAAAACAACAAAGGTATCATCAGCAGGGTGATTATGGATTTTTACTGACAACACAAAAAACTGATTACACTTTAAATCCAACATATGGTGCCACATAAAAGTTACTGGTCCTATTATGCAGATTTAATTCAGTTATTGCGACGCAAGGAGAGAGTTGGAGAGGGAATGAAATCTTCATTTGGGAACTGACTTAAATGGCATTCTTTAAAGCTCTTTGGGTAAAATTTGTTTTGTTTCTGTTGCAGTCAAATGAAGAGGGAAAAGGGTTTACAAGGGAAAGGAAGTGTTTTATTCACACATAGTAACAAATTCACTATTTCTGCAAGGCAATGTTTTTTTTAAACATCCCATGGCTAAAAAGCATGGATTTAATTTAAAAAAAAAAAAAAAAGACAAAATTTATTCAGGTTTCTTATCAGTCCAACTCCTGGTTAGTGCCACACACTTACATGTCCTGCACCACGATGTACTGATGTGGGATGAGCCCATCCACACCATTATGTCTGCCCTCCCACCAGTCCTCAGATGCTCGCAGGTACAGCAGCAGAGAGGCCCCCTTCTTAAAGGACAGCTCCCTTGGACTTCGCCCCATGTAGTCAAATTTAGCGATGGCCTCAATCTGCTCCAATTCTGCAACACAGAAGACATGCCAGAATCCAAGAAGAAATCTCATTATTTTCACTGTCAGTTCCAAACACCACAGCTGTGATCTTGACAGTGGATTGATTGCGTTTGGTGACTCACCTTCATCACTTGTGTTTGGCCCAGTACCATTGTCTATCTCATCAAGAGCACCCGGCTCACTGTGGGGGCTTTCACTGAATAGAAAACCAGGAATGCAAAAATAAGAGAAGGACAATGTTCTACATTTATATTTTTCTTTTTACTAAAAGATTCCTTACGGAGACCCAAAATGGAAATGTTTAAATGGAAAAAGTGCTAACATTTCTGACAGTTGTTTTAGGACAGATTGAGATTGTTTCTGGGTTCAAATATGATCACACAAAATCTCATCTGCAGATCCAGATCACGGTTGAGGGTGGTTTGTTCTGGGATTTTTATACATTGTTTTCAGGCAACAGAAGTGCTAAAATTTAGATTTTGGAGCACCATAAACACAACAGACACTGATGTTATAACCAGAGTGAAAACAGTGCTGAAAGGAATTTTTTGCCTTTGTGAGTTCTCAGTTTATAAATCCTTTATTCATCTTTCTGCCCTTTATATTTGCATTTTACGGCAGCTACACACAATACAAAACACATGTAATGAACTTGGCTACAACTTCATATTTGATGTGTGTAGATTGTACAATAATCCCTGTTGAAGGTAACTCTCAAGAGCAATGCTTATTCAGTCACCTTAGCAAAAGTATGTTTTAAATGCTGATAGATTGAAAAATAACATCACTGTTTTCTGAGATGTTGTTCATTTGGTCTGTTTTTACTTTGCATGCTGTGTTTTTCTTCATACCAGCTGGTTGTTATACACAGGTTGCAGAAGCAGTCACTGTTCAGGATGATCAGTCTAAATTTCTGACTGTGTCAGAAATCTGTCCCTGGCTAACTTGGGCCACATGACTGCGACAACAGCAGTCTTTGAACATCCATTACTGTCTAGTGTGAAACTGTTTTTTAGTCTCAATTAAAAACATTCCCATGACCCTTTCATGTTGTTCATCTGTCAACTGGAAAAGTCAAGGATCACACGTAGTTTTAAGCCTCCTAACTGAGGTCCAAGCAGACAAATCAAAGAAACCCAAGTGGAGAAGAACTGAGGTTTGGGACATCTTTACTTCTGGATCATCATTTTAAATTGTCATTTAAATGTGACACAGTTGTCTTGCCTATTGCCTTCTTAAAGCCTGCTTCTTAATTGCATGATCTCTGCAAGATGTGCGTTGATCATGCTAATGACAACATTTAATTCAGTTCACGATGAGGGATAACATTTCACATCACTTTTGCTCAGCGTAGCACCCAAAAATCCTTCCTTACATGGCACATCTGTTCATGCTCTTTCCTGCAGGTGCTTATTCAGAACCGATATGATGTTGATTGAGTTCCAGGTCAGAAGGCAGAAAGTAAAGGAATGAGAGGAGTCTAATACTGCTTCTACATAAAGAACGAGAGCTAGCGGAAATATGCCAAAATAAATATTCAGCTGGTGATTTGTTTACAGGCTACGTTTCTCACGACACTCAGAGTCGCATCATGGTTAGCTGACACCTTGTTGTCACTATAGCAACTGGTGTAAACATCTTGGTGAATCTGGTCACATGAAGCTGATTTAATTGCTGGCAAAAAAAAACACTGTAGACAATCTGTCTGTAAGGACTGATCTGAAAAACAAATCTAATTTCCCAGCAGTTTGAAATTAAATTGTTGCCATGAAGTGTTTTATTCTTTGTTTGTGTGTGTGTGTGTTTTTTAATACAAACTACATCAATGCATTAACCATCTCCATTTAAAATGTATGTCTTGAAACTCGATAAAACGTGGGATGCAACAATTTTCATTACTTAACAACTGATAAAAACAGATGGGATATCATTCCTTGCACCTACCAGTATTCTTCCCCTCCTGCCATGCACTTTTCATAAACAGGTCCCTCCAACTCTCGCTGGGTTGGGAAGATGACCTCATGGTGGATAATAATCATCTTAATGACCTCATTAACATGAGCTTGGCAGGCCACAGGATCTTGGTCATCTGGTATCGGCATCAGGGTAGGACCAAAGCAGATAGCCAGGTTGTAGGGGTCCATCATGTTCTCGTCACTGTACTGGGAAAGACTTGGAGAGTATCATAAGTACCATAAATATCATAACATCAAAATTCTATGTTTTATTTTATTTTATTTTTGATGAGAACACTCACTGATTAAGAAATGCAAACAGGTATCTCATGACAATGATCACAGGTCGCTGCAGAGTCACAATTATTTGCTGAAGATGATGGGCTCTTTCTGAACCGGAGTCTAGTTCTAAAAGGAAAAAAAAAAAAAAGGTGAACAAAAAGCATGAGGAGCAATTACCAAGAATCACACCAACTAAATATTTAAATACACTTTTAAAATTTTCCGGTAATATGACTCACTGGTGGTTGATATGAGATCAAGGAAACGCTCTTTAGGGAAGAGCGGATTTTCCAGCCCCGGAAGTAGAGCTTAAGAACGCCTGCCACAGAGTTGATGTCATGATCAGTCTGATCATCCATCAGCGGATCCTCTCCTGCAGATGAACCACCAGTCATTACTCATTCATTGCATTCTCATTCATGTGACATGACTTTTTTTTTTTTTTTTGGATGCATTTTAAATCACAAGATAATGCCGTTATGTTTATTTAGTATTACTTCAGGATAATCTCATGTTTTATGCATTATGTGGTTGACATATGCATTACAGGCCTACATGTGACACGCAGGCTCTTTATTTGCACTTTAGAGTCCTGTGAGAGTAGCTGTGGCTTTTCAGGTGGGTAAAACACAATTTAAAATCAATCAAGGGAAGATGTCGATGTAACCTGGGACTAACCTCTTTCAAATGCATTCTTAATATCATTGACTTCGACCTGAGATCCTGGAACCCGAAATATCCCTTGCTGTTGAAGACCTATGGACAGATAAATCCATTGAAGTAAAATGAAAAAAGAAAATATCAATACCAAACACAAGTCTTGGTGAAAATACACCAGCTGCTGTTCTACTGAATGTCTGCTCTCATTGTTTGTGCGAATGGATGGAAACGGTGTCTTATACTAGATTTAATTAAGTGAGTTTAAGACTTCTATCTTTCTATCTATCTATCCATCTAGACAGAGAGAGCAAGAGAGATGCAGGATTCATTTATTTTATTGGACTTACTTTATTTTTGATAAAGAAAAAAGTTGAATAGAAAATAAATTCTAAAAGACTAAAGAATAAAACAAAACAAGATTTAACCTCTTTTCATCAATCATAAAATACATATCCCACTTAAATAACCCTGCCCAGGCAGACTCCCTGGGATATTGCTAGTAAGCACATTATAATGTGTATTTTTCTTCAAAAGCAAAATGGTTTTCTTCAGTAGCACAAGCATCATAATGTATCAAAGCCTGTTAAGTTTGAAATATTTCAAATGAAAATGTTCAGTAACACTTCACAATAAGGGCTTACCAAAATATTAACTAATGATGTGTAATGCAAACTTAATGGCAACTAATAACATAATTAAACTTTTATCAGCACTTAATAATGCATTAAGGTTGAATAGTAAGCATAATTAACTGCTAATTAATGCAATACCCAATATGCTAACCAATGTTAAGAAATAATCACAGTTGTTAACATATTATTTAACAATTAATTAATTTTAATACCTCTTAATGAATTTAACAGTAAACTAACATTAATGAGGGGCCCTTATTGCAAAGTGCTATCAAATTTGCAAACACAGACAACTATGTAGAGAACCATTTGCTCTCAGAACCACCCATGTTGATGACTTTCTTAATAAAAAGAAACCAAAAGTTAATAAAGTCGGAACTTACCGTACAAATTGATGTACCGGACGCAGCTCTCAACCACCACTGGTATAGGCTGCCCCGAATCCTACAAACAGAATCATATTATAATGCTCTTAAGCATATGAACAGAAGATGATAGAAGACAAACAGCCATGCCAGCAGGATGTTATTACCACAAGCTTATGCAGAAACTCCCCAAAATAAATGAACAGGCTTGCGAGGACACTGTTAATCAATTGCTAAAATGGCTGTTAAATGTAAAAAAAAAAACAAAAAACAAAAAAAACTCATGCTATGTTTGTGCCACCATACAGTACACTGTTATTAGTACAGTATTTTATATTTTTATAGGGCTACAAACATCATGGAGGTACAGAAATGTTAGCATACTGAACACAGTGGGATGAAAACGCCCGACTATAAGACAGAGTACCTGACTCCTGGCACGGACATTTCTTCTTCCCCTGGGCAGAGAGCAGTAAGGCACGTAGACAGAGAAACAGAGGCAACAACCACAACAGGTTAGTGAGAGAGAGAGACCTTACAGAGACAGATAGAAAGACAGAGAGAGAGAGACGAGGCCTGGCCAGAGAGAATAGCCAAAGCATCAGTGCCTTCCGGGGTGTCAGACATGAGGACATGGCCTGAGGGCAGATGAAGTGGGAGGGAAGGTGGTACCCAAGAACATGGAAAGGTGGGGTTTATTTCTAGTGAAGTTTCAGCTGTAAAAATCTAATTGAATTTGAGGCTAAAAATATTCGAATTAGCAGCTTCCATCTAATTATTTTGCTGATTAAATAGATAATTACTTGTGCTTTAAAAAACAAAAAAACAAAGGGTCCATTAAGTCAGCTCATCCCAAATTGGGGGTCCCAACTCCTACTGGGGTCCCAGGATAATTTTAGGGGGTCGCAAGATCATTGTGAAAAAAGACAAAACAAAACATTTATCAAATAAATTTGGTATTCTTATTTAGGCTTTCAAAATTAACATGATAATGTGCATTAGTGCATAAACAACTAAAATGATTACTGATGGCATATCAAAAATACGAATTTGGTATCATCGCGGTAAGTCAAGCGGATTTTGCGCATGTTACAGCAATGAACTGATACCACCAAAAACGTGGTATGTGCCAAATGCACTGCACTCTCCCTGCACTTATTTTTTTTTTATTATTTCTAACTTACTTTAACTTGTGTTACTATGTTCTAACTTCTTAATTTCGAATGTGTTTTAACTTTATAACTTTTATGTGTTTGCTTTGGCATGGGAGTATGACTTATTTGTATGTCTGTCACATGTATTATGTATTTTTTAGCTACTTCTTTGCTCCTTTGAATTGCCCCATGGGCACAAATAAAGTAATTTGAATTGAATTGAAAAACTTCTTTATCTTCATCTATTAATATTCTGGTAGTTTCCAAGCCTTACATTTACAGGATGGCTGCAGGATGACCCAGTCGGATATAGGTTTAGAAAAAAAAAAAATATATATATATATATATATATTATATATATATATATATATATATATCAGAATTGTACATTAAGACCTGGAAGTGTGAACGCAGCCTCTGTTGTCACATTAGAAACTCTCAAACTTTATTATCATAAAAAATAATAGCAAAAAATCTGTCAATCGGTTAACTGGATTACTAACAGCTTCAGTTCAACTCTAACGTTGGGGGATGCCTTGCTTGCTACTAATGAGGAATTGTGGAATTGTTTTTTGTTTTTCCCAGAGGTTGGGGGCTTAAAACAAAAGGAATCTTGAAACAAAGCTGAAAGCTGCATTCTTAAAACCAAATAATATCCAAAACCAGCTTTAAGCATCCTATCCCTCCTAAGATGTCAGAGGAAGAGAAGGCATTGAGCAAGAGGAAAGTGCATGAGGGGAAACAACGTTTGGGTAAAAGAGTGGTCACAGGCAAAAGGACCCCCAAGGACTGCTAGCGAGACAGCTGAGCTCATGGAGAGACAGAGGGCACAGATGGGCTAATACCTGAATGAAGGTCTCCATATTGCCGTTAAACAGCCTACGGTTAAAAATGGAGCGAGGTCTACACTTCCGCATTCTCTGGGGTTTAGGGGGGAGAGTAGGGGGCCTGGGGAGATGGTGGGGTTGTAGGGTTGAAACATGGGAAAAAAATAATAATGCAGTAGGCATAACTATATACAGCATGAGCACACATTTCCTTTTAAAGTGTTTCTTCTCTCAAATCTTTGCCAAAGCTATTTTCACCTCCAAAGAACTTAATACCTCTGCTTAAGTAGTTCAAAAAATCAGAGATCGTTTGTATTTTTTTCTTTCAATTTCAGGAAACCCAACAGAAATTCAAACCTTTGCTCCGAATCCTGTCTGTTTTTGTCTTTCCTTAAATATGTACCTCTAGTTGTGCAATCATTCTAACCAAGGCAAAAATGGCTAAAAAAAATTCACTTATATCTCACTGTTACCATAATGGGTCACATCCATGACGAGTGTAATAAATCTGCAAAAAAACTCTAATTTTAAAAAGCTAAATAGACACCCTCTAAACATCCCGCTGTTCCATATTACTATTCTCATCTGTACAAAAGGGGAAAAAGATCAAAGTCATAAGAGTGGTGCCATTTTTCTCATTTTACAATTATATAAAAGGCTTAACCACCAAAACTGACCTTAAAGGATAACTTTCTTTTTTTCAACCTGGACCTTATTTCTAGGAGTATATACGTGCATTTACTCACTGGTAAAATTTCTGCATCATTTTGAGTCCTTCAGAAGATATTACGTTGGGTTGCCCTTCGGTGTACATCCAGTATTATGGTGGAGATGGGGCCGTCACTATAGAAGGCATTATCTGCAGCAAAACTCCTTGATTTTCACCAATACTTTATGTAGAATGAACAAACGAACGAGTACGATTGTCCCATTAGTCCAGATTTAGCTTTCTGTTAGTTATCAGGGTGTTCTACACACTTTTCGGGGCCGCGGGTTCACAATGCGCGCTTCTGTAGTACAGCTAAGAGGAGCAGCTCGCTACCCAGAGAGCAACAAAAACACTCTCAGTACAATAGTACTCATTCATTCGTTGGTTCTACTTAAAGCATTGATGAAATGAAGGAGTTTTACTGCAGATAATGTCTTGTAAAGTGGCTGCCCCCGTCTCTGCCATTTTACTGGATGAACACCAAAGGGCGACTCAACATAATATCTTCCAAAGGAGTCAAAGTGATGCAGAAACTTTACCGGTGAGTAAATGCACGTATAAACTCCTGGAAATAAGGTCCAGGTTGAAAAATAGGAAAGTTATCCTTTAAGTAGTATAAACCTAGAAGTGGCTCATACAATGTTAATTGTAGATTTGAAGGTGTATAAAAAAATGTGTTCTGGATCAATGAGAGAAGCCAAAGAAACCTTGTTTTCTGTTATAGATTAATTGTTTGCCAATAATGTCAGCTTTGTCAATAATTTACAACATTTCAAGTTCATTGGTGTTTAGTTTCTTAGTCTATATCATTATTGTTGACTTAAAGAAAAAAAGGAAGAAAATCTCTGGCCACCAACTTTCCCGGTTTGGCTCTATAGTTACATTTAAAGGTTGAATATGGAACATTTTTTATTAAAAGCTATATTTTTAACAAAATAAAACCTCCACAGGTCGTTTGGGGGGTACAGAATGAAAGCGCAACATTTCCTAGAAAAATTATATTTAGGCTAAAAATAATTATAAAATACATTTTTACAGGTTTGATAATGGGATTATATTTAGGTCTATACGCCAATACACGCCACCATTGCGAGTTGCTGTTACAGGGGGAAACAGTTGAGACGGCGAGTGAAGCAGCTGCTTCAGAGCCCTGGAGATATTGTTATCTGTTTCTGAGGAGGAGTGACCCGAGAAGAGCAAAACCTGGAGTAAATTTAGGTGAAGACTACACTAAATGGACCCACATAAACGTTTTCCACGGCATCAAAACACGAAAATGGTGACTTTTCTCCTGGATCGGTAAGCTAACTTGTTTGCTAACGTGGCTAACGCTAGCTGTCAGTTATAAACTCCTCTGCGTTACTTGTTGGACATGCTGCAGACTGTTGGTCACTTGCGTATCGGCAGCGAGCCTGGCATCCCAGCAGCTGGAGTTGTTTTTCTGCCGTTGCAACTACAACCTAGACACACGTGATGTTGCTGTTCTGTCCATATTCCATATTCAACCTTTAATTCAATAGAAAAAGAAATCTATTTCCACACTGGAGTCTTATTTAAACCAACCCAGAAACACTGAAAGTATTTTACACATTATCACCCATTTTATTTACCCTTTTATCACAGGACATCTTACCTTGATGTTCCATATTCGGCCCTCTCCCCTAACATCAAAAAGCACAGAAAAGAAAGTGCAAATTAGAACGAGCTGGTTTACAGTCACAAAAGTTGCAGGTCTTGGTTGAGTGCTGGCTGACGATACAAGGCTGGCAGATGGAGACGGAAAGGGGTGTTATGAGAAAAAGGGGCAGCTATTCAGCCAAACTGAATGGGGTAAGCACCATAGTTGCATCTGACTCACTGCCAGGCAGCGGTCATTCAGCGGTCGCCCTAGAAACGGCACAAGAGCCCCAGAAGGGGACAGCTTGTCTACTCTTTCTCTCTGTCTGCAAAGTGGAAAATGTAACCAGGGGCAACAAGAGAGGGAGGCTGAGGGAAATGATTTGTGCAGTGGGATGATTTCATGGTATATGCAGCACATTGGCACAGACAACTCTATGTATGCTAGCAAATTAACTCACTTTGATTAGTCAGTTAGAAATGTTTGCTTGAGCAGCATGTCATGGGGAAAGCAGCTTTTAGCACAATTTTTCTTTATGTCAAATAATTCTAAACTCGAGGCGTGATTCTCAATATCATACCACGGATCATACATATATTTTTCTTCCGTCTTCTCGGGCCAATTCAAATATTTGGGGATAAGTGAACAAAGTATGTCAATCTTCAAAAGAAAAGCAACTTCAGAATAAGCAATGACTGTACATGAATGGACTGATAGAACTACACTTCTAAAGCCTTAAGTTTGATAGGACCATTACTGGCTTTGCATTTTTGCACTTTGGCACAATAAGATGTAGATGAAGAATGATTGCTGAAATCTGGGTGAACAAAAGAAACTAGAAAGGCGCACGGAAAGTGCAGACCTCTGCCAAGCAGCTCAGCTCCCTCCCCTAACCCCCCCCCCCCCCCCCCCCCCCCCCAAAAAAAAAAAAATTAAGCCAACTCTGTACAACTATTGTAAAAGTTGTCCCCTCATCAACTTCACATCACAGACTGGGGGCTGCATGCAATATGTAATGTAAAAACTTTCACGTCATTTTCTATCTTTATCATTTTGAAAACAAAGTGTTTTATCTGAGAGCAGTTCAGCCTTATTTGGTTTACTTACATTAGGAAAATAGATTTTTGTCTGACTAAAATCAAATTTTTTGAATACATTTTCATCTTAGTCTGACTGCAGTTGTACTAAACTGCATGTCTCCAAGTACAACTAGAACACCTGGATAATGTGGTTGGGAGCCAAATCCTCTCCTGCATGTATACAGTACATTTAATAACAGTCAAACTAGTTTCATCGAGAGAAGCTGAGCAGAAGAAGAACCTGACAAAAACGGAATAACCGCAAGAAGAAAAAAATGTACAGAGCTGTACAACTGTTAAACTCACTGCTCCAGGCAGCATTGATGCTCTGTCAGTTGGCTCTTGTCTGTCCATAATTTTGATCTTTGATGTAGGTCAAATGGAGAAAGCCCAACAGTAACAAGCTAAGGTGAGGTTTATTGCCACCTTCTGTGTCTGAATTTAACCTGCTTCGGTCAATAGATAAAATTCCCCTCCTCTTTCTGGATACTGGGACAATTAGATGACATAACTGAGCTGTAACTGTAGCTTAACTTAACTCTGCATGTAACCGCAACAGGATATTCTCATTAGTGTAAGGTTAATATGCATTAAATAATCAAGTTCTTTTAAGTAAATGACTTGTCATCATGAATGATAAAGTATTGTTTAGCTAGTCTGATACCTCATCTCATGATCTTATCACATGGGTGAAAATTTCTAAGTCATGTCGCATTTACAGATGCATGATATTAAACTGAAAATATGGTATTAGTATTTGCTGAGAACAGATTTGGTATAAATGCTACATCTGTACAGAATATCAACTATATGCTTCAGTTACAGACAGCTTAGTAGTTACCAACTTTACACTGACCTTTCCTCTCAACAAATACACAACACAAAAACGCTTTAATAAGTCTCACCTTCTCCAAGTGTCTGCTTCAGAAGGTCATGCTTAGCCTGCAGTTTAACAATGAGATTGCTGCCGTTCAAGTACTCCTTGTATTTCTGCAGATCAAACAGATAAAAAGGCAACAATATTACCAGTTGTTCCTTTTTTCTCCCCCAACTCTGGGTACATGTGCACCATGCTGTTGTGCTTTGCACTTCAATTTGTCTGACAACTCACAGTGAAGTAAAAGCCCTCCGTCTCTTGATGATTGGCTCGCCTTTTAGCAATGTTTGCCTTACTCATATAGGAGTCAGAGGAAGCCGACTTAACTGACTCTGTGGATTGACTATGCTGGAAGGCCTCTGAAACATCAAAGTCCTCCACAGTAAGCATGTCCTGAAGGGTCTGCATGGTGGCATCAAGGGTTTTTCTCACCTGAAAATCAAGCAAAACAAACATGTTTTAGCATTAACTGTAAGAATATCTACAAATACAATAGCTTTCCAAGACATTAAATAACCCGGTACACATTTAAAAATAGTGTTTATATTAACACTATCGACTTTCAAAATGTCACAAATAAGCTCTGTTGTAAACAAGGCAGCTCAGTCTCCGACTATAACACTGCAGGATATTTGCACAACAGTTTGTCACATCGCCAACAGCTGAGTAATTGCAAGTCTTAGCATGATGCATCATGACATGAGAGATTAAGCATGGTTGTTCCATGTGATGCAGGCAGGAAGAGAGTGTGCATTTCCATATTCATGACATGTATACACACCATAGTGACCTTTAAATTAATCTATGCAAGTCACAGTGACCTTGTTGACTCGATGCTGGGGTGGCAGAGGAACGGATGAGAGACAGCCACACAAATCAGTGTCAGATTAAAAATGAATTTAAATGGTGTGACAGTCCTGAACCCTGGTTGCAGCACAACTTGCCTGAATAGGGTGGCTAACCCAGGGTTAAGATATGGTTGTGTAGCTGAACACTTTGTAAGTATATTTTTCCTGAGAACTAAAAGAAAAGAAAACAAAAAAAACTTCAATATCTGTACAGAAGCTATCAAGAATTAGCATAGCTTACTTGAATATAAAACAAAGCTTTACCAAATTTTGTTGTTTAACCTTTATGACGTTTGAACCTAATACACAAACAAGATGCTGAGTATTTAAATTTAGCAAGTTTTAGCTTTTGTGTGTAGGAGTAATTAACTTAATAATATTGACATTAATAACAGCTAACAGCTACAGCTAGCTACTTTTCAATTTCCCTACTAAGGTAGGCTAGGTAGGTTCAGGTTCAAAGGAAATGGAAAGAGTGTAAAAAAAAAAGTTTTAAAAAAAAAAAAGTAAACTGTTAAAAAGAGGTTTACTTTGCTGATTATAAAACAGCCTTTTACATTTAAAAACTAGAAAAGCATTCGGAGAGTGCAGACCTCTGCCAAGCAGCTCGACTCCCTTATTTTTGTGTGTTCTGGAGAAGAAGCTAGAAGTCTGTCCAACAGTCTTCTCTCCTCGTGCTCTCTGCTGCTCACAAGTTTCATTTCTTCTTCCTGACATCATGTGCAGCTGCACACTTCTGCCACAAGGGGGCACTCACACCTCATCAACAGCCTTTCCAACATGGCCTTTCTCACAATGATAAAGAATCCTTCAAAACAGTCCTGGATCCAGAAGGTGAGCCGGATCACCACCAAAATTTAATGGGTTGGTCCTTGGGCTGAAGCCCACGGCTGGTGAAAATTTCAGGTCAATCCGTCCAGAACTTTTTCTGTAAAGTTGCTGACTGACAGACGGACGGACAAACCAACGCCACCAAAAACATTACCTCCTTGGCGGAGTGTTGGTTACAATTTTTTCTAAGAGCAGCTGATATGAATTTTTGAAGCAATTTCCTGTTCTGTAGCCCACTTTTCAGCATTCATGATTTGGTTGATATGACAGCAATTTCTTAGAAGAGTATTTTGCAATAATTCACACAAACAGGATAACTATCTTGTTATCTATGTCACACAACAGCATAAGTTCCTGTTTTAATAACTTTGACAGCTAGATAATTTTGTTTTTATATCATTTTTCAAATCGTAAATGCCATCAGCATCATAATGACGCATACAGAGTAGAACAAAAATGTCATATTTTCCAGCAGTTGCCACACGAAACTGTACATCATGACTGGGTTCTGGATGTTAATCTATTTCAATGATGAAGAGAAGGGGGAAAAAACTACATATAATGACCTATTTAGAAGATCTACCAGATAAATGTATTACAAAACCAGTCTAAAAATCTCTTAACTGGTGTAAAGCCAATTACTTTTTACAATCTTATTTCACCCTTACAAGTCAACTGTTCTGATTCCTGCCAGGAAACCTTTGTGAAACCTGAAGGGAAAGGTCTTTTCCAAAATCACTATCCACCAGTAAGGCAGCAGGTGTCACTAGTTTTTTTTAAGTATGAACAAAAAGCTTTTGCAGTAACCAGATCTCAAAACTAAACACCCAAACAGGGTTTCAGACCAGCATATTAGACAGCCTTTTCCACCACCAGCAGCATCAGAGAAACATATTTTGTGAAAAGGCTGTTCAGAGCATATCTGCTTACTCTTTTAACTCATTACCATCTCTATAAGTGAGCATCCCTAACCCTCCATCTTATTTGTCAAAATGGGGATGTTCTCTCCAGTGCACCTGCAGTGAGCTAGCTTTATTTTAAAATGACCTGCTGACACAGTCTATAGTTAAGATTCTTGTGCACGGAGCCACTCACCTCCTCATTTTCTATCCTCAGTGTGGCGAGGCGAGACTGCAGTTGGTGGTAGCGCATCAGCAGTTCTGTCTGGACAGGCTGTTGTGCACTCACCTGACACACCTGGAATAAAAAGATATAGAACAAAATCTTCATCAGGATGATTTAACAGACAGCCAACATGGCTAGAACCAAGACCTACAAATAAGATTTTGTTGGATTCCTTTCTGAGGGCTCACCTCATCTCCCATGTGTGGCTGATAGTCAAAGCGCGCTGGAGGACAGAAGATCTGACTATGTGTGTCCATAAACTTGAGCTTGTCTCCCCTGATGTCCATAGCATCCACTGCTCCCTCCAGTAAGTCCAAACCCTCATGGCGAGAGGTTTCCAGACTATATTCAGCAGATAGGTAGGTTCTCATTGTGCGCGCCAGGCTTGCATGGTACCCTAGATCACAACACTAAGCACAAGTAGCAATTTGAAATCATTAAAAATCCTGTAGTGAAATTCCAGGACAACATGTGAGCTCTTGGTCAATATTAGTTCACTTACATCTATCAAGTCTGAGACATCCTGGATGTAGTATTTGGCTACCAGGGCATTGGTGGCTGCCAGATTGAGAAGATAGTCGTTTCGGGCCTTTGTGCATTTCAGCTTGTTTTCAGAGTACTTGGCTTGTCTCTTGGGAGGGAAAAGCAAGACACAATCCCATCAATGCAGGATGTAAAACGAGTGCTTAATGTATTCAAAGGGACCATTTACTACATTACATTGATTTCATCTCACACAGTGACTCCATGTATGTATTAACAGAATAGGGCAATGCAAGGATTGAGTGTCTATGATATTTCTAACATTTCTGCACAAAGAAAATGGTGAAAAAAGGTTTCACTACAAATGCATTTACAAGTTAATTGGAAAATATATGTAGCCTCTAAAGTGTATCATACATATCTGAATCAAATGCAAATCTGTCACCCCAAACAGACCTTTTCCTTTAATTTTTCCATCTTCTTTACGGAACTCCGTCGCTGTGGACGTTCATCATGACCATATCGCAGCAGGCCTGCACTGTCATTAACCTTGCCTATGTGCTTCTCTTCCTGCTTCTCTGCCTCCTTTAGTTTGCTTTCAGCACTGAGACTCTCAGTATGGTACATGTGGTACGTCTTCATCACCTGTAAGAACAGACCACAAATGTGAGACTAGCAACTAGAAAGAGTTCCTTTAGAGGATGAGATGAACCTTGATAGCCATGACAGAGGGCTTTTGGACATTTTGAATTACAGTGCTGCTCTACCATCCCAATATAGATGACATCATACTGTCGGTGAGAGTGATACTGATATCTTCATCTATTTTATAATAAGCAAAATAATAAACGTTTGATAAGTTTGTTTAGCAACAGGTCAATATGATCAGGACAGAGACATTTCAGAGAATTTCTAGAAACCTTTAGTTCACATGGATGAAAATTACAAAAAAATATCACCTTTTATCTTAAAGCCCTGCTGCATAAATCCAACACACAGCTAAATCAACAAATGCAAATGAAAGCACTGAGACAATACTTATGAAGATACAGAGGCAACCTTATTGCTTAATATGATTTTTTTTTTTTTTAAAGAGGAAAACCTGGTTTGATTTGATCTGTAAGTTGTTTATAATGAACAGGCTGTTCAATTTTTGAGCTACACCATGTGTAGAAAAACTTCAGTAGGTCATGATATTTTGAATAAAGTGCATACATGTCTACATAATCTAGATAAAATCATTACTTTCTTTAAACCCAAGTAATCATTGCTTACTTAAAAAATGACATTTTTCAGGTAATAGTGATCAAAACAACAACAAAAAATTATTCAAATGCCAGTGTCTTTTATAAGAGAAAGGTCTTGCCTGGGTTTATATCTGAATTTTTCTGTGCATGTAAACAGACACAGGCAGCTTGCTTGTGCTATTTTCAGAGTTTACACAATTTGAAAGTCATGGATTTCTGTTTTTAGCTACCATTTTTCAAAGCATTTAAACTGTTCTGGAAATCGTTATGCCGAATCAACTAAAATACTTTCATTCGAGTTAAAATATTTGCTTAAAAGAAAAAATTCTTTATTCAACACATTAAAAATATTTATGTTTTGATAAATTCTTGATAAACTGGTTGGAGCCCCACCAATTATTCCATCTGAGCTCTGCAAAGTGTCTGTCTGTAGACTTGGGTACTTCGTAATAATTTGAAATTCATTCAATTCAAAGTAGGGATGTATGATCATTATCGGGCCGATAACAGGAAATGATTACGTCACTCTAGTAAGTCTGACATCATGATGACTTGCCCTGATAACTTATACCTATACAGTTGGAATTTTTAAGATCAGACATGCAGAAGTTGAAAATCCCACTTTTTTCCCAGCTTTTCTCACAGACATATTGCGATTGGGGAAAAGAAAGCTGCTGCTTCACAGGGGAGACCCAAAACTGCTTCCAAACCACTTCCCCCTTTTATTTTAGACACTAGCTACCCCATACAGTTGGAATTTTTGATTTGGTATCATTAGGTATGTATGTGTGTTATCGGGATCGGTTACTGTATCGGCCTTTAGGAGCTGAAATTTATCGGTTATCGGTATTAAAAAACTGTTATCGTGCATCCGTATTACAAAGAATAGTCAGAATTTTCTAGTCCTCTTCAAATGTGTTTAACTAATGTAAATATTTTACTCTGTTATCAAATCAAAGGCTTTTACATGATAAAGTGTGTTAGATATGAACTGATGTGACCCAAGAATATTTATGTTTATCTCGCATGAAAACATGAGGGAGGGTAGCTTACTCATCAAGCTCATGGGAGCATCATGTTTTCATGCACATTTCTAAACTTGGCTTGCAGTGATGTGCTGGGTGTGTCTGTCTGATGTGTCCGTTTTCTTCTACACTCAGGGGCTTTATGCTACCTTATCAAAACAAAATACATTCCCACACAATGTTGACATCAACAAGACCATGTGTAAATATTTCACAAATGAGCCCTAAATCAACAGTACAATTACGAAACATCTTCTTCTCCATCACTACTTCTCAAGTTCTGGTTTCCTAGCAACCCTGACTGAAATGGATGAGCAAAGGACAGAAAGATCGATCAGCAGGGGAGGAAGGAGGCAACAAAGTGACAGCGAGCAAGTGTTTCTGCAGCGTATGAAACAAGAAACGCGCACGTTTCCACGAGAAAATCAGCAGCAGATCAATGACCAAAAATGCCCCCCCCCCCCCCCCAAAAAAAAGAAAAGTTTAATTCATGTATAACTAATCAAATAATTTGATTATTTCATTCAGTAATAATGTGCACATTAAGAAGTTTCTCTTTTCCAAAGTTAAAGGCACTTCTGCTATTCCTCTTGCTGTGTGTGGGAGCTGCAGACAGGCATTTAATAATGCATGAATCAGAGAGGGGGAAAAAAATCAATATCACAGCAGTGATGCTACTTGTGCTATATAGAGTTGCAAGTGAGAATATTTCTCAAATGGTTTGTATCATGCTGATGTTTCTGCTTCCATTTGCATTTGTTGTGCATTCATTTTTTTTCAAACATCATTTGGTGAAAATGAGGGCAACATTCCCTGAAATTGTGCCGTGTAACTGTATTCCCTTAAATAATGCTTTGTTTCAATCTTAAAATATTTCTGCAAATAACTAAAATAAAAAAAACCTTTTCTTTCCTTCATCAAACCAGCTTCATATGTACCGCAAATGAGCCATAACTGAAAAAATGAATAAATACAATTTTCCGATCGATCACTGAAGCGTTTACACAATAATTACATTTACAGGAATTAACCAAAGCCAGAGCTGAAGTTACAGCCATTTAAGGCATGAATTTTAGCTATAATAAGGACACTTAGTTTCACAGCCTGACTGCTTCTTGCTTAGAGATATTTGTGCTGTTGCCCCTGGTTACCCCAGGTCTGCTCAGCCTTAAGAAGCTTTTAAATGGATTAAAATAGTATGTCAACTTGCTACAGGATAATAACATTGCTTCACAATGAGACCCAGAATGAAGCACTCTTGGATGTTTGTTGTCTGCATCCAGCACACAGCAGAAGGTCTGACTGCAAAAGTTAGTTTTTCTCAGTGAAACAAAAATGTAAGAAGACTGAATACAAATGTTTCTAGTATCCACACAACCACACAGGCCTTTATGTGTGTTTGTTGTCATGTATACAGTATCACGGCCCTTGCATGTGGCATATCACAAGTGTCACAACAAGAGTGGCAACTATTACCATACCACACACAAGCAGAGGTGTCTGAGGAAAACGCAATCCGCAGCTCATGTTTGGCTGCGAGCACCTCTGCAGCACAGACTGCTGAGTCTGCTTGAAGCACAGCTCGGAGCAAGAACACTCTCTCCTTCAAATGATGCAGAAATTCACATCAGGAGGGAGAATGTAAATTTCCCCCTTTCACGACCTCAGCAGAAGGAAGAAATGACGTGTTAAAAGGCTGGTCTGTTGATAAGGCATATCTGCTGTGTGCAGTGTCACGCCAGCTGCTCCACAGGTTAGAGGTTGTGGGTTTGAAAAAAAAAAAAAAGAGAGGGGATTTTCAGTTTGACATGCCACAGAGAGCAAACGCTGGCCAAAGCAAGTAAAACGGCACATACACAACAAAAAAACAAGTTGGAGATGATGTTACGTTTCTGTTACTTACTGTGTAGAGCTCATTAGTGACTTTCACCAACTCTTCATGCATCTGCACCCCGATATCTTTACTCTGTGAAAGAGCAGAAAAAAAGGTAACAATGACACTGCCTTTAATGAGGACAGGTATTCAAACATCAAGGACGAAAACTGATTTTTAACAACATCGCTTCCCCACATAAGAAAACCTTGAAAACTGTGCCAGTTTTATTTTTTTTATGTGAAAGATGTCAGCAGGCGATGAAATGCTGTCATTATTCTGCAGCTGAGAGGATCTAATACAATACCCAAAGAGAAGAGGCAGACAAAAATAGAACAGTGCAGTCATTGCAGAACATTTCCCATGGCGTAGAGTCCCAGCTTCAGCTCAGTTACAGGTAATAAGAGCCTATGATGAATTGGACATGACCCACAATAAGGCTTTTAGCCCAAGAGGAAGAATAATACCAGGACCAGTGGAGGGAGACACTGAAAATCCTCTTGAGTGAATATAGAGAGATGCTTCACCCAATCTATCCTCCTTTTCTCTCTTTTTTTTACCTCTTGGGGACAACTTGTCAAAACAGCAACCTTGCATTTTCACATTTGACAAGAGCAAAACTTTAGCACATTCAGTACATTTAAAGTTAGTCTTAACAAATGCCAGAAGTGATTCATTCCCTTCACCGCATGTGTAATTCATTAACTTCAAGACTGCACTGCAGCTGAACCAAAAGAGCGTGACAGGATTACTGTTTTGGAGAACTCTTGTCACAAGTTGAGCAAACTTTGCAAAGGAAGATGCCCCGCACTGCAGTCATTAGCCCTTTCTTTAAGCAGGCTGCAAGCCACCAAATCTTCCTCAAGGCTCCTTTAGCTTGCTGGATGCTGCTTGTCTGATATCAGACAGAACTGGCAATTCATTTTACTCAAACCCATGAAGTAGACAGATTCTCAGTCTTGAATGAAGCTAACTGATAGAAAATCTAAGCAATTTGTTTCCGACATTAACAATGATTTGTGAAGATAAAAATGGGAATTAAAACCGTTTTAGCGTCACAGTCACCGCATGTGGTACAAATTCAGACAAGTCTCAGAAACTGATTAATCAAGAAGATATAATGACATGGTAAATGATAATGTAGTAAAAAAAAATCTCTTATTAGTCTCCAGAAGGAATACATGTTAAAAGAAACACGACGATGAATATACTCCGGACATTTGCAGCCTGACATTTTACCATTTTTTTCAGTCTGTGGGTGATTTTCAATTCTGTTTTCAGGTCATTTATTTCAGCTGCTCTTTACTCAAAGAGTTGCACATGTTCTTTTCTGCTCTCACCTTGATTACTGTAACACGCTATACTTGGGTATCAGCCAAGGTTCCTGGTAGACCACGGCTGCTAGAGTCATTACTGGGAGAAAAGAGGCCTGATCACATCACCCTTGCTCTAGCCTCCCTTCATCAGCTATGTGTTCGACCTTTCTCACCTTTAGAAACTTAAATGGCTTTGGCCTAAAACTTCTCAGACTTTCTGACCTGGTATGTACTTTTCCACTATAGAGACCTGCAGGTTTATTCCAGGCTGCAGATTGTCACAAGGGAATATGAGGATTTCATTAAAGGCAAACACTTTGTGGCTCTCCTTTATGAATTCAGGCATACTCACCCACCTTCAAATCATGTCTTGAAACATTTCTTGTGACAGCCTTTGGAAATCACCCAAATCACAGTAGTCAACAGTCACAAAACCAGATAAATCCAGCCCCCTGAATCATACACTCCCTGATCATACTGATCATGTGTGACTATAAACAATTTCTATGAAAATGTTATTTTATACCCTCTCAACTTGCACCTGCACTTACTTATGCTGCTATTGTGTAGATATTGTATATATTTTTGTCTTATTTTATGCTAATATTGTTTTGTGCTTATTCTTTTTATATTGTACCAACGGGAGTTGCACTCCAGTTTCATTGTACTCTGTACAATGACAATAAAGGCCATTATATTCTATTCTAAATACCTTTGTATCATTGTTAAAGTTACAGTGTGTAAAAAATCAAAGGTCAATGGCAGAAAAATGTGACATATAATTCAAACATGTTTCTATTGATGTGTAATCGCTGCACTAGAATAACTATTATGTGATTATTTTCTTAGAATAAGTCATATCTACTTGTTGGGGAGCGCACGTATGGAAGCTGCCATATTTGCTCCACTATTTTTTATTACAGTGTCCCTGAATGGACAAAACAATGTGTGTGAAGTGAGAACCCTCTGAACTTTAAAACTACAGTACCAGCTTTGTTTGTCTGCGTGAATTTTGGCCACTAACGGCCACCATACATTCACAACAGTGCTTGGAATATGAAGTCATTTGAAAGAAAACATCTTTTCTTTCAAATACCCATCTTCACCACCAGATGTCACAAATTCTTACAAACTGTACCTTTAAGATAAGTGCTTAATTACTGTTAGGATTATTATTACTATTAATAAGTATTTGCTTCTGTTGATGTGTCACAAAGTTCCCAGCTAGGCACATCAGTCATGTGATTTGAGCAGATAAGTTGTGCAACTGTGTGTGTGTGTGTGTGTGTGTGTGAATGAGAGAGAGAGAGAGAGAGAGAGAGAGAGAGAGAGAGAGAGAGAGAGAGAGCATCAGTCACCCATTTAAATTCTGACCTTTTTGAAAAGTCTGATGACATCCTCACCCACGTGTGCCAGACGGACAATGACATTGTTGTTGTAGATGTCACTGAGAGTAGCATGGTCTCGGCTTTCTCGTCGGGTTTGGTCCAAGACCAAATACCAGCAGTTCACAGTGGAAAGAAGATTTTGGTCTTTCCTGAAATGGCAAGGAAGAGTCTTTGTTAGCATTTAACGGTGGCAAAAAGTTTCCCCTTTAAGGAATACTTAGAGATTTTAGAGACTACAACAATACAGCAAAATGTCCCAAATCATTGAGCTCTGATGGCTCCTGAGCATTAGTAGTTACTTAAACATCAAGCAGGGTGAAAATCTTCTCTCTGCATTCATCTTTCATTCTATTATTTAGTTCCAGCCGTGGGGCTTTACATATTAACAATCAAGGGGTCAGCGCACATGTGGTGGGGAATCAGCAAAACAGGAGGCAGCTCTGCATATGCACTCACTCACACACACACACACATACATGCAAGGCATGCTGGCTGCCTCTTTGCTCAGGGGAGCATGTGAGTTCAATTATCCCCACACCAAAGAGTTTGTTTGTCTTCTTGTATTTTTCTATCTTAAGAGGACATTGTGACTGCAAGGAAAAATGTATGATCATTGCACTTCTTAAACCCAGCCCTGCTTGAGTTGTGAGTAAAAAACCTTTTGTTGCTAGCTGATGGCTACCTAATGTTTGGATTCTGACCAAATCCAGCTTGACTTCTGCCGTAAAGATTTTTAAAAAGAGATGAGTGGATTTAAAATGAATAATAAGGAGGAGGAAATTTAAGGTAGATTTCAAACATGCTGAGCAGACTGTACATCCTGATTTGCACTCAGAGAACCTTTTATCATATAGTACAAACAATAAGCAGCCGTTGACAAAGTAATAAGCTGCTGTAGTTTGTACAGTTCATATCAGTCATCATACCTACCATCAACTTATAGCTCAGTGTTTACAATTTTATGAACATGAAATTTGTGGCTAATCTGGTTTGCATGAGATTTGGAGAGTGTTGGTGATACAACAGCTGAACTAGCAACGTATACAGAAAAAGCAGAAGGCAGAATTAGCCGCATCATTAGCCACAAACGGAACATCCTGATGTGTTTGGGATAACTGGCAGCAGACAAAATGGTTAAGGAAAAGACTTGAGTATCATCAACTTCCTGGAATAGCAGAAGCTGCATTTTAGCACAATGTTAGCCTCAGCACATGACATGCAAGCCTCTAAACTCAGCCAACGTCTTACTTGTTTAGAATTACAACACAACAGCCAAATGCAAAGTATTCTTATGAAACCAGAGCTATTGATAAACAATAATAAACATAATAATCACAAAGGATCTGAATTTCTTATACCAACTAATTGTATATAAATGCCTCAATTAAATGTCAACTGTTTTAGTTTAACTAAGTAATATGGCTCTTTCTAGGGGTCAGTGTACAGAGGGCATGGAATCAGCAAAACAGGAGGAAGCTCTGCATGCACACCCACTGGCACACATATTTAACTTTCTCTAGGTGAGTCTACAAACTCCTTCTCCATTTAAAATCAAGGTTCTATCTACAAAGACATTTAGGACTGCTTATTGCCATAATTTGGACAGGTAATAAATTTTATTTGCATCACATGGTGTTACTTCTAAACGGCTGAGACTACATGCATCTGGGTCAAATTATTTCTTTTCGTAGTTGTTTCAACTGTTTATCTGCTCTGACAGATCCACAGCAGTATCTTAGCTGCCAATGTGAAGTGGAAATACATAAGTTTTTTTTTTTTTTTTTTACTCCGAGTCCCCCCCCCCCCAACAGGCTTCCTTAAACTCAGTCTAACCTTCAGTTAACCCTGGTTTCTGCACCGTAACTAGAAGTGGCATCAGTCTCAGTGTAGTGCCCTCAGTGTATTCGAAATAATGCTGTAATTGTATCATTAACCAAGATTAGTGTCAAAATCTGATCAGCTTTAGTTATTCGCTGTAACAACTTTCTTCGATATAACCAGTAAGCTAAGGCTACATTCAGTGAATCAAAGAAATGTACCATATGAAGCACTACATTTTTGCATGCAGATAACCCGACTTCGTTCCAGGAGGTAACGCCTTGTTAAATTCTATTTTATTGCGAACACATGGCATCTTATATAATTAAAATGCACTTTAACTTCTGATTCTGTCTGATTAAATTATGTTGGTAACAAATGGCACAAACTTGGAATTTTTAAATTTGCAGCTTTGCACTTAGTGAAAGAGTTGTACTTGTATGTTGCTATAGAAACTCAGAGTACTGGATATCAATATCGTCCTTTTGCTTTTCCTTTTATCCTTTAACTCTTTGAAAAACAAAACAAGAAGAACAAGCTATCCCCAAAGGCCATCCTTTCAAGCTGAGCAGGTGTTAGATCTGGACATGCCATCAACCTGACGGGATATGTTTGGCTGACGGCTGCTGCAGAGTAAGGATGAGACTTCAGTACTCAGGACAAAAAAACAAGATGACATTGATATGTTTTTTTGGAGGTTGACAGTAGGTTTTACATTTGACATCCCATAAAAAGTGCAGCAATCATTGGTTCACAACACAGTTTCTGCATCAGGAGACTGCAACGCTCAGCTGACTCAGCCTTCACCGACAATTCAACACACAAAGTGCATTAGTGCAACTAATTATTGTATTTTCAGACAGGCAGCCTGCTAAGATCTGCCTTATCACTTTTTTATGCATTTAATCCATAAAAAGATGCTCATGAAAATGTCCCTCAATCACGCTAGCCTCTTTGTTAGATGCTACACTAGAATTTAAAATCTTAAAAGGATTACTATTTAAAAAAAAGGAAGGGTTGTTTAGTCTTGTTTTTTGGTTTTTGTTGTGCTTTTTTTGCCCCCCAGAAACGAACAGTAGAGAGCCAATGCTGACACTGCAGAGAGGACCACACCGTACCGTAATAATACAGACTAGTCTCTCCAGTCTTGTCTACAAGTATTAATGTAGCTTTTGACAGACAGCTATAATGATGACCATTTAATGTGACAGAGGAATGTGGGACAGCGGGGTGTGGGGAGAAGTAATCCAATGCTAAGTTTCGGCAGGAGTCTCCTTTTAAAGAAATGCTCCATTTATCAAAGTCCCAGGGATGGGAGTTCTCCACCACGATTACGCTTCATGTCCAGCTGACCAGAGAGACTAAAAAGAGAAGGAATGAGCTTCTCTGAATAAATCAGTTTGTTATTCTGCATCGATGGAGTCAGATCATATGAATGAGTGTACAACTGCTTATGAATCAATTATCTACTGTTGTACTCATAAATATTTGATAGTTTACAAAACCTACAAACAATAATGTGCATAGGGGTTTATTTGACATCTAAATGAACTCCCTGACATGCTTTTTAAGAAGTTTCAATCATGACTTTGAAATAAGTTTTCATGTTTTAAAGTGAGAAACTACATATCTCACTTGCATCAGTATTAAATAGTTTTACAGTTTATATTTGTGTGTCATCAGTTTTTTAGTCATGTATGCACTATGAATTGTATCCACTTCAATAAAAGATGCAAAAGAAATTGCCGTGGATTTTTCCTGTCTTTATTTATCCTTTTAAGCTAAAGAGCAAACTTTAATGCCCCATGTTGGGCGTGATTATACTCATGAATTATGACTGTTCATGTACACTGTAAACTGCATTTTGTCATTTTTGTTCTCCCAATGTCTGTCAAATTAACATGCTTTTAGTATTTCATTGTTATAAATTAAAATACAAACAAATCTTAAAACACACAAAAAAGGAATTCCATAAAACTTAAAATTTTAAGGCAGTCCTTTATCTCATATTTTCAAGTTAAACATTTTACAGTGTACTTTTATTTATGGTCAGTGATTCTTATCAACCACATGGGCTACATCTACAATTATAACACGATCTCACAGTCAGAGTGTGCTGCAGGCTTGTCTACACATTTAAGAAGCAGCCCTGCAAAATGCTGCGGGGTATGTTTGTTTCAAGGCGACTGATCTCCCATATACATACGAAAGAAAATAATTTAAGTCATATCCAAGTAAAATATCCTAACATGGTTGTGTCATCATATATCTTAATGAAGCTCTGCTTTATTTTCTTTTTGTGCGGACTGGGAAAATATGAGTGTGCGGATTGCAGTTTAATGTGAAGTTGTCTGAGAATGGAAATGAAATGACAGCCAAAGAGAAAAGAGGAGGGGGGTGGATAAAGAGTCTGACCTAGTTGGGAGGAACACAGAAGCCTGAGGCCACAAGCTTCCTTGGCCCTGGCTTCATTTCAGGTCATTTCTTCTGCTTTTATCCCTCCCCTTTTTTTTGCTCTTTATCCCCCCTCCGTTTTCCTCTCTGTCTGCAGTGCAAGTGATCAGTATGGCATTTCTAAGAGTTGTTTATCAGTCACACACATTTTACACAAACGCTCCACTGCTTAAGACTCACTTGAAGTGCTGGTGCTCTCTTGAGGTGCGGATCTTGGCAGAGTAACGCTCGGCCAGTTTATCCAGGCCTCTGGAATACTCGAGCTGCAGCTCGGCCTTCCGGCGGAAGAACTCCTGTAGGTCCTGCAGCAGCTGCAGTCTGGACTCAGACTGTTGCTCCAGACAGCGGAACTGCTCCACCAGCTGGTTACGGATCTCTGCATATCAAAGAGGAAGGCCATCGTCAGAAGAAACGGAGCCAAGGAGGGGGAGCGGGCTGACATGCTGGGCCTCACCTCGGTGTGCCGCTGTTAGCAGTTAACCCACAACCTCCCAGCAGTGGACTGAGCAAAGCAAGCGAATGCAAACATTTAAGAATACACTAAAACCAACACAAGCCCCAATAAAAGAACAAAGTCATCATGACTGGGAGAAAACTAGATGTCAAAGTGCATTTGTCTTCTGTGTACGTGTGTGTATTGCAGGATGGAGGGAGTTAGTGGGTGTCTGCATGCTGGGGTAGCACACGTGCATACAGTATGAGATGCATGTCTGATGATCGCAGCAGACAGCACGGAAAATACAAAATAGGTCAGCTTCTCAAAATGCATTGTGCTGAAGAGTTTGACTTGAATAAACAAAATGTAAGTATTCAATTACAAGATTACAGTAGTCTGACTGTCTCTGAGGTCGAAACTTGCTGTTCCTTTTCATAGTCTGAGAAAAAAGAAAAACTAATGTTTAAACATTTTAAATTACAGTTATAAATTCAGATTTTACATTTATTTTCTAAAAGAGATTAAAAAAAATACCTGCAGAAAAATTAAATGTTTTCCACTGCAATAAGACATGGCATCCCAAAGATGCTATCAAAACTTTACAAAGCCTAAATTTGTAAGAAACATTCACTCTTTTTTCTACTTTACACACTTTACAAAATGACCATAAAGGAGTCATCACCCAGAAATCCCACTTTTTCACATACATGTGTTTTGGAATAGGACCTCGGTTAAAACGTGCCAGAAACTCCGGAGAATGAAAGTGGCTTCGTCTTTGAGTGCAGGCTCTCTCTTCTTACCAGAATCGGCCACAAGAGCGCGCTCTCTACAGTACGTGATTTTGTATTTTTTCTCCGAATGACGTGATCTACAGAGGCTGCTAGCTACTAAGATAGGCTCTTTAGCACCATCTGAAATCAGCTGATTACCTGCTGCAGAGTAGCGTTTAATGACTAGCTTTGTCAGAGAGGAGGATGAGGAAAAAAAATTGCCGTTCTGAGCTGCTTCAGCAGAAATTCTGCAGTTTTTAGTGCTGTCACAGGAGGGACAGCGCTACCAAGGACCAGTGGATTATATTTATTCAGTGAGGATGTGTAGTCGATAAGTGTTGCTGCTTGAGTAACTTATTATCTTTTGTGTAAGAGACCAGTCAACGATGGTTGACCAACAGACAAGCTGCTAATGTAGCTACAAAAGCTAACACTGTTTGGTTAACTTCACGTCAGATGTCCGCTCCTTATATTCATCAGAGTCCAGCCCTTTTATTCCGCGGATCCTCTCTACCAACCGTACCTTTACGTTTTTATCACGTTTTTCTCTGTTGGGACATCATTTCCTTCACTTGGTCGGTCCTGATAAAACTTTGTTTTGACTTTGATGCTTGCCTCGTTAACGCGCTTACAGACAGGTCTAACTCTCGTACGTATTCTCGCGACAAACAATAGTTGGAGATAAAATGAGGTTAAAATGAGCTCATTAAATTTTCGTCCCACCCAACTGTAATTAAAAATTCATTTGAAGATAATTTGAGAAGGATTGTGTATGTAAAACACTAGGTTATGACACCTTTGAAACAAAACAAAACAAGCCTTACACACTTTCCTGGATAGCTTGCATGGATATTTCAGCTGGCTGTCACTAAACAACTCTGAGATTTAAAGTGATAAAATCCTCCCATAAAATAATAATATATGCTTTATAGTCTTACATTACCTCTAAGAAGGAATACAAATCATATGTTATCCCTACAATATTTACAGCCGGGCTGTCATAAATGCCGGTTAATAGGCTGCTGAATGTGAATCCATATATCAAGTCAGAGGTTCAGCGCTACTGTACACTAGTAATTTCCTTTGTAGTAAAAAAGTACATCCAACTTTTAAAAATAACCAAAATTATGCAGTAAAAATAACCAATCAAATGTTATGTACTGTAGCTACATTTGCTTAGTTTTAAGTTACAGTTTGCATTAAACTGTTTTGGAACAGATAAAATTGCAGATAACATCCTAATATCATCTCATAACAGCATAATTTCCTGAAATACAAAAACCAGTAACTTTCTATTCAATGTCCATCAACATTATGACAGATCAGAAATACAGTACCTTTACTTTGCTGAGCACTTATTAGAAACACTCTAAACTGCCAGTGACCTCACATCCATGATACATACTCACACTTAGAGTTACTCTCGGTAGATAAGAACCAACTCATCAACATGAACATTGCTGAAGATTCTACCAAGACAGACTCTTACAACTATGCAATGTGCCAAAAAGCTCTGCTTAAATGCATCAATGGAAACAACATGCCTTATAGAAGACAAGCGTCTTTATTTATTTCTAAATCCTATTTCTGTATGTAAAATAAAAGATTTCAGCTTCCTCAATGTCTGTGTGAAAATGTGAATGAGTGAGCAAGCTTGAGAGAAACTGAGTAAATATGTAGTCTCTTGATGTGTAGTGATGAGGAGATGTGCCCCTTACGGTCCCCACAGTTGCCCAGTTGCCTGGTTACATGCCTCTGGAGGCATTTCAATGAGAGCAGGCCAGTTCTCTGCTCTCACAGTCGCAGCAGTCACTCCGTTTAGCATAATGGCCAAGGACAAGGGCAACTTACTCTGCTTCAAAACACACAACAAACAGCCTCTGATGATGAATGAGGCAACAATCAAATTCAAAGCAAAAAGAATGGTTTTGTATTGCCACTCCAACATTAAAATAGACCACAGAACAACACAATTTGTTGACCTTGATGAATTAAACTAATCTTAATCCCACAGTGACAGAGTAAAAGAGCAAGCAAACAACACAAACAGCAAAACTGATTATACTCGTGAATTTAGACAGAAAAGACAAACTAGACCTGTGGTATTTGCATTCACTCTCTTGTGTGAGTGTTATTTTTAGATCTTAAACTGTTACTAGGGACTGAGCAATACTGCACTACATTCAATGAATGATTCAAGCCTTTGCAGAGTAATGCATAATTACACAGAAGCTGGCAAGGAGTTCAAGGGAATTATATACCACAATATAAGCCTCAAAAGTCTTTCCATCTTTTTGTTGATGAAATAGGAGAACTGAAATGCTGAGTAACACGCCTTTATTTAGCTTCTCTTCCAAAGAACAGCATGAGGCCAAAGTAAATAAAATGCTCCACACCCAAAGGCTTGTGGAAATACTCATAGTATGATTTTAGACTTTTTCATTGTTATACCCCCCACCCATTTGACTGACATATCCTCACATACTGGTAAATTTAATTAGCACTTTGAGCAAAAACTAAACTTTCAAAATTCAACTGCATACTGCAAAATGAATGGAGCCTGCGCAAGAAATATCTTTGTAAGTTTCTTTGCATTTAAATTGGAGATGAGTAGATCCAGTTTTTTTCCGATTCAATCGAATACCTGGCTGAGTGTATCGGCCGATACCGATCCGATACTACTGTTGAATGAATGAACTGTATACCTTGCCATGTAAGTGAAGGCATCAAGTTTGACATAAACATTTAGCCTTGTTAAAAAAAAAAAAGGTAACAAATTAACACAGATACAAATGTACTCAATTTTATTTATTAACAAATAAAGTGTACATTTATTATGTCAGTCATGTCAGTCATTTTCTGTACCGCTTATCCAGTTCAGGGTCGCGGGGGTTGCTGGAGCCTATCCCAGCTATTAACAGGCGAGAGGCGGGGTACACCCTGGACAGGTCGCCAGTCTGTCGCAACACACATTTATTATGATATTAATTAAAACAGAAAAGACTGAATTGAAACGCTGGATTGGCCACAATTATCCGATGTCCAATCCAGTTAATTTGTCGGTATCGAAGTCATTATCCAAATCGAATCAGTGCATCTCTAATTCAAATAACATGTCTGAAACATGCCAATCCAAACCCCTAGAAATGTCAAAACATGGCAATCCTGTACAATAGTCAAATGTAAACTGTTTAATAGTTTTAATTTTATGAATGCATTTTCTCTAACAAATTTAAATTATATTTTGCAGTTTCCTTATGTGCCTCAGGTATATATCTGATACTAAACACTGTCAATATCTTGAATAAGCTCTAACCAGCTCACCAAAGTCTGCGCAATCCTCTGCTAAAACATTCCTGGACATCATCTACATTGCCTTGTTATGCGTGTTTATAACCTGAAGGTTTTCATGTTGAAACTGCTGATATTATTGTAATTCCTTGACCTGCTCTTTGACTTTGCAGGGTCAAAAAGACATGTCCACCTACTGAGTTGAGATGCTGCCTGCTTGTGGTGGCAACATGCCTGGATCTGACTGGATAGTTTAATGAAATGGGAAAAAAATGGTCACTGTTCCTTCACAGCTTTGCCGGTGAAGTCTGTGCTTTACTGCAGTACTGGGAACCAAATATCACACAGCAAGGAGTCACTGTCACCAGAGTAACCTCTTCAAAGTAGCCCACAGCAGCCTTTGCAATAGCTAGTAGCAGTGACTGAGGCTGTGTCTGCAGTTAGCCATGCAAGGCTAGTCACATTGGCCCTAACCAACAATGACACATTGACATAATTTGGTGCAAATCAAGGCTGTGCTCTGTGAGCACTTGTCTTCTGAATGTAGTAATGACTATGGTATGCCTTTATAGTCTATTTGCTTGAGTTCACATTACTTACACTCACTCTTCCCAAATGTTCCTAACAAAGAGCGGCATGACTCTGTTCAACCACAGGAAAATCCAGGATGTAATGGGCCCCAATTCTAAGCAGCTTTCCCTTGAAATTTCATAACACATAATACTCAACTGTGATCGCATATCTGTCAACAAAGCAGCAAACAGTGTGTCATAGACGTTACCAAGGCAGAGGCAACAAAGCTATCGTTTCACTGTTGTAATGCAACCCTGACATTTCAAACCAGTATCTGTAGCATTCTTTCTTTATGATGAATCCTGCAGAGGCGTGGGTCTGCATGCTGCACATGGAATGCATATCTGCAGTCAGAGAATATGCTGGTGGTAGAAGCGCCTCTAATGAGCATCTACTAAGTCAATACAGTCGTTTCATTTGCAAAATATTAGAATTTTTCTGTTTTACTGACAGGAGCCACTTTAAAATCATTAAGTTACATGATGCCATGCATTTTCTCAACAACTCCAAATCTTGTAAAGGTGCTGTAAGGGTAATTGGTGGTATGAAACTCTAAATAGATCAAACAGCATTAAAGATTAAATGCGGCTTACACCCAGACATACAGTACTAGATGATGCATGATGACGGGCATTCCTTGGTGTAGTTGTGTTTCAGTTTTGGATTAGCAAGAAACTTCAGGTTGGGCAACAAGAAAAAATATTATTTGAAAGTATAGCAACTCTGACTAAGAAAGGCAAGTATTACCGCAACACCAGCAAAATAGATACTGAATAAATAATTCCAAGTGGATTCATCATATAAATGTGACACACCCTGACACAAACAAACCCTGATCTATTTGTTGAAAAGTGGCATGTAAAAAGATAAATAAATAAAAAAATGAACATGAGGCTCGTGTGTGATTGAAGTGCTGTGTAGTTAGCAACTCATCATTATTGGAGGCCAGTGTCAGTGTCAGAATAAAGCCCTCACAGCTCCAAACCAATCTGAGCCCCGTTAGCAAATGAGCTTAACATGTCAGCTTAAAAGCTTTTCCTGAAACTGAGACGAGAAATGGAGTTCTGATGGCTCTCTCACAGCCGCAGAGCTGAGAGTAGACCAGAAAGTGTTCAAAGGAGTGAAGGACTAACGCAAACAGAGAATGACAAAGACACATCCAACCACACCTCTGTCGGCAAAATGTTCCTCATTCTCTTCATTAGATAGATGCTGGACAGCTTTTGTCATTTAATTTGTATGTTTGTAAGGCAGTCATGAGGTCTAAATTAAGCATTTAGAAATACATTTTTTACTTTTGTGTAGCTATTGCACAGAAAACTCAACTGGCTATGACCTTTTCTGTGTTTCTGCTGTAGATGGTTTGGTAAATTAATAGTTCATCTGAATAGCATGTTTGAAAACAAAGTATTTAATGTATATTTACCAGAATAATAGTTATGCAGTTAGCTTGTTTCTCTGACAGTAAAATAGCTCTTGGTTCAAACCTGTGACTGGGCCTTCTCATGTGCTGCAGTTTCCTCCCCACAATCCAAAGATTTGCATGTTCGAGTAAATGGTGATTTTAAATTGACAAAAAGGTGCAAGTGTGAGCATGTAGGATTGTCTGCCTCTTGTATGTTAGCCCCACAATCAACTGACAGCCTATCCATGTTGTATGCAACTTTTTATGGGTTATATTCATTTTTCCTAACCACAATGTGCCACACAGCTGGGATACAACAAGCTAGTTAGCTTAGCTTAACCTAGCTTAGCTTAGCGTAGCACTAAAAAAGGAAACAGCAGTTTCTTCTTTTGACAGTTTGCATGTATAAGTAAAGCCATTGAGAAAATAAATTAGAAATTAAGTAAGTGTGATTAAAAATGTAAGTGAATGTAATCAATTGAAAAGTCCTCAAAAAATGCTTTAAGTGTAAAAATCTAGGGAAACTAAAACATTAAGGACTACTCAATTTGGTCCTGCAAGGATTGGAATTCTACAGGTTTTCATTGCCTCCATGCTCCAACACATTTGACTCAAGTTAATGAGTCAGTGTGCAGAGCTTGAGTGGCTATTGGATCTATTTCATCCAAGTCAGGTGTGTCTGAGCAGGGACACATAAGCAAACCTGCAGGATTGCAGCCCTCATAGGACCGAATTGAGTAGCCCTTACCTAAATGTTTTGATTTCCCTGTCTGGAGGTCTTGTTTTGGGGTTTTTTACATATACTTTAAGCATTTTTGGTGGGAGTTTCCAATTTATTAAATATGCTTGCATTTTTAATTAATCTCACTTAGGCCTACTTTTTTAGTTTTAAAAAAAGTAATTTATTTTCTCAATAGCTTTATCTTTGGCCAGGTACATACAAACAGAAACTGTCAGAACCAAAGAAAAAACAACTGTTTCCCTTTTGTCAGCGCTACGCTAATCTAGCTTAAGCTAAGCTAACAAGCTTGTTGTATCCCACCTGTGTGAGGCACATTGTGGTTAGGAAATTAAATATAACCCATAAAAAATATCATACATGGGCAGGTTGTCTGTTGATTGCAGGGCTAACATTCAAGAGGCAGACAATCCTACATGCTCACACTTGCACCTTCTGTCAATCACCATTTACTTGAACATGCATGTTTTTGGATTGTGAAGAGGACACTGCACCACATGAGCTGGCTCCAGTTATCCCAGACTTAGGTGTTTAGGCCTTTTCCAGCCATAATGCTAAGCTAAACTATCCCTCTGTTCTCTGCACTTTAATGTACAGATTTCAGGATGGTACTGATCTTCTCTCAACATTAACAATATCCAACACTTAAACTGAACTGCATTCTTCCACTTGCACAATTATAGCAGAATTTAAAAATGGAGTAAACAAGTTTGATTTGGAAATGCATTTTAACTACATTCATTTAGAATACAAGTGTTAAATCCATATTTGCTGTCAGCTGATTGGAGACCACACAGACAAACATCCCGAGATTCAACAGAGTACACAACTCAAAGTTAACATGTCTTTTTTTTGGGGCCTGAAGTCATTGTTAGGGTATTTTGAACCAAAGGTGTTATGTATAAAGTATAGGTTTATATTTTCTGAGTTGTTTTCTTTTTTTTTTTTCTTCTGCACTAATTGGCATGATTAATTATAGTCAGTAACTCCAGTTCAAAGCAGACCTCAATGTGAACCTTTTTTTTTTTTCCCCTTACATCCAGGCACTAAAATAGCACAGGATGAATGAGGAATTCTGTAAACACTGATAGGTTGTTAATGAAGAGTCAATTTCAAGTGCCCCGAATTTTGCAACACACAAAACAATCTAATATGTTTTCAGTAGAATGCTCCATGCAAGGCTGAGATGTCTAAAATAGCTTTAATCCCCATTTAAAATGATTCTTTGACTTATCCTGGTGTTAGATTAGATAATCTGAAAACTTTGTTCTCTACAAAAAATAATTAAATGCAAAATAAAAGAATAACTATTTATTTGTTGTACGGCTGGACAATAATCAAATTTTAATCGTGATTTCAATTTTGCCTTTTCACGATCATAAAAACACTGTAATCAAAGAAAAACAATTAATCTTGAAGTGAACAGACTGGTTTAGTTATAGGAAGCAAACTGCAGGGAGTATACGAGACTGTCTCAGAAAATTAGAATATTTTTAAAAAGTTCTTTATTTTCTTTATTTTCTCTATTTTATTTTTTTTTCATTTTGCAATGAAAAAAAACATGAAAATGTCATGCATTCTGGATTCATTACAAATCAACTGAAACATTGCAAGCCTTTTATTGTTTTAATATTGTTTATTAATATTGTAATATTGTTTTTATTGTTTTGTTTGCTGATTATGGCATACAGCTTAAGAAAACTCAAATATCCTACCTCAAAATATTAGAATATCATGAATTCTAATTTTCTGAGACAGTCCTGTAGAACAGGAATGCATGTAGACTGAGTATTCATTTTTATTGCTATTATTATCTTAAATAATATTCTTATTTTACTCCTTTACTTGTTTCTAATTTATTTCTGTTTTTTTTTTTAAGTTATATTTGAAGTTGAGTTTTGGTGGTTCAATAAACACTTTTTATAAAATCAATGAATAATCGTGTATATTAATCGTGATTTCAATATCACTCAAAATAATCGTGATTATATTTTTTTCCATAATCGTCCAGCCCTAATTTGTTGTATTCAAAGTTTAAACCAAAATGTTCACTTCACAAAAATAAAGCACTAAATAAAACTACTTTACTGAATTCTAAACATCTATATTTGAAATTCTTGCCAAGAAATAGCAATAAATGTTATTTTTGTAGCTTGACTGAAATTTATTTGCAAATCTTATCAGCTTTACCTGGTTTTAAGTTATATGTGAAGCATAAAAGTGTTAAAACCTAAAGTTGCCACTAAATAGGCTGAGAAGAGCCCAACCATTCACATCATGCCACGTGAATTCCAGCACAGCATCCGTGTTCCTGCCTTCTTCTCTCTTTGGGTGGTTTATCCAGTCACATATTTAGCATCAGACAGTAAAATCCTTTCATGGTTCATAATTCATACAGACAGCATACATTATTTATGCACTTTCAGAATTGTTGGCTGTGTGACCTTCAAGCATTTTGTCTCATTCTCCCTTAAATGATGCTTTGTCCTGGAGTGACAGTAAATTGCCTACTACAATTATCACACCTATTTCTTTACCAAGCAGTTATTTGTATCCAAACATTTTCCGTGAGTGCTTCAATTTAAAAGAAAAAAAAAAAGAGAACGAGGGCGGGGGATAAATTACAAGTGAACTGATTTTTTCTCTTCTTGTTAGAGCTTTTGGAAAATCTCCCAGACCTGCACTTTAAAACAAATTATAAAGCTCTGGGTTGCTCACATGCAAGGCTAGGCATGTTTTAGCTATGAGACTGGAGCACAAGTCATCTGCAGCATGGAAAAACTGGTTCCACCAAGTTGCTGTTTAACTGCTGCGTGACTAAATTCAAGTATTAACCTCACCCTAAATGGAGAATGTGGTGGAGCTACAATAACATGCATTTCTGAGAGATTTAAGGGGGGAAATACGTTGTAGGTAACTATCTAAAGCCATGCAATCTGTCCCACCCAATAACACTGCACACTCAGAGCAATATGAATCTTGTGGTAAAGTTATGCAATGGTGCCTGCACACAATAACAAGAAGATCAGGCCTGCACGTTACCAACCTTTCACTTGGGTCTCATATTCGGCAATAATCTCTTTGTCCTTCTTGACTTTCGCCTGAGATGACATTTTGGGAAGAACGGATTGTGCGATCCTCAGGCAGGAATCGGCGTTTCGGTCGCCACAATGCAGCGTCTGCCCGTCCGCAGTCCTCTCCGGATAGTTGATCAGCAATCAGATGCGAATCATCGCCTGCTCGACACAACTTCAGAGATTAAACGCACACGAGGTTCTGACTGACTGCGATGGGTGCTGCGCTGCGTTCAAGGCGACGTCGATCCAAAAGTGCATGATAATGACCACTCCTCCTCCTCCCCAGTACTCCTCAGTGCATCGGGAAACAATTCACGTTTAATGCACATTTCATGCAGTCTCTGGTGTAACCTCGGGAGGTAACAGCCTCAGCAACGTAAGCTCCTTCTGCCTAACGTTGAGTCTTGCCTTTGCAAGTTCAATGCTGCTGCAGATTTCACTGAATGGATGTGAAAGTCAGTGTTAGACTCCTCCTCCAACCCCCCCCTTCTTACCCCCTCACTTTTCTTTTCAGATATGATTTAGGATTCTTGCGTGTAAACTGAAATAAAATAACAGAAAGCCAGTGTTGTTTACACTCCAGAGCTGAGGCGACACATGGGCGGTTTAAGAGCAACCAGAAATTTTGTTAATGATCTCTTTATGATCTCTGCATCTGTAGATAAATAGATAGATAGATAGATAGATAGATAGATAGATAGATAGATAGATAGATAGATAGATAGATAGATAGATAGATAGATAGATAGATAGATAGATAGATAGATAGATAGATAGATAGATAGATAGATAGTCTCCACTCATTATCATAATGTTAAGGGATTCATAAGCGTCAAATGTTTATCATGATACATAGATGTCTTCCCTCGCTGGTTTATCTGGTTTTAACAGTTCTTATTGTGCAATCTGTTTTTAAAACTACACTGCTAACGTTGTTACCCCTAGGGAGTATCCAGCATGATACAAGTCTTTTTGTTGCCTGTGTAGTTTTGCATGATAGGTGAGCAAATACTTGTGTGGCAAGGTATGCAATGGAGGGCCCGGGTGGGATTTGATCCCCAGACTCCTGGGTGAAGGTCATGCGCACTGACCATTCAGCCAAAGGACATCCCTGTGGCCAAGTAGCCAGGGTGATCAGTCGGAGGCATAGTGACAGGACCCCACACTGTCACATCTCTCCCCCTCTTTCCACAAGCCTCGTGCTCCACGCAGGATGCCACCAATTATGAATCCATGGACTGTTTACCAGCATCGCACATGGATCCTGCCGACAACGCGGCAAGGTACGCAAGAGAGGGCCCGGGCAGGATTTGATCCCCGGGTGAGAGTCATACGTGCTGACCAATCAGCCAAAGAGACATCCCTGTGGCCAAGAAGCCAGGGCGCATGATCAGTCGGAGGCATAGTGACAGGACCCCACACTGTCACACTTGCATAACAAACCACTGGAGTTTGCCTTCAAGTACAGTAATCATGTGAACCTGAACTGGAACTCTGCTTGAGACCAGTTAGATTATGATATGTTACAGCAGATCCCACCATGACAAGTTTAAACCATCGTGGGATTTAATGTAATATTTTGTCATTAGTGTTCAGTGATCACATCTTACAGTTTTGTGTAAAAAATTTTACTGTAGGGTTGTTGTTTTTTTTACAGTTAGATAAATAAGCAAGCATTTTATTTGTTTGGTTTTTTTTAACGTTGCTCTTGTATAAAAGTGGTGCACGCAAACACATAAAAATTATATTTTATACTCGTGGCCATCTGCGACAGACTGGCGACCTGTCCGGCTGTACCCTGCCTCTCACCTGATAATAGCTGGGATAGGCTCCAGCAACCCCCGCGACCCTGAACTGGTTAAGTAGTACAGAAAAACTGACTGACTGACTGACTGACTGATTCGTGGCCATTTTGTTACAGTACAAGTGTCAATCACCACACTTCCTTCCTAACATTTTTGTCTAATTTCTCAGAGCAGATCAACCCTTAGCCTCAGATGCTTTTATAATTTTATCTGTTAGACAATCTTGCACGCAGTCCTCATCATCTGGGTACTTTATCTCAATGTCTCAGCCATCTCCTAACTCCACTATCACTCTTGGCAGCATCTATACTTCAAGGAGTCCTATTTCTCTCGTAGCTTCATCCAAAACTCCATTGGACGAATGCTATTTATAACCAAAAAAGCCAAAACACATCCTTACAAATTGCAGGAAAAAATATCTGTAATCTTCAGTTGTTCCTGGCATTTTTTCTGCTCAAAGTTCAGCCAAATGTTTTAAAAAAAATAGTCTCAAGAGCTCCAAAATGTATTGACAGGATCTATTTCTTGCAAATATGGGTGCATGCATTTACACTGAAAAAGACTCACAAATTTGTCCTGTATGGGACCAGGGTCAGGACAATGTACTTGCTGCAAAGAGTATTAGAGAAAAATGCCAGGTTGCAGACAAATGCATTGTGCAATTTGAAATAATGTACTCTAAAAAGACAAATCAAATACAAAGTCAGCAGTGTTGAGAATCTTTATTACTGACCGTTTTTTAGGAGATGATCTTCACACTGTCTGCAGTACATACTGAGGAAAACGTTATGGCTTGGGTTGTTTAACTTAAAGATGGGGCAACTTGCAGTCTGATTATTTTATCAAAGAGTATTTCAGAATCAAACAAAACAGGCTGTGTACAGTTGACTAAAATTTTCATTGAATATTGTTGCTTGTATAGTTGTTCTCAATTAGCCATCACTTTTATTTAGGCACCATTTCAAAGACGAAAAGGATGAGTTATCTTCACATGAGAAAAAGTTAGTTTCACATTGTCAATCAAACAAAATAGTTGAAAAGAAAGTGTTTTGGTCGACGAATAATGTAAAAAAGTTATCTGGAACAACACAAATGAATCTAACTTTGTTTTTCTGGCGGAAAGATACCTGTTTTGCAACTAATCTAACTGTGCTCTGTCATTGCCACCCCGAAGCGTATTCTCGGAACAAGTATGAGTAATCAGTATGTCAAATGACTAGGTTACCTGTTGTTTTCTTCTCAGATCAACCTGCTATCTTTTATCAGACAATCTCTACAAATGAACAGTTTTTTCTCAGTGTGAGCTGATAGACAGCACATGGGGTAATCAAGCTGGTGAGAAGATTGCATTTTGATCTGTGTCAAGAGACCTCTATTCACCCTTGCAGCAAATTCTCAGCAACTCTGTCTTGTGATAGCTGTTAAAGCTGTGAGAGAGCTCAGGAGAAATGTGCAGAAAAAACAGCTCTCACCATGTAATACCCAGTCCAACTTCTAATTTCCTGAGCCAATGTTACCCACCAGTTCTTGGCCTCAGAGTGCACCTGATAAAAGTTAGGGTGGGTTTGAAAATAATGTGAAAAAGCTGTGTCTAACTAGGCCATGGAAACTTTAACACCATTCATTTATAGAGCTTTACTGGAGAAAATACCCTCACTTGGTCCACCAAGAAGTTACTTAAGTCCCTTAAAGAGGAATACTTCACAGTATTTAAATATAAGAACTATAGCTGCTTTTGCAGCATAGCTATATAAGATTATGGATAAAGCTCACTATATCATGCGAACATTTAATAATAGATGACTTTACACAGTCACATGTTATGACTCAGTCATTGCCAACAAAAATATGGTCAACATTTTTTAAATCTAATGTTTTATGTAACTGTTTTACATTGTAAGAATTATTATTCTTGGTAAGATTAGACAAGACAATTATTCTGAATAAATTAATTAATGAAACGAGGAATTGGAAGTGTACTATTATGCAAAGCAACAATGCAAATTTATTCTAGAAAATATGTGCTTTTTGTAACATTTGGTTCAACTTAAGTTGACGAATCTTTTTGTATACAAAAGGTTAAAATGATCAAACATTACATTTTAAAAAGTGTATTAATATCTAAAACCTAACATATTTAGTTGTTTTAACTGCTTGAGATGGATATTTGATTGAAGACAAAATTGGGAGATCGGTTTAGCAACAACACCTGTTTGCAGTATGGAACCCACTTTATTAAGAATTCAAACATTTTTGTGCGCAATAACTATGAACTATTAATAGAATGTTCATGAATCATACCTTGTAATAGTAACATTTGACAGTTCTTTGCACACAATAGCTGCTTAAATCTGTGCAGTGGTTCACTAAAAGGTCTTTTGACAGAATGTTATAGGTTCACAGCAGCAGTTTCTGAAAGGAATGATCACTCAACTTCAGACCTTTTACCTCCTTAACTCATGACAAAATGACAAAAGAACAGCACACCACTGTGAATGAAACAGCTTTTCAAGTTAATTTCCAATTAAAATGGGTCCCTAGTCACATAGAGGGCTCTGCATATCAAAACGCTGTGGTCTCTAAATCCATTCAAATCCATCTATTTCCATTCCAGCTTTATCCTATTCAAGGTCACAGGGGGCTACTTATCCCAGATGTCATGGGATGTGAGGTGAGGTATACCCAACTTATATGTATGGACATCATATCTTAACCATTTACCTTTATTTAACTGGGAAAACACTGTAAGATTTCCATTATTGTTTTCAAGAGTGAAAAACAGAAAATGCATTAATCACCAGTAACAATACATGCACAATAAAAACAGAAATGTTTACAAAAGAAATTCTGCATATAAATATAATCAAGTTTTACTTTTGTAATGCCAATGATAAATAGAAAGGAATGCATTCATTTTCAAGACTTTTTTAAAATAAAAAAGAGAGATTAAAACGTACAATGACATTGCATTCAGGGTTATTTTGTTTGTACTTTTTCTTTTATTTGTTTAACTTTCAGTCCATAGTTTTCCTTTTGAAATCATCACTGCCTTTCTTGACATCATAGGCTACAGAGCTGGGGCATTATACCCCCCCCCCCCCCCCCCCCCCCCCCACACACACACACACACACACACACACACACACACACACACACACACACACACACACACACACACACACACACACACTGCCGCCGCCACCAAGAAGAAAAGAAAAAAACAGAAAGTACTGTACAATCGACAGACTAGACCAGATCTCCCTGACAAAGACTGTCTGACTGCAACCTTCAGGTGGGCAACATTGTGCTATGGTAGACTACGTGGTGAACATGAATAATTTACACATAACTGAACAAATGCTCGGAGGATGGAGAATTTATATTATGTTCTTACATCGGGAATTAGTAAGTAAGTAAGGAGGAACTTAAGGTTTTAATTGTTGCTACTCCGGTCTGTTTGAAAGGAGCACACAATGTAGCAGCTAGGGTAGCAGCACGCTAGTAGCTACTGGCATCTTGAAAAGCCTCTAAGCTTCATAACTTTCGCAAGTTTCAGCCTGTATCGGTCTTTATAGATGTGACGGGATCATAACATCAGTAGTGTAGCCTATCTTCAAAAATAACTTGAAAAACAATTCCTTTTAACTCTTATATAAAAAGTTGCTACCACTGAAGCTGCTTTATTGTAGGCTTAAGTAGTGTAAAAAAATGAATTTGGATGAAAAACTAATTAACTAGAGTCGATAAAGTCCCAACTATCGACCTTCTCTCCTGCTGATAAAATGAGGAGGCTACTGTTAGTGCATGACTGCCCTCTGCTGGTAACCTGTACTCCAACAACCAGCCTGAAACAAATGGTTTGTTCACACCTCACACTTACTAAACACACTTCATGTATCGTTCATGCATTTCTGTTCTACTTTTTTGTGTACACCATTAAAATCTGATTATTTAGTACTTTTGAAAACATGGGAGAAGATCAGTTAGTATTACATCTGGAAATAAAACTTAAACTATTGCTTATGTCAGATGGGTTTCGGAGGTTACAGCGCTTATCTTTGGGGGAATCAGTTGGTTTCTGTTGGCCAGACTGTGTCATCAAATGATACTGTGCTTCTTCCTGTCATCGTCTGAAGTTATCTCTAGGGAGGCAAGAATGGGCAGTTTACAAGGCTAAATGGGGACAGCATGTTGTCATAGTGAAACTCCACATCAACAAACCCTGACAACACCAGCATGACTCTTTCTGTGAAATATGTCTGTTGACATCATCTGATGAGTTGCTTAAACGTGATGGTGTCACAGCGATGAAATGATGTGTGACTTTTCCATGTATCCTAATAAGTAGAAAGGAGGGGCTGCTTGTGTAGCGAAGGCTGGTTGACAATTTGCAACTTAATGTGAATGAACCCCGAGGAAATATCAGTCACTTATGTTTAAATACTTAAGTGTTGCGACAGGATGTGGTGGTTTTGTGGTGTCTTACACTGTCTCTTGAAGAATATTGCGCAACATTTGCTTTACCAGCCACACCTTTCCACGCCCCCATAACAAGGGGTAGTTACATCTAAGCCAGGCTTAAAGCTTTAAGTTCGTTGCCAGTAGCTATGTAGCAAATTATCTCCAGGGCAGCTCAAGTATCAGACCTCATAGAGACATGTTGTGGACAATATTTTTAATTCTTAATGGGCTGCTTATAACAATGCTCTTTTATTCCTCTCGCTCAAGGTAAAACTTTTATTAATTTCTTGAAAAGTTACATTTTTTAATTTTGAATAGGTTTGTACAACATTTTTATGTGTCTGAATTGTTTTTTTGTTTACTACAAAATGTGTAGAAGTTTAATGTACCGTTTTTTTTTTTTTTTTTTTTTTTTTTTTTTTCTAAAGCTAAATGTACTTAATTTGTTATTTATTAACTACTATGATTTGGTACTTTGTAGCATGACATTTCATTCATGAAGTGAAAACATTACATTTAACTCGCCATTCTAAGTATAAAGTTTTGTTTTTAAAAATATAATTAATTGAAACTCCTACTTCAGTTTGGTTTTCACACTGGGCTACACTTTGCATAGTTTCCGTTTAATCGTGATAAAGAAGCTGCTGTTGCAAGGCTTCATGTTAACTTCAAACCTGTTTGGTGAGATTATTGAATGTGTGAAATGTACACATGCAAAGTGTCACACTGTCATTTGAATAAATTCCTCTGTGATTAACAGACAGAAAAATGAGCCACCTCTGGACAAAGGGTTCATTCCATGGTTGGGACATGCTCTTGAATTTGGAAAAGATGCTGCAAAATTTTTGGCCTACATGAAAGAAAAACATGGAGATATCTTCACCGTAAGTGATAATAACTTTACATTTTTGACTCTTCTTAAAAAGGATTATCCTCATGTGATGAAAAAGATAAATAGGTTTTCTTTAAAGCTTAGTAAAGATACATTTTAATGAAAGCTGAAGTTGAAATCACTTACTTTAAACCACTACAACGATGTTGCTGCAGGTTTGCGTTGCTGGTCACTATGTGACAGTGCTGTTGGACCCAAACTCCTTTGATAGCGTGCTGGATGACACGGTCTGTTTGGATTTCGCTCGCATCAGAGGCCAACTCATAGAAAGGATCTTCGGTCTGCCACTGCCAGGCATCGAGCCCAGTTCAGAGAGAAGATGGATGAAAGAGTAATGAATACGTCCTTTAAACAGCCTGTTCACTAAATGAAGTTTTAATGAGAAATGCAAATTCTCACTACTATATTTAATTTGTATTCTTTAGGCATTTTCAAGGTTTCGGTCTCTGGAAACTCAGCAGCTGCATGAACGTTCACCTCCGCAGCCTGCTCCTCAATAACCACAATGTCTGCAGCCCCGCAGGGTGGACACAGGATGGCCTTTTTAGCCTCTGCTACAGTCTTCTTTTCAAGTAACAGCATTTCAACCCTTGCAAGATATTGTAGATCCGTTTTTTAAATAAGGAAAACATATTGTCATCGTCTATACTGCAAAGATTAACAGGATTATTTTCTTCACAGGGCTGGTTATCTCACATTGTTTGAGAGGAGAGAAAATGCTGCTGCCGTCTACAAGGAGTTCCGCAAGTTTGATGATCTTCTCACCAAACTGGCTCGCTGCTCCCTGAAGCGAGGTAAGCTACGCTGCAGGAAATTATTATTATCTGCTTTTAATATGTAGTCTCATTGTAGATTTATACAAATAGCTTAGTGAGCTGTATTTATATGTATGCTGGTTTGATAACAGGGGAAAGAAAAATAGTCAACACATCCCGGGAGCAATTATGGGAGCTGCTGTCCCCCAACTGGCTGAACGGAGGGTCAGAGTCTAATTCCTGGCAGCAGAGCTACCATCACTTTCTGCAGAAGGAGGGAATAGATGCAGAGATGCAGAAAAAAGCTCTGCTGTTACAGCTATGGACCACACAGGTGGGAGTTGTTTTACTGTCAATCTAACAGAAATCAAAAACATACACACACATGCAAGGCCTCTCTTTGATACCAACATAATTAAACTTAGACTTTCTCCACATCCCCGTGACAACATGTTCAGTAGTGCAGAACTGACTGACAATGAATTCCTCACGGGCATGTTACTCAGAGCTACCTGCCTCAACCTGTAACTCAGAGCAGGTTGCCAGTTTTGACCATGTGAATCGATTTCCATGTCAGTTTATTTTGCTTTATGATCAGCATTTACACCCGTTAAAGGAGAATTGGATTTGCTGCTTTATACAGCATGCATAGGAATGGTATGCGATAGGAAATACTTTCTCTGAAAGCTTTAATGCAAATTCTCACAAAGGTGTTAAACTTGTGCTAGAGATGGGTTTTATGGCTCTTTGAAAGGAGCAGTTCATTCTAAAGAACCGTTTAAAAGACTGGCTCATTTTTATTTTTTTTTAACTCATTATTTTTCCTTTTAGAATTTAATCAACAATGAATACAAAATGTCAGCACATTTGAAGGCACAGGCGCATAAAAAAAGGGCGATAACCCAAAGCGTGTCCATAAATTCAGTGAGCAGGAACCCTTTTTTGAATTTGTGGACAGAATTTAATCAACAGTAACTAATCTTTAGCAAGTAAATAATAACTGATGGCAATTTATAAGCCAAAATGAATGTGGACCAGAATAATTAATACACACCCCATTAATATAAACTTGTTTGGTGGGAAATATTCTGAATTATTGGTCATAATTTTTATTTGGCATGTGTTTGTAAGTGTTTTATGAGGTGGCTCCATATCCCCAAGCTTTGACAGTGAGACCAATATTTTGGATTTTTACTCACCAAAACAAAAACTAAGCTGGCTACAACTAACTTCCATGCAAAACAACTTAACTCCAAATATTTTTCACACAAGAGCATTTTAGTAATGCAAAATAATGATAATAATAATAAAAAAAACTCAGACTAGTAAGAATAAAGGGTGATGAAACGATATATGTAGCTACTGTATATAAAATCTTCTATAGGGGATTTTATTTTAAAAATGTAGGAAAAATATAGTAATACAGCAAAAATATAAATAGAATAAATCTGAGCAACATCATGTAAATCTCAATAAATATTTTGGAATACAGTTCCCAGACAACACTTTCTGCCCATAGATGCGTTTGTATGAATAAAGCCTGTTGGACATCAGACTGTCATGATGAGGTCCGATTCTTACTGTTCATTTAAAAGAGCCGTTCAGAAGAATCGATTCATTTATCATGGCCACATCTCTAACTTGTGCATATGTCAACAAAAAAAGAAAAGAAAAGAAAAAAAAAAAAAAAAAAAAAAAAAAAAAAAAAAAAAAAAAAAAAAAAAAAAAAAAAAAAAACTATGTTGGAGCTTTCTTTAGTGTAGTCCAAAACTTAAGTTCAGATTAATAAATAACTGTAGCTGCACATCTGAAGCCTTGTTCAAATATTATTTAGTTTCATTTGACTACAGAGTTGGAGGTTTCCTTTATAAGTAATATTGACACAGGTGTGAGTGCAGAATAGTTGCTCTCCTGTTCAGGCAAGTCAGCATGGTGTCATTGCTGTAAGCTGAGCTACCAGATGGTGGAGAAAGCGAGCTGCGTTGTGTCTGCAGCTGAGCTTTTTCTATGTAACATTTTATCTGCACCAGTTTCAGCCCTGTTTTAACCTGCCGGTCTCACTGCAACAGTGATTGTTCATTCTGCTTGTCTAGGGAAACACTGCCAGTCTCCAAGTATGTGTGTGCATTATCATGTCTGCCGGGTTATTGGAGCATACATTCCCAGCCTTAGTTGAAAACTGGAGCACTGCTGCAGAGAACAGAGGGATTAGATTTGAGACTATCGAGAGGTGCCAGAGGGAATGTGGCTTATATATGTGTTACAGGGAGACTGATGTATTTCTGGGGGAAGTGTAATGGTGGGATTTCACTAAAGCCACCTTCATCATCACGAGTCTTGCACATGCTAGGGGTTGCAGAGCGTTTCCCATTTGCAAAAAACAATCAATGTTATTGACTGCAACATACTGCACATAGGCTGATGTGAGTTTATTTGTTATTTACATCATAGGAGAGACTGTGATTTAATGTGCAGTGATGTTTGCACCCCCACCTTCCTGCAGACACACACATGTATTTTAATCTAAATAGAGCCCCTCTTCGTACTGAGATTTACTATCACTGTCAATTCTGCATATATCGTTTCTGCTGTTTAGCTCAGCCTAGCATTTAGGGTGTGAATGAGGGGAAACAGCGATCCTGCTTAAATAGCAGAAACTACCCACTATATCACAAATGCATTCTATCCATATTAAAGCTTAAGAATAAAATCAACACTGCAGAAACTATATATTTAGCGTATTCACAGCAGACCAACAGTTGCCAGCAGCCTTCTCATCTAACACTCTAATTATACTGCATGAAATGGCCAATCTTTTCCTTTACTAATCCCCACCCTGCAGCTGTTGGGGAAGCCAGACTCAGATCATTATCTAATGCATTAAATCTAGTGATCCGAAGACCTTAAGAGGGTAGAAAGACAATGCAATGTACCTCTGGTCGCTTTTGGGCGTTTGGCCTGGCTGTCAGCAGAGAGCTGACCTGAGAGGAGCAGAGGTAAGATGAACAGCTCCCTTAACTCACAGCAATTACCGTCTGACAGGCTCAGGTGTCTCTTCCAATGAGGCTGACAGCCGTTTCTATGAAGTGTGGACTGATTTCTTGACTTGTCCTATCGGCTATATTCACACAGCAGCAGTACAGAGAAACCAAACGTTTTACATTTGGAACATTCTCAAAAGTTAATGATGAGGAATATCTTTACTTGAAGCGCACCCTGTACACTTCTATGAACTAATGATTGAATCAGAGCAGGTTTTCAGACTTGAAGCTTATATAAAAGTTTGTGTGTGCGCTGTTTGATGTTCTTTCCCTTCAGTGTAATGCTGGACCTGCTGCCTTTTGGGTCCTCGGCTTCCTGCTCACTCACCCTGAGGCCATGGAGGCGGTTCAGTCAGAGATCAGAAGCGTTTCCACTCTCCAGGATACTTCCCTGCAGCATCCCCTCACCAGTCCACTGGAAGCACACAGCACACCTGTGCTCGGTATGGAACAGCTGCTTGCAGCCTTTCTGTTATTCACCTGTGCTCTTATATCTTGGGCTTTAACCACTTCACTGAGATGGAAACAATGGCTCATCTACCTTGTTGAAAGAATAATTAAATAAAAAAGCAACGTGTACTAATAAATGACAACAGCAACTCATATTTAAACGATTAGATCTTGATTTTCTTTAAGTTTGCCTACATATTTACAGCTCTCCAAATGATTATGAACTTAATGAACTGTTGGTTAACATGGCGATGACAACCATCCGATGTCTTGAACGCTCCTGTTCTTTCCTTTCTGCAGACAGCGTTCTGAGTGAAACGCTACGACTCACAGCTGCAGTGATGATCAACAGAGAAGTGGTTCAGGAAAAAACCCTCCGCATGGCCAATGGACAGGAATACCACCTTAGACAAGGGGACAGAGTGTGTCTATTCCCCTTCCTCAGCCCTCAAATGGACCCACAAATACACAAAGACCCCCAGGTACTTAAGGTGCACCCCTAAAGTGGACTACACTAGAGCTAGATGAGTGTATCTGACCAAAGACATGTGATAGAAGCTGATTAGTGCCTGCTGGGACTAGCAGTTACGTGAGATCATTTATCTAAGTTTACATTGCTTGTCTTCAGTGGTTAGTGAATAATTACACATTATTCCTAACAGAAGGTATGGAGCAGGAGGCGCATGATCAGACTTGTTAGCAACATTTTACCATGTACACACACCTAAATTATGCCAATATGCTTTGTCTCCTTAACAGATGTTCAAGTATGATCGTTTCCTAAAAGAAGATAAGACTGTGAAGGACAAATTCTACAAGGATGGAAAAGAAATGAAGTACTATAACATGCCTTGGGGTGGAGGGAGGAACATCTGCGTTGGCAAGGAGTTTGCTGTTATAGCTATTAAACAGTGAGTTTAAAAAAATCTACTTTTTTTGCTATTTATCTCCATTAAGCATCATAGATTTTAAAAAATGATGCATTTGTGATCAAAGAGTTTCTCCCAAATTACCGGATGAGCCAATCCATCTTTGCTTAATATTCCCCGTTTATCATTTCAGCCTCGCTTTCATGTTCTCTCTCATCTTTAGCAACAAGTGTAAAATAGTAATTGCTGAAACTCTATTAAAGAACTGAATTAAAGAGACTGAGTACAGTAAGCTGGGAGAGCTTTTCTGTGTCAGGCAAAGGTTAAAGGTCAGTTTGTGTAATCAACACTCAAAAATCAGGATGCTACTTAATAGTAACATGTTGGCTTTGGGAATCTGTGGCTCATTCTTGCCGTTTTTCTTCTTTTTATTGAAAAAAAAAAGTTAGTTGATGTAGTTGTACTTGTATGAATATTATCTAATTAGTTATGCTGTTTACTGAGTGGCTTGTCAGTTTTGTTTTTGTCTTGTACCCCTGTAGGTTTGTGTTTTTGCTCTTGACCCATCTCGATCTGGAGCTGTGCGACCCTGAGGCTAAACTTCCACCAGTTAATCCCAGTCGCTACGGCTTTGGGATGCTCCAGCCTGATGGAGATCTGCAGGTCAGATTCAGACTGAAGAAAATGTGGCATGAAGTGCAATATGTAAAGTCACCATGAAATACATTGACCTTTTTGTTCATGTACTGCAGCATTATTTATTGTATTTTATATTTAACTATTGTATCTATAAATTGTAATTAACCTTTTTGATTTTTTAAATATCTTTGTTGAAAATATAACTAATATGTAAAATTGTATTTTTAATAATAAAAAAAAAAAAAAAAAAAGTCTTACTGGAATTTATTATTTTTGCAAAGCTTTTATCCTTGAATTTAGCAGTTGTTTTTTATTACATGGAAATTAGTCTGCATTTCCATATGTCGCAGATTTTTCAGTAGGAAAGATGACAGGTGCAATTTAAAGAACTTTTAAAAAGCTAATTAAACTCTGTGCAGAAAAAAAAAACAATTGGAAATACATGATTATTCAGTTGGAGTAATTTTGACACAGAACATGCCTGAGGGTCATTTTAATACAGAACCTGAGGCTATTGTAGGCTATCAGATTATAACATGTTCACATTGTTAAATTTCATTCCACCTAATTATTATTCACAGTGCAACATTAGAATATCAGTCAAAATCACTTTTCTTTAAAAATCAAATTGGAGTTGACATCGTTGGCACTGTTGTCTCACAACAAGGAGCTTCTCAATTTGAACCTCACCTGAGGCCTTTCTGGGTGGAGTTTTTCTCTCCATGCATGTTGGAGTTCTGTCTGGATGCTCAGGTTTTGTAACCTGACTCCCGCCACCTGGTATTTGCAATACCATCTGGGGAGGGAGTTAACCCGATGTCATTTCAAATTAGTCTTTTTTTTCTAAAACTCTTGCATGTGATTGGATAGAAGATCTGTCCGTCATCTTGACTGACACGCTACTTCAGCCACTCACGTTGAACCGAATGACGCAACCCGTGACGCAACTCAGAGCGACACCAGAGCCACCACGCATAGAGGATCGAGTTATCAAAACATGTTATCAAGCTCAAAAAGCTTCAGTCAAACAACATGGCGGCGGCGGCGACAGCTAGTACGAGCGGTGTACAGTCTGTGAACGACTTTTGTCGAATGTGCAAAGAAAACACTGAAATAACTGACTGACTACACTGCTGTCGCCTGTGCTTCTACATCACATCCGGCCAAAACGCCGCCCATCCTTCAAAAGTCCCACCCGCGATTAGTGATTGGCTCCTATTATTCTCTAACCAGACGAAATCACCTATAACTGTCGCCTTACTCAGATGGAGTGCGTGAGGAAAGGGAACGCCCCCGCGTGTACTTGTTGAACGCACCCAGATGATGTAAATCAGGTTACAGGTTTTGTCCCACAGTCTACAAACACACATGTTAGGCTGACTGGAGATTGAAGGAGTTTGTGCATGCATGGTTGTTTCATGTTTTCTTTGAGTTGGTCCTGTGGTAGACTGGGGACCTGCAACCTGTCACAGCATCCTGGTCCCATGGGATGCTGCCTGCAGAAGTAAGTGTAATATGTAAAAATACATATTTCCACAAACCTGAAAACACTTCAGTCACTGTAGCTCTTTCTTCTATCTGAACCTGTTACCGATCTTACCAAAAAAGTAACTTATCGCTTTATGGACAGGGTCTGACCCCCTTCAGGGTGAGAGGAGTGAACTCAGTAGGGTTAAAATATTCCATTTAGAGATTGTTACAGCAGTAAAACACAATGCTCTCATACAACAGTAACTAATAATTTATAAGCTACATTTCTGGGGCCATATCTCTGCCTCTGATGATAAAAGCACTTTTGACTTTTATGTTTGTATTTTTATTTTCTACATTCTATAAAAAACTTTAAAGATCTTTATGTTTATGTCTGCCTTTTTGACAAAAAGGGACATGGATCCTTCCACTTAAACGAATGTGCTGATGTAAATGTGTAGCCTATTAAGACTAAATGCTTTTCTATAATCGCTGATATTGGTTCGATAAAGACATTAGATCATATACTGTAGTCTAAATAGTTTGATGGTTTCACGTAATCGCCCAGTACCCAGCAGCCAGTGTGTTTACAGCGTCAGGACGCGGAGCAGAAGGAGTTAAACAGATGTGGAAAGGAGCGCGGAGCTGCCATGGATCCACCTTCACCGAGACGCGGCGCCTCCTCACACAGCTGACCGGGAACACAGGTAGTCTGTCCGAATGAGCTGTCGGCGTACTTGTTGATCATCGAGGGGAAACTGTGCTGCGATATGCGGAGCAGGAAACCGGGGGGTAGACCGTAGATCGTGTTGAAGATTTCTCTGCCATGTCGGAGGCAGAGGAGAAGGAAATGGGTTAAACCCTGGCAATAGTAGCCTAACAATATCGACGCCTCCTGTTTTTAAACGCTTCATCTTCGTTTATGGCAGCGGATTGATCGTTCACAGAGCGATACGTGCTGGTCTGATTCAGTACAGGATGACAACAACCCACCACGGTATTTTTAAGCTTATTTCTATGTCTGGACTTTAAATTATATGCAAGCTGTCAACTGTAATAGCTTCTGAATGTAGAAGCTTTCTGCATTCAAGCTGCACCAATATGGAGCGTTGATTTCATGAAAATAGGAGAAAGGTTTATCGACAACATTGCACTTTAAGATGATTACATCCCAGCTTGTTGCCACCCTCTTCGTATCTACCCAGAACAGAAATAGAGAGGAAGGAGTGATGTTTGTTTAATGCTTAACTATTTTATTTAAACCTAGACCAACACGAGGGTGGAGGCTCCTTAAAATATATCTTTTTCTTTAAGGTGTTTCCTGCATCATGTTCTCAAGTCGACAATGTTTTCAACGCACTCATTGTAAATCTTTATCTCGCAGGCGCATTGATTCACATCTTGACATAGTCTTCAGGCCTAATTGTGTTTGTGAAGTGTTAGAAACTTTATGTGACGGTGATCAACGATCACATCTTCAGGCCCGATGTGTTTGTTGGGCTCTCACTCTCAAACGGACATAAACACACGGTGCAGTCTAAACCTGGTGCCACGTCTACCGACCTAAAAGAATGAGAAAATGTTAGACTTCGTCATTCTTTCATGAAAAGACGTGCTTTTGTCAGTCTTCCTCCCCAAGGGTAATTATTGAGGGAGAGAACAGCGCTTGCAGCGTGTTTCAGCACCACTGGACTAGACAGCGCTCACTTTGCACCGCGCTCATCTGGCGTCCTGCGTCCCACCCACAGCACTGCATGGGCGTCAAAAAGAGCAACACATTCAGATGTACTGTGCTCTCAATCATGAAATATTAAAAAGAAGTCCTTTATTTTATCATTAAGAGTTCTCACCAAAAAATTAAGTTCTTGTGGGTTTTTTTTTTTAGTTTCAACAATGTTTCTTGTTTAGACTCTGACCAATCAAGATGAGGATTATTTAGCCAAGTTCCCTAATTTGAGATCATTAAACTTTTTGGCTCTTAAATTCCTCTGTTTTTGTGCAAATCAGGTGCTGTCAGTCAAACCTTACAGCTCTGTGTTTAATGCCAGTCTAGGTTTGGAGGAAATATTTTAAATGTGGTTTCTCTGTTGCTGCTGTAGATTGAAGCAATTCAAAATAAGCCAGGCCTGTGTTTCTTGCATTGATAATATGTGTGAGTCATCTGAATAACCCCCATCTAGTCACAAAGGCTTTGCAGTTAATTCAGGATTGGAAAAAGAGAAAATCCCAATTATTCTAAAGCAGCAATCACTAGTGAAATGGTTTGATGTAAACAGAATATATTTAATCCAAAGCTTATTTTTCTACCCAGGAACACTTTAAAGAGGTGATTTTTAAATGTGTTCTTCAGGATCCTGCCAATCTGTGCTTGTTTTTCATGCATCAGTCTTATCACAGGAAGCTAGGGAGAGTAAGAATAAAATAAAATAAAATAAAATAAAATACTTGAAAGTAGCAGTTTGAGCTGTTTTGTCAATGAGCATTTTCCCTACTCTTTTAAGTTGTTATTTGAAGAAGGAGGCTGAAAAATCTAAAGGTTATTTTAAAAAATTAAGCAAAAATTGGGTAATATGAGATGATTATGATATCTTTTGTGATTTTTTTTCTAATTGCATTAATTATAGGCACCATGAGAAGATCTTGATTGTAAAGTTTGATACCTCTGCTTGAGATCAGAGCAATGAGCTGATGACTCATGCTACTCTGAGAATTTAGGGGAAAATGCTAGAATACTAATGTTTTTTTTATTGTTGTTATTATCTATGATTCTAGATACCATAATGAAAGAGAAGAGGGTTATCTGTCCATAGCCCTGGCTGTTTGAACGCTTCCTCAGCTCAAAGTCATCATGGAAAAATCCTTGGAGTTGAACAAAGCTGGCTCCCGGTCAACATCATCACTGCCACCTGAACCAGTTGACATCATCCGCAGCAAATCCTGCTATCGCCGAGTCAGGCTAAATGTTGGGGGTCTCCCACATGAGGTCTTGTGGCGAACATTGGACCGGCTACCACGAACACGTTTGGGAAAGTTGAGAGATTGCAATTCTCATGAATCTTTGATGGAGGTGTGCGATGACTACAACCTTGAGGAGAATGAGTACTTTTTTGACCGACATCCAGGGGCGTTCACATCAATTCTGAATTTTTACCGCACGGGCAAGCTGCACATGATGGAAGAAATGTGTGCCCTGTCATTCAGTCAAGAACTTGACTACTGGGGCATTGATGAGATATATCTGGAGTCATGTTGCCAGGCAAGGTACCACCAGAAAAAGGAGCAAATGAATGAGGAGCTCAAAAGAGAGGCTGACAATTTAAAAGACAGAGAGGGGGAAGAATTTGACAACACTTGCTGTGCAGAAAAACGAAAGAAGCTTTGGGATCTCCTGGAAAAGCCGAGCTCATCTGTTGCAGCAAAGGTAATTGCCATGGGATGCCGGGTGTGAGCTGAGCGTGTAATTGATTGAAACATTTCTCTCAGCCTGATGCTAATATGGGCTTTAAGTACAGGTTGCTGAATTATGGAAGAGAACAAATAATTAGCATGTAAACATAAGTTCCACTTCTTGTTTTCCTTCTTTTATTTGATTTTCAGCTTTGGTCTTATCAAACAAAACTACACCAGAACTTTTTTACCTCTATGGGTTGCTTTGTTTCCAGTTTTTATTTTTTTTTTCAAATACGTAAAGTTTGAGCAGCAACTGGTTACATGTTTAGCTACAGTGCAGAAATGCATGATTCACACGTTTCTGGATCTGCTGCTTCACTTTGCTTGGTTAGCTTGGGTTGGGAAGGTTGGAATTGGTTAACTTTTCAAGTAGCAGCACAGGCCATGCTGGTGAAATTGCTTGACCAATTGCACACCCGATTTCATGATTGATTGACTGAATTTTAGAGATCAAGCCTCCCCACTGTTGAGTGTTAAAGGTGCAGTATGTAACAAAATCAAAGTTCAATGACAGGAAAATTTTATATATAATTCAAAACTATGTTTCTATTAATGTGTATTTGCTGCACTAGAATAGCTGTTTTATGTTTATTTTCTTAGAATTAGCCATTTACAGTGGGTAGGGAAAGTATGCAGACCCCTTTAAACTTTTCACTCTTTAATTGCAGCCATTTGCTAAAATCTAAAAAGTTCATTTTATTTCTCATTAATGTACACTCAGCATCCCATCTTGACAGAAAAAACAGAAATGTAGAATTTTTTGCAAATCTATTAAAAATGGAAAAAACTGAAATATTACAGTACATGGTCAAAAGTTTTCAGACCCTTTACAGTGACACTTGTATTTAACTCATATGATGTCCATTTCTTCTGATTCCCCTTGAGATGGTTCTACTCCTTCATTGGAGTCCAGCTGTGTTTAATTAAACTGATTGGACTTGATTAGGAAAGGCACACACCTGTCTATATAAGACCTTAAAGCTCACAGATGTCAGAGCAAATGAGAATCATGAGGTCGAAGGAACTGTCCAAGGAGCTCAGAGACAGAATTCTGGCGAGGCACAGATCTGGACAAGGTTACAAAATAATTTCTGCAGCACTGAAGGTTCCTAAGAGCACAGTGGCCTCCATAATTCTTAAATGGAAGAATTTTGGATGACCAGAACTCTTCCTAGACCCGGCAAGACATATGAAAGCCTACATGCAGTTTGCCAAAAAAACACATGAAGGACTCCCAGACTGTGAGAAATAAGATTCTCTGGTCTGATAAGACCAAGACTGAACTTTTTGGAGTTAATTCTAAGTGGTGTGTGGAGAAAACCAGGCACTGTTCATCACCTGCCCAATACGAACAGTGAAACATGGTGGTGGCAGCATCATGCAATGGGGGTGTTTTTCAGCTGCAGGGACAGGATGACTGGTTGAAGTAGAAGGAAAGATGAATGCAGGTAAGTTCAGAGAGATCCTGGAAGAAAACCTCTTCCAGAGTGTTCAGGACCTCAGACTGGGTTGAAGGTTCACCTTCCAACAAGACAATGACCCTCAGCACACAGCTAAAACAGCAAAGGAGTAGCTTCAGAACAACTCTGGGACCATTCTTGACTGGCCCAGCCAGAGCCCTGACTTAAACCCAATAGGGGATTATCACGCTTCCGTGTTCCAGTTTCTGGAACTTGAAACATTTAGCCGCTTCCACTTCCGGGCCAGTTCAATGTCCCTGCTCTGTTCCACTTCGTAAATTGAATAAACGCCAACCCTACTTAAATTTTCATGGATTCCCGGCTGAAGTGATACTAAGGAAGAAGTGGATCAAAGCGATTCGCCGGAGTGAAGGGCCGAACTTTATAATAAAACAACATAACACGTTTGTTTGTAGCAGGCACTTCAATGATGCAGACGACACCGCTAGCGTTAGCAGGCTAGCATTAGCAGGCTAGTGTTTACTGATGTGCCTAACTTTTTGCGTCTTAAAACACACAAGCATCTGAAAATTGGGTCTGTATCCTCCCGTTTCCAGTGGAACAACTGGTGTTTATCCGATTTACAAAGTGGAACAGAGCAGGGACATTGGATTCAGCTATTGTTGAAATGGCCCGGAAGAGGAAACGCCTAGATTCCGGAAAGTTCCGGAAAGCGTGATAATCCCCTATTGAGCATCTCTGGAGAGACCTAAAAATGGCTGTCCACCACCGTTCACCATCCAACCTGACAGAACTGGAGATGATCTGCAAGGAGGAATGGCAGAAGATCCCCAAATCCAGGTGTGAAAACTTGTTGCATCATTCCCAAGAACACTCATGGCTGTACAAGCTCAAAAGGATGCTTTTATTCAGTACTGAGCAAAGAGTCTGAATACTTATGACTATGTGATATTTCAGTTGTTCCTTTTTAATAACTTTTTCTACATTTCTGTTTCATCTGTCAAGAGTGTACAATAAGGAGAAATGAAATTAACTTTTTGATTTTGGCAAATGGCTGCAATAAAACAAACAGTGAAAAGTTTAAAGGGGTCTGAATACTTTCTGTACCCACTGTATATCTGCTTGTTGGGGGTCAACATACTGCACATGAAGGCTGCCATATTTGTGTCACCATTTTTGCTACAGCGTTTATAAATGGATAAAATGTGTGATGTGAGAACCCTCTGAAATTTGAAACTGCTGTACCAGCTTTGTTTAATGCGAGTTAGAGAACTGTTTGGAATAAGTGATGCCTTAAGCAGGGGTGGATCTACAGGGGGGCAAGGGGGGACAACTGCCCCCCTGCCTCAAAATCTTGCCCCCCAGCTGCCCCCTCTGCATAAATCACTGGCATAATCAGTTTGTCCAGTGATGAAAATCATACTTGTAAAAACTGTTTGGATGTCCAAAAGCCTCTTACTGCATTCAAATCATTGGCCGAGCCAGAAATTTTCCACTGGGGTGGCCAGGGGGAAGCCATTACTCACATAGAGGTGGTCATAAGTAGATAACTCAGAGTGCATGTTTATATATATTCTATATACATCCAACTGTATGGGGTAGTTTGTGTCTAAAATAAGAAGGGAAAGTGCAGTCAACAACTAATTTCATAATCGACTAATCATTTATTGTCTTAAAGCTTTGTTTTTCCTCTCAAAATTGCCACTGTACTTTCCACTACCTTGTCCGCCTTTCTATCTGGTCATCTTTTCTTGAATTGCATACTGGCATCAATTAAAGGCCTTTTCACACCGGGACCGATGTGAATAAACGGCACGAAATTGCGAATAATTCGGAGGAGAAATATTGACGTTTTTGTCTATACACACCTGCTCCGACGCGAAATTACGAAGATGCAAGAACAAACTCGCATTTGTTATTCCAGAGGAATATGAGCACATGCAGCAATGACGGAGGGAGAGGCGGCTGCAGGGAAATTCCTGGATGCTGAAAACAGCTGATCTCACTGTGAAGATGCCAGATGAGGATTTTAAATACAACACATGTAGCTAATAACCTCAAATGGCTACAAAATGTAGGGAAAACACTGCTTCTTCAGCTGTGACACCCCCCCCCCCCCCCCCCCCGCTTGCCAAACAAGAGTGCTGCGACACGAAGGTGATAACACCCTAGCCATAATGATGCAGTAGCAGCGACCAAGCGACACGTCTCTCTTTTTCCTTTCTCTTTTTGCTGGCAACCAGCTCTGTGACGGTCAGAGCACCTTCTCTGATTGGTGGATTGTGTATGTCGGATGCAAATATTAAGAAAATCGACCTCGGTTAGAAAAAATAAACATCGCAAAATCGCAAGACGGAATTTTGTCACTGATGTGAACGCTCCCGTTGACTTAATATTAATTGATTAAAGCTTTTGCCATGCGAATCTTTCGGACGAAAAATTCGGAGGAGGTGTGTAAAGGCCTTAACACACACACTAGTAGTAAAAGTCTGGACATGTTTTTTGATTAGATTTAATGAGAAATTGTCCAAACTTTTGACTGGCACCATACACATGTTACAATTTTTGTATGATCCGATTAGTTGACTAATCACCAAAATAATCAGTGACTAGTCGATTATCAAAATAATCGATTGTGGCAGCCCTAATCTAAACTCTTAGAAATAAGGTCCAGGTTGAAAAAAAAAAAGTTATCCTTTAAAGGAGTGATGACATAGCAGTAAAAACTAGTTCATATTGTTGGCATTGCTGCATATGTGAAAACTCCAAAGAAAAAAACAGTTTTGTTTTTTTTTTTAACAGCGGAGGATTGTTTCGAAACACCAGACCTCCCTTCCTCAGTAAAAGAGTTGGGTGCGGTAATGATATGCAGCTTTACCCGGAGACCAAGTTGACCTCATTTTGATTGGCTACACATTATTTAGTTATAACCTTATTTAGAGAAACTAGGTCAAGCTGCCCTAGCGTCGGAGTTTGCTAAAGGCTAACTGCTAGCCACATGGGCATTTCAGAAAGTGAGCTATGTTCATCATAAAAGACAGCATTTAGAAAATAAATAAACGTACAGGTAATGGCAAGGTTGTGGTCGCCTCCCTCAGTGTTGCTGCATTAGTTTTCTTTTAAATCCATTTGTTTGAAAACCCAGACCTGACTGCACAACAGTTACTCAGCTGTATGTGTTTATTGTGTGTATTTTATTTATGTTGTGAGTTGTATAATACATCAAGTTTGAAGTTTAAAATAAACAATTTGGAAAAGGCTGACCTCAGATTAGCTGTTGTAGTATACAGCCTCATAAACACCCCAGAAGTGCAATTAACTTTAAACTTGTTTTATCTATTTAAATATTGCATCATGAACTTAACATGAAAATGCATATTCACAGTAGCTTGGCCATATTTAAAGAATGATCAAAGCTTATTTATGTATGTATGTATGTATGTACGTACATATGCTCAAAGGTCGGAGCATATAGCAAAGGGTGGAAATTAAAAGGAAGTATTATGGATGTGATTTAGTATTGCAGAATATGTTTATTCTGTGTTATTTCTATGCATAATGGTCAGAAAAATGTGGATCTTCATCTAAACATGACATGAAGGCCATTATCTGTATCTTTTAGAATTGCTTTATCAAATCTGCAATCACGTGCCTTGTTAAATAATCAGCTTGCTTTAAAGAAAAAGAAAAATCGCTCTGTTTATCTCTTCTTTAATGCAGAACCTTCAGACACATAAAAAATGCACAGATGTACAGATTTACATACATACATTGATGGAGCTGTGTTTGATCATCTAAACCTGACTTGGCAGTCATTATTCTCACAACAGAATGCATTTTGTTTGTCATTCATTTTGATTTTCTTTTCTTTTTTTTTCTGCAGTGAGTTGTTTATGAATCCTCGTGAGCCAAATTAATTCGTGATGTTCTGCAGGAGGGACATGAATTCACTTGCATTGCATGTTTAAACACAAAAACAATAAGTCATTGATTATTTATTTCACACATGTTATACGTAACAGCAAAGGAGAGAGAAACAAACACAAACAAACAAAAGCAGCAATAAACAAAAGAAAGCAGGTGGGTGGGCAATCCACCACACCTGAACATAAGCAATCCAGGCCTTTAAGCAATCTAGTTCTATATCATATTCCATGTTTGAAAAGGAATGGGAAGAAGTACAAAACCCTTAAACTACCACCCCTTTCCACATAATGAAATTTACCTCAGCTCAGTCAGATCTCTACTCAATGACCAGAACACACGAATAAATTCAACATCACCAGTATACCATCACATAGACATTCATGTGCAAACATACACTATAATTAAGAACAAAAACAAAAACCTGCCCCCCCCCCAAAAAAAAACAAAAACTAACAAAAAAAAACAACAACCACAAAAGCATCCCCAGATGCAATTAACCAAAAAACCTCCCGTCATATCCATACAAAGAAGAAAGAAAAAAACAAAACAAAACATAGCACCAAACAATATCAGCACTCATTAGATAACTGAAAAACCCCTAAAACATTCTACATTTAGATATTGTTGACAAACCATTTCTTTATATTTCATTTTAAACTATTTCAAGGTTTTTAACTCCACATTCAGACAGTTCCACAGTTTAATTCCTCTAACTAAAACAGAAATGAACCTTTTTTTGTTGTACCTAATATAAGTATTTCCCAAACCTCTGCACAATACAGTATGTGAGATATGAAAGAACAAGAGAACAGTATAAATGTGGAGTGCTTTGTGATACAAAACTGATTTAATTTACTTGTTCAATGTTTATGCCATCTAATGAGACTTTAGTCTGTATGTCACCTCGCCAGTTACCGAAATACACAATTTTTTTTCTTACTGAATGATAATGTGTTAACAGTAAACCATAATTTAATCTTACTCAGTTCTGTTGAGACATCTTTAATTATTTTTCCAAATCAGTGCCAGAGGAAAAAAATATCTGTATCATCTGCAAATAAAACTGGTTTTAAAATCTTCAATACCTTCTATAAATCACAACTGTAATATAAAGAAGAAACAATCTAGGTCCCAACACTGACCCCAGGGGGACCCCACAAGTAATACCCAAATTATCAGAGCCAAACCCACCAAGTTTCACAAACTGGCTTCTGTCACTCAGTTAGCTTCTCACCCAATGTAAAGTGATTGTCTGGATACCACATCGCTCTAGTTTAGTCAGAAAGATTTTATGATTTACTGTATCAAATGTTTGTTGAAATCAACAAATATTCCTGCTAGACATTGTTTCTGATTTAAAGATCTTATTTCTTCAACTGCAGTTATTATTGCCAGTGATGTAGATCTATTTTTTTTAAACCATACTGACAATCAGAGAGTAGCTTTTTTTTGAGAAATTTTGGAAAATTGTGGAATTGTTTGTGTTTATTCCCAGATTTATACAGTGTTATAACAGTTGCAGTCTTCATCCTATTTAGAAATATAATAGACTTAAAAGATAAATTACAGATGTATGCAAGTGGTTTAGATATTTCATCAATCACCTTTTTAATTGGTGCCACATCAATGTCATCACAGTCGGTAGATTTTTTTTTTATTTCTAAATTTAGCAACGGTATTTCTTATTTATTTTTCCTCAAATAATGACATAAATTACATCTAATTTTCTATCCATGAAATGATCCTTCCACCCTTTAGGACTTACTGCATCAGGTATCTTATTTGCTAAATGAGGTCCCACATTCACAAAAATATAAAATAAAATAAAATAAAATAAAATAGAATAATTGAATTCATCGAGAATTTCATTCATATTATAATCCTCTTTACCATCCACATGCAAGAATTTAGGGCAACTATCTTGTCTTCCACCATTCTTTATCACTTTATTCAAAATTCTCCACATCCCTCTAATATTATTTTTGTTTTCATCAAATATGTTTTTATAGTACTCCCTTCTACTTGTTCTTATAATAATAGTTAGCTTATTCTTCTATATGTAGTTTCAGCTTCTTTAGTTCACTGCCTAATTAGTTAAAACTGGAATTGCTTGAATAAATCAGTGTGGCAAGTGCTTGTGATTACTGAGGACAGTTTTGACACATCATTACTGTACAAGAAAGAAACCAAGGTTTGTTGGTAATGTTTGGGTTAACTGTAGATTAAGCAGCCAGGTCACCATGCTCAATTTGCTATTAGGAAAGAATTTTATGCAGCAGAACCTTGACTTTAAAGCGCATGTGGCTGTGTTGATGTACCCACTATTTGGTTGAATAAGCACAGACCCCAGCATTTTGTAACAACCATGTGTTGAGTAATTACATGCCTTTCCCTGGTGCACATTATGTCCATATCTGAACGCTACATCTGTGAACTCCTATCAGCAGTGCTCACCCTTCATTGGTGCAAAGTAACCGTTTGGCCCTTAGCAGACATTTCTGAGTGCAAAACCTGCCACTGCAACCCGGGCGACCACAACAGTGCTAAGCATGAAAAACCTTTGATCACACTCTTCAAGGTTGGATAATTATGAGGGATCAAAGAGGACACGCTTTCTTTCCAGTGCTGCATTAAGGGGAGTACCGTTCCCAGTTTTAGCTTGCAGCTAGCATTGTATGGGGAATGAAAATTAAACTATTTGCAATTTGCGCAGCTGATGCTTTGCAGTGAGAATTTGTGAGAAGTGTCTGCTCTAACCCACAAACAGTCTGAGATGAGTGCTGCAAGTCTTTCAGTGAAATGTCTTCTTCATGGTAATCAAAGAGATGGGGGGAAAAAAATCAATGCTTATGGCATTTGAGCTAAGGAAGTGCTGTAGCATACAAAAAGGGGATGACCACTTTGAGTTAACCATACAGTGCTATCTCCACTTTACCACTCTGATTTCTGCAATTTATCAAAAATATCTGTAGAAAATCATCTAAGGGCTCAAAAGAGATAGTCATCTTCACTTTGAACAATGACACAGCAGTTTGTTATTGCATCGTGTTTTATGTAAATCTATAGCCATCGTTATCTACCCAGTGATGAGTTGTCTACATCCAGTGTTGCCATTTGGAGTGTTTAGCTGTGATGTTAATCTACATCATCTCTTCATTAGCGTTAAAATGCTTTGGTAAAGGATAGCCTACTATAAAAACAGAGCAACCACCACACAGCAAGAAGTAGTTTATCAATAGCTAATTAGCTTAAAAGGGTAACCTGAAACCACAGACCAAGCTACTAAAAGCATTGATAGGGGTTGATGTATTATCCTAGGCATTTTTTAATAAGCAGCTATGGGCTTGTCGAGCGGTCCAGCTTCAACCACAGACTCAGTATTAGCTCATCAGTTTTCCTGATTCAGAGACAGGGATGTAACAGCCCAAAAACAGGTGGCAAATTTTAGAGATGAGTGCAAAACAAATGGTTACCAAGCAACAAAAGTACAGTTTTATCGTCACTGAAGAAGTGGGGATTGAACATTAGTCTGTTCATGTTTCTCTTTATTTTGTTAATGTATTTCTGTTATGTTTTAATGTCTTTACAAAACTAATAGAAGGAGCTGAGTAGAAACTGCATTATTTGTCAGGATGTTCAGGGAAAAAGCCAGACTCATATTCTCTCTGCCCTGTCTTACTTTTCTCTCACTGGCTCATATCTCTCCCTCCTTCCTTCCTTCTCCAGGCTCCTCTGCTATACCTCGGACTAAATGTCAGGGAAATGTCACATTAATTATTCTCCGGGAGACTCTGGGCCCAATTTGAAGCTTCCCTTTCTGTGTTTACATTTTTTGTAAGCTGCTTTGTCTGTCTCTTGCTCAAATCAGATTTGAGTCACCATAAAATGAGATTGTGTGTGACTGCTGGCAAAGCAGTGCCTAACATAAGACTGGCACCAGGCAAGGACTTTTCCACCAGCAGTCTCTCTGTGATGCCATCTAGTTTTTTCGATGTGTCCTGTTATTAGTAATTCTAAAGTTATTTGCCATCACATTGCAATGCTGATAATCTTAGAACTACTTATCTATTTTTTTTCTATTTCTGATACTTACAATTAAACAAAGCAATAGTTTAAAAAGTATCAGTTTTGTCATCAATCACATTCCAGACAGTTTTCATGAACTGATCACATTGGATCTGTGGGTTTGGCTTTTATCTGTTTACTGAAGAAACCAAAGGTGAATATGAATATTGCACCTGTTTTCATCCACATTTGCATAAAAAAAGGAGAATTACCATTTATTTTTATTTCAGGGGCAATTGTGGATCAGATGGCAGGCAGCAAATTCCAATTATGCTCTACATATGTCACACTTAAGATGACATATAAATGTGACTTGGCTATATTCCTACTCATAAATCAGTTTGTAGCAGAATCTATGACATGGAGCAACTGGAGGAGAGTCTATTATTGTTTCCAGGAGCTGGAAAGTCACAGCGGGCCTGGTGATGTATGGGAAGTTATAGAAATAAAAGACAAAAATGAAGGGTTTGTATTGGGAGCTGGAGGAGCTACAATTCAAGTGTTATAGGAATAGTACACCCACAGAATGATGTGCCTTCATTGTACTTACCCTCATGCTGAGCAAGACTCTGGCGCACTCAAATGCAGCCGGAGATCGGAAGGTTTTTTCGTTATCGGCCGACTTTCATATAATGGAGTTCACCGGCGCTCAACACAAAAAGGTCCATAAAAGTCCACAAAAACTTGGCAATATTCTTCCATACTGCTCATCCAATATAATCCAAGTATTCTGAGTCGGTAACGTCCATAATTTACTCGCAACAAAATCATTTAGTATATTTTTATAGCCTAAACAGTACTACATCTTACTTCCACATGCGCGCCGATGGAAGTTCATGATACCACGCGTTCAGCAACTACTCTGCTGATTATGTAAGCGTAGAAGAAGAAATTTGCTGTTTACAATGAGCTAAGAGCACCCAAGCTGCAGACAAACCGGGACAAACACAAGAGGGGTTGGCTATTGATTTAAAAGTAAGAAAGAAAGAAAGAAAGAAAGAAAGAAAGAAAGAAAGAAAGAAAGAAAGAAAGAAAGAAAGAACGTGCGATCTTGTCTGCCACAGCTTTGTGAACTCGCATCAGCCTGCATCGCAGAAGTTAGATGTAGTACTGTTTAGGCTATAAAATATACTAAATGATGTTGTTTCGAGTAAATTATGAACGTTACCGACTCAGGACACTTGGATTACATTGGACGAGCAGTATAGGGGAATATTGGCAAATTTTTGTGGACTTTAATGGAACTTTTTGTGTTGAGCACCTGTGAACTCCATTATATGAAAGTCAGCCAAAAACAAAAAGCCTTCTGATCTCCGGCTGCATTTGAGATATTAAAAAAGTGCTCCAGAGTCTTGCTCAGCATGAGGGTGAGTAGAAAATGAAGGCACATCATTCTGTGGATGTACTATTCCTTAAAGGTTTGAGATTTAATACAAGAATTGAGCAATAAAAAAAAAAAAAAAAAAAAAAAAAAAAAACATTTTTACTGCAAATGTAGCTCTTAAGCTGAGAAATTTGTACAAACCCTAAAATCTTTTTTGCACAGATTCATGAAATTCATTTTGTCCCCACCATCTATTTCAATGAAGGCTTATCATCACTTGAGAAGCACAAGCAGATTATGTTAAATCACTAATGCGATCCAGATAAAATTTTTAGTTTATATATTTTTTTATTTAAAAAAAAAAAGCATATTTAGACAGTTGTGCCAATTATCTTTTGACAGAAAGTGAAGAGACTGCTCATCCATATACTGTCTAAAAGTACAAAATATTTGATGTTTTTACTGGACAAGTGTGTTTACATTGACCGCTAAATCTTTGTGTTGCATGCATTGCAGAATAAGTGCCTGTATGATGTTTTAATAACTTTCACAAAGCTGAGTGACTTCAGCTTTCACCTTCAATTGTCACTACCTTCACAACAAAGCAGAAGGTGAGAAACCACAAACCAGTTTTCAGCAACTAAGACCTCTCATCGACAAGGAAATGCTTGGTAGCTGGCAAACAGCAGTCTTTAATTGGGCACTGCATGTGTCACAGGTTGTTTGGTGTTTCCACATGTTAAACTGTCATCTTGTCTGTAGTGCAAGAAGTGAACTTAGAAGCTTGTTAAATATTGTAAATATTTAAAAGGTACAGCTGTTTTGTGTTGCATAGGGTGTTGCAATTATTAGTGTGGGCAAATATAAATATGTAAAAATCCACAACCATTCTGAGGTTTTAGTTCCTTTCATGGAATGATTTATTAGGATAATTTACCACTGCTGGTTCTTATACTCTCACATCAGGTTCTCCTAGGTCATTGTTTATCATGCTATTCTCCCGTTGTCCATTGACAACAGAGTGATGTGTTCAGTCCTTATAACTTTTACGAATTAACTGATTAACAAGATGAGCAAACTTAAAGGTGATACATCTTCAACTTTTTTTTTTTTTTTTTTTTTTACCAACACAATAATCTTTTGAAAAATAATGCATCCACAGAACGTCTAGACGGGTCTTAATTTTATCCACATTTTTAAAATAGTATATGAATAATTGTATTACCAATTTTGACGGGTCTGAAGAGTAAATATTTACATCTGATTGCCATGCCAATATGTTGCTTGATTGCTATGTTTAGAAATAGTAGAAACCTTTCTTGTCTTACATTTCTCTAATTTAAGCTGACAAAAAACGAAGCAGGATGAGTGAAGGTAACAAAGGTGCTGAAAACCCCCGGAGGTTGCTGTTTTTTTCCTCCTGGACATGTAAGTTAAGCATTTGCTAATGCTAATTAACAGTTAGACAGTTGTGTAATGTTGCTGATAATTGAGTAACTGAATGTTGCGCCACCTACAGTACTAATTGGGAGGAATTAAACTAGAAACTAGCTATCACTTTTAAGAATTCCTTAGTTTTATATACATATATATATATATATATATATATATATATATATATATATATATATATATATGCACATATATATCTGGATATTGTATATATTGTCTGGATATTAGAGGCCACATCATCAAACAGTGTGCTTGTTGAATGGGCTCCAGGCTTCTTGGTTCAAGGCTTACTTGGCTTTGATACAAGGATTTCCACAATGTTCATTATTTATTCCTGAAGTACTCATTAACAACTTAATGGACACAGTGTTTGGGTATCTGCTTTGAAGGTACTGCAGCTTCATCATTAGCATAATTGCTTTAGGATGAATTGAACATAGCAGAAGTATGCACCTTTTGTACCTTTGTGAGCCTTAAAGTTGTGTATGTTTCAAAGACCACAGATATATGAAAGAAGTTGAGCAATATTAAATATCTCATGCATTTCTTCTGCAGGAAGCTGTTCAGTGACCAGGTAACACTGAAGGCACTAATTGAACTTAATAGAGGACTGAGGGGAACTAGCAGAGGTTATTTGTCAGTGTTGTTTTGTGTGTTGTAGAGATGTAGCTTGAATCTTATGAGAAGATTGAATTCCCCAGCCTTTGCTTTCATGCTGGTTGCTCTCTGCTGTCACACCATCTCCTCGTCAACAGCTTCAGCCCTAAGTGTCTCTTCTAACTTGCCCCGGAGCCAGATTCAAATGCAGCTTTGAAAGCACCACTGCAGTGTCTGAACATTAAAGTAGAAATTAAATAAATGTAAATAAACTCTTCCATCTTTTGGATTTAGTCATAATGCATAACACATAACACAGGTAATGAGGCTAGTAGATTAAGGGCGCATTCAGAAAGCATAGTCCGCTAGTCTCAGTCCGTTTGGGGACTCGGTTCAGTTGGGGGCGGGGGGTGGTCTTCCGGACCGAGATTGCGTTCAAGTTACACTACTGCCAAACGAGCCAAACGGGCCAACAAGGAGAATCTCAGGTGGCGCTGCTTTCGGATTCCCCATAGGCAAGGACAAGACCCACGTACAAGGTTCTCACAACTTCTGTTCCCTCCACAAAGCGACATTATTTTTGTACGAGGAGCTGGATATGCTTTCATCAGATCAATTATCGATTAAAGCTTTTGCTTCCTCGTAACTCCACGTCTGACCACGAGCCATCTTTATGAGTACTGCAGTCCCACACGTGTGTATGTTGTCGTAGCTTTTACCCACGTTGCCCAACATTTGACCCACAATACCAATGCAATTTGTAGTCCACTTTCTGTCTTTGGTTCACTTGAATCGGACCGAGACCTGCCTTTGCAGGCGGACCAAGTCCACTTGTTTGTTCTGGATCAGAGTCCGTTTGCGCATTCACAACTCCCCTAAACAAAGCGGACTTTCCGAGCAAACGGACTCTGATTCAATTAAAAAAGCTTTGTGAATGCGTCCTTAGTAGATTAAACCCATTTACATATGTTTGTTTTTTTTCATTACCAAAGGGTAGTTACCATTTAAAATCAATTTTTCATTTGTTTACCTGGTACTGTAGTTTTCAATGTAATGGAACCATATTTCTAGAGTTTTCATGGAATTTAAAATGATTTAAAAAGTACAAATTACTCATATTTTACCTTTTACTATAACCACCCAGGTTACCACACATGATCAGACTTAAAGGCTTGAGAGATTACAGTAAGGAGTGAAATGTTTTGGTGAAGGAGATGTAACAGTCTGACCTACTATCAGACCCGTGATTGTTTGTTTTGCCAGAACAAACAAAACCATGTTTTTTTCTGGCCTTGTTTTGGCGTTTGTTGAAAAAAAGTTTTGAGCCTGACCTAACTTTTGACCAGATGGATGGTGGCATACAGAATTTATGTATTTACTTAGCAGTTATGATGCTGATCTTTTAATGCCGAAAGATGGCTCCCTTCCTTATTCTGTATTCTCACTGCCAAAGTCAGTTGCAAATGACAGCAAACAACAGCTTGGAGAATCAAAATATTCTCCATCAAAGCCATGAGAAAAATGCTTCTGTTGACAAGATCTAAGTTTAGAGAAAAAACAAGTAGGAAATGTTTATATATTTGATGACATGGCTGCCAGTTTCACATTTTTGTTTGATTATTTGTGATAACTTAAAGATGGATTTATTGTTACTTTTCTTTTTTTCTTTTTGGTCTGATTTACTGTTAATGAAACATTTACATATGAACCGAGGAATAACCTTTTTTTAGTTATATTTTCAACTGAAGAGTAACTTATTTCTGTGCCAAACTTGTTGTAATCACGGACTGTCTATTAGAAAGCTTTGAGTAGAGCATGTAACGGCTGAATAATTCAGAAAAAGTAAAAAAAAAAAAAAAGTAAATACAGCAAGGACATCTACCATTACACATGCTCTATATTTACCCGGCTGAAAATTTATCCATGGACACCGAAACAAGAGACAACAGTCCAAGAACAAAACACAGAAAAAAAGGAAAGAAAAAAGAGGCAACCTCAGGGCCTTTATCGCAAGACTATTAGATTTGAATGTGGCACAAATTATTCTGCATATAAAAGTCAAGCTAAGGCTCTAAAAGTGCAAATGTCATTATTTCCTTTTTCAGCAGTTAGCGAATGAAATTATATCAAACAAAAAAATAGATATTGTTAATGTCTGAAGGGAAATTAAAATTCTGTGATAGGTATATTTGTACTTTTTCCTTTTCCTCCCAGAATTCATAGTGAAAAAAAAGCTTTAGTTCTTGTTCCACAGGGTGATGGCTGGTGGCAGGAATGACTTATTGTACCATATATTGCTACAGCTGAGGTGAAGAAGCCTCTGCATGAACACACTATCTTCTCTGTGTTGTTTAGATTGATGGCTTGCCGGATTGTCTTTTTTGATCAGCAAACTCCAGCACATTCGACCTTTTTAACCAGTTTGTTTAGTTTTTAAATCTATTTTTATTTCCTATTTAAGCACATAATTAAAAATGAGCGGTTTTCAAGCTGGGGGTCGGGACCCCCACAAGATAATGTCAGTGGGACACCAGATCAGATTGTAAAGATGAAAAAAACATATATATATAGCCAACATTTCTCAAATAAATTTAGGGTTTTCAGGGCTATCATGTTATCGCAAAGAGATTAATCTGTGAAATTAACACCTGGATTTTTATTTTAAAATTATTGCATAAATAACCAAGTTATTACTAATGCCAAATTAAAAATCTGAATTTGACATTATCTCAGTCAGGGAAGCTGATTTTGGGCTTTGGGCATGTAGGTGCCTTATCACAGCAGAGAACCAAATCCAGCAGAAAATATGTATCCTCCTTATTTATAAAGTTTCTGATAGTTTTCAAGTCCTACATTTAGAAATTTTAATCACTGGGTGTCCAGAAACAAAAGTTATTACAGGTGCTATTCCAAAAAATCCAAATTTGGCTTTATCTTAGTGAAAAAACTGGATTTTAGCATTTAGTTTCTTTTTTCACAATCTTTAATCCACCTAATCCACTTTATCCTCCTTATTTATGAATATAATGGCCACAGGATGACCCCTTAGACATACAATTTAACCACTCAGTGGTGGGGGTGGGTCACAAACTCTGATGTAGTACGTTGTTTTGGGGGTCATGGCTCGAAAAGTTTGAAAACCACTGTTCTAAATTATTGTGGTGTGATGTTGAAGCTTTAATCACAGGGAAGACAAATCCAAGATTGCTGTTTGTAATGTTGGTATACAGTAAAAACGCAGATATAAGTGCTATTATGTTAATATGTGCTTGATCACCCACCCTTCATTGATCAGAGAGAAGTGACCGAAAAACAAACAAACAAACAAAAAACAGCAGAAATGAAAAGCAGGAAATAAAAAAGCATTCAGCCAAAGGGACATCCCTGTGGCCAAGAAGCCAGGGCGCATTATCAGTGGGAGGCATAGTGACTGGACTCCACACTGTCACACATGCAAGGACAAAATACAAAACTCTTTTCTTCTACATTAACACTTATAGATGAAAACAGTAACTCAGGGCTGAGGCAAGAATTGAGGACATAATTTTATTTCATTTATTTTTTCTATTTTATTTTTGTTCTCTGACCCTATCAAATGTTTACAGCAGAGATCGATGCGGTCACATTCAGTAGTCTGTGCTCACGGCTGTCGTGTCAAAATGACTCAGCGTTTTATGACGCTTCAGTTTTTCCGTCCCTATTAATGTCTATTATCGATGGATGTTGAAAAGAGCTGGAAATTGGATGTTGGACCGATTCAGAGCAAAAGAAAAACAGCCTGGTGTGCTCCAGTGACTTGAGACATTGTTGTGGGAAGCAAAGATCCTCGCCCGTTGCGTATTTCCGGTCAAAAAAAAGGAAGTGTGAAAAAGGTCTATTCCTGTCTTAACCCTCAATCTTAACCCTCAATCTCCAAAATGCGCACTCCTGCGAAGTGCAAATGATGTCCCGATTCTCAGAAAGTTAAGTTAAGCGGCAAGTTTGAGGGCTGAATTGCTCTCAATATTGAGATTCTCCGACACCACCCTTGTGAGTAAGGGCTACCCAGAATGCAAGCAGCAAAGAAGGCGAGCTACAAGTCTTAAGTATTTTCTTTGATAATGGAGATATAAATATTAGGCAAACCATTGTATTTTCTTTGTTTAGGCCCATGTTATGGATTAGTTACCTCATTGTTGCATAATATTTATTTTTATTTAACAATCTTTTGTCAATAGCGGCCGGTGCGGTCAAGCCATGTTGCTATCATTTAAGTTAGTTAATGTTACAAAATGGTCATTTTTCTCGGTGCTGATGTCGTTGTTTTATCAAGATAATAGCCTGTACCGTACAACGTGCTTGTGCTGATAACAGTATAAGACAATCAGGCTGATGTCATCTCCCGTAGTCGCAGAGTTATGGAACGATAGTTCTGTTTCATTCCTTCTGTAAACAAAGCTCCTCGCGCTCTTCGCAGGTCGAGTCCTAATGACAATTGTCAATCAGGTGACGTGCAGGCCAGCTGACCACAAGCATTCAGGATTTCACAGAACCACAGTTACCCAAGTAATTTTTGTTATAGCTGGTGTTTACCTTTCAATAAGCCGTGGTATGCGGTGACAGCTGAATATGTCCATGGTTAGGCAGGGTTAACAGTGCAAATAAATGTAAATAAAGTAAATTCTTCTTCTTCTTCTTCTTCCGAATTGACAGACTGAACGCCGCTTTGACGTAATGCTGCCCCCACAGTTTGAAGATGTATCTGCATTTAAGGGGTGTCCCATTTCCAAGTCACAAAATAGCCCTTAACACTTGGTTTTGAGGGCTACTAATATTGAGGGTTGAGCTTGAGGGTTAAGATAGGAATTGGATTTGGCCCTTATTCAATTCAACATGTAACTACTCAACATACAAAAATCCTTGCATCATGGTACAGGTCCCTGAAAGGAGATACTTGTGATAATATAGAAATAATCAGGCTCTTCAGATGTTAAATGCACTGCCTTGGTTTAACAGTGTCTGTGTAGTGTACAGTGGAAATACTAAAACCATGTCTCAGAAAAGAGCTGATGGAAATCAGCATGAATGGGGGAAAAAAAAGAATAAATGAAAGATGCTAAAAATAATCCTTTGTGTTGAAAGGAACAAGGGGGTAATTATTCTCTGAAGGCTTTGACGCTGCAACTTTTCCTTTGTACTTTATCCACATTTTATCTAAAAATATTCATTAGTGCAATTTAAGTGGTTTTGCACAGTACAGTTGAAAACTTGCATGAATCAATATCTACATATTTTTTAATATACCAATAGTGAACAGTGCTATTTGTGGTATTGGTTTTGCCCTCATTGCCACAGGCTTCACATTTCACATACAGTATTTAGCTGTTCAGGACAATTATAACCCTTTCAAAGGAGAAGATTAAAGAAAAATAATGCTGACTCAAAGACAGAGTATGGAGATCCAAAAAATAAAGGCAAAAGCTTTAAGAGAAAGATCACTGTCAGTTTTTTGTGGAAAATGAATATTTAGGGCAAAAAGACTTGTAGTGTATAACAGTAACATAACTCATTTTATATATTGTGGTGGTCATTTCCATCCATCCATCCATGCATCCAATACCTAGATCCATTTGCAGGATCAATAGTCTCAGCACAAACCTCCAAACCTCCATACCATAGGGCTGCATGATATTAGAAAATGCCCAATATGGGAAACCAGACTTCTTTGATACAGTTCAAGCAGTTTTTTTTTTATTTTTTTATTTGTTTTGTTTAATCTAATACTTTTTGTTTGTTTGTTTTTTTTAGCTTTCACATGTTGAACTTATGATTATGGTGATAATACATTTTGTGGCGCCCTATACCCCTGCACATCCGCTTACATTGTCCCCTGGGAGGACACCGAGGTGTTTCCAAACCAGCGAAGAGATTTATTCACTCCAACAAGATCTGTTTCAAGGTCTCCTCCCATGGAACATGTCTGAAACAACTCCCTCTGGAAGCTTCCAGAAGTAATCTTGACCAAATGTTCAAACATTGGGCCCTTTTGTATGCTGAATACCAGCGGCTTTACTCTGACTCCCGTCCCTGATGGCTGAACAATTCAAATATTCCTTAAAATGAACCTTTTGGAAGACGGTCACTATTGGTTCAGGTGTTTATGATCTCATTCATTTTTTAACTACGAAGCTAGCAAAAACGAGCCTGAATGTGCATTTTTGCGCACACAACACTTGCCAGTGCTGTAATTGAGCCATATGTGCCACAAGTAGCCCAGATTTGGCCCTAACATATCTACCATCTAGGTACCAATTTCTCAAGATTTTGAATTTATACTGAGCAACTGCTTGATCTTTTTGCTCAGCTTTTTCTTCACAAAGTGGCAAAGAGAGATGCCCCTCAGCAAAAAATAGTATACAGTACATGAAGTTTATTGCATTAGTATACTTGAGTATACTATGTATAGCAAATATACATAGTATACTTGAGTATACTATGTATAGCAAATATACTACAGTTCATGTACAAAGTAAATATTTATTCAGACTAAATTGGAACAGTTTCAAGTTTATAGAAATATACTGCAAGTATACTTTATGATCTCTTTTTAAGTTTACAAAGGTACACTTTCAAGTATACAACAAGTACACTCAATCTATACTAGTGTACTAGGTACTATACTTATAGCCAGCATTTTGGTTTATTGAAGTATGCTTAAAGTAGATCACAAATTCTACTGCTGTTGTACTTATATACTACTAGTCTACATTTCAGTATATTGAAGTATAGTTTAAGTCTAGTATTAATGTTCTTTGTCTTAGACTTTCTTTATACTTTCAAGTATAAGCCAAGTACATTTCATTATCCAATTCTTAATTACTGTAATAGAATATAGTAAATAAAAAGTAAACTGCAAGTGTACTGCCTCAGTTTGCACATAAAATAAGTGAAGTCATAGTATTCTTTGCTCAGGGGCATCATGTGAAACAATGAAATAATACATAATCAAATTTAGTTCTTCCACACAATGTTCACAACATACAGTATACAAGGCATCACCTTAAAAGGAATGTCTGTCCCATTTTATAACATTAGGACATTAGCAATGTCCTCTCTGGTAACAGGGAGGATATTTGCCTCAGCAGCTAAACCATGTGATAAGGCTAGAGGAATAAGATGAAACAGATTAAGTTAAATTTGTGGGCATCACTGTAGCTGAAGCTGGAGAAGCCACTTTTCAGAGATTTAAACATGTAAATATAATGTAATCCCTGTTTAAAATCAAATATGTTAAATAGTTTACTTTGTAAATTAACCCATATTTTAAAATCCTCTCAGCATCACATCAAAAGTGTAGTTTTAAGTCTAAATAAGATTTAAACATATGTTTAAATTAAAGTTACCCCCACTTTATAGTTTGTGTGAATAAATTAATCAAGGAGGGGAAAAAGCATTCTTGTGCAAGGCTATGAGCTTGTTTATTTCTGCAGTAAATTTGGCATTTTAACGGGTCTGTGGGGATTGATTTGCCTTTGTAGCCGGCAAGGAACTGCAGTTTTTGGCACTTCAGATCTTGCTTCATCTTTCAGCCCTGGAGGTTGCTGTTTGATAGTCACAGATGAATAGAATACACTTTCACTCCATAGAAAAGTAGATGGTAACACATGGGAGGTAGACAAGAATTGTGCATTGCTGCTTCAAAGCTGGGCGAGCTCCTTTGTTCATTCAATTTGTAGTTGAGCTGTTATGTGAGCACTGAGTGAAAACACGAAGACGTCACTGTCTCCAAGATGAGAGAAGGCTGGGAGGGCAAAGACTGTAAAAAGAGGGGGAAATAGAGAAAGAGAAAAAAAAACAGTGATCAAGAGACCTGGAGAGTTGGAAACTGTAAACATAAAAGAGAAAATTACTGTGGCGGTCAAAACATTCTGTATGGCTGAATTTCAGCCAGCAAAACAGAATACCAAGACAGATTTATGACTAAGAGAAAAAAATGAGAACGGTGCTTGAAAAAAGGACGAATGCTCATGGTTTTTAGCCTGTAGGAAGAAGACTTGAAATTCCAGGATGTCACCTTATGACGTTGTGGTATTAATCAAATTTCTTTTCCTCACAGATGAGGGAATTAATGTGCGTCATATGTGTCTGTAGGGCCTCGTGTGGCAATAAGGACAATGTTTTTCCTGCTCCACATCATAAACAAGCCTTCACTTAATCGTTTAGGTCTAAACTGGACTATAGACAATGGAAACATGCATTCTTTATACTGCTGTAATTATGAAAAAATGAACATTTATCATAAACGAAGCATTACTTAGTTTTAGTGTTTTATTAAAATTTAATACAAAATGTCAAACTCTTCAGACATGAGAGACAGTAAAACACGTTCAAGGTGATGAAATGTCTAATCTAGATAAAATAGTTTAAAATTTGATCCTTATCTTTTCACCATGTTTTTGCTTACTGTATCAACGCACTCTGTTGTAATTTCTATAGTAGCACATATGTATCCTTACTACTCTAACTTATCTGTACTGTGTTTTTGTGGTTTTACTTTTTCTTTTTCTCTCCTTTTTCCTTTCCCTTTTTTGTTACCCTGGTTTATATTGAAGACCCCTAACAGTTACCCTACAAAATATTAACACGCAAGTGGGGTTTACAGCACCTGCAGTTTCTTGGACAACTTCTGTCCATCAAGCCCCATGATGAGTGTCTGCAGAGCTTTGAAAGTGTATTTCCACTCTGGGGGGTAGCTGAGACTGAGGCCTAGTCCACACGGAGCTGATGCCGGTTTAGGTGTGAAACCGATAGCAGAAATCCGGGGAAAGGTTTCACAATCCCCATGAAACCTCTGTAGCACATCATACAAGGCTGTGGGTGACATTATGATGATTAAAGATCTCCTTCCACTGAAAACCAGTTTAACTTGCTCCTTCTGAAATACGAAGGGTCACCCCTGGTTACTTACACATGCTGCGCTTGCTAGTGGTGCGTTACCTCCACCGGCTGTGTTTCCTCTTCATAGAAACAATACGGAGAAAGAAATGAATCAAGAAAAGCCTTTCACTTCTACGTCACATCGAAAATGGCGTATCCCACGTGGGTTTATATCCGCCCATGGGAAGGCAGGTAACCCTCCCCTCCGCACTAGAAGTGAAGACAGCATGACTGTAGCTTCAGAGTTGAGAAGATAATTAGCTAACTGTTTGTTAGCATGGCGGAACAAACTCGTTCGTGTGCTCTGTTACACATACAGAGCTTCCTTTATACACTCATGGGAGGGAGCCAATCAGACGGAAATTACTGAGAAGGACCTGGAAAAGCCTGTCTTTGGACCACGAGCCACTCTTCTAGCATACAAATACAGCTGGAAACAAAGTAACCAGAAGGTTTTTTTTAAACAAAAACGATGCATAATGCATTCAATAATAATGGAGAACACAGAAATATTAATGAAATGACCATGGAAGTAAATCTTTAAGTAACACTCCAAACTTAGAACAAGACACAGCGCATGCGCAAATAAAGACTTACCGCGTGTCGCTGGAAATCAACAAAGGAAGAGCAGAAAGGTAGAGATGGCCGAGGATTTACGAGGCAAACGCTAAAGTTTTCTACACAGTTGAAAACAGTCGCTCACCGATGCCATTGCTGTTGTGATTTTTTTTTCAATTAACTTTATTGTTTTTGTGAATGAGACCAACGCATGTTGTCCCCCCCACCGCCCCACCCCCCTTCCGTGCGCGGTTACGCAGTCCCCATGAAACACAAACCCGTTGAGATTTCAACCTTTCCACCTTTTACCTTTACCCATTACCATTTGTGCATTGCTCTGCATTCTTCTGCAACTTCCGGAAGTAAAGTTTGTAAATGCACTCCCTGCTCGCACACTACTGCCACCTTCTGTTCAGGAGTTGTACACGCCATTTGATATCTTACCCAAAAAGCATTCGGTTCTGTCCGCATACAGTAACTGAATTTAGTAAATGTTAAGTTGTGGCACATCATGCTAAAATAACATTACTTAATGATGTTCGACCATAAAACATGACAATATATGGTAGAAGCAACATGTTACACTTAGATTAATTCAGCAGATTTATTTCTTTTTAGTGTAATAACTGTATGCATCTTACGATTACTTCTGATACTTTTTCTTTGCCTTATTAAGTTCTATTTTTATTATTGAATAAATATTAAATAAATCATGCATAAAAATTAATAATAATAATGCAAAAAAACTGTTTGAAGTTTGAGAGCCCAAACAGGGTGAATTTACACAAACATAAAACTACACAGTATATAAAAATACTATTAGATATAGATTATTTTTTAGAACTCCTTAAGTAACAAGAGCCCTCTTCTGTTTTGTTGGGAAATCTTTGCATTGTAAGTTTCATTGAGGTCACAGTTAGCAGTCTGAATATGGCTTGCCTTCAGACTAAATTGTATTCTAAATCTTATGGGACAATCATACATGTCCCCACATGTAAAAATAACGACAGCATCGGGTTTATGTATCAATAAGAAGAGCATAAAACAAAGGTTTCTCACCAAAAGTGAAAATCCTATCAATTAATTGTTATCTGGAGGTGTTTCGATGGACAAACAAAAGCCATGCTGGACACAATGTGCCATGCTGGAAAAATGTGTTTCTGGCTTAAATTAAATATTTAACAGAAGATGAATAATGATGATAATATTAACTAAAAAAAACAACAAAAACAAAAACAATAACAATATGTTTTTTTTGTACTTTACATATAATGTGTTTTTCCTTCATGAAAACAGAGGGCTTTGCCAGCAGTGTACAAATATTTTATTGAAGAGATGGTACTTTAAGCTTTACAGTTGAAGTGAGGTAGAGGTCGTGCTGGCTGGTGAAAGGCTGCCTCACTCAAAGATGTAAAAATATGCCAAGGAAGTCTTTGAGTGAGTGGTTAAAATTGCAACTCTGTCAGTTATTCTAAATCAGTGGGGACCCTCAGGTGGACTGCTCATCAGTGCATGTCTGCTGAGTCACAAACGTCTGTGTGATGACATTTTCTGTAAATTAACAATGATGACAACAAAAACAGCAAAAGCAACAAAAAAAACTTTAGGTGAACAACAAAGTTCCCTTTTCTGAAAATCAATGTGGAAACTGGGAATAATTTTACAGCTCTAAAACTGCTGTTGACAGGAGTAGTTTTTCTCCTGTGGTGCAAAGTAAATTAGCACAATGTTGCAGCTTTGACCCTCCATATCTCATGCTTGTTGTTTTGCAAGTCAATTCTGTATTTATTTATTTATTTATTTTAGTATTTGCCAAACAAATTCAACTATCCATTCAGTCTCAATAGCTGCTTTGTTGAGTTCAGGGATGCTGGAGCATCTCCCAGTTGCCAATAGTAAAGAGATTTATTGGTTTTACCTTTATTATTTACACAAATACAGACATAATACCTCCTGTGTCTATGAGGTTGAACAACAGCAAAAAAGTGAATTAAAATCTTCATAGGGTCCATATGGCTCAAAGCCTCATTTCTAGTAAATCTTTAGGCTCTCAAAAATGTGACAAGAGCTTGACTCCCAAATATTACAACAGTCTGTTTCTTTTTCCTCTTTCAATTTTATTCTTTCAAATTTTGATTGGTCTCATATTCTGTAAAATGAAGTTAGTGCTCATTGATGTGGTAACTTGGACATCTGGAATGGCACCATCAATACTTCATAGTGTATACAGGTTTTGGAGTTACATTATGCTCCCATAATCTCTTTTACTGGGAAGATCATGGTTTAAGTTACAAAGCAAAAATGGTTAAAAGGTAGATTCTTTATTGTCCTCAACAGGAAATTAGTTTTCACAGGCTTTTATGTCAGGTTGGTGTACACCTTTACATATAATACATACACAGTCTCAACACCATTAACTATCACAAAAGAACAACAGAGTAGACAAACATAACAATGGCAAACAAAAAAATCAGTGAGGCTTTTTAAGAATGGCAACAGTTGATGGTACAAAACTCCTTTTAAAACGGGCCCTTCTTACAATGTTGAATTTCCCTTCTGGGATAAATAAAGTATTTTTCATTTCATTCATTATATCTAAGTGTCCGGTATCTGGGAGGAGCTGAAAAAAGTCTTGGAGAGGGTGCTCAGTGTCTTGAAGTATTGATGAGGCAAGTCGGGCTGTTGCTTTGTCATTTAGCTGTGAGATGTTTGGTGTGGGAGAGCAGATGACTTTGGATGCGATGTGAGTAATTTTGAGAAGCTTGTTTCTATTTGCAACTGACAGCATGGTGTAAAAACAGGGTGAACAATACAGCAGAATGGACTGATGCTTTGGTGCAGCAGCAGCAGAAGATGGGAAGTGACAAAAATTCATTCTTTTAACAACCCATTCCCTTAAAATAATTTTGGTGGTTTCCTTGGTGATGTATGTGGCAGGACAAGGAGGGCCCAGGTGGGGTTTGAACCCCAGCCCCCTGGGTGAGAGTCATACATGCAAACCATCCAGCTAAATGGATATTCCTGTAGTGAGGTGGCCAGGGTACATCATCACTTGGAGGTGTAGTGAGAGGATCCCACACTGTCACATCTATAAAAAAAAAAGGCATGTTACCACTGAACTTTGTCTCTTAATGGTTGGGTTCAGGTTATTATATCTTCAGTTAAAGCTAAAAATCTAAACTATTTAGTCAGTGTTGAATAGATGATAAAATAAATAAAACCCTTCATGATTAAGACTAAAATAAAATGCTAAATGTATGTGCAGTATTTTTATACTTCCCATGCATTCTCTCTCCAGACCACTCGAGGTTACATGCTCTTTTACAGGAACACAATTATACTGTAGGTCATTATTGCCCGCATAAACAAACCCATTGGGTTGTTTGCAGTTTGGGTGTCTCTATTCCATGCCAGTCCTCATTTTCTTCACTTCTCATTGTTCAAAGTAGAAAATAGTATGCCATGGTTGATTACTACATAAGATGGATCAATTTTTGTGTGAATATGCATATTTACTTGTCTTTACCCTTTAAGCTTGGACTGAGCGCAAGACAGATTAGTGACAGTTGGGGATTGTCACTAGTTACTTCCCTAGTTATGTAGATTCAACTTGCAGAATTGTCTGTCAGCCAACAGCAGCATTGGTTTGCACCAGTGTTACAGGAGAGGTTGGAAATGAATACTGCAGCAGGAGCACATCAGAGCAGTGCAGTAAACAGGCTTTTGTCAGAGAAGACATGGATCCTGACTGCAGAGGATTCTTTGGAGATACTGTCTGTTTGTCATGCACCGAATGTGCCAGCAAAACTCGAGCTGCTTGTTTAAATTTACTCAGGCTTTCCTTCGTTAAAAGATAGATTTCTGTCGCTAACAGTGTTTTGTGTTTGCGGCCAACTTGCTTGAGCTGTTTGTATGTGTAAAAAACAGTAGTTTGTGGCATGTAACATGAAGTACTTAACAAAAGGTTTAAGGTTTAATTAATTTTATTTCCAAAATTGTGTTAAAGGGTTAATTTAGAATTTTTGACACATGGCCTCATTTTTAAGTTAGCCAGGATACTATTTATCACTTGAGACAATTCATTCTGTTATTCTTAGTAGCAGGAGGTCGCTGATGCTATGGACTAGAGCAAGTAAATAGGAACTGCCTAGCCTGACATTGAAAACAATCTTATCCACTCCACAGAACACCTGAGGCAAATCAGTTGTAACACAAGACTATCTGTATAAATGCCTGTGTTAACCAAGGGTCAAACTCCACTGGAGAGAAGCGATGCCACTTTCGGGTTGCCCCAAAATTGTAGTTCTTTCTTCATCCACTAGGGGCTGGATCCAAAACAGAGCAAATCCCCATAGACTCCCGTGTTAAAAAGGCCAACTTCACAGCAGAAATAAACATGTTTACAGCCTGGTTCAAAAAATAATTTTAGGTTGAATACAACCCAGTCTCACTCCAAAACGTGACAGTTGGTCCACAGCACAATACATACCTATTTCACAATTTTGCCTCTGAAATTGTAGATTGACTATGTTTGATCTTCCCATTCATTTCTGTAGGTCACGACCATGTTCTCCCAAGAGAACATGGTGGATAAAGCTGAGCTAGTGATGACGCTACTTCTAAATGGTACATGTTGATAAAATGTAAATATGACGGTTTATTTGAGTTAGTGTTTTACTATATCATGTGGGTGTGACCACACCTGAATCAAATGGATGACTTATTACCACAGTTAAATGACATTCATGAATACATCTAGCTGTGTTGGAGAGAGATCTCCAACACACCAAATCTTACCAAATCTTGCAGTATCGCACACCCCTACTATATGGCCTGAGCAGGAAGGAAAATATTCAAAAGAACTCACCCCAGGCCCTACTTGCAACCATTACAATTAATTAATGCTGATTACCAGCTGCACGGTAGCGTGGTGGTTAGCACCGCAGCCTCACGGTAAGAAGGTTGCTAGTTTGAGTCCTGGCTGGGGCGGGCTTCAAACAATTCCAACAGTGAAGATTGTATATATAAACTGAATGGATAATGTGAAAATAAAGTGTATATTTTTTGCTAGAAAAGTGATAAAAACAATGTTAGAGTCACAATCTATCTTAAAATATAGCAATTTCCACCCAAAACTGAAGGATATCCACCATGGTCTCTTGGGAGAAACTCAGCGGTCACGTGACCCACAGAAATGAATGGGAAGATCAATTGTAGTCAACCTACAATTTCAGAGGCCAAATTGTGAAATAGGTATGTATTGTGCTGTGGACCAACGTAGGATTGGGTTGGCTTAATAGGTCAAGTTTACCTTCATGTCAACTGCGAGGAGGTGAATTTATTTTTCTAACTTATCTGTTTAGATGTCATTTAATATTGAAATTACATTTAGGAGTGTGTCCTTTTTGATTTACAGGTGGCAGACCAGGTGCCGGTTTTAGCTGTGGTGGCTAATAATTAGCTCCCTGCTTGCTCCCAGGAAGGCTTCAGCCTGTAGCAGAGTTGCACAATGGCAGTTTTTAGCTGGTTAACAAGTGTGGCTTAACTTTAAACTGCCTATCTTCAGTCGTTCTTGCTCACTTTGGATTAGCTCTGTTAGCATTTAGCGTAACTGTCGATTATTTGCCCAGGGGCTCCAAGCTGCCCTGTCTTTGCCCATATTAGTATTTTCTGGGAAGGACGACACACACAACACGGCAAGATGGCAACAGTGGTAAACGCTCATCCAACTTCACATTCAGCTCTTCAAACATGACCGGATACACGTCCATTTTTTTTTTTTACAGTCTTTGGTGTTAACAGAATAAGAGTGTCTGAGAGAATCAGTCTCTCAGAAGTACAGTAAATACAGTATGGGCTAAGAATCAGCAATCTGGAAAAATAAATTCTATCTACAAATTGTGGAGCAAATTCAATATTGTTTGTATTGTACCGACACTGTATATTGTATCTACTGGCACAATAGTGTCAATTTCTTCACAGACTCCGCAGATATTTCTGTGTGCAAGGCAATTTGCTGCTATCAAAGTCTAAATGGGCTAATATTTTTCATGAAGTAGTAAAATTTCCCCATTTAACACTTGATGATTTCTATTTTCATTAGATTAGATTTAGATTTAGATTGGTTTATGAGATTTGTAAATCATTACATTTTGTTTTTAGTCACATAATTTTACACTTTCACATTTTACGATCCAGCTCATTTGGAATTCCCTCTTTGAATGGGTGAATGGATGACTTTAAATAAAGTGTGAAGGCCATAAGTAAAGAAAAAAATAAATCCACCAAGGTGAAGACAACATTCATCAAGCCATTGAATGATTGTAAGAGTTTGGAGAGAGCACTTGACTGTTAGTGTGAGAAGCCTTCCACCTCAGTGATTGCTTTCACCAACACTTGTACATTCAGTTTTCAACCCATAAATAAAACCGAATGCTCATGTAAAGTATGTCTTACAAAAATTCAGCATCACACTATCAGCAGTATGTAAACATCAGGTTTTAGTGATGGGTAAAACTTAGCAAAATGTTTATCCTAAACTAGTGGTTCTCCAACTTTTTTGCAGGGCCCCTTTCATTGGAAATTATAATGTCAAGCCCCCCCCCCCCCCCCCCCCAACCCACCACCGCTATCACATGCACCCAAGCATTTACCATGAGATATATGAAAAAATGCACTGCATACATGAAAAATGCCTTTTGACTCATCATCATTTGTTCATTAGTACTTAAAAAAAACTTAGTATTGCAATACTATGTATCCTTATTTCCATCATAAATATCACTTAACCTTTTAGAAAGAAGAAAGCCAACTGCTGGTCCCGTCCCAGAGCAGATGGGAGCTTCTTCCTTTTATAGCTAGAAAGCTGCTCCAGTGCTGACTTATTTACTCTTACTGCGGCCCCGGTCAGACTCCAGTTTGTCTCTTTTCATTAACACTACGCAAAACTTTTATTTTCTTTGTTTCATAAAGTCTGAGTTGGAGTTTGAGAGGCACCTCTCACAGGGCGCACGATCAATTGGAGGCATAGTGACAGAACCCCACACTGCAGTGGTGAACCGTGAGCTCCACAGCTGGGCCTTCACTTCAGCCATCAGCACCAAAAAAACCCTTTGATCAAACTCCCAGCAACAACACACCAACTCAACAGTACCACCAGAAAACTGAATATCATTTAGGTTACATAGATTATCCAATAAACATGCTCTGCAAAGTCAAAATCTGTGAATATAATACGAGCTTGCGAGAAAAATATATCTGAGAATATTATCATCCAGTGAAGCTGACGCTGCTGACAGCATCATCACCATTGACAGCGCTTTGAAACCATGATGCATAGTTTTACTATATACACATATGACAGCAAATTAAAGTTTTAATTTATGTTTGTATGTTCCACAACAACCCCTTAATTTCCTTGGGCCATAATATTAATCCATTTGAATAACAGTTATTACACAGACCTATCTCACTAGATGAAAACGAAATCCATCCGCTGATCTTTCTTTGGGAAGTGGGCAATGTCAGCGTCTTAATTACATTTTATCCTTTGACTTTAAATCCATAATAAGCCCTTTCTCTATGGACATCAGTTTAAAAGCACCAAGTCAATCCTGTCCAGTTCTGTTCCTGGCGTGCGGTTGACGTGCTTCAGGGCTGAGAAAGAGCGCTTAACAACAGAGGAGGTGGACACAGGGACTTATTTTTTCTTTCCACTAATTCTGGAGTTGGTTGTCCATTTTATATTATTTGTTGCTTTTCAGCAAAAGTTTGCCTTTAAAAGAGTGTTTTTAGCAAGCTAGCCACAACGTCACTCTCGTTCAACTCTTGTGCTAGCTCTTACCGCTCTACTCAGATGGCAGTGACGTTGATCAGACTTCAAGAAGGTCCAGGGCTGTTTTATTTTAGTCCTGCCCACACAAATCAAACTGTGATTGGTCAATGTGCCTATCACTCTCCAAACCAGACTCTCCCTGCACCAGGGATTCATGAAGTCCTGACCAGGTCTTAATAGAGATCAACAGTTTTGATTGGATAACATTCTGACAGGTGGTCCAACCTTATAACACAGATGAGAGAAAATGTATTTAACGTATTGTATCATTAAATTATTAAATAGATTATATATATATATATATATATATATATATATATATATATATACATACATACACACACATAGTATATACATGTATATATATATATATACACTATTGAAAATAAAACTATTTTGAATGAGAGTTTTTTCTCTTTTAATTTTCTAAGGACTTCTCTGAAGACCTTAGAAAAGTGGAGAACCCTGAGGGTTCCACACTGTCACAGATAGATAGAAAAAAGCTTACTCATAAAGGCCACGCCTTATTCATAAACCATGGCTAAGCCAGATTAGCTTAACTAACAAGCAGTTGTGTCAGCTCATAAGATTTTTCAGGGAGTCTTCTATCAGAGGCCAGAAACAATAAGCCTCTGCTACTTTTGTTGACATCTCTCACCAAAGTTTTAAAACTACTAAGAAATCATATGTTTTTTACACAAATGTTATAAAAAAAAAAAGTCTCATATTTTCATGTTACAACACAAAGCTTCACAAGGACAGCAAGAGTTAGGAAAGGACTACTTCATGCAGATGTAAGTCACGCTACATCTGCCTTCAGCAGTAACTATTAACTGAGTCATGGATAAGAAAAATAATTCAGGGACAACTTCTGGTTCAAACCAAACGGCAAACTCCAGTGGAGAATATTGAAGCAATGTGGAAGTCCTGGAAAGTGCTGAAAAAATGTAGTTCACCCCACATCTGCTAGGGGCTGGGTGCAAAAGAAAATGATCTCTCTCTTGTGTTCAGGACCGATAATTAAAACTTCAGTTTTGTCCTGGTTGAGCTGCAAGAGGTTCTCTACCATCCATGATCTAATATCTAAAATACATTTTAAAAGGGTGTTGACTGGCTCCAGGTCATCAGGAGACACAGTTATGTGAAGCTGTGTGTCATCAGCATAGCTGTGAAGATCAATGCTGTGTCTCCTGATGCTGTCCCCAAGTGGCAACATACAGATGAAAAAGTATTGGGCCTAAAACTGATCCCACATTTGATTTTATGTATTCCTGCGGAGCATGTACCTGTACTTACAAAAAATTGTCGATCTGTGAGATAGGAGTAAAACAAGTTAAGCTGTTAGCCAGCTAACAAATCCAAGCATGCCTTACCTTTAGCCTGCTGATTAGTGGGCTAATTTTTGTTAGCTCATGTCAGTTTCGAGTTATCTCAGTTAGCATTTAGCCCAGAGTACACTGGCTGTCAATCATTTGCCCAGAGGCCACTCTTTGCCCATTTTTGTATTTTTGACACAGGTGATGCTGTGAAGATGGCAACGGTGCGAATGCCCAACTGGCTTCACTTTTAGTTTTTGTCCCTCTTTTTAACAGTCTATGGTTTGAACATGTTTCTTCATTTTTAGCTTGTACCCATTCACACCAGAACACAGCAACTCTTCTACTCAAACATTGAATGTGTATTTCCCAGTCTCAGCTTCATCACTTCACCCTCTCTCCACAGCAGTCGCACAATATAGTCCAAACAAATATGAAACTTGTGTTCACCCTAAACCAAAATTAATTATATCTTACATTCACTTACAGTAAAATGGCACAGAGTTCCCTCTTTGCTGGTTTGTACACAGAGTAATTGAATTACCCTGTGTACTTTCATGCTCTGCTCCTCTTGGTGGAAAGTTACATGTTCTCTTGGGCATGACATGTTGTCACTTCATGGTCTGATTTTAAATTGTTGAAAATAATACATCAGAGGGTGTTTAAGTACAAAAATCATGCGCTTATAGCTGCCCAATTACCAAAACTTAGAGGATTTGCATGTTAATTTGAGTGTAGCTCTCAAAGGGATTAACAGTACAGACACTAAAGGCCACTGATATGAGCTTTTTACAAACTATGAAATATGAACGCTCATGTTGTTGAGCTGAGTATGTGAATATGTGCAGTAAGCATGTGTTTGAGTGCAAGATTAAGATTAATCTTGCTTCATGTGGCCCCAGCTTTGTAAATAGAATCCATGACATTGAAGTCTATCAGCCGAGGTCGAAGAACTCTTTGTTTTTGTTGCTCTGTTTTTGAATGTTTTGCTCTCTCTCTCCATTTATCTTTTCCTCTTTTCTTTTCACAACCATTACTGAAATGTTTTAAAGTTCTCTGTCACCATCACCATGGTAACTGTCATCTCTGTGCGACTTGCAGCTGCCTTCTATTCAGGCAATGGTGTTGATTGACTGTATGAGTATAGAGGAGTTTTGGTGTGTTTTTCTCTGTCTGCATCTCTCTTTGCTTTTCAAATCAATGCTTTCCTCATGTTTACCTTCATTTATTTATTTATTTATCTATTTTATCTCTGTGCTGATGTTTTCAGAGTATACCAGGATGTTCTTTGGTTTCTGTAATAAATAAATGATAATGTACTGCAAAGCTGAGTGAACTGCATCATACATTCATTAATATCACACTGGTGTACATATAGCAGCAATATTCCTGAACAACATGATAATCTTGCTTCTCTATATTTTTGGCAACATGTTACCATACACCATAGCTGAAAATAAATGATAGCAGCTATGTCTTATGCACTTAATTTGCTGCAGGAGCAGGTAATGATTTATCGCTCTGATTTCTTCAATCCACAAAAGTCTCTGCACAACACTTATTGCTCTGTCTTTCTCGTCCTCCCAGTCATTGCATACGCTGTGTCGCCCAAGTTAGAATTACTGTAGAAAACAGTCTCCTTTGGCATAGCGAGCCAGACCCTATACTGTTTCTATTTATACAACCATCACGGACCAGTCAGAGTTTAAATATAGATGCTGAGTCTGGATTCTCTTCTTCATCTGAAATGCATGAATAATTGAGAGGAGAGGAGATGAGGTGGGATTCATTCAGGAGATGGATGGTGCAAGCATAGATTTCCCACCTGCATTCGTGGTTTACTGAGGAGGGTTGTGGTGCACTTTGTGCATTCAAGTACTGTATGAGTTAGAGGGAAAGTTTTGTAAACATCCCAAATTTGGCATATTTCAGGTTGTTCAATAACCACATATTTTCATTTGAGATTTTGGACCGTAAACTATAGAAATTTACATTACATATTCCACATAATAGCACACAGATGTTCAGTTGTTAGGATCAATGGAGTATGTTTTCTGCATTCAACCGTAAGCACAGAACGCTGAAAAGTTCATAATACACACATAAGAAAGCAACTTGAATTGGTCTGAAAGACACATGGATCATGTTACCATGATTTCCTCACACAAACTTTCTCTTAAACATCTTACACCATTCATGTTTTCCATCAATGAGAAATGCAGTACAACATGGCTGGAAGAAAGGAAGTCATGATCATTGAGTGACTAACATAATCTCCCTAAAAAAAGCTCCAATATACAAGTTATACACCGAGGAAAGAGCTTGGAGGTTAACAGAAAGGAGACACTGTTGTTAAGAGGTGATGCAGTATGGGGAGACTACAGCTGAGCCTCTCCAAATGTGTCTGTGTGTGTGTATTTCAAGCTATCATGCTGGGGGAAATGTGGAAGACACAGTCTCCTCCCGTCTCCATGGAAACCCCGTCTCTTTCACAGGCAGAGAGGCAGAGCTGTTCCATATTCGGAATCAGGGGTGTGAATTATTCCACATTACTCATACTATTGACCACTGACAATAACATCTCCAAAGCAAATACAGATCAGTGGTATGGAAATGATGATGCCAGTTAAGCTGCATTAATGCTAAAAGACTAATTGCGTGGCACATGATGCAGGCATACTTAAATAAAGATAATGCCCTACAGACTTATAGATGCTCTTATCCCTCCCTAATACTAATTGGGATAATTCATTTAATTAAAATATTTAACCTCTGTGTCATAGGCCACTGTTAGATAACCAAAGTTTTAACCTGTGTTCAAATAGAAAGAGCAGCCTGACACAAATGAGAGAAATACCTAAACACTGAACCCAGACTAGAGTATGAGAGACAGTTCAAAGCTTGGTAAGCTTTCAATAAGGTACAAATCAGGGGTAGAAGTGAGGGAGAGACGCAGAAGGAGACTCTGTCAGACTTGCTTTTCACAAGCAGGTCCGTGTAGCCACCTCCTGTCGAGCTTCAAGAGGGTTGTCATGGTGACAGTGGCTGGCAGTAGAGGCTGGGAGAGTGTTGCATGGTATCCCTGTGGCCTTCGATGTGGCTCAGGGGATGATGGGAAAGCAAGTCGTCTGTAGGGGGATCTTGGTGTTCAAGCACGACCTGGATTTACTCAACCATAAAACAGATACACCTTTACTAAAACTGCTTCAGAAGAAAAGGTGAGATGAAAGTTTGAGAGCAGTACCTGCCATTATTATGTAGGTCTAATGTGTTTTCTGAGGGAATACTGGCAAAGTGGTGACAATGGGCTCACAGGAACAGGAGCTTCCACTGCGTCTGTTCCTCCTGTTGCTGCCAATGAAAAAGGTGCCAGCCAGAGCGCAGGGAGCTCTGGAGTTTCTAAACTGTCAATGGGAATGCCACCACACTTAATGTAGTGTGAATACTAACCAGAACTGCTCCTAAACGAGGGTGTCTGTAGCTTATAAACAATAAAATGGCTTCATTTCAAAATTATGATTCAGAAACCTTTTAAGTGTAACTGCTGATAGAGAAAAATATAATTTCACTGTTACAAATCAAAACTTGAAACTCACAGTATAAACATTATCCAGCTCTGTTTAGTATTTCCCTGCTGTTTCCTAAATTGGTTTGGCCAGACTATCAGTTAATGGCAGCTAACATTAGTTTGTACAAACGTTTGATGATAAAGTGCTTCAATAATTAATTGTGTTATTCTTCCCAGTTCATAATTCTTCTCATTTTGTGCTAGTGTTCGACTACAGTGTAGCATTTTCTTAGGGTGTCCAGCTCTGGTCCTCAAAGGCCACAGTCCTGCGGGTTTTCTATGCCTCCCTGCTACAACACACCTGATTCAAATTAATGAGTCATTGTGCAGAACTTCAGAGGCTGTTTGATTCATTTAATTTGAGTCAGATGTGGTGCAGCAGGAAGGGAACTGACTTTGGACACCCCTTTAATAGAAGGTGTTATGCACAAGTTGCATATTTTAACTGCAAAGTCAATGATAAATAATTTACAATAAAACAAAATTCAATTACTTATGCAGGCTCAAAAAGGGCACTGTGTTTAATTCTGCATGAACACTTGCATCATTGTTCCAAATTAAATAGCTCCTGATTTCTTTAGATATATGTAGACCAGTTTTATACCATCAAGCTTACAATATATATCTTTTAAATGCACAAAAAAACTTTATCAATAATCCTGCACTTACAGTATGAAATGAAAAATACTGCGTTTATCCCATGTAATTTTTTTGTACATTTTTGGGTTTATTGTTTGTTTGTTTTATTTATTTATTTATTTTTCTTAAATAAAAGCAACAGATATTGATTAGATAGTGCTTCATTCCAGAGGATGAAGGCTGCTGGTATCTTTCTGTCTTGGACTTGACAAAGCGTCTCACTAAACAACCTTTGTTGTTGTTTTTTGCTTCATTGTGTTGAGGATGTGAAGAATCTTCTTTAATTTTCAGCAGCTTGTGCAGCATTCTTTTCTTGACAATCATCTCCAGCGGTTCCAGTTAACACTGAACTAGCTTTCTGGATCAGCTTGTTTAGTCTCTTCAAGTCTCTGGTTTTGATGCTGCTGCCGCAACAAATGGCTCCAAAGCTGATTGCTTTCCACAACAGACTTATTGAAGATATGCAACATCTTGATGCAGACATTAAATGATCTCAGCTTGCTTCAGAAGTAGTGCGCTCTGTTCTTTCTAGATGGCCACTGTGTTGCATTTCCAGTCTAGTCTCTTGTCCAGCTGAGCTCCAGGGTACTTGTATTCCTCCACCATCTCCACCTCCTCTCCCAGGATGATAACAGTGCTGTTTTTAGTCGTGGTCCTCCTGAAATTAATGATCATGCTGCACCATCTCACAAACTGCCTGACTATTGTCCATCACTGATACATCCCACAACAGCAGTTTTCACAATAATTCTACAGATGACAGGACTCAAGAGTTGTACTGGAAGTCTGAAGAGTAAAATGTGAAGAGGAATGGTGAGAGTTCAGTTTCTTGTTATGCTCCTGTGCTGCTGAACACCATCTCGGACACACAACCTTTCAGTCTCACAAGCTGTGGTATTTTTTTTTTAGGTAATCATAAATCCAGGTGGTTGTGGGAGGATCCACCTGGAATTTATGGAACTTCTCACATAAAGCAGTGAATTGTATTTAAAGCACTTGAGCAATCAAAGAGCATGTTACTCAAAGTGCTGCCTGATTGGTGCTGATGACAGTGGGATTTTTTAATCAGGTAGCTAATAATGGAAACTGTAATGAGTCCTGCAAGGCATTTATTTGCTTGTTGAGGTGAGCCAGTAAGAGTCTCTGCAGGACTTTCATGATGTGAGATGTCAGAGCAACTGGTCTGTAGTCATTTGGTTCATATGGATGTGGCTTTATAGGCACTGGAACAAGACAGGATGTTTTCTACAGCACAGGAACTCTTCTCTGACTCAGACAGGTGCTGAAAACGTGCTAAAGAATCGGACATAGTTGTTCTGAGCAGGTTTTCAGAACCCTACAGTAGGGCTGAAGAGTGGAGGTGTGACGGGAAAGTGGTAGGGTTGTACAGGGTGTGTGGTCTGTTGGGCTGGAGGTAGGAGATGAACTGAAAAACATGTTCTGCTGAACATCAATCTGAATCAAATCCCTGCTTTATTGAGTGTGATGCGGTCTGTTGTAGGTGAGGACTTTCCTGTCTATTTTCTTTTAGAGAAATGTAAAATTTTTACATGTTTAATGTGAGCAGAATGTATTCTGATTACCACATTTATCAAATTGTGTAAAAGTTGCGATTGGATGTCTACAATTTCTACTCCTTGTACAAAAACTAGCACTACACAATGTGCATACTCCTCATATAACACATTTGTGCCATTCATGTCTTTGTGTTGTATATGCAAATTATAGATTTAAATTACTTTGACATTTCTCTAAGATTAGCATAAAGAATTTACCTATCGATCATCTGTCAGTAGTTATTTTTTCAAGTTTTGGTTCTTCAATGAAGTGGGCATGCATAGAAATTTCCTTTGAGAAATATAGCCATCTTACTACAGAGTTGAAGACAATATTCAACCTTTATGTGTGATTCACCCATCCACTTTTTAAAACTTTGGCCTCAATAAAAACTATTGCAGGGATCACCAATTGCGGTCCTGGAGGGCCGGTGTACTGCAGGTATTATGAGCTGCCCTGCTGCAAAATACCTTGTGACGTGTGCAGAGCTTGATGTCAGGCTCTGCACAAGTTTGCTAATCACCCACTGATTGGAGTCAGGTGTGTTGCAGCAAGGGAGCCCCTAATACCTGCAGGATACCGGCCCTCGAGGACTGGAATTGGTGATCCCTGATCTATTATATGTGAGGAAAAACACTGTAAAACAGATATTTACTGAATGTGTCTTACTATATTTCTGACAGTGGTATAAATCTGTGGTGGTATAAAAAGTAAGCAAAAATTCAAATCTTGTGAATCTGACTGCAATTTTACAAAGGTTTTATTTTTCTTTGAAAAAAGGAGGAAAAAAATGAATTCAACTGCAGCCCTAAATACCTGATACAGAAGACAAGAAAAATGGAAATTACTATGAATCTTTAAATGGTCATGTGGGTGCCAGAAAATGGTAACTGCCATATGAAAAAACTCAGTGATAACATAGTGTCTGGTGTTTACACAGTTTAGGGTTTCTGCATTGAGCACATAATACAAATGTGGCAAGGTATGCAAGGAGGGCCAGGGCAGGATTTGATCTCCAGATTCCTGGGCGAGGTTCATGCCATTCAGCCAAAGGGATATTCTCTTGGCCAAGTAGCCAGGGTGCATCATTACTCAGAGGGGCAAGCTATGTCTCATTTGAAGGTTTGCCAACTTCACTGTGCAGACTACGCAGGCTAAGGAGTGTGTTATGTAGTCTGCACACTCTGAGGCAGCCTTCTGAAACAGTAGGCTGCTGACAGCCTTGCTGACGAGAATTTCCCATAGTGCTCCAGTCCCACTGCCTAGCAACTGCAGAATCCACAGCTATCTAGTGACGGCGTTCTTTCCGCTCCAGAGACATTGTAAAAACTAAATGGAACCAAACTTTTTTTTTTTTTTTTTTTTTTTTTTACTTTATATTCATCTGTTGATACCTGAATGTTAACACCGCCTTAACTGGTCATTAATGCCTGAATAATGTCAAACAAATGCTTTTTCTGAGGCAAAAACTCTCTATTTAAGCTTATATGGACACTGTTATAAATTACACTAATATGGATCATGTAATAGATTGGCTTTAATTGGATTATAATTGGACTACAATGAATTCGAATGAATTGGATTGTATCTTTAAAAGTGCCTTGAAATACATACTAATGTACATATAAAAAAGTGCAAAAATTGAAGATGCTTTTCTTGCTATATGAGCACTGAGTAGGCAGTTGAATTGTCCTCACCCTGACAAAAACCACTGTGGCACAAAGAAGATTAATCATAGCCACCGTAAAATTGAGCTATTGTATCTGAAACATAGCTGACACTGGCAAACGGCACAAGTGCAGCAAGATTTCCAGAACTAATTGCCAAGTTTACCTTTTTTTTTAGAGTTTCAACTGTGAATACTTTAGGAGAGCAGAGATGGTATTGGTCTATGCACATAAGGGAAATATGTATGTTAAGTTGCAAGAGCAGTCTTCAAAGAAGTTTTGTCCAGGATGTCTTTTCAAACAGCCTGATGAGTTTTGGTGTCACCTTGTCCTACAGATAATGATGTGGAACCCCAAGACAATGTTGCCATCAGAGACAAACCAGTGTAAACTGGCTTTGATTAGTGTTGCAGTGGGATTTCCTGTCAATCTGACCTCTCTCTCTCCTTCTCTCTCTCTCTCTCTCTCTCTTTCTCTCTCTCACACACACACATGTTGTCCTCTCTATATGAATATCCCTTTTCTTTCATCTTTTCTTTTCTTTGTTAAGCCACCATGGAGTATTCAGTGTTAACTTTTTTGTATCCGTAGAGTTTTCAAACTATAAGATATCAAGTGTGTAACATGGAAATTTTCTAATCTCTATTTTTGCTATATTATGAGGGCCTCTTAGTACAGTTAAGAGTCTCTGAAAGGTTATAATTCTACTGATGCCTTTATAGATTTATGTCCTCAGCTCCAGCCACATTTTTCTTTAATGTGTGTTTGTTTGTGGTCCCCTTAATTCGCCCTGAAATGTTTATCTCGGCTTTGGAGTTCAGCAGTTATATAAAATTAGCACCCCGTGACAATATAACAACCCAGGAAAGACAGAGATAAAAAAAAAAAGGAAGGCAAGGGCGAGTAGAGAGTACAGGCAGGAGGACCACAGTCTACTGGGAAATGCAAAGGGTTTCCTAGTGGAACTTAACCTCATAACCACAACATTACACAGAAGCATCAGCGCGCCTTCATTAGCAACCTTTTTATAGCCTCTCAATCCTATTACCTCTGCCCTTTTTTTGTCCTGCTCCACCATAGCTGCAATCTCCAGTGGCTTCAAGTTTGGGGTTTCTTCACAGTGTCACTTTTTTGGCTTATTACAAGTCTGATGTATCTTGAATCCTTGTAGGTGACCTTTAATACCTGATGTTTACAGAAGTAAAGCAGGAAACATGAGTAATACACCCTGTTATTTACTTTAAGAAAACGGTTTTTAATTCTACAGCATTATCATATTCAGTGCTCCCTCTCTACCCATTCACTTTTACGCTCCCCTTGTCAGCTTCACCCTCACCCTTCAGTCCCAGCCCCTCTCTGCTCTTCAAGTGTTTGATTCTAATAGATTTCCTCCAGGGCAGGAAGAGAGGAGCACAGAGGGAAGGAAATAAACAGATAGGGTCATTATTCATGTCTGCCATGAAGCTATGGCAACAGTATCCTGCTGCTCTGATTGGCCATGGATAAGGTTGTCGTTTTAGCCATCACTTTACCTCTGGGGTGTCCAAATCATTGTCAAGGTCCTCACTGTCAATCACCTTTTAAATGATGGTTGACATTGTTTCTTTTCTGTCAGTTTTTCCTCATTTCCTTTCAGTGATTTATAAGGAGACCTTGTATTAAGAACTGGACTTTGAATTGTTCTGTACATGAAATGTGCTATACAAATAAACTTGCCTTGCCTTGCCTTTAGTCTGTTAGTTAAGACTGTGTTTAGCCAGTCAATCCAGTTGGTCAAGCTTCACAAGGGTCTCATGGTGGAAATTGTTGCTTTTTTGGTTTGTTTGCTCTATGATTATTAAGAGACATGGGCAAAAAGTAAAAATAGAGTAAATATATGTTATACTTACACTCCATTAACTAACTTCTAGAGACAGTGTTTTGACTATGCCTGGATTTATTCATCATATAACATCTTAGCCTCTTTTGGGTAATTCCCAAACCAGGCTGAGTTTTCTAGCAGCAACCTCTTACTTGTCGTCTCTGTAAGTTACTGTTTGGACACTTTTGGGTTAATATATTCAGTGCAGACTGGCTTGTGAAATTATTCTGTTCTTTGTCCTCTAAAAGAATCTGCACTATCCTATTGGCCTTATACTGTATTTTTCCTAATGGTGGGTTTTGCATGGGTTATGGAAATACAAGGATGTTAAGTCATTCAGTATTCACAGTGTGGACTGTTTTGTTAAATGATTCATATTTTGAAGATGATTAAAAACCAGCAAATGAGAACTGGTTTGTTCCTGAAAACACAATGTTAGATTACAGTATCTTGACTTTATGACTCATTCGTACTCAGGTCATGTCAGTAGGACTTTACTCAAAATGCTCGCAGGGGTAGCAAGTATTTGTCTCAGGTATTTTTAAAAGGGTGAGGAAGCTTAAATATGCTCAAATATGCTGCTAAAAGAGGTGTAGTCTGCCACAATGTACTTACTTATAACCATGATTGGTGGAGTGTGTGGGCGGGGAAGTGTGTGTGCGCATGTGTGTGAAAGGATGCTGTTTTCTGAAAGGCCTCCCAGTTCTTTTTACTGTGTAATATGAATCATCAGCATCCTCTAATGCAGTGGATTCTGTGGATATTCCGCTCTTGTATGTTCATTTATATATCATTATTATGTCATGTCATAGTGTCACATTACAGTGACAAGTCTCTTCCATCTCAATCCAAAGATGTTATTAGAAGGTCAAAGCAGTGTGCAATTGTAGTGTAATGTTTTGCTCCAATTCTTCTGTTACATTGTGAGGATGAGGGGCATTTCATCTAGCTTTTACCAAGTTACTGACGTGGCAAAGAGGCAGTAGGGTCAGTACTGCGTGGATAATGGTAGGCTCATTTCAGTCATCTGAGTGTGCATATGTCTCTGGAGACAGTAATCTGTTTGTGATCACAGTCATTACGGACCTGCAGTTACCGTTAAACCTTTCTTTCATTAATTAGGTTTACAGTTGAAGCATCTTCTGGGGTAAAGTTGGTGATGTGAAAAATACCTTGAAGATTAAGTACTCTGGACACCAGCTTGATGTTATAAAAGTGCTTGATTACAAAAAGTCTGGCATCTAAAAAAAAACAGATCTGCAGGTGGACTTCTATGCCCAATGAAGAAGTCCCTTGAAAATGGGGTGACTACCATTTATATAGGGTAACATAAACAGTTGCCATCTGGATTTTATCAGGCTATCAGGGAGAGAAGATGTGTAGTAGGAAGATGTGCAGTCTAAGCAAAACTGTAAAAGAGCAGACACTACACTAAATACTCATTCTTGTCTATGATAGTTAACTTAAACTAATAAAATGAGTAGCTATGTGCTCCAAAAAGCCTGTGTGTCAAGTGTTAAAAATGTGTAATTGTGTAACATTATTGAGACTTTTCAATTCGAAAAAAAAAGTAACATTTTAAAACCTTTATTTTACCATGAAAAGCCCCCATGAGACTAAAAATCTTTTTTGTCCTGTCCAAGACAGCAGCAACCAAGATAATTCATATATTTCCAGTAAAATATGTTGTTGTTGTTTTGGGTTTTTTTTTTTTAGTTGTCTGCTATGCATTGACACAACATGGGTTCATCCCTTGAGTTTGACCCCTTTTTTGCATTTGTATGACTCAAAGGTCAGTGTTAGATGGCTTTTAAAACAAACCTCCTTTAGAAATAGGCTCATAGTGTAAAGCTGCCATCCAAGAAAAAAAAAGTTATAACATGATAGTTTTATCGTAAAAATGTAAAACATGAAGCTTCAAATGAGGAAACTGCATGCAGTAGATCAGAAAAATGTGTAATTTACCAAATCTGACTAAATTGTACTTGATGCTGGGCTGAGACTTGGCGAGATTCTGCTGTTACACCATGGATGACAGTGTGATGTTCCAGGCTTAAAGTATGTATGTTTTATTTTGGTTGTCTTCACAAAATGTTGCAGTCTCTGACATGATGTCCAACTCACCCCTGTCTGTAAAGGCTTCTTTCTTTGTCTTCCTCTCCAAGTGATTTTTTTTTTTGTTTTGTTTTTTGTCTTTTTCATTTTCCACACTTTATCAGCTGCGTCTGGGTCTGTCTGTCTGAATATCTCACTCTCTTTTCATTTACCTGTCCTGCATCCTTTCTCACACATCTTTTTATCATCTTTTTCCCATCTGCCCCTTCACTTCCTGTCCGGTGATCTCTTCTCCCTGTAGCTATTGTAGTGAGGTATCTTTTGGGGTAAAGATGTGAAAAATAGCTTGAAGATGAAGGACTTCGGACACCAGCCTGATGTTATAAAAAAAAAAGGCTTTAAAACAAAAAGTCAGGCATCTAAAAACAGATCTACAAAATATGCACATTTTTCATTCACATTATGTGGTGATCCAAGTAATCAGAGGTGACAGAGTCTCTCAGGGCCCTATAAACAAAATTTCACAGTGGGTCACTCCAAATGGCATTCATCTCCCTTATATTATGATATCTTTTTATGATAACTTGTTAGTGTCCTTTAAAAAGCTTTTGTGTTTAGAGTTTAATTACTCAAATGCAAGTTTTGAATGTTAGACAGCTTTCACTTTTCTTCTTCTTTTTATTTAGCTATACTTTATCAGTTTCAATTTTCATTTCCTTGACAGGGTTGAAATGATTTAACATGGTTCCAACACATAAAGTTAAACTATGTTGTTAAGCCTGCATTATGACTCCTAAGAACAACATTCATTGCACAGCATATAAATAAATACAGTTTTTAGAAATATAAAGCCTATTAGATGTATATTGAAAAGAAAGTATAAACCACATTTACAAACTGGACTTCTAGTAACTTCCATCCTAACACCAGTGAATTATCAGATTTCTTTCCAATAAATTCTCAGCATTCTTATCTCGATAGTTTAGCTTTAATTTGATATTGTCCAAGTTATCTGTTTTTATTTTCAGCCCTGTGACATCTGCAAACTTAACAGGAGCAGGGCAGATTTTTTTTTTTTTCTTCTTTTCTCATTGGCAGACAGATAACTTCTCTTGATTTTGACAAATTTACTTAATAGGCACCGCTACTCACAGCAAGACTCAGAGGTGTAGGTGGGGCCCTATTAAGGAACTCTCCACTGGCCAAACACTGTCATTACAAACTCTCCATGTTGTCACTGCTCTGTTGTGGTTCATAGCTGGCCGGCCCTCAGGGCCCCCTCTCTGGCTCAGGGCTCAAGAATTTGCCTTTATGCCTGTTGGCAAGTTAAGCCTCCAATCAGGACACAGTTTTTCCTTTACCGTGGGCCCCAAGTGCCCACTGGATAATCCATCCTTGGTCATGACTTCCACATTTTTACTTTGTGTGCAACAACATATCAGAGTGGAAAAATTCACCCTTGACAAAGCAGAGTCTATGGGTGCGTCCCAATATACCCACTAGCTCTACATTTTAGCCCTACCTAAATTTTGCGCATTCTCGCAAAGGTACTGCTGTCCCAATTCCTCTTTGCATGTAGGGGTAGTGGGTATGAATCTAGCCCTTCAAACTGAGGGGGTGTCAGATGTTGACTTGCTGAGGAAGGGCCAGAGAACAGGGAACAATAGTAACCTCCGGAGAGAGTCAGGACTCGGAGAAAAAAAAATGACAATTTTCTCACAAATGTACAGATTACACATTTGTTCGCAATGTTAGCCAGACTAGCAACACTAGCTAGGCTAAAATACTGATGAAAAGCTTGCAAAGGCTCTTCAGCAGTTTACAAGAGACAATAGTCGTCAATGGCGACTTCTTCTCTGTGTGGTTGTTTTGTTTATTAATAAACCAATGCATGAAGAGTGATGAAAAAAATAAAGAAAAACGATCACAACTGTTAACGCTGTGTTGTCGCTGGGTGTGTTGTTGTGGTGAGACGTATGTGCCAACGTCACTACTTACGTGCCCGAACGTAAATGCAGCAAGTGGTGTCCCACTTCCTAGGGAAGATTACAAACCCTACCCCTTGTGGCTTCAATTCGAGGGTGTTGAGGGCTAGTGGTTGAAAGTAGGGGGAACATTGGGATTGGGCCTATATCTGTTGCATCTTGTGTTTCATTATTTTACAATAAAACTGTCATTTTACATGATACATCTCACATTTTTAGAATAAAACTTATCGCATTACATCGTAATATTCATTTCACATTTTTATAAAGGATCATATAATAAGGTCTAAGTTTTATTTTTTTCCTGGGTAGCAGCTCTATGCCTCTGTATGCACAAGGACTGGACTGAAAATGATTGATGAAGCATCCTTGTAAGCAAAATATAAATAAGTTAGGAATGTATTTTACTGTGTTGGTTTGTCAAGAGACTAAGGATGGAAATTAACTTTGCTAATCCTGCCTATTTATATTTTATGTTCATTAATATGCACTGTCCCTTTTTAAATAAATAAGTAAACTCAAATTCAAATTCAAGCCATTTGCACTCAACTTTATGGAATTTCTTTCCTTTTATGCCTTTTTTTTCGCAACTTTCTCTCATTGTGTTTTGTTTTTGTGCTTGTAAGATATCCACATGAAAGGAAGTTGTTCTTGGACAGGAAATGCTACTCCTGAGGTGCTTGAATACTCTTTGTCATCCAGACTTTTCTTCCCTTTCTGGTCTAAATCCCCATAAAACACAATCACATAATGGATGCTCAGTGGCTATTTCAGCTTCAGAGAAACAATGCACAGTTGCTTTGAACTCAGTGTTTTTGATCAACTAGCTGACCAAACAAAGCAGACTGGGCATTTTGGAGGAAGAGACCGAAGCCAAAACTGAGTGTTTTGGATAATAGGTGCTGCAGTATTGCACAGAAAGAGGAAAAAGCATGTGAAAGTATATGAACATCTTCTCATAGATTACCAAAGTAAAATTGAAAAATTATTTGGGAGTATGGTATGGGTTCTTTAAAATGCCTCTTAGTGTGTTAGGAAAAGTATTTTTAATTTTTAAATAATTTCAAAGGGAATTTAGAGAAATATGTCATTTTGCTACTTTGATCTTTAGAGTTTTTAGGGCATAGCACAATAATTGAGCCTATAAACAACAAATGCTTAAGTTTTCCAGCACAACTTTGATACAAAATACTCCTTATTAAAGCTATTGCAAAAGGGAAACTTGTTTTGTTTTTCTAGTTGTTGTTTTTGTGTGTGTGTGTGTGTGTGTGTGTGTGTGTGTGGGGGGGGGGGGGGGGGGTATATATTTAAAAAAGAAAAAACCTTTGGCCACAAAGCAGCCAGGATTTTGCTTTTTTAAGTAAAAAACAAACAAACACATAGTCAACACATTTGAGTAGATACCCAGGTTGTATCCTGCAGTCGTTTTCGCTTTTGTTTATTAGCTGCTTATTGTCTACTAAAACACAACCACTCATGTGGATAAGTCTGATAAGTGAGTCATGAATAAATAAATAGTTCAAGTCAGTTCAATCCATTAGCTCAAAGCAAACCACACAGTCACACAGTTACTGAAAGTTTTAGTCTCAAGGATTATTGGCATTCACTCACTGTCAGCACTTATTGTTTGCAAATATGCCAGAGGTACATGGATTTTATTCTATGTAGAGTTTACATGTTCAATTAGTGTTTGACAATTTTGCAGAAGCATAAATATGACAGTTATAAGTAAGAAAATGGAGGAAATACGCAGTTTGGATTTGGAAACTTGTTTTTTGCCTTTGAAAAGGATGTTAAGGACTTTTGAAAAGTTCTTGATATCTAAGTTGAACTTGCCAGTATTCTCCTGTGTATGTAAACTAAGTGCCTTCTCCATCTTAATTTGAACAAAACATCTTATGTTACTAAATTTTTTAAAAGATTTATACTATACTTCCTTATTCTGCAAACCTTACTCATATTATTTCTTTGAATTTGTCTTTCAGATCTTGGCTATCATCTCCATCCTCTTCATTGTGCTATCCACGATTGCTCTGTCTTTGAACACCCTCCCAGAGCTGCAGGACATGGATGAGTTTGGCCAGTCCACAGACAACCCACAACTGGCACATGTGGAAGCTGTGTGCATTGCCTGGTTCACCATGGAGTATCTGCTCCGTTTCCTCTCATCTCCCAATAAATGGAAGTTCTTTAAGGGTCCTCTGAACGTCATTGACCTCTTGGCCATCTTGCCCTACTATGTTACCATCTTCCTGACAGAATCCAACAAGAGTGTGCTGCAGTTTCAGAATGTCCGCCGTGTGGTTCAGATTTTTAGGATCATGCGAATCCTGCGTATTCTGAAGCTGGCGCGCCACTCCACTGGTCTTCAGTCTCTGGGCTTCACTCTTAGGAGGAGCTACAATGAGTTGGGTTTGCTTATTCTTTTCCTGGCCATGGGCATCATGATCTTCTCTAGTTTGGTGTTTTTTGCTGAGAAAGATGAGGAGGATACAAAGTTTAAAAGCATCCCAGCTTCTTTCTGGTGGGCTACTATTACAATGACCACCGTAGGCTATGGTGATATATACCCCAAAACTCTGTTAGGGAAGATTGTGGGGGGTTTATGCTGCATTGCTGGCGTACTAGTGATTGCCCTACCCATTCCCATTATTGTAAATAACTTCTCTGAATTCTACAAGGAGCAAAAGAGGCAAGAAAAAGCACTTAAAAGGAGAGAAGCTCTTGAGAGAGCAAAGAGAAATGGTAGCATTGTTTCTATGAACCTGAAAGAAGCTTTTGCTCGTAGTGCAGAGCTGATGGATGTTGTAGTGGAAAAGAGCGAGAGGCCACATGACAACCACCTCTCTCCAAGTCGTTGGAAATGGACTCACAAAAGGGCTGCGTCAGAGACAAGTTCAAACCGTTCTTTCAATGGACAAGAGTTAGGATCTCCCTGCAAGGCTCGAGCAACCAGTCCCCAAAGGTTAAACGTCCAGAAACTAGAAGAGATGTACAACCAGATGGCAAAGACACAATCACAACCCAATCTCAATGCTAAAGACAGGAGCTCTAGAGTGGGCAAACGGAGAGATGAGATCGAGCTTGGAGCCATTCATGATCACGGACCACAAGTTCTAGGAAACAGAGAAGCAGTTGGGGATATGAAAAGCTTGTCAAGCATTGACAGTTACATAAGTTGCGCAACAGATTTCCAGGAGAATACACGTTTCCCCCGAAGTCCAGCAGCAGACGCTGGTCTTCAGGAAATCAGCCGCTTCACTTTTGCCCCAGCTGCAGCTTTATCTCAGCATGTTAGTTCGAAAATCGGCCATCAAACCATAGGGCAGTCCATGCTGACTCCTGTGTCAAAGTCCTCATGCACAGAGAATGCAAAGAAGTTTTTCTTTTCTGGTAACACCTCAAAAAGCCTTAAAGGAGGCTGCCGCAGCGAGGGGGATTCAGGGCCGTCCCCACTTTCAGACAGTTCAGTTGTATCAGACCACTCTCTGTTAAGCCCTGAAGTCTCTGTCTACACCACTGCCAGCAGCAAGACCCCCCCGAAGTCCCCAGATAGCACTGCCATGGCCCCTACTGTATTCACCTTCCATGACTCCTCCATCAGTAAATACATTGATGCTGATACAGACGATGATGAGCACCTCCGTGATATCTCTGAGGCTAGTCCCTCAGATCGTCTGCTGGCTGGTGGAAGCCCAAAACGCAGTATTAACATAAACTACCAGAGAGGGACAAACCATTTAGAAGCAGCCCAGAAAATGCTGGGTCAGAACTGTCTTTTTCCTCTCGAAGGGATTCGTGGAATATCTCACGAGAATCACATAGGACCTGAGATGGGACGTAGACCAAAGGTTGAGAGGGGGCGCCAAAATACTTTGGATAAAGGCCTCTGAGGTACAAGTGAAGCAGAGACAAACTAGTAGCTGGGGACAAAGTGTTTGTGATAGAGACACCTGATGGGCTAAAATACACAATAAGCCAGTAAAAAAGGAAGAGGGAGACAAAGACAAATGGTCTCACATTTCACAAATTACCTGAGCATGCCATCAGGGCAACAAGGTCTGAGTGAACATGTGCGATGAATAGCCTACTCTGGGAAAGAAGCATTTCTTAATTGGAGAATGTCACTGCCCTTCCTTCAGCTCATTCCTGTTAGTGGTAATTCATGTCCACAAAGCAAAAGAGCACTCCCAAGTAGCCAATGGGTCTGTTCGGAGAAGACGTCAGCTGAGGTTATACTTTAACTAGTCCAACACAACTAAATGATGGTTTTAGCCAAAAGCGTTTATGTTCTCCAGGTGGGAAAAAAAGAAGGAAAAAGTTCACCTTCCCACTGATTCCCATCTCATTTTTCAATCTTGGAAATACACAAGAGGACCTAGAAGCCTATAAGCTACTTTCTTGTGCACTCCAATCCTAAACCTGGCCTTAGTCATTTACATTTTTAGGCGTGTGCATGTCTGCATATGTGTGTGTGTGTGCTTGTGTGAGTGAGAGAATGTGAATATTAATGAGCGATCTGCTGGTAATTCATGTAAACACACTCTTGTCTAACTCAATTTATTTTTCTATAGCTAAGAGAAAGTTCCGTAAAGAAAGTGATTTACTGTATGTCATATTCATATGATACCTATATAAATATAAGTGTCTTGGCAAAGGGTTTGCAGTTATCATGGGCTCCAGATCATCATCCATTACATTGGCTGCTCTATTGTTTAAGTCAACATGTAATGAAAATGGTTATGTTCACATTTTTACTAGTGGATGGTGTCTTAACACTAATACAACTTTTTAGAGATGATAGTGGTGGACCAAGTGTTTCCAAGCACAGGTGAACAGAAAGATTATAAATAATGATCTTGATACCTGCCTGAAATGCTCATTGAGAAAAAAAAAATGCATGCAGCCGCAATCAACATAAAAACACAAAATAGCCTGTGCATTTTTTTTAAAGAAATAATTGAATGTGAGGGAGATCATGTGATATTTTTGTTCCTTGGCATGAAGTCTAGACTTCACTGGCAGATCCTCAGCATGCTTTGGCCTCCATCTGACTAATATAAACAAGGTTTCAAGCAGGGCATTTATTCTTCTCAATTACCCTCTTAATCTTTAAAGGGAAGTCTTATGAAACGGAACTTATATAAAGTTAAAGTTACCATTAATAAGTTGCAGAACTTACCAAACTCATGCATGTTCGCTTATGTATATCCTCACGAAAGATCTGTGTAGGGTTGTTAGACTGTCTTCAGGAAACTTGCATTTAGTTTCCATGGTGACAGCACTTGTCCAGAATGGCTAGTAACAGCTAAGCAGAGATTTGGTAATTGGAGAGTTGAAGGTCTCCATGTTACAGAACCTCCAAAACAAAAACAAAAACGCATAGATATGCACCCATTAAACTGCAAATACCCACTTTAGTTTCTCAACTGTAACCCACTGCAAAGCATTCTACATTACCTGTTTACACTGCCTCTACTAAAGAGCGATAAGGTCACAATAGAGAGAATTCATGTGGAAAGAATGCCAATATTCCTCAAAGACTAGCAGACATCACATCCATGATAGCTTTTAAATCTTACCCCTCACACCCATAACCTCAGCTGACAAACAGCACAGTCTTTCCTCACCCTCTACAAGGCTGACATGTTATGGTAAAGCATTTTTCTAACACTTAAAAGTTTTAGGAGTTGGTGGTGACAGGTTACAAAATACCCCGAAAAGAGCTAAATTAAAGGAGAAATCCAACTATGTTTCCACATGTACAATTTTGTAGCATGATGATGCAGATTGTTGCCCAACTATGGCATAAAATGCATTATGAGGAGGTAAGTGGATAGTCTGAAGCCCCCAATCCTCAAGCGAGAGATTGCTGGTTTGAATTCCATCCTTCACAAGCTTTTTCTTAGTCCCTTTGCTTATCTGTTTCTGCAATTAAAGCTTTTTTACTTTGCTGTAACCAGTAGTGAGTGGGAGCAAACTACAGCAGAATTAGAAATACATGTTTGGAGTTTTAGAAAAGAAAAAAGAAAAAACAAAAACACTTGTTATAAATTAAAAACATATAAAGGAAATAAAGTTAACTTGAATCTTCATTTAGAGCTCTGGGAAAGAGATGAGTAAATATTGTCAGAATTTGTGTACTTTATTCTATGTGAGATGCCATTTCCATGTATGGCAGGACAAAAGAAGGGCCTGGATGGGGTTTGAACCCCATTCTTCTGAGTTGGAGTCATGTGTGTGGACCACTCAACCAAAAGTAGGCTACATTCCTGCAGCCAAGTGGCCAGGATGTAAGATCAATTGGAGGCATAGTGAAAGGACCCTCAACTGTCACACACACACAGCTACAGAGCCACAGTTTTAACTTAACTGGGCCTTAACTAAAAGTCCAGCGGCACAATAATAAGTGGCGTATCCCCTTCCAGCTTGGTGGGCTATTTCTAGTTAGCTTGTTACAACTACAAGTTTAGCTCATAGAAACTCGGTCAGTAAAAACTCTAATTCAAATTTACAGCTTGACATGCACTCCATGATTAACTGTTAAAAAAGCTTTTCAATTAGTTGTACCTCTTGTTTATTCATTTTTTTCTGACAAATGCGATCCAGGCTATCCCTTCCAATTACTCTCTGTTGTTACTGGTTCTTTTTTCACATTCAGGTCAATTTCCAGGGCAGGATACTTTGGTGCGCATCCACACTACTTGTCATTTGAGTGTGTTAGTTGGACATTGAAACTGTGATTCAGTCAGACTTTAATTATACAAACTTATTTACATTAGACAAGAATTTTTTTTTTCTTTTAAAATAAAATGTAAACATACCGAGTGATGCCTGTACATATTAGTGTGTTATGTACAAGGAAAAAAGAATGTTTTTGTCAGGTGTCGGAGTACGAATGCAGGATATGATCAAACTGTGAGCAATAATTACTTCAGATTACTCATTTGAGTTTAGTCGTGCAAAATTCACAGGCACAGGTTCACAGAGATGTGGAAAAATGTAATACCCCAAAAAAGTCAGGAATGAATGAATGAATACATTTCCTTTATTGTCATTGCACATTGTGCAATATGTGCATGGATAAGGGTATGTAGTTGATGGAAAACGGTAGATAAAAAGAATAGATGCAGTAGTAAAAAAAATACAGGAGGGATATAAACAAGTAAAATCGCTAAAAACAGACTGATACAAAAATAGCATACAAGAAACAGTTCATCCAGCTAAACATGCTGAAAATGTAAGAATTATCACCAAATAGATTATTCGGGGCTAATTGCTCCTGCATTTGAGACTTTGCAGAAATGCATGTGGTCCTATTAAGGTATAACTTTCTTTTTATTTCAACCTGGACCCTATTTCTAGGAGTTTACATGTGCATTTACTCACCGGTAAAATTTCTGTATCACTTTGGCTCCTTTGAAAGATATTACGTTGAGTCGCCCTTCGGCGTGGATCCATATAATGGGAGAGATGGGGCAGCCTCTATTTAAGGCATTATCTCCAGCAAAAACTCCTTCATTTCACTAGTACTTTAAGTAGAATGAACAAACAAATGAGCACTATTGTCCTGTGAGTTCAGAGTTAACTCTCCATTAGTTATTGTGGGGTTTCTCTGCACTCTACAGGTCGCGCGGGTTCCCAATGTGCACTTCCATGGTACAGCTGAGAAGAGCAACTTGCTACCCCGACAACAAAAAAAACCCACAATTTGCTAAACTCTTAACTCACAGAACAATAGTACTTGTTTGTTTGTTCATTCTACTAAAATAATTGATAAAATGAAGGCGTTTTGCTGCAGATAATGCCTTATTTAGAGGCTGCCCCGTCTCTCCCATTATATGGATGCACACCGAAGTAGTCAAAGTGATGCAGAAATTTTATCGGTGAGTAAATGCACGTATATACTCCTAGAAATAAGGTCCAGGTCCAGGAAAATCCACATTCCTAAAATCAACTCTCCAGTTACATCTGTGGGAGAATTCTACCTGATAGACTCCAGCACTGTCATCAACACACCTGCTTAGGGAAAATCTTGCAGAAGAATGATGCTCTGTCCTTCAGAAATTCCTGGTACTTGCTGGATTGATGCCAATTTGCATCTGTTGTTTATCCCAACACCACCTCACAAGGACACCCAATCTTATTTCTCTTTTTAACCCTTGCCACTTAAAACGGAGCAACAAGACGTAGGGCTGAAAATCAACCCCTACAAATTGGAACACCCCTTCAACAATTGCAGATGTCATCAGTGATCCCCACCGGCATGTTGAGCTGTTGCCAGAAATCTCAAGAAATCAATGTTACCAGGCTAATGTTAACGCGAAGTCCGATTTGTGCATGATATTACCACTTGTGTTGTATCCCATGACATTTTAAACATTTTAAAACTTTTCTTTGGAGAAAATATCCACATTTTTGGATTTTCTTGGACTCGTAGCAGCCACCTTGGCGATGAGTTGCAAATTCGTCATACACCTCCATTTTAAATGTGTATCTGAAAACCTTTCATTTGAAGGGGTGTATACCCTGACCACTTACCCGTCCCTCTGTCCTAACAGGATTGAGAAACCCCTACCACCACACAACCCCCCCTTAGCCCTACCACTTTAAATATAGCTTTAAGGCAAAGAGCTAAGTTTTCAGGGCTAAGAAATAAGATACCCCTTTAGATTTTGAAAATTTGTCTTCATTTTCTGACATGGAACGCATTAGGAAGTGAGTCTGCTCGAAGCTCTCTGTTTACACGACACACGTTACAAAAACCTCATGATACAACAGAAAAAAGAGCTGTTACCTACACCCTTATAACCATAGAAATGAAAATTATGTATATCATATTATATGCAATGCTCCCCAAGTATACAGTAATCAGTTAACACCTTTATGCAAATTACGATGTGACTACTTTTATTTCTGAAACATGCGTAAAGCAGTCAAATGCTGCATTTTGCCGCCATGGGTAAACGTCTAACTTATCGTAAAGTTTGTAACAAAAGTTAGACATTTTTAACGTTGTTATTTGGAAAAAGGTAACTTAATGTGTGCGAGTCTTTTGGCGTGATGTTTGTTTCTTGTGTGAAAGCATAAAACTCCTCCTACCCCTTTTCCCTTAAGCCTGCATCTTAAAAAGCTCTGCTGAATACCCCTTATCCACCCCTTAACCCGACTCTCCGCTCTCTCCAAAAGAGAATCGAGACGCTCCTTCTGTCATGAGCACACTAAACAAAGGGGAAGCGCAAAGGATAGAGTTAAGACTGGGCCTTATGTACATTCTCTTTTTTTGGTTACTTGTTTTTATGTATTCTGTTATCTCAAACAGAAACAAGATAAACAAAGAAGAACCTCAGTGCCAGTGAAAGTGTATCTCTGTCACTTCCTGACCCAAATAAAGTGGTAAAAGATGCACGTAAACGAGCCCATTGCGCTATCATAGATGTAGCTATTGGGCAGAATTTGATTCAAAAGTCAACGGAAGGTGATTGACATACATTTTTGTATGTGTGTGTGTGTGTTGTGGTGAAGAGAGTGTAATCACAAATCCTGATTTCATTTCCCATTTTAATCACAGAGCTGGACCATTTCATATTGCTCTCTCATAGTGAAAGGAGCTGAGGTGTGAAAGGAATAGCAATGACTGAGAGAAGCAGAGGGATCTGTGTGTGTGTGTGTGTGTGTGTGTGTGTGTGTCTGCTGTAAAGCCTGGGCATTAAAGCAGTGAAGCTGCTGCTTAATAGAAAAGAATGAACTGTTTCCAGTAGGAATGCATGCATGTTGTGAAAGTCCTGCTTTTGCTTATTCATTTTTTGTTCTGCAGAACATCAGCAATTCTGGCTGCAACATATTTAGATTATAATGCCAAGACAAATTTAGAATAATATGATACATTAGGATCACTCTATTCTTTTTTCCCCCCTCTTTTACAACGAGATGGGAGTTGGGGGACCTAGCGGACTGAAACAGCATCATATAGCATCAAATAGCTCATATACAGTGATAGTTGTTCACCACTTATTACACAATTTATTTGTTTGCACCTTGAGCATACATCATCTAAGAATGTAGATTTGAAGCAGCCTGATAATATCATAAGTTATGTTCACAAAAAAATGGAATTTATCCTAAAAATGATTATAAGCGTCGCCCACAAAGTGGTCAAAACAGAAATAACTTGACAATTTGCCAAGAAAACGTCGTGTTGAATAGTATGTGAAGGGTATTACACATTTTTCAGACGGTGATATTCCTTTGGTTGCATGCATACATACTGTAGGTGTATGCACCACTCAATAAATGTGTATTTATTCACATCATACACTATGATATTTGAGATGACCCAGGCTGCAATCAGTATCAATGAGAAAAAAAATTGGTGTGAATGTTTGCTCCAGATAAATGTTTCATTACATTTGTCTTTGTCTTAAAAGAGTTAAAGCCAATAAATTCCATCCCCTTCTACATCTTTTCCAAGATTACATTCTAAGGCTCTTGGAAATTCTGCAATGTTTACACCAGTTGAGAGGAACCACGTGCCGGTTATATGTATCCTTCAGAGGGATTTTACATAGCAAAAAGATAATTCTAAGATAGAGGCCATTCAGCTAACAAAACCCATTTTGCTTGGTCTGTTGTCCCATGATTTTGGTTTTCTATACAGTAGTAAGGGACCACTTTCACTGAAATTCTCTCAACAAAGATGACAATCAATATTTCATGAATAGGCAGCAAGCACTACTGTAGAGAAATGAGATGTATCATGGGAATATATATACAGCAGACGTGCATACACACACGACAACTAAAATCAGAACTTCAGTCTTGAAATTTCTGAGATTTTAGAAGTTATTGCAGAGAAATATCAAGCATGATCTTTGATTTGATACTTATACTGTGATACTGTGATACAAGACCATGACAATACTTCAAATAGTCAGTTGTTTTTAAAAGTCATCCTTGTTTTCTTTATGGAGGACATGGTACTTTGTTTCATCTCATGGGAGCCATTGACAATAATGAAATCCAACAGTGTTGCAGGCCCTTTAATTTAGTGAGGTCCCCATGGATAAACTCTGACATGAATCATAGAACTAGAAGACCATGACTCTGTTTTATTTCATGTCTAATGATACAAAATAAACTGAAGAGCACAGATTCTCTAACATTTCCACAACCACACTCCCAGCTGCCCCATAACACAACCCAGTTGTACAGTAAATACATTTAGTTAAGATCTACAGTAGAATTTGGTTATTGCGTTAGCATCTAAATTGAACCCTAAACAGGTTCATGATGTTTTCCTTTTTTGTTAGAACCCCACAAGATCTTTATAAAAGCATGTGGTTTTCAAGAACCGGTGGGAATTGCTGCTTTTTACAAGTTGCTCAATTCTACACACTGAATCTAACACTGTATAACAGGGTTGGGGTCAGTTCAGGAGGTCTTGATGGAGTGATGCACCACCCATAACCCTATAAACACAAGCAGTATTAGAGCATGAGATGAATTAAAACCTACAAGTAGTACAACTTTAAACACAAACTGTTTAAGCTCTCAGTGGAATTGACCCCAACCTTGCTAAAGCCATCAGTCTTTGTAAGTACACACTGTTTCCAGGGAATTAAAAAAAGATATTTGAATGACCTTAGCCAGCTCTTATACAATGTTGTTTGTAGGTCTCGAGGCTGTCTGTTTTGTAAAAGAAAAATCTGGAAAACATTTTTACCCATTGACTTTCTATGCTGTTGTTTCTGTATAAATGTTCTACTGTTCAGTGCATGTTGTAACTTTGGCGTTGTGACTGGTTGTGATTCACACAGAGCCAGTACTTGTCATGTAAAAGAAAAAAAAAAGTGTCTCAATGTCCCAAGATATTTCTATTTCTTAAGAAAAAGCAACATTTCCCTTGAATGACGAAAAAATGAAATAAATCAAATCACTTTACATTTTTGATTTAGAAATTGTTGGTTTTCATTTTACAATTAATTCAGTGTGCTGCTTCTCTAACTGAACATATTCATTCAGCATCTGGTGTATTTCAATATTCTGGCTAATTCTCTAAACATATCTCTGGAAATGTGTCCAGAATGAAGGCTAGCGGGAAAAGGAGGTTAAATAAAAAGAAAACTGTGTGATGTTGGGCAGGAGCAAGCTTCCAGCCTCCTCACACGTCTCCAGACGCCCCTACATCGAGGGTTTCCCACTGCCTGCCACTGAAGAGACCGTTTCCTGTAGGGGTGGAAGGAAGAAAAGAGTTATAACAGCTCCCCTTAAATCTAAGTGAGAAACAATGTTGCCATCTAGTGGTTTAATGTGCAGCTCGTAATTGAATCCAACAGATTGGGTTAAAATCTGTGAACTTGGGTGGAGAAAAACAAAATAAAACAAAGCAATCTAATTTAGTCCTTTTCAACAGAACTGACCCATACATGTGAACTCTTAGACTGAGAACTCTAAGAACACAGAGCTCCACAAAAACTCTTGAAGATGCTGGATTCAGTGAATGCTGAGGACAGAATAATCTGTCAGAGCAGAGTGACAAATGACTTTTGGCTGCACAGTAAGAGCATATTTCTGCAGATGCATACCTTTCTCATGCAAATGTTCTATTGCAAGATTCATAAACATGTTGAACATCAGTATAGCAGAGAAAAAAAAACAATCCCACAATAAATTGTGAAGTTGTTATAAAAAAGAAATGTAGACATGAAAAATAATTTAGCAAAAAGCAGTGCGCTCATGTTGTTAGGGGATCTAATTTTAAGAGAAACACAATAGTTTCCTAAGCCTTACCAGTCAGTTTTAATACCTGGCGCTAATTTACATTTAAAAATGACAGGAACAGACTGGAGGAAATTCATCTCAACCATTTCCCCTCCTTTATGCAAATATGGGCATTTTTACACTTTAAACAGAATGTTTGGGGATAGAAACATTAGCTTAAACATTGCTTTCCTTGACCCCTTTTCTAGTTTGTATCCCTGCACACAAAAAGAAAAGGAAAAAAAGAGCAGAAAAATGTGTGTTCCACCACAAAATTGTAAGACTGTGTTCCATAAAAGACTTATCTTGATAGCACTCTAATAGTTCACTGCACAGAAAATCATTTTCCTTCAGTCAGTGCTGTATTGCAACCTTCTTTCATTTGGTTTCATACCTGTGAGTCTGTACTGTGTCTATGAAGTGAATTAGGCTACATTCATCTACTGTTTCATACTGCAACTGCATAAACAGCAAACATCCACAACAAACTGGGCTTTTAAGACTGAAGCAATTCTAAAAAAAAAAAAAAAATCGTTTTTTAGTTTAAAAATCTACATTTTACCCTGGATAGCAATATCTAAATAATAATAATAACAAATAATAATAATGATAACAATAACAATAACAACAGGGACACAGACATCTGTATTGTATTCAGCTTCTAAAGAGCTTTCTTTTTTCAATTAAAAAAAAAAAATCCTTAACTTTGACTGCCTCCGGTTAGTTCAACATGGATAATGCCATTCAGCTGGTCCTGATCATCCTGGACATCTATGTTAGCAGCCTTTGTGCAGTTAATTAGTTAATTCTCTGTTTTTATCATGCTACAACTGCTGCTCTGCAAGTTAGGCATTATTTAAGCAATTTGGGAAATTTGTGTGTTCAGCGATGCTATCAGTGTCATGGTTCTTGGCTATGTGGTGCCCATTAATTCCTGATAAAGGAAACTAAATAGTTCTCAACAGCTGAGTATTCAGCAGCTAAGCCACCATTTAAGATAAGTAGCCATAGCAACAGGATGCAGCTAAAGACTGTCTTTAATATAATTCAATAGTTACTGGAATAAGGTAGATATACCAATCCTTATAGTTTTCTTCTCCGTCTCCTGCACAGTGTCTTTGTCCAACAGTGAGAGCAGGTGGCTGGCACTCAACGCACACATGGTGCCCCTCCCTCAGGTGCTGCATCCAGTGGGTGTGAGGGTCCCCGCTCTGCTGGCACCCTTTTGTCAGTGATGTCAATTGAAACTGGACGCAGTACCTATTTTACATAAATGCATAATGACAAACACTGAGGCTCACGCATGCATAGGCACATGCACCAGCAACTTCAGAAATATAGAATGAAAATGCTAAAAAGTACATCCAAGGTAAAAAATAGAGTGTAATTTAAAACATTTTTATTGTCTGTCAGGGATGCTTTACCCCATTATATCGTTGCTGTCAGGGATGTCTCTTTTTTTCCGAGCGTTGCCATAGCCACTGGTGGTAATGAGTGCTGGGACTGCGGAAGAAGCATTCATGAAGAGAACATTACATGTGACCATATGTTGCAATGCTTGGCCTCATATAAATTTCAAATGAGCAGGTGCTTGGAATTTTTTTTTTCTTTGTCTTCCCTCATCCTTCATTTTAAGAAAGAAATTATGGGATTCAGGCAATAAAAGGAAACATGCACAAGCTATTTAATTTCAGATGGCTTTAACCTGCAAGATGAGTGTATACTATTCACACCAAAACATAACTATATCATAAATAATACTTCTCCCACTAGTGCTCCAGTACATTGTACACAATGAGCATCACCAGCTACAGTTTCTCATATAGGAAGAACAATATGATGATCACAATTGAGAGATGTTGGTGTGGGAGGATTGAGTCTGATTTTTTTTTCTCTCACCAAGTGAGTTTTGACAGTGTCCTTGCTGAGACCAGTACTTCACACAGCCAGCATGCTCCTCCAGATGAGGACAAGGACTCCCTGCATTGAGTGGCTCCTGCAGGACCGTCCTGCTCCTCCTCCGCACTGTGGTCTTGCAGGGCTCGGCACATCCTGACCACTGTGTCCACTCTCCCACCACGCAGGGCACAGCTAAGGCAAACAAGCACATAAAGCTGAAGAAAAAACAAAACCAGCTGTTTTAAATGTCTTTTTGGACAACTTCTACTGTTGGAGTCTTTTGTATTTCAGGAAATTCTAATTTTCTCATATCCAATAGGCACAAAACCTGGTTGTATGATTTACAAAAGACATGAAGACATTTCAGATCCCTCCAAATGTTCCACATCTTATGTTTCAAGATATGCTCCCTTAGATATTTCAACCATTTGTTTGATGCACACAATTTGCAAATTCACATCAGCTCTCAGAAGCTGTACATCAAAGTGAAAGCCACGTCGTTTGGTTTAGAGGTTGAGACACTTGTGGAATGTGTCTTGTGTCAAGGTACAGGTTTCTGGAAGGATCCTGCAACATTTCTGAAGCACTCAAAATACCTCAAAGCAAAATGTATTAAAGCCTTCTAAAAATAGAAGATGCTGGGAGCTATGACAGGCTTCATTGATCTGGTTGTCCACCAAACTTATTAAATAGAAACAGAGTCCTGGAAAAACAGGAAATTAATGACTGAAATGATAACATGAGATCCAGATACTGTTTAAGGAGAAGATGGAGCAACTTTACACAAGGAAGGCAACAGTGTACCACTACATCAGTCAGATTGAGTGATGGTTAAGTGGACAGACAGGAGCCATTGCAAGAAGGCATCTGGATCAGACCATATGAAACAGCTCTCTAATCTGATGAAGCAAAAGTTGAACACAGAACTGATTCTGGAACGAGCCGATAGTGGGTGTAGAATACAAAGAGGCACCAGGTCTGACCTACAGTCAAACATGGTGATGGCATCATCATGCTGTGGGATGGATTTGCTGAGTCCAGGGTGGAGAAAGCAGTCAGGATACCGAAAAAATAAAAAAGCTAAGTAATTTAGAGCAGACATGAGTAAAAGCCTTTTACCGGATTCTGCAGGAGCTCTTATTGGTTGCAAGTTTATTCAGTAAACCAGGATTGAAAGAGGCTGAGCACTGACTCTTGATATCAAACTGAACATTTTGCCGAGAAGAACGGGAGGAATTCCCAAAGAGAAAATATTCTAAGCTTGTAAAATCATTCCCAAAATGGCATGAAGTTCCCATTACTGACAAAGTTAAGTCAGCAAAATAAAACGTAGGCTCGTCAAAACAAAACACAGTCAATTAGCCAATTCAAGAAGACTTCATTTAATTTAATTTAATGTGATTCAATTTAATTAACAACTGTCTAGAAATGATGCAGCCGCTGTTTTACTGGATAACATGATTATAAAACTTTTCTTCTCAGCACATCATCTACCTGGACACGCGGTCTCATAGTCGTGGCAGCAGTCCATGGTGGACACGCAGGCTTGGTCACAATAGCAGATCCCGTATGATCGGTCAGATCTCCATCCTTTACTGACACATGACAAGTCCCGTCCGGGGCAGCACAGACCCGCTTCCCGACAGCCCGACCGACACGGGCCAACGAGGGAAAAAAGCACCCACAGAAAAATCTGAGTGACCCGCGAGACTGACATCACGGACCTCAACGGATCCAGGGAGTTTAGAGCGACAAGTGCCACGATTTTTCTCCAAAACTGTGCTTTTTTAAGTCGAGCTGATCTCAATGTCACCTATCAGCCCCTCTTTGACCAGCAGGGAATTAAACATGGATGGCGGGTTGAAAGTCACTCATCTGTCATCTTTGCATCTCTTAAAGTAACAGTTCACTCAACAGTGGAGAGACACTGACCCCCCAAATCCTCCTGCACCTGATGCCCAGGTGCAAGTGAATGCAGCATTAAATGTACTTCTTAGAGTTAATCTACATGAACACTGCCATATTCTTCATTTTGATGCAGCATTTTTACAGCATCATCCCACCAGATGCCAACGTGGGTGATGATATTTATCTGTCCAGACTGTTTACATTTAGAGGATGTAAAAGTGATAGAAAAAAAACCCTACCAGATGGGATGACTGTAGAAAGTTAAATGGCCAAAAATGGTTAAGAAACACTGATCAAACTTGAGGTTTGTCTTAGTGCTTTTTCAAAGCTTCTCTTGTAATCAGTGATGTAGTCTTTGTGTACAAGATAAAAGTCGATTCAGGATCATAAGCAGGCCTAACAGTGTCTACTTTTACAAATTTGACGATACTTTTTCCATCAAATGGTCTCTTAAGTTGTCACAGTTCATTATAAAAATCCTAAAATCTAGACCTTTTTTTGTCTCATACATGTCATCCTTTTTCTGAACTGTGCCCCTGACCTTTTTTTTCTAGTGTATTTGCTTGTCAAAGCAGTTTTATATACATAGCTTAGAAGAGTTAACTCAATTCAGACAAAGCCTTGAGCGAATAGGCTGCATGAGTAAGAACACACACACTCACATTGTTAACAAATGCTCATGTATGTTTTATTGATCTATGCAAAAGGAGACAAATGCTTATCAAAGTGTATCAGTCAGTATGTTGCTGAACAGCAGTTCTAGGATATTTTATTTATTAAACTTTCAGCAACAAGTTCTCACTGTTCAACACAGACAATTAAAACATTTGCAAGTTTTCTATTTTGTGTAAAAGCTGAGGAAACACAAAAGTGAATGGAGAATTTTCCTGCCTCCAAAGCCTCTGTACAGATATGTTTATGAAGTAGCAAGCTCCCCCAGCCCATGTGTGCCTCAACATGTGAAAAGGATGGATTAATGAAACTCCTACGGCTGAGGTTATTCATGCAAAAAGATCAACACTGTGGACAGTGCAGGCCTCCACTCTGTTATCAGATTCACAGTACCTGCTACTGTGAAAAATTACGACAGCAAGTAGCCCTATTCAGTCAGTATTTTAGGGCTGTAATTTCACAAGTTTTATTAGTTGTTTTATTGAGATATTCTATATAATTTAACCTACAATAAAGAATTATGTAATGTAATGATATGTAACTCATTAAAATTTACATTGAAAATTGAACAAAAATGTATTTCAGATGTTATAGTTGAGAAATATACAGTTCTTGTCTTTGTAAAAATATGTTACTTAGAGTAGTTTTGTAGAGATGTAGAGAACAAAAAAGAAAATAAAAGGAAGAAAAATGACCAAAAAAAACAAAACAAAAAAACTCTGAGGGACACATTTGAACAAAGGATCAGGTCATGTTTAATTCATTCCAGGCAGTAAAACAACACAAGCAAGTGTCCTCTCATGGGAATGCATCACAAGTCAATCTGAAACTAATGTGAAGCCTCTGAAGTCTCACCAGTCAAAGGAGAAATCCAAATTTTCAGTTTTTTCTGTTCTAACAAAGAAAAAAAATCCTGATAATTAGAAAGAAAGAATAATCAAGTAACTCAGTTTACATATCACACATTCTCTGTGGGAAGTAACTCCGTAATGTAGCAATACTTTTATGGCCTCATTAGTTCATACACAATCAGACACTTCATCTGCAATAATCAAGAATCACCACAAGATTCAAAGCAGCCACTTTGATGTGATGATTACTGCTCTACTCAGCCGCAGTTCCTATAAACATTGCAAATTTGCTCTAAAGTATACCTCTGCAAAAATATTAATCTTTGTTGTTGTGAGATATACGCTACATTAACATGCAGCAGTTTAATGTAGAGGCAACTGCACTTTATATTCGTGGCAATAATTGATTTTTTGTTTGCACTTCAGGGTTTTCTAATTTCCTGCCTACTCTGGTATGAAAGCAGACTTTAACTAACTTGCAGAGCAATCCATCACAAAGACCATTAAGGCTATTTTATTGGTGCAAAGTAAACATTGCTGCACGGTAATTAAATGGTCTTAAATTAATTTGCACTTGAAACTTGATTAACATTAATCTTTTCCAGGTCTGCACTGGGTTTGTAACAGTCAGTGAAAAAAATGGTGGAAAAAAATCAAGTGCAAAGAAATACTTTGAAATTTAATTTTGCTCTGCGCAAATATATAATACGGGCTAAAAAGTTGAGACACATTCCCATTAAAGAAAAGACTAAATTCACAATACTTATTCAAATAACAAGAAACAGAAAAAAATAATAATAAATAAAAATTGACTCAATTATAACTTAGTAAAATAATCCATTGATTTTGAATTGTGTGGGTTTTTTTTTTTAAATAATAATAATCATAAAAACTTTCCCAGACAAATTAGAGTACCTTGCTCATGAACAGTGGACCAAAATACCTGTCAGCAGGTGCAGAAGTCTGATTGGATGTTACAGAAAACACCTGAGTGCAGTGATTGCCTCAAAGTGTTGCTCAATAAAATTTTAGTTCATGCTTTTTGCTTGTTTTGGGCCGGATCAGTCTACATTTTTTGCATCTCTCCACAGATAAAAACTGGGACGGGTACCCTTATATCCGACCTGACCCGGCCTACTTTTTTGGTACCCTTTGGTAGGAGTACCGATCTAACCGATCCGGACCAAAGAGGTGGAGCTAACACAAAGCAATCCATTGATTCGTTGAAAAATCCGTCACGTCCCACGTGACCCGGCATAAAAACAAAGCAGGGTTGACTCCTTTTGTTTCTGTGGTGTGGTGCTTTGGTTAAAAGGTGTTGCACAGCGATGATGTCACGCGATCACGTAGCGGCACTTTCCGGTTAATACTCTGCCTCCAGGGTAAGGGGACAGTTTGCTGTGGGGAAGCAACATGAAATCAACATATCTGTACCAGAACCCACCCGATCCCGCCCTGCCCGATCTGACCCGACCCGGACCCGGGGGTGGAAACGGGGCTTAAGTGTTTGAATGGGCATGGGCTTGAACTGGGCAAATTTGCAGATCTCATAGTTTAAGTCACATGGGCCCCATATGTGAAAACCCACATGGGCAAAAACTGGGGCCACCATGGACAAACCCACTTGGGTCCCTCATATGCAGCCAAATTTGACCCTTATTAACCCCACATGGACGTGCTGACTGGGTACTTTTGTCAATTTCACCTTTTTTTTTACTGACAGCTGATTTTTTCCAACTTTAATGGGATTGTGTCCAAACTTTCAGCCCCTACTCTGATTAAGCACGTTTAAAAAAACATGTACGCAGCATTTTAAGGTAGAATGTTCTAAACATGGCTTAAACGTGGCTCATGGGGTTCACATAGAAAACTAAAACGTGATGCATTACAAGCAGCTTTTATGGCACAGACTGTAAGTATAAGATGCAGAGATTTATAATGCATAGGCATAATCTCCTTACTCGTTTAATATGATTCTCACTGCTCTACTGAGTAGCTGCTGAACTGGGACAAAATCTTATCCTTGAATCGTATCCATTCATTTTGCAAATTCTGTAGTACTCCCAGATATGCAAACTACAGCCTTACTTATTTTTCTGGCTGACTTGGCTTTGGCACAGCTGAGAATGAGGTTCATTAGCATACTCCCTTGTTTCCTATCAGCTTTTTTCCCATTTCTAATTAATGATCACTTTGTTTGCAAGATATGCTTGCAGGGAGCATGAAAGAATTGAAGTATGAAGGTTTAAACTAATTGAAATTTACTATGATAATTTGATTATTTATCCTCTGACCACAAGCTCTGTACCACTTACTCTCATTTTCATTCCTCTGCTCATGTTGATACAATTCACACACAAGTGAAAATAGGAAGTTATTTGTCAAAATCCCATGCAGGTTTTCTGTTTTGCTTGATATACAAGCTTTATTTGTGAACATGTAAAACAGTCTCACATGCATACTGAACAAACCTCAAACTTCAAGAGTCTTTACCTCACTGTAAAGCCGTCCGGCACGTTCTTTTCTTCAGTCATGGTAAAAATGATTGCATTCACAGCTTACAACAAAAGTGGTTTCATTAGGAGCTCAAGGTATTTCCTCTAATCCGAGGGGACGGTGTTTAAATAAACCACACTTTGAGGCTGGGGGGCTCAGAAAGAGGGAACCACCAGCTTGGCTGTCTGCACATTAGTTAGACGGTAGGAAACACATCTTCATCAGTGAAGTCTGAATCACTGAAGGCCACTTAGACTTCTGTCTTTTCAGGTAAATATCATCAGCAAAAAAATAAGGCAAAAATGATTTTTCTAATGGATCTCCAAATGATGTTGCTGGATGTAATTTACTTCATCCTGCGCAATTCTGTACGGGTCATTATGCGTCCCCGCACCAAGCCCATTGACGGTGAGCTGGTGCTGATCACCGGATCAGGAGGCGGCCTGGGTCGTCTCTTTGCTCAGGAATTCACCAAACACGGGGCAGAAGTGGTGCTGTGGGATGTTGACAGCAGCTCCAACGAGCAGACAGCCAAGCTGGTGCGGGAGATGGGGGGTAAGGCGTACACTTACACGGTGGATGTGACCAACCGGGACGATGTGTACCGCAATGCAGAGCTTGTGAGGAAAGACCTGGGCAGGGATGTCACAATACTGGTGAACAATGCTGGAGTGGTGGCTGGGCAGCGCATTCTGGACTGTCCTGATGAACTGATGGAGAGGACCATGAAAGTCAACTGTCATGCCCTCTTCTGGGTGAGCCTTTGTTAGTTATTACCAAATATGTTTGAGACATTTGTTTATTTATTTTACAACAACATATAAGGAAAGTTATGTTGCTTGCATTTCATTAGAGTTTTTGTTGTTAACAAAAAAAGACTCCCCAGAAGCTATATGAAGCTATAAGTAGGGGTCCACATATAAAACTACTTGTTAAATCATGCAAAATATGCAAAGGTTTCCCACTAAAAACCTAAAACGCTGTAATTCATAACCATTTAAATAAGTGCTATGCCATTCGTACACATCCATTAATACAATAATCATACAAAAATTTACAGATGTTGAAATATCAGAAAATGTCATTCAGACACACAGACCTCAGACAAATTCACTTACTGATGGCACTAAGAGCTAAATGTCAGTGTGGGAGACTCATGTCTGTGTGCACATTTGGATTTTTACAGGAACCAAACCCATTAATCCAGAATAAATGCTCTCCTATGGGAAAACGCTAAATCAGGGATCTCAAACACTGGTCCTTGAGGGCCTCCGTCCTGCAGGTTTTAGAGTCAACACATGATTCAAATTACAGGCTCAATGTATCAAACTTAAGTTGTTGGCTCCGTTTTATCTGAATTACACTGCAAAAACTCAAATCTTAGCAAGTATATTTTTCTCATTTCTAGTCAAAATGTCTCATCACACTCAAAATAAGACAAAATTACTTAAAGAGAAATATTTCAGTAAGATGTAAGATCTTGTTTTAAGGCAATGCAGCTTGTTTCAAGAAATCTTATCAAGAAAATTTTGCTCATGAATTTTTCTGCTTATTAGTCAGTCAGTCAGTCATTTTCTGTACCGCTTATCCAGTTCAGGGTTGCGGGGGTTGCTGGAGCCTATCCCAGCTATTATCAGGCGAGAGGCGGGGTACACCCTGGACAGGTCGCCAGTCTGTCGCAGGGCCAACACAGAGAGACAGACAACCATTCACACTGCTTATTACACAGAAAAAAAATTAAATAAATAACTTTTTTTTTTTTTTACTTATTTTAAGAGTGGCCAAGATTTTTTGCTTGTAATAAGCAAAAAAAATTCTGCCAATGGAACAAGCAAAATTTTCTTGATAAGATTTCTTGAAATAAGCTGCATTGCCTTAAAACAAGATATATCTCACTGAAATGTTTCTCTAAGTAATTTTGTCTTATTTTCAGTGTGATGAGATATTTTGACTAGAAATGAGAAAAATATACTTGCTAAGATTTGAGTTTTTGCACTGTATATGTGTTAGACCAGGGATATCTTCAAAGCCTGCAGGAAAAAAAAATCATGATCATGTGACCAAACAGTTCTTAGAAAACTTTGCTCGTGTCCCAATTCAGATCAGTATCTAAATAAGGTGGAAGAAACTGTGCTAGCACAGCTTTATATTTTCTGAAACAATTAGAAGCTTTTCTTAACATATGAGTTACATTCGCAGCTATAATCTTCATCATAAGCCACGGACAGAGCTCATTATTGTGCACAGGGTGTGTGATGCATGGTATGTAAAATGTATTGCGTCAATACCATTATCCCGCTCACATTATGAACTAATGGAGTCCGATATCAATCCTCTTACTATGTAGCTACTTGAGCAGTATAAGCTTCCCTTCAGGTGAACAATATTTAAGTCTCATTTAATTCTTATGGACACTTTGTAGCCCCATTCTAATTTACAGCTGTATAATAATGTATGTTTTTATGATGTATATGTCTCAGACAGTGAAGGCTTTCCTTCCACAAATGAAGGCCCAGAATCATGGACACATCGTGACCATCGCCAGCGTCCTCGGCCTCTTCAGCACAGCTTGCGTGGAGGTGAACCAGGGAGGGAGAAACATATCCCTCCAAGACGTGACAACTTTTATTGTTACAGTGTTTAAAAACCTTCTGCTTCTTTAGCTGAAAAGATCTAGACACATGTAAGATACTGAACACCAGTTAAGACGGTGTAAACAGCTCTAAAGACTGACTCTCGTGTGTGGCAGGATTACTGTGCCAGTAAGTTTGCGGCAGTGGGCTTCCACGAGTCTCTGGCCCATGAGTTGCTGGTTGAGGAGGTTCAAGGGGTGAAGACGACTCTAGTCTGCCCTTACATTGTGGACACAGGCATGTTCGAGGGCTGCAAGATTCGGTATGTCAAAGTGACACAGACTGTGCACGTTTGCTATCAAGTGTTCCATTAAAATCTGCTCTGTTGATGCTGGATCCTGTCAGGGAGGAGGTGGAACTGTTCTTGCCCCCACTGGAGCCCCAATACTGCGTGGAACAAGCAATGAACGCCATCCTGATAGACCAGCCGCTGGTTTGCATCCCCCGCCTCACCTACCTGCCTGTCCTATCCAGAGCGTAAGTTTTACAGTAACCACACCTCAAATGTTTTTAAACTTAATTCATGTCACTGTTTTCTTTACTTAAAGCTCATAAAAATGCTCTTTTTCAGACTGTTGCCATGGGAATCTAATGTGGCTGCCTATCGTTTCATGGGTTCTGACAAGTGCATGTTTCCCTTCATTAATAACATGCAGCATAGAACGACTGCCAGCTCTATTCAGGTTGCATAAGCTTACATTGGTACACTGACGGTGCAATGCCGTAAAAGTACAACATGCAATAAAAAGGGTTTGTTTTTGAAGTAGTATAAAAGAAAAAAAAATGTTGAAAAATAGGAGCAACTGCCCAGTTACAGCAATAATTTAGTTGTTGGTTAAAAAGACTGCCAGGGAGTTTAGATTTTTAGGCTTTTCATTCAGAAACCTGTACTAGGTGACTACTCAGCCAAGTATTCATCAGAAAAAAGATTTCTGTAATGCTCAGATTAAATTTAAAGTCCCCTCCAAGTGTTTTCACCATAAACTAAAGAGATGAAAATGGGAATGTTTCTTTAACTTAAAGATGTAACTGGTGTGGTCTGTTATATTTACATGAAATAAAATAAATACATTCTGTCTGCTTTCTGGGTTTGAACCATTTGTTTTGAAATGCACAACATTTTATGAAATCCACTTTAGTTCCACAAAAATCAATTCCTGAGCATGGACAGCTTGGAAATAAATCTACATTAAACTGGCTTTGCTCCACCACATATATGATGCATGCATCAGTGCTCATGTATGATTTAGCAGGACTCACAAGTCCTGCTAATTTCACTAGACTGCTGTTTTGCAGTAAAACATAATCAGTGCTCAAACTAATTTACAAGCAACTGAGCAAGTATGAGTAATGATGAAGCGTTTCCTGCAGCAGTGATGTGTTGTAAATATCTCCAGCCATACTCATTTTCCCAGAATGGAGTCATGTTTGTTCACTCAAAAATAAAAATAATTATCTTTTGCATGACAACACATTTAGATGGTGGTTAATACCATTTACAGGAAAGTTACACAAAGTTCTATCCTTTTAAAGAAAAGAATATTCCTCATTTGTGGTGTATTTTTTCCATGCGTATTGTGTAGTATTTTCCTATTTAAAGAATTAGAAAAAAAAAATCTTCCGGATACAGTTGTGAGAAAATTATGACATTGATTTTAAATTGTGGTCCAACAGAAATATTAAAAACAAAAAAAAAATAAAGCAAGCCAACAAGCAGACACCGCTTCTGAAATATAATTTTGTTTATCAACACTTTGAGGAAATCATTGCAATAAAGTTTTTTCTGTGACATCCAATCAGACTTCTGCTCCTGTTGACAGATATTTTGGCCCACTGTTCGAGCAAAATGCTCTTAATTTGTCTGGGGGACATTTTTTTTTTTTTTAGTTTTTAAACACAATTCAAAATAAATATGTTTCAATAAATCAGAATTTAGTAATTTTTTATTTATTACTACTTTTTTCAGTTTCTTATTTAAATCACTATTGTGAATTTAGCCTTTTCTTTAATAGGAGAGTATGCCAACTTCAAGCACAACTAGTATGTGATTAACCCATGAATATAGTGCAGTTTAACAGAACCACTGCCCCCTTTCCCTACTGAGATGCGTTTTAGGACCGTTTCTGAATCAGTCTAAACTTGTATTAGTTCTGATGGGTGCATACCCGACACTGAAGAGGACCGGTTCCAGTGAGGGACAAAGTTTTAGCAGGTCTAGGACCAAAGAGCACTGGAGCAGGGATGTGCACCACTGCAGCAAGGTACCAACACAGAAAAACTAAATAACAGACTAAACTAAATAAATAAATCATTAAATTGCCATTATGTCTGGTTTCTTAAGATTTTAATCCCCCGATTCAATACATCAAACAAGAGTCAGTGGCAGAATAAACGGTTTAGCACAGATTTGGCTAGAAGTTTTTCATGGACACAACCCACATACGCCACCACTGCTCATGACATCCCACAAATGCATTTTCTGTTAAATGTGGCACCACTTAAAGAAATAAACAGGCTTTCCAACAGTATGAGATTTATTGCCAAGAAGCATTGTTACAATAAAAAAATCCATCAAACATTAATTTCTATTCTTGCCAAATTTATAATCATCCTTTTCTCAAATGTGGGAGCTAAAACATCCCACATAACAGTGCCCTCCCACCACTGATCCCAGCACTTTATCTTTTTCTACACCCTCTGAACGTTACTCTTCCTCTGTGATCTTTTCATAGAAATACTTTAGCTTTTCTGCCCTGCACAAAATAGATACGACCAATTAATTCCAAACTAATGAAACCATAGTTCATGTAGCAACGCAATCAAATACAAATAAAAACACGGTCTTCTTACATATTCAGTTACTTTGTGACATCAATGTTTAAGTTTTTGATGTATGTTTAAAATGTGAATATAAATAGTAAAAATCTTAAACAAAATTCCATTTATGTTCAAAAATATTTTTATGCTTGAGTGAGGTGATTTGGAAGACCTGTTGCATTTTAGGGGTCTGACCTAGAAAGGGTGAAGTCTTACCACCAGTTTGCAACAGGCATCTCCTCATGTATGATGCAACAGCCCAGATATCCTTAGAGATCGAAGAAATGTAAAAAAAATAAACTTCTCCCCATTTTCTCCTGTGGATGCCCACCAAATCCTTTGATGATGTTGCGTTTTTCCTTTTTTCAGTTCATTGTCATCTATCACTCCTCAAGACAAGAGGGTACAGTCGCATGGTAAAATAACTGAATAAAAATGGCAATTTCGTAGACATACATTTCCTCATTGTTAAATGTAACAATGATAGCAAAAGATGGGAGGAGAAATTTGTCAGTAATTGGGAAAAAGAGAGGTACTCTGCAATATCAAACAAGCTGTGATCTGATATCACTGAAGCTACAACTGTTCAGTAAATTCTCCTAAGAGCATTTTAGATACTTAATTTAGATAATTATAATCAAGTGTCACTTGAAAAAATACAAATGTAGGTCAGAATTTGTTTCTTTCAGATAGGATGCCCCAGTCTTTCCTTTGCTAAAGGCCATAAATACAACAGTTAAGCTGCTTTCCACAAAATTTCAAAATTTAAAACACCATCATAGCTGTGAAGCAGATACCTCTGGGTCACTTCACTCAGATATGAACTTCCACAAGCTAAAAGCGATTTGACTGGACACTTGATTTTAGGTAGGACAGTGTTTTTTTCTACTGAGCCACAATCGGCAAAATGACAGCCTTTACCATCAACTAAATGCAAATCTTACTTAAATAACTGCAAAGCAACTTAAGGAAAAATGTGAGATTTGAATATCTTTTTCAATTAAAAAAAAAAAAGATTTGCTTCAAAAAGGGATATACAGGTACTACCCCAAAAATTAAAATATCCTGAAAAGGTTTATGTATTTCCATGATTCAACTTAAAAGGTGCATTTTACATATTTTATAGACAAATAATATGTGAATCAATATATTTCAAGCTTTTATTTGTTAGGATGTTGCTGATTAGAAGTTGCAGCTTAAGAAAACCTCAAATTCAAAAACTCAAAAAATTAGAACACTGTAGAAAATCAGAGAAGGGTTTAAAACACAAAAATATCAGGCCTTCTAAAGTAAATTCTTGCATCTGTACTTAGTACTTGGTGGGGGCCCCTTCAATGACTGCCTTAACCCGGCGTGGCATGGATGCTAACAGCTTGTGGCATATCTCAGGTGTTATGGAAGACCAGCATGCTTCATCACAGCCCTGAGCTCTTCTCTATTGTTTGGTCTCTTCCTGTTCAGCTTTTTCTTGACAATGCCCCACGTTTTCAAGGGGGTTTAGGTCAGGTGAGTTTGCGGGCCAATCAAGCAAGGTAATCCCATAGTTGTTGAACCAGGATTTTGTACTTTTGGCAGTGTGGGCAGGTGCCAAGTCCTGCTGGAAGATTAAATCTGCATCCCCATACAGCTGGTCTGCTGAAGCAAGCATGAAGTGCTCCAAAATGTCCTGGTAGACGGCTGCATTTATGCTGAACTTGATGAAGCACGGGCTGCACGGTGGCGTGGTGGTTAGCACTGCAGCCTCACAGCTAGTTCAGTCCAGGCTGGGGAGGGGGTTCGAACTATTCCAACAGTGGCCTTCCTGTGTAGAGTTTGCATGTTCTCCCTGTGTGCGCGTGGGTTCTCTCCAGGTACTCCGGCTTCCTCCCACCGTCCAAAGACATACATGATAGGTTAATTGGTCACTCTAAATTGCCCCTAGGAATGAATGTGAGCGTGAATGATTGTCTGTCTCTCTGTGTTGGCCCTGCGACAGACTGGCGACCTGTGCAGGGTGTACCACGCCTCTCACTTGATAATAGCTGGGATAGGCTCCAGCAACCCCCGCAACCCTGAACTGGATAAGCGGTACAGAAAATGACTGACTGACTTGATGAAGCACAGAGGACCAACATCAGCAGCCGACATGGATCCCCAGGTCATCACAGACTGGGGAAACTTAACACTGGACTTCATGCATCTCCTATGAAGCGCCTCTCCGGTCTACCTCCAGACTCTGGGACCTTTGTTTCCAAACGAGATGCAAAACTTGCTCTCATCAGAAAAGAGGACTTTTGACCACTGGGCAACAGACCAGTCCTTCTTTTCTCTAGCCCAGCTAAGGCGCTTCTGGCGTTGCTTGCTGTGAGGAGTGGCTTGACAACAGGAATTCGACATTTGAAGCCCATGTCCAGCGTGTTGTTTCTCTTGAAGCAGTAACTCCAGCCTCAGTCCATTCCTTATGAAGTCCTACACACTTTTGAAAGGCCCTTTCCTGACCATCTTCTCCAGGCTGCTGTCAGCCCTCTGGCTTGTACACCGTTTTCCTCCACACTTCTTCCTTCCACTTAACTGTCCATTGATGTGCTTTGAGACAGCACTCAGAACATCCAGCTTCTTTCGCCTTCACTTTTTGTCTCTTTCCCACCTTGTGCAGGGAGTCGATGATGGTTTTCTGCACAACGGTCAGATCAGCAGTCTTCCCCATGATTGTGAATTCTTCTAAACCAAGACAGACTTTTTAAAGGCTCGGGGCACTTTTGCAGATGTTTTGGATTACTTATCTGATTAGACTGTGACACTCTGAGCCTACAATACTGGAGCTTTTCACAGTATTCTAATTATTCTAGTTTTTGATTTAGAGGTTTTCTTAAGCTGCAACTTCTAATCTGCAACATCCAAACAAACAAAAGCTTGAAATATAGTGATTCACATATTTGTCTATTCAATATGTAAAATGCACCTTTTAAGTTGAATTACAGAAATACATGAATTTTTTCAGGATATTCAAATTTTTGGGGTAATACCTGGAAATGTGGCTATGTGGTCCGTGGACAAGTTAAACTGCTTCCTTATACTGTGATCTTTGAGAGAGGTTCAGCCTCAACAAGAGAGTTTCATTAGAAACAAAGAGAGTTGGAACAGCTGTATGAAGAGGTCTGATAATGTAGGTCTATGGTGCCCATGCAAGATGTCAAACCAAAAAGAAACCTGCTAAGTTTTATGCATTGAACCAACTCCAATTTGCCATTTGCACCCAACCAAAAACTAGCAATTTGTCTAGATAAAGACATAAAAAAAAGATAGACATTTGCGCTGAATCACCACTAGTACCTTAATACAGCACAGACAAAAAAAAAATCATAACAAGGAGAAAAAATAAAAAAAAGACAAAGAGCTGAAATTTTGGTTTTGTGCATGTAAGCACCAAAATTTAATTATGGGGACTGAACAGAGTTGGGAAGCAGACATGAGGGAAGAAAAGGGATCATCGGGGAAACGTCTCTGCCACTCACAGCAGTGACAACATCACATTACATCAAACGCTACATTTAGTCACAAATTCTTCTTGGTTGTTGATATAAAGCACTCTAGGAAAATCAACAGAGGTTCGCCAGCTGCACCCTAGACAAAGATGAGGCCCAAACCTTAATAAAAGCTTTCCTCAATCACTTACCTCAGCGGGGTATAAAACATAAAACACTTAAAAACAAGAGTTAGCGGATTTTAACGAGAGGAAACAAGGTCTATCCAAAAGAAAACAAAGTTCACAGTTACATTTTTTTTCTACCAAGAACACCCCCAAACCCATTGACTAGGATGCAGCTACTTTTTCTACAAAGCAAAGAAAAATAATGTGAACAATTAAACAACATCAAGGAGAAGAAGCTATTTTCCTATCGGTCTTGTTTAACTGTGAACATTTTGTAACAATGAATATGAACAGTTACTGTTTAGAGTCTACAGAGGCTGAAGCTTCCTGTAGCCTTCTAAAATAGACAAAGAACACAGTGACTTGAGTTTTCTCTAGTGCTTTTACAGACAACCAAACCTCATCTAAGCTGTGCCATCCAGCGTCTGTGTCAATGTGCTTGAGTTAGCCTGTTTGAGGTGCGAGTCGCCTTCGATTTCCTGTTTGCCACACCTGAAAGAGACAAACATTTGGTGTCACAGTGGTCCATCAGTCGCAAAACCGTCCATATTTGTTCTAACAAACATCAGTGCAGCACAAATTTGGATGTGTTGGACTTTGTGAATCTCATCTGGGACTTTCAGTGTAATAAACACAATTATTTGTTAAATGCCAATTCGATCCGATACATATATTTTCACGCTCCTGTGTCTTGCAGTATAGATCAGATAGTACCGTGTTTGAAATACAGTGGTGAGAAGGAAGTTCGTACCTTGGCTCCAAAATGTCCATCAGATGATGAAAGCCTTTGTTTTCTATAACACACAGTGGTTGATGGTCTAATGTGATATATTTCACTATTCTCTGAGTTATTTTTATGGACTTCTCGCAATTGCCTGGATAGCTCTCCGCCAGTGTTTGTTGCTGTGGTTTGGCAGCCTTCTTCTGGTAGATCCCATATTCGGTGGGGTGATTTCTTTGTAAATGACAAATTACATTTGTGGTGTTGAACTGAGCCCTAACGATTCCTCTACGAAAAACATCCAGTTTACAGATTTTGCATTAAGCTGTTGGGCTACCTCTGTTTTCTAATGAAAAGCATTCCCACACCACAGACATGTTTTGTGCATCCACTCTATGGGAGCATCACGCTTTACGGCAGTCGTAAAGCATGACAACGCTAAAAACTAACGTGAAAAGTGGAACTTCTCCTGTCATGTCTAGCAGAATGGGAATAAAAGCTCTGTGTTTTATACCACCATGAAAACTGGATTGGCCCGATCCAGTAACTAAATCCAATCCTCCCATATACTGTCCAAATAGGCGTATCAGCGGCCGATCCAGAGTATCTACTCGGGACATCCCTAATCACAACCAGAAACATTTAGTTTAGAATAAAAAGTCATTCTTGTCAAAGACTGGACTTTTCACCGTCTGATATGTTGTCATGGCGATGTCGTATTGTTTTCCCTGACCTATGTTTTACCGTCTTTCTCTCGGCTTCTGTGATTAAAATGACATCTGGTTTGTTACCGACGGCCGTCTGCCCGACTGCACGTGAACCCAGCATCAGTGTGACGCTGGTTCCTCCTCACTGCACCGCGGTGACTTTTCAAAAACATTACCTCGAACTGAGCTGACAGCTCCGGTGTCCTCGGTGAATTTGTGTTTTCCTACTGTCACGCTTCTACTGAACGTAAAAACATGGCGATAAAACATGGCAGCCACCACCGAGCCGACCCGTTCGATGTAGATATGAATGATACTAACGGCAAATTCAGAACTTAGAGGAGCACTTCAGTTCTTTGATGGGAGTAATAACTGATTAATGAAAAAACACTTTTGAACGAAATAATCAATTTTTGTGAATAGATAACAGGAGAACTTACACAATATCACTTTAAGCCTATTAAAACAAACAAACAAAATGCTAAAAAGCTTGTCTTTACATGATTTGGGACGTGCTGAATAATGTGGTCATATCAATATCAAATACTGACTTTGAAGCTTTTTAGAGTTGCAAAAGTTCTGTTTTTGTTTTGTAACAGTATTTCTATTTTTGTTTGGATGTTTATAACAAAAATTGTTGCACCTTTTTTTAAGCAAAAATTAAGAAACCAGGACGGTTTTGCACAATACTGTCGTAATAGTCTCCAAGACCTGTAAGCATAAGTTTCTACGAAAAAAAAATGAACAAAAACAAAATGTCCCCTTTAATACAAGTAAAAGGAAAAACATAAAGGAAGTTTAACTCTCTTCATATCCACTTGGCGGGACATGAAATTTGCCTGTTAGTGTACTGAAAGATTTTAGTGTTAAACAAAAAAGCGAGCAAGCAGTTTCCTTGCAGCTTACCCAGAGGCTGGTCCATTTCCTGTCCTTTCATTTGACTGCTGGTCCAACTCGGAGAGCAACTTCAATATATTCAGTGCAGCCTGTGGAGGTTAAGATCAGCGTGCATTACTCTTGCAGGAAGTTGGGAAACATGAATGAATTTCTGAGAAACGAATTTCATATAGCTTGCTAGTTGCTCAATGACAAACAAAACTTTTTAATCTTTTTTTCCATCTTCAAGAAAATATGAGTTTGAACTACATGACAATAATCAATGTTTGTTAGTATTCATCTTTCAGGAATTGCTTGTTCACCTCAAGGATCCATTCTCCTCATGACATTGTAAAACACAAATTTGTTTTCTTATCTAAGCAAACTGCCCTTTTCTTCAGACAAGACAAACTTGAAGCCTATCTCTGGAAAAAAAAACTTTGTTTTCATGAGATACAGTGCAACGTTATCTCAAAATCATAAGTTTAGAAAGGACTTCTGACTTCAGCTTCACTTTCGTGACTGCTGGGAAGGATCCATAATGAACCCAAATTCATGACATAACTGTAAATTATTCTTTTCTGCAGTTATTATAGAAGACAATATCTCAACAACAGACCATCCCTGTTTGCCATCTAACATTTTCAGCTTAAATCAGTTACTGCTGTTGTCTAGATATTATCTATGCATGCAGGCACTTTACTCAACGTCAGATGACTGTTAGAGGGAATAACTCTTCATTATGACAAAAATGACCGGTTTATTGAGATGACACAAATGAACCCATTATCCTGACATAATCTCTGCTATCTTCAAATAAGTCATGATCTCAAGACAAAAGCATGAAAGAATCATTTTAAGCATGGACGTTCACCGCTTCTGTACACAACCTTTGGTTTTCTCTAAACGGTGTAGGCTGCACAAAATGCCCCAACAAACTCTTTATCCAGTTTATTTTTAAATACAAACCATATCATGACAGGATTCCACATCTTTCCCAATCCCATGGCTGATGAGTGGTGGCTGGGAGGAGCAGTTAATCAATGACACAAATTCATTCTTATTGTTTTTGGGGAAATCCTTGTATTCCACCTGCAAACAAAAATTCATTTCACCAAACATGAACAAAAATGTCAGGCCACAAGTGGGTTTTATTGAGTCCATGCCAGGAGAACACATTGTTGGTTACCTGCAAACCCTGCACAGATGCAAGATAACTGAGCTGTTCCGAGGGCCGGGTGATGGGTCCATGAGGCAGCTGGTTCAAGTTATTTTTATTTTTCAGGATAGTCTCCGCAGTCAAGGATGTCCCAGCATAAAGCAGCTCATTGGCAATCATGGCAGTGATTGAGGCCTTGCCTGGGTTGGGCACGGCTCGGCTGTAGTCTTTGGCCTGGGATCCCGGGCAGACTCCTACTGCCTGAGCCACCTCTGGCACCATTGGCAGGATACCCGCAGGCAGCTGTTGGTGGCTCAGGTAAGGCAGGCGGAAGTCCTCCTCCTTGGAACCTGATAGAAATTTAAAATATATTTTTTTTAAACTATTGTAAAGAACATCTTTAATATACAATTTTATTCGAGACCAATTTATTTGAGACTGACCCATTGCCACCTCCTCCACAGAGCCAGGTTCAAAGAAGGTCACTTTGCGTCCATCACCAGGCTTTTTCACTGGGGTCTGATATAAACAGCACAAGAAATATCAAGTATATGGAAGCTCCGAGGTACATAAACTTTATAGTGTGTGACATATGCTCCATAACCACCAAGCAGTACCTTTTCATCAGTTTTGAGTGCCGGTTTGGGAAGCTGAGGCTGAGGCACTTTATATCCTAGGAGTTCCAGCATTTTCTCAGCTGCATTTCTCTTGGCCACCTTCTTACTCGGTCCCATTCCCTCTGCAGACTGGCCACACACTGCCACCTGTACCGGGAAAACACAGATGAAGGAACTTAATGACATACTGTACATACAAACAAGAAACAGGAATTGAAAAACAAGACGAACACTGTTATAGTCTTGCTACCAGCACGCCTCAGTTACAGCTGACTCACCTGCATGACAAACTCCCTCCGGCGTGGTAGACCCCTTTCTGTCACCATGCTGTACTCTGGCTCCTTCTCCTTCTTGGCCTGCTGGATCTGAGCCAAGCGACTGATGGGATTCATCCCCTGGCCATACTCTGGGCTGGTCTGCAGCTGTTGGCATGATGAGATGATCATTAGTAAAGAGTCTTTATTTCTGTTCCAACAAATCCCAAAGTCATTTCACAAGTTGCATTACTTTGATGATAGATTTGGTTTTCTTTTTAATGCGTGGCAGCGTCTTTTCCACATTGGGTATATGGGGTAGCCTCTTCAACTCTCCAAGCACTGCTGCCGCAGCCAGCTTCTTTGCGATCTTTTTACTTTTTCCTTCGCCCTCTCCTGTGAACTCCCCTACAGTAACACGCACTACAAAACTCTTAATGTGTGGAGGGCCCTCTTCCTTTAAAACCTGAAAAAGACAACAACACCCCTGACTGAAATGCAAGGTTATATATGCATATTGTTTATATGTTACACTGAACATTACTGACATATTCCCACTTATCAAATTCTTAAACGAAAACATAAATGCATTCAAACCTCAAAGTTGACAGGCAAGTTTCGTTTAAGTGCAATTTCAAACACTTGACTGATTTCTGATTTGTTCAGGTTCTCCTCCTCGGGTTCTCCATTCATCTGTCAAAGACAACATTAAAAATAAAGAAAGTCCCAAAATTTTGCATAACTTTCTAGCACTGCTTCAGGCTAAGTGTGCTCTTATTTGTGTACTTCTTTTCTTACCACTGGCAACTGCTGCAGTATTGGCTCCTTCTGAAGAATTTTCAAGGCCTTGGCAGCAGCATCATGTTTGGCCAACTGCCGTGTACGCCCCTTCCCAATGAACTGCTGACCTCCGACAGAAAGCTCCATGTGGTATATCATTGGTCCCACTGGAGGAAAAGGATAGTAGTACCTGGGCAAATGAGATAGTTGTTTAATTTTCTTGTTAATAAGAAAAACCAAAACTGGGGTGGGGGGGGGTTCTTGTTATGTCACACTTCAGAGTAATGAAAACTCACTGTTGCATAGAGCGCTGGTATGGCCCAGGAGCCCGGACATTGTAGTTGAAGTTTGGTGGTCTTATCACCGGGTATGGGTCGATGGGTTTATATACAGGCTTTTTACCAAGCTTCATACAAAGTGCATTCAACTCCATGGTATGTGTAATGCCATCTACTGCCAAGGGAAACACAAACAAACCACCATCATTAAATTATGTTCTAATTAAATTCCTTCTCTTCTAAGAGTAAATTCAAGAGAGACCCTGAGAGGCTAGTGGGAACAGCCCACCTGGGTTCTTGCCTGTGTTTCGGGGTGTCCTCATGGTGGGTTTGGGAAGTGTTGACTCAGCGAGGGCAGAAGCAGCAGCGGAATGCTGGGCTTTCTTGATACTGGTCCCCTCTGCCTCCCAATGCTGATCTCCCAGAGTGAGCCTCACTGAGAAGATCTAAACAAGATTCTCCCTCATTAGCAATACTTCACACACCAGCGGAAAAAGTAGGTTACATGACTGGCTTTTCATGCCCACGGTACCTTGGAGTGAGCTGGTCCTTGCTCAGAAAGCAACTTATACTCAGGTTGGATCTTGTTGAAACGGGCTAACTCATTCACCAAACACATGGGGGTCTTCTCTTTAGGGTTTGCCATGTTAGATACTGAAAAGAATCAAGAAATTCAATACAGCTAACCATCAAAGTCAGTCATAAACATGTTAAGAAAAGTCTGCACCTTGCCCCACTGACACACACAATTTACTATCTGATGAATATTTAAAATCAACACAATTTAACATACTGAAAGGGGCCTAAAAAACTAAAACACAATGGCAATATACACCAAAAGCAAATTAACTGAAAAATTAAAAAAATAGAAAAATAAATAAAAGCCACCTGCTGTGGTACTATACGGAGTGGCTGAGCCCGCCGGAAGAGCGGAGCTCCTGATGGGCTGGCTGGCACTCTCTGATGGAAGGGCTCCTGTGGCACATGGGATGCTATAGCCCTGCTGCGGCTGCCCCATCTGTAGTGGGGTAGAGGCAGCAGGCATGGAGCTGGGTGGACACTGAAACTGGAGCTGGGACATCCTCGTTGCCGGTTTAGCTTAGTAGGTTGAAGTCAAGTCAAAAAATTTACAATGTAGGAGGGGCTGTTGATTGAGGAGATCTAAATTGAAGCTCTGCCTGGAAAATGGGAAGAAAGAAAAAAAAAGTCAGATATGCCAAAACCCGGAAAAGACAAACTGCAGCAATTTCAACGCATCCTTTTTCAGAAAGAAAGGATGAGTTGAAAATTTAGGGGGACAAAGAGTAGAGGACACCTAGCCTTTCAACTGAGGTGTTGGGGACTTTTTGATGGCAAAATTATTCCTACACTAAGATCTCAAAAAAAGAAGTGTCACTTTATCTTGGGAAATGAAGGAGTAAGTCCAAAGGTGCAAGATGCAAGTGATTAAAATGAATGGGCTCTATGCAAAGCTCCACAACTTCCTGAACTTAAGGCAGCTCCTTTGTTTCCCGTCTTTCATTACTGGACAAATTTATTAATCCAGGTGTGTCTGGCCAGTTACTGAGGTCAGGCACACCTGGATTAATCAGTTCGTCCAGTAATGAAAGACAGGAAACAAAGGAGCTACCTTAAGTTCAGGAAGTAGTGCAGCTGTGCATAGAGCCCATTGCACCAAATTATAACTATCCAAGTCCACTGTCCTTAACAATTTTTGCTAGTCTGTGCAACAGTAACATTTCCTGTGTTAACAGAAACACTGCACTGTCAGTAACACCAATACAAATCAGCCAGTTTGTTGGCAGTAGAGACTACAGAGGGAAGGAAAAAACAAAGTTTTAATAAACTGTTTTACCACCATGTCTCATCAAATCAACCTCATGGTGCTTTGATATTGATGCTACAAAAATGCAAAACACTCTTGGAAGAATAAAACACTATTCTGACAAGTCATATTTCTTAATTAGTGATGGGATTTATAGTAGACATTGCTTGAAAGCTAGTGATGCTAAAGGCTGGCAGAGATATGGTTCACCAACTACAGTCATACTACATCTATTCAGTGACCTTTCATTCCCAGTGGATGGAGGTACTACACATTGTAAGTTCGCTAAATTCTCAAAAGATCTGCCAGTTCATGTTGTAGTTGTCTGTTGAAGTTGTCCAACTTCTGTGTCCTGTACTGGCAACTCTGAGGGGATTTTAAATGTCAGAGAACTCACTCCCTGAAAAAGAGTTTATGTGGATGTTTGCAGTGTTTACCAGAAGTGGAATCATTTTTCAAAGAAAGAAAGACAAGAACTTTGAAGGCATTGCAATACTCCTCACTAGTTCCATTCATAACACTGACAGATAATTTCATCACCAGTCAGACATACATTTCACCACAACAACAAAACAAACAAATCCTAATAAAACAACAGCTTTCAGGACAGGTTTTTTTTCTGGTTATCACAAAATGAACAAACCCACTGTTTTAGTTTACAGTGGGCCTAAATCATGCCAGGTAAATGTCACCTGTATCCACAGAACCACCAAATACAATTATTGATGAGAACAGATTAAGGAATGTAACATTTTTTTTTTTTAATCTGTTAAACATGCATAGATTGACTGGTTGAAAATATAGAGGCTGACTCATGTAAATACATATTTTTCTACAGATTGTACCAATTAGGGCCTCTGCCTTTTGCACCAGCGAATTATCAGATGCAATATGCATATTTGACCTCGTGTTACAACCCTACAATAAAATGGCATGGCACTCATTTCATGTCTGTTGTCAATCACAACGCATTTACTGCTACAATTTAATTTCTGATACGCATACGCTTTGGTTATTTATCCTACTGAAACCCCAATCTGTCGTTAAGTATTGAGGACTGGTGGTCTTCACCACCTGCAGGATGCCGTACAATACCTGTGTGGAGTCTGCGTTCCTCCCCTCTCTTTCCATTCATTTGTCACCCGTCAGTATCAATCACGAGCAGCGAAGAAGACAAGCAGACAACGTAATGATGCTTGATGGCTACTTTTATCACCCTGGCTGAAATCATAAAGCCGTTTTCAGATCTTAAAATGTAGTTATATTGGGGTTTTGGTGGGTCTGGGAGCTTGCTTTAGGGGTGTTCTTCAGTCTAGCCGAGAATTAAGGAGCCATTGGAAGTCTACCCTCAGCGGATTAACCACAAAATTCACATGTATCAACTGGAACACGCATGTTAACAGTTGTGCGTTTCATGGAAGAACTTAAACTACTGATAAAGTTTCAATTTATTCATCAGCCAGTCAAAAAAAGAGATTAACCGGTAAGCTAGTGAGTTAGCCGACACATACACTTTCTAACCTCTTGGGGGAAAAAATTCCCTAAACCGTTTTACACATCACCAAACTTGTTTAATTTCCAATATTTGGAACACTGTTGAGAAGGGGATACCATTGTCAGTGAAAAATAAACGAATTAATAAATGAAAAATAAAGAAACAGAGTAGCTCATAATTAAATCAGGCCGCCGGTAGCCTTCTTCAGAGGACCACGTTAGCTGACTAGCTTTTCCCCTACAGTGGCATACAAGCAATAACCTTTACAAAAATTAAAACTGATACAAGCAAAAGTGCATCGTGATAAAGATAAATTCACAACTCATTGGCAACAGTGCCTGACACTGATTTATTGGGCTGGTCAAAGACACGTCTGGTATTATTTTCCCGGCGAGTCTGACACCAGCAGCTAAGTCGCTAGCTTACTAGCTAACCCCGAAAAGTATCCACAAAATAAACCTCACCTCGTCGCTCCTTTCAGTTTTAGTTACTCCATGAGACACCGTGGTTTACTGTCGACTGCTCTTGTTAATGGCCTGTTTTAGAAGGCAGTTTATGCTCTCTAGTATCAAAATACGGCCGGTGAGGAGGTGAACATTGGGAGGACAGGGCAAACACTAAAGAGAATAGCACAGTCTGGATACTGCCCAGGAAGTGACGCCATCGGGGAGGAAGTACTTCTAAAAAGAAATTTAAAAGTTAAAAAAAAGAATAATAAAGAAAGAATAATTAATTTAAAAGTACTGCGTTCATATCATTCTTTTATTTGCTGCCATTTTAATTTTTTTCAGGTGTGAAGGGATGGCAACACACAAACTAATATAAAAGTAATACTTCTTTAGGGTAATGTAATAATAATAATAATAAATAATAATAAAAGCAAGCAGTCTAAAAAGGTATTTGAAATTTTATTTTAATATCAATGTCAAAAAAAGCACACATTTAACACATCTATTCATCCAAATGATGTAAAATAAAAAAAAACACACACACAAATTACTGTTAATTAAGCTCATTATTTAGGCTAATAAATAGAAAATTGATCAAGATTCACTATAAAATATTGCTTCTATGGTCTACCCTTCTTAAATTCTGTAATATGAGGATAAGAACAGTTACTGAGGTGAGTGGTTCTGTTCAACAGGTTACAAGTTGTAAGCCTGAAAGATGTTCAGAGAGTCTCTTAACATCAAATCACGCAAACGCCACAATGCGTCCACCATGGTGGTGTGGGCTCCTTTGCTCTTCAGCCAGTGAACTGGAAGCCGACTTTCTTGCTCTTTGGTCAGGTGAGCATCTCGCCTTTGAGCTATTGTAAAAACAGCATTCATTAAAAGACTGTAACAAGTAAACAGTGTTGACTTTTTGAGCAAAATTGTGCTTTTGAAAATTACAAACCACATGAAGCTTTTACTTATACATCATGTTACTTTCATGTGAAAAGAAAATTGTTTGAATTTGCAATACACACACGCAATATCTATGCAGATCCTACAAACATACACAAAATACAGGCATACACTTAGGGAGTTGAGAAAGAAGAAAAGAATTGCTTCCCACCACCTTTCAGCATTTGGTCCCACTTGCTGACGGTGCTAGACTCTGAATTTAATCCCTCAATGTATTTGAGGTAGGCCTCCGAGTGCAGTACCCTCTGTGTCTTTGGTGGTGGCGCAACAAACATGGGAGTGGTGGGCTGCAAATGAGAGGGCTGCCCCTGACCTGGATATGGTGGAGGAGCATGCTGGCCTGGACTGAACATCCCAGGCTGAAAAAAAAACAAAACAACAGCAATAACTTTACTTTATGACTTATAAGGACAATTGGAAAACTGTACTGTAGTCTTATCTTGAGAAAAGGCTTTTGCTTCACTTTGTCCAGCTTAAAATATTTTTCCAACCATCTTCCATGAATAGTGGGCATAGAGATGGGTAGTCGTGAACTACTGGTTGAAAATTTAGTTTTTTTCATAACTTATCTGTTCAAATCTAATTTTGAAATTAAGCAGAATTAGGGGCGTGTCATTTTGATTGACAGGTGGCATACTGTATCAGCTGTCAGAGCTAGTGCTGGTGGCAAGTGACTTGCTCCCTGTTTGCTGCTTCAAAAATGCCAATACCTAACTTTTTGGGTGATGTTTAAGGTGTTAAATTGTTTCAACTCTACAATGTTTGCTTGCTCATTTGTAAACTGTGCTATGGGCACTTTTTTGTTCATTTTTTATTAAATTATATATTAATTAGCATAAAAATTTCCCCCATCTCCCAGATTGTACTCACCTGTTGCATATAGTTTCCTTGTGCAGGACTTCCTGCCATCCCATTCATACCACCGCCCATCATACCTGTTAAAAGACTAAATTAATCTTATGCACATTTAAAAACCAGTCAAATAAACTCACATTATATTGGCTTATGTTAAGATTTACAATGAAATAAAAAAATTTTAAAAAATTACTATGGCTTCTAAAAACGTTAGTCGATAAATATCGGCTGAATGTTAGTCATTTGTTATCAGTTTTGACATGCATTATGTGTTTGGATGTGAATGTGTGTATTAGGTGTGGAATGTGAATACACTTTGTCAGAGATTGCGACCAGAGAACTTCAACTGCTCAGTGAGGAGCTCAGGCTGTGCGGCCTGTGGACCAGGTAAACCCCTCCACCAGGAGAGACACGACTGGATGTGACTGGGCAGGTGTGGCTAGGACAGTGGCCCTTACCCTGATGAGGCATGCCAGGGTATCCAGGCATACCTTGCTGGAGATGAGGAGGCAGGTGAGGACCCCCTGCAGGGTGAGGTGGCATTGGGGCCAAACTCAGCAAACCCTCATGGGGGCCCTGCATGGGCATGTAAGGTTGGCCGTAAGCTCCCATCATGCCTTCGGGAACAGGGCAAGGAGAGCACAACATATCCATGCATAAGTTCCATGCAACTGACTCTAAAACAACATGCACTAAGACTACACATAGTGGCCCTTTTCACACATGCACCTTAACACATAAATGCTATGGCAATGTTCTGTTTTTTAAACAAAAAAGAAGAAAACCTTTTTTTTCTACCTAAAAAAAATAAACTCGTACTTAAAGTTGAGTTTTGTTGTCAGTAATTACAGACCCACAAAAACCACTTAAACATCAATTGTTTGCCGGCAAGTGTCTGTGATCTTAGTATGAATGGTGGGAGGAAAAAAAATTCTCTGTTCTGTAAAGACGGTGCATTAACTGACAGGTAAAAAAAAAAAAAAAAAAAATCTGGAAAAAACTTGCATGGTGGGTGGATCACCAGTCGAAGCCTGCTGTGCTCACAATTCATTCATTCCAGTTACTGCCTATTCCATCAATCTCTCTCTTCTAAGACCATTACGTGTTGTTAATTATGGTTTTATACACTTGCTCATAGTAATATTTGACTAAACTGTCATTTGCGCAAACTAATTTATTTTAAATAGTTTTTTATACTCCCCTAGCAGCAGAGCATAATTTCTGTATAGGGACAGTAGACTTGACCAACAGTTTTTGCTGTAAATTGAAAATCCATATAAATATTAAGACCTGGTAATATTTAAGGTTCAGTGTGTGAAAAGGGTAGACAATACAAATGGTTGAGAAAGTTAGCAAAGCAAGCATGTAAGTTAAATGAAAATCAAAATAAAAGATAAAATAAAGCATCCATGGTTAAAATAAAAACAATCATGCAGTCAATGTCGTGCAGTATCAGATATGAAGCTACTGACAATGACGCTATAAACATAAAATGTCAAACAGCAGCAAGAGAGAAAAAATATGCTTATAATGTAGCTTTAACACAAATATGTTTTAAATGGTTAGAAAAAGGATTACGGTTAACAGTCCAGCCTCATTTCCCTGCTGTCTCGTTGTCAAAACACTCGTGCTGTCTCTGAGAGGGGTTACCTGACACAGGTGTCATGGTCTGGTTTATCATTCCCATAGTGCTAGGCGAAGGCACCACCCCCATCAGTGCCCCTACAGGGGTACCTGCTCTAGGGGACGCTTGCTTCTGTGGTGGCCTCTCACGTTCTTGCTGCTCCACTATTTTGGCTGCACGCTCTGAAATGGACAAAAATAGCTGGAGTTGACTGCAGATCACAGAAAAACAACTTGTGATCCTGCAGACCACCATAATCTCACCTTCATACTCTGCTTTCTTAGAAGCTTCCAGGTTCCTCCACTCAGTTCCTACTAATCGACTCAGCTCCCCGAAAGAAAAATCAGGGTGTCGAGCTTTGATGACCGCTCTCATTTCACTGCTGAACAGGATATAGCCACTCATGTTCATCTTCCTCTTCGCTCCTTCCTTCTTTGATAAGCCCTTCACCTTGGGAGTGGCCTTTAAAAAAGGTATAAAGAAGTGTTTCGAAAAAAACTAATATGTCATGCTTGATTATTTGTATAAGCAGCAGGCACATGAAGCCCTTGGGTATACATTAAGATGTGGGTGTGCCGGGTTTAGATCTTCTGAGGTATGCGAGTACCTGTGAAGGTGTGTATGGCATGATGTCCATGTCATTGGTAAGAGGGGTTTGCATCTGAGGCAAAGAAGGTGTCGTCGGAGCCTCTTCATCATCATCCATGTCCTCCATGTCATCGTCTGCATCCTCCATGTCTGCCAGTTTCACCTCAAGCTCATCTATTTTCTTGTCCAAAAAAGGAGAAGCTTCCTTCTGCGGCACCGTCAATTTCCTACAAAAGCAAAATAGAAAGTCAGACTGCGACAGAGAGGGTTCAGGTATGAATCGAAGGAAGCTTTCTGTTTAATTTGCAAACCTGAAATAAAAGATTTCATCCTCCACCACTTTGGAAGAGTACGAGAAGCGTTTCAGACCCTTGAACTTTTTCATTTGCTTCTCAGTTTCAATGTAGCGACTCTCACACAGCAGGACATCCTCCTCTGAATACTCTGTAGGTCGGCATGACACGTAGTCCTTAAAGGACGACACGGTACATTTGCCTGAAAACCAGATAAGAAAAGTAAAGCTCGATAATTAAAAAAAAAAAAAAAAAGTTGAGTCACACTCACACTGTGAGGGAAGAAGGACTGAAATACAAATGTAAAATGTGGCAGTGCAGAAAAAAGCCCTTTTTCACTGATTGTTTCATGGGGGTTATATATCCCAACATCTTTTGACTCTCACCAGTTGCCAGGCAACCAGCAGACTTCATGATGTTACAAGTAGAAGCCAAGAAAATTGTCAGATATCCAACATAAAGACCTTGTAAAACAGCATTAAGAATTCTTTTTAAAATACTTTCATTTAAATATGTTAATTAGTGATTTTAGAGGCGATGGATTAAGTTGCCATTTAAAAGAGCCATGCTAGAGGCTTCTCCTTGTTTTAAGACAAACCCCATTTAGACATGCACCATTTTCCATTAATCTGGCGGCAACTGAACATGGAGGTGTTTTGTGTCAATCGCCCACCCGGTGCCTTTCCGGAACATTTTGTGAAAGCAATCCTGCTAAGCAAGCCCCAGTAACATATATATATTTCTTTCAACATGGCACGTCTCAGAAACCTTGAGTCGATAACGACATTCATATTATAGCTCACTTTAAGCGCTGTCCAGTCAGGTGCGAATGAAACTTTATGTCTTTATGAGTAACCTCCAAAAGCAACGAATGAAGGGTGAGGAACATGGAGGGAGAAGTGGCCACTGTTCGAATGAATAAATGTTATATATTCTAACAGACTGATAAAACCATCATTATGCATCTTGTGTCTGAAAAAGGCTTAAAATCCCATCCATCTCCGATTCTAACTGCCAAAAAAAAACAAATTTGTTGCCCATTAAAGGAATAGTTCACCCACAGATTTTGAAGTTTGAAGATTTAAGCTGGTTTTTTTCCATTTAAAAACTTCACACAAATAGCAAACTAGCTCATTGTAATATGTGAGCAGAAATTTTTGTAAGCTGTCAAAACGATACCTATAACACAAGTCATGGGCAAGGTCTCCTCGAGATGACTCAGAAACACTTCTCTCTTGTAGAACATCTTGGTAGGTTCGTGCTCAGTTTCCTCAGGATGAATGAAGATGGGTCCAAAGAAGAAGGCAGTTCCATTCTGCACCCACAGCTTTTCTAACCTGCAGCCCATCCAAAGAAGTCATATCACTGTCAGTTAATAACTCAGTAATATCTTTACCGCACAAACATACACTACTCACAAAAAGTAAGGGATATTCAACCTTTGGTTATAATTTAAGAAAAATGTGAAATGTTCACACCTTATTGATATTTATCATGAATGTTGGGCATTTAACTGGAACTATGATGTGGTAATTCCTCCATCTCAAACCATTTGGATTTTAAGTTCATTCTCACATCATACAAAAACCCAAATATCTCTTAACTTTTTGTGAGTAGTGTAATTCCCAACCTTCATCCACAAAGAGTGTTGACTTTAAAGGTAGAGTCTGGAGTTTTCCTGCTGAAAATAAACAGACTTAATTGCAAGTGAAGTCCGTCTCAATCTGCACCTTTGGGCCTCTACTCTCGTGCAGTGGTGCATCTGAATGCAACTCCCTCTTCCCTTGTCTGTAATTCGCTCTTTCGCTTTGTTTTGGTATGGTCGGGACGTTTCTGGGTGGAGATTTCAGTATATATCGTCAGTCAATGAACTCTCGAAGAAAAAAAGAAAGAAAGAATAAAAAACAGCAGACATAGCGAAGAAAAGGAAATAGTCTACTCTTACTCTGTGGTAAGAGCTTTAGATAGTGCACGTTAGAAAACCAGGGTTAATATTGGTTTGGCTTTTACCTGCCTCCGAGCTCTGAAGGAGAGGCTTGAAGCTGAATAGGCTCAGTCCCTCCAGAAAGTTGCAATGCTCCAATTTCAAATATTAACAGAAATTCAACCAAAGACAAATTATTCAAGCAGCAAACTTTGTTCTCCTTTAAGACCCATTTAAGATTACTACATTTTGTATTGTATATATTCCAACCCTTTGTGTTTATTTTTATAGTTACAATTGCAGCATCACAACTTTCTGGAGGGACTGGCTGAAGAGCGATGCGGTCATTAGTCCGAGAGGAGGAGCACTCAGTTTGAATAGTGTTGTTTACAAACAGTAGCGGGGAGGAACTTCGGACTCTACCTTTAATTGGGGAGCCAAATATGCTTCAACCAACCTGGCAACTCGGGGTTTTGACAGTCCATGAGACCGGATGTAAACACAGTCGCCCAATTTAAACCATATGTTGTTGTAGCACAACTGTTCATAGTACTGGGTGCCGGGCTCAGCTCCATTCATCTCCAAGGGGACATCCTCTCTCTCCTACATGGGTTAACATGCACACACACATGAGACTGAGGTATTTATACTGTCACAATCTTTCATATGTGGAAAACAGAACTCCTTTGCCACCCGCTCCAAGTCAAGACAAGCAAGCTACGAACGTTAATTAATCCCCTGAAGTAGATGCCAATGACAGTGTACATGCTTGGCAACCAACCACTCAGGATTTTATTTTCCTTTTCATCAATACTTGGACAACAAGTGTAAAAAAAAAAAATGGGAAAACAAAATGATCCCACACTGAGCTTGACCTGAGAGCAAATGTCCTGATTCTGAAGGGACTACAAGATGATGCCAGAGGTAACTTAATCCCTACATCTGGTGTCAGACCAATTACTGTCAAATAATTGATCTTGTTTCTGTTCAACCAAAATGACTCAGTTTCCCCTGAAACAAGATGAAAAGGCTTACTGAGGAGCAATAAACAGCTTAAAGAAGAACTTAAAATCAGTGGAAACAAGACAAGCCATGCATCATATTATCAATAAAAAACTAAACACAAACAAAACTAAGTAAAAAAAAGCACATTATCTCACCTTTTCCACAAAGCTACCACTATCTGCATATGACATAGCCAGTTTTTCCACATCAGGTTTGGCAAACATGGAGGCCACACGGACAACAGGAAGAGGCACCTCCCGAGGTACTAGTTTCACAGAACTCTCTGGCATGGGCCAAATCTTGATTTTCTTAAAGGACTTGATCCTGGCAGTGTAGCGCGATTCGCACACATAGACATCCTCAGGTTTGAAGCCCTCGGGTTGCATTTTGAAATAATCCTACATGAACCAGAAAAGAAATTAATAATCAGATTCAAATTCTGGTTGTGTCACAAAAAAAAAAAAAAAAGTAAAAAATCTCCAAATATGGTTAACATTTTGAGGAGGATATTACCTTAACATTAATGACCATGCATTTGCCCAGAACTTTACTGAAGGGTGCTTTGTTGTAGTAATCACCCTTGAAAACCTCTTTTTCCAGGAACTTGCGTGTGGCCAAGTGAAAGGTTTCACTGGGTCGGTAGAACCAGCAGCCATAGAGCCACTTCTCACCTTCAGACACAAAGAAAATATTCAGTAAATATCATAGGTTTTATTCATTTTAAATTATTATTATTTAGATTGTTGCTTTATAATACATTGCATAGATTCTATACTGTATGAAAAATATAGGAATAGGAAAACTGCTCAAATGTAACGAGTCAGTTACCTGCTTTATCTTCCCACAGGCGCTCAATACAGACAATATGAGGTTTCAGGTTTGCTTCTGATGGCTCTACATAGACGAAGTCTCCCACGTGGTACATCCTGTTTTCAAAGCAGCAGTCCTGACTGTAAACACGCTGCGACTCTGACTCTGACTCCGACTGCCTCGCCTCACTTGAAAGGTCCTTCGCTTTTCCATCATCTTTATGTAAGAAATATATGAGGAGTTTATGACGCACCTCGACAACTTAAATTCCTCACAGCTGTGTAATATGTGAAAAGTTAACAAACCTTTGTGTTCTTCCTCCTCCTCTTCTTCCTTTTTTTGCTTATCCTCCTCGATCTCTTTGGGAATTTTCTCCCTCTTTTCCTGATCTACATCGCTGTGCAGATGTTTCGCCGAGTAGTTGAGAGCAGAGGAGAGGAGAATCTCTCCATTTTTACAAAGCTCATCCCTGATTTTAATGAAGAACTGCTGCAGCTCCACTGCATCCTCAAATACCTCAGAGTCGGTCCTGAGAAACCAGAGAACGCATCATGTCAAACAGTGGGATACAGATGAGCTGTCCATTTCACACACCGATGATGATGAGCTGCCTCTTAAATCTATGCTTAAATTTTAAAGCTATTCTCATTAAAGAATTAAAGAAATAAAGAGAAAAAAGCTCCCTACCTGTGTAACCTCCTTGCCTTCTCTAGCACTTCAAACATGTGCTCCTGGAAGATATCCAGCCTCCTGTAACGACCACGCTCCACATTCATCCTGATGATATCAAAGTTGAGCGGCGGCTTCTCAGGGGCTGCAGGATCCACAGCAGGGATCTCAGCCAGTGAGTCGCTGTAACATCGCCCCTCTTCATCCTGGTGGCCCATCACAGACACATACAGGTTTCTGACGAGCTCTCGCACCAGAGGTCCCACAGCTGGAGGTCCGAAGTCCTCCCCTCCCTCCTGCTGCTTTCGTGTCTCCAGCAACACTCGATGCAACACCAGAGCGTCTCGATAGATGAGAGACTCTGGTTCGTTGTACATGCAGGCATTGTTGAACATGAGGGCAAAGTCCTCCACTAGAGCATCAACATCTTGGTAGCGCCCCCCCGCCATATGGCTCCGAAGACGCTCCATGTCGATGGGTCTCTTGATTGTAGCGTAGTAGTCAGGCAACTCCGAACGAGAGGGTAGACGGAGGAAGATCGTGCTTAAACGCCGACCTCGGCGATCAGTGAAGTTTCGCACAGCATCGTAGAGCTCATTTAACCTCTGCTGCAGAGGGGTAAGGTATTTTGACTTCTTTGGAGAAACACCAGTTTTTCCTGAAGACAGAAAAGTTAACTTAGAATTAAAGAGAAGTAAAAGCTGAGAACAGCCAAATGAAAGCACTGAATTCAGCACAAACCTCTACAAAGATCTCATTTAATTTAAAAGAAAAAAAAAAGAGAGGGAGGATCCACCCAGTATCCACCCTTCCCCTAACCAGTCTGCAATCAGGTCATGAAGTTGGTCATTATTTTCTGAGCTGCTATTTTATTTAGATGGCAAAGTTCAGGCTGATGGTTATTTTAGAGAAAATCTAATAGCCTAACACAGGCACACATAATCAACAGAAATATTTATCAATAAAGAATTAAACTAATCTACTTATCACAGCAAAGAAAACAGATTAAGTCTTGATACAAATACTGTCCTGGAAATTTAGCACTACTGTTACTGTTACAGCCGCACTGGCTTGGAAATACAAAGTAGGCTTAATAAGAAGCCTACTTACACAACACTGGGGCAGTAAAAAGTGTTTTGTTGTGTTCTGGCCCCTCGTCGTTTACATGGTAACAGGGTTGTTTCTTGGAGCGGACTGTTGTCAATTTTCTGACAACGCAAGGTGAGTCTGGACAGTGCAGGAGCAGGAATCTGCAATGACCATGACGTCTTTCCTGTCATCCTCCATGTCATCCCCGGTGGGGGTTTAAAAAGCCATTGATAGACTTTTTTCTTGGGTAATTCAGGGCGCAAAAAGCTGATCAACAACCATGGCAGACCCCCGTGTCATGTTTGCGCTGCTGCATCTGTTCACTTTAAATGAACTGTTGAACTGGGGTCTGATTCTGTAGAACATTTATGCAGCCAGGAAGGACGCAGAGGTTATATGCACCAGATAATCAGCACACATCTGAACAAGTGGACACACAACGTTCTGTTGTTGTGTTTTTTCCACTTTTATAAGGATGTTGCGCACATTTGGGTGTGTGGTTGAACGTCGTTTCTGGTCATGTTTGTGTTTTCCCCTGCACGAAGCCAGTTTTCACTCTGCTGTTGTGTAAATCGGTTCTTTTTCAAAAATAACGGTTTGTGTTTTTCATGGATATGTTGTCATGTAAACGGGTTTAAGTGTTTATTTTGAGTTAGCAATCATATATAAAAATACCAAGCTATGCAATCAAAACGCATATGAAGAGGCTAACCATGAGGGAAGACAACCCTAAAAAACTTGGCTAATTTCAAATTAGGGACACCTAGTGTTTACTGTGGGCTCATTGACCTGCTTGTTTGCTACCGAACATCCAAAACAGATTTATAAAAAGAGAAAGTAAATAGAACTTGAAAATGGAAAAAAAGGAAATGAGATTTTTAGAAAAATTTGATTCAGAACAGTGATGAAAGAAAGATAGGGGTTAAATTATCGGGCTGATAACAGGAAATTACATCATTCCGATAATTCCATAATGATCACTCATCCCTACAACATATTGTTATAGAGATATTGCGATTGGCACAAGGAACCCCCTACAGCTGGAATCAGCTGGACATGCAGAAGTCGAAAATCCCAGTTTTATGCTTTTCAGGAAAGAAAGCTGCTGTTTCACAGGGGAGACTCCAAGCTGCTTCCAAACCACTTTCCCCGTCTTATTTTAGACACGAACTACCCCATACAGTTAGAATCTTTGATGTGGTATAATTAGGTATGCATGTGTGTTATCGGTATCGACCTTTAGGAGCTGAAATGTATCGGTTATTGGTATCGGTTTAAAAAAGATTATTGTGCATCCCTAATGGATAATTTATATTTATCATTGATTGAATTAAATAAATAAACAAAACTGAAAATTCAATTGTATGAAAATATGAACAGCACAAAAAAACCTTACGTAATTTCAATTTTGGAGACCCTAAATCCTCTTCTTCAAGTGGAGGCCCCAACTCCTTGCGCTTGTCTTTCAGTATCTTCTCCAGAACATCAGCATCATTATAGACCTACATACAACAAACATTTGGGCGTTAATAAAGTTTTACTTGGATAACAACATAAAAGTTCTTTATTTTCATCTTGGGTAGAGTTGTACTGCTGACCTGAGATCCCTCCTCATTGTAATGCCGCGCGTTTCGGAACATTAGCTTCATGTCGTCCATCACAGCCTCCTCGGTGGTGTAGCGTTCATTGCGAATGTTGTGCTCAATGGTTTTCAGGTCCATCGGTTCGAGGATGACATTATAGTAGTCTGGATAGTCCTTCTTGGATGGTTTAACCATAAAAAGATCACACAGACGTCGGTTGGTGCCTGCCTCCCTGGCCTCAGTCACCGCAGCATACAAAGCTTTCATTCGGTTCTTCTTCACATTTTTCTTGTGGCTGTACAGACATTAAGTGGAATAAGAACTGGCAGGATAGTAACATTACCACTGAAAAAGTATTCCTTTAAAAATGTCCAAAAAAAGAATGTTTTGTTATTAAGCAAAAGAAAAAAAAAGAATAATTTAGCAATTTTGGTTAAAATACTTTGTCTTCAAACCTTTTTCTTTTGACGCTTCCTGTATCAGTAGACAAAATGCTGTCTCCATCTTCATCATCTCTCCTTAGAAGTTCCCTCTTTTTTGCCTACACAGAAAAAAAAATTCACACCTCAAATTTTCCATTTCTAAAATCAAATCCCCAGATAAGTTTTTATTTTTAAGCCTGACTATGGATTGTAATCGTTTGCCAGCCTTATTTCACAAACAAAAAGCTCCCAAGTCATCACCTGCATGATCTGCTGGAGCCTGAAAGCCCGTTTGTAAATGCTTGAAGTAGGCATGTTGTAGCGCTTTGCGTTCTCAAACATCAGATTGAGGTCCACCTCGATCTGCTCCATGTTGTCGTACTCACCATTCTTCATCTTTGCCCTAAAATTGAGCAAACCTTTTAACTTCTGAACTGCTTATAAACGGTTATTTGTTGGAAAAAAAAAAGAGTGAATCATTAAATGGAGCTTCACACCACACAAACATGAATGGCTGCTCCTTACCTGATTTGCTGGAGAGAAATGGGCTGTTTAATCTGCTGGTAGTAGTCAGGATATTCCCTGCGAGAGGGCAGCTGCTGAAAAGGTTCAGCGAAGATCTGGCCCTGGTTATTCCTGGCCCCCCTCACAGCTTCATACAGCTGGAAGATTGGGTTGCTCATCTCCATGCTAGAGCTCTGACTCTCAGCCTCAGACTCTCCCTCGTCATAACACACAGAGCCTGCAAACATGTATATTGTGAACTTTCAGTTTTTAGAAACACCAACATGGTTTCTCTGCTTCAAAAATGACTGAAATCTACCTGAAAGCACCGGGTCATCCTCACTCTCCGAGCCATACTGAAGAGCTAAGGCGACACCAGAAAGCCGGTCCCCCTGGCCAGATCTGCGATTTCTGGATAGTAAGAAACATAAACCACTCCTTTAAAATATCCTATTTACGTATAATTACCTTTTATACAAATTTAAATCATAAATCTTTTGTTTAGTCAACTATTGTTTAATACCTGATGCGGAGACTTGATTTTGTGGGCTCTGCATGTTCAAGTTCAGTCTTACGCTGTATAAAGACTTTCTTTATGGTGTTAGCATCCTGTGCAATCAGAGAACAACAGTCAATATTTGTGGTGTTGTGTGATATAATAAAAAAAAAAGGAAAGGGGAAAAAATACCTTGAAAACCTGAGATCCTGGTTCATTGTATGTTTTGGCATTTTTGGCCAAGAGGTCGATGTCCTTTGCCATACTATTGACATTTTTATAGTACCCAATCTGTAGGCATAAAATTAGTGTTGATTACAGTGAGGCATCAAAAAGTTCTGATCTTTAGTCTTTTTTGTGGAATGACACAGAAAATCAAACAGTAATGGAAGGAATTGATCACCTGTATTCGCTGAGCAATCGTTCTCAGATCTATTGGCTCTTTTATAATGGCATAGTAGTCTGGGTATTGCTAAGAAAACCAAAAAGTGTGTGTATCAGAGTAAGGAAATTAAACTGGCAGGGTACAGCACACATCCAAAAGTATTGACAACGTGAGACAAATCTGAAAAGGCTCACCACTTTAGAAGGCAGCTTTTGGAACAGTTCGCTGACTGGTCGTCCTGAGGGATCAGCGTGTGATACTATGGCCTCCAAAAGTTGCTCCAGCACCTCCTTTAAACTGGAAGCTGAGGTCTTAAAGATAAATAAGCATGTTTAAAGATCAATTATTCCAAAAAATGTTTGATTGGGTCAAAAAAAAAAAAAAAAAGGAAAAGAAAAGAAAAGAAACAGATGCATCTTTTCCTGATGTTTGTCAATTACACACCTAACCAAGTTAACATATTCCTCATATAGCACCTTAGAAATAAATGTAATGAATACAAGAACTTACTTCGTCATCAGCTGACAATCCTGGATTATCCATCATGTCATCCCCATCATCATCATCCTCATCTCCATCTCCAGGCTGCACAAACTCACTCCTTGTTTGCATATAAACTTCCCATAGCCTGCATGCTGCTTGATACTCTTCGCTGCCACTCTGAATTGTTGAATACAGAGAGATAATATTTCAATGAGCCAAGGTTTTGAAGCCCTGATGACACCGAATGCAACTGCAAACATTGTCTGACATAATCATAGCACTGATAATAAAATGTGGCATGTGACACATGACTTATTTCTAGAGGATTTTCTATCACATAAAGGCTGTTGATAGGGATGACAGATGTAAAAAAGCTCTTTTCTCTACCTTGTAGAAAGATCTGGCATTGTTAAACATGAGCTGAAAATCTGAAGTAAGCTGCTCCACATCGTTATATTCTTCCGACTTCAGCTTGTACTGAATTTTTGTCATATCAATCGGCTGGGAGACCACTTCATAATAATCAGGCTGATTCCTGAAAAAGAGCAAGGAACATAAGGCGTCATTACCTTCTCTTCAATTGATCAATACACTGTTTGTTGAGGTTATTTTACAGTCATAGTTCACATCAGAGACAATCCATTACATTTGGACAATTTATTTAGCTTTAATGTCAATTTAGGACTTCCCAACAATCCACAACCAAATTGCCTGCAACTATCTAAACGCTAATACGCAGTTGTTCTATAGTGCATCTAGAATCAATAAATAATTTCCGATACCGATAACTGATAATAACACACATACATACCTAATGATGACATCAATCCTATTAATAAAATCAAAATAAGTTTTCACTCTTTAAATGAAGAAAAAAATTATATTTTCTAGTGACACTATCAGCAAGCTTTTCAAACATTTTCTAGAAGATATCAAGCAAAACTCTTCAATATCTCAAATGTCCATCAACTTAAATAAAGTGCATTGCTTACTGAAACAAAATAAAGGATCCTTGAACTGATGCAAATACATGCATCGACAACAATAATTCTGGTCCCATAATGTAAGCAGAGTACTGTCATGCTGACAAAAATAACATATTTTATCGAGGCAAGTAGTCACGATATCAGACTTATTGAAATGATGTAATAATTTCTAGTCATTGACCCGATAATTATTGTGCATCCCTGACTGAGTTATAATAATCATAGCTTACTTTTGGGGTTAAAAGTCAGCTCTTTCCATTTCATCTACTGTCAGTTTGAGTTGTATTACAAGGATCTTTTACATGTAATCTTGTTTGAGTAATGATGCACGCATTATGTTTCATTTCTCCTCCAGACTGTCCTCGGGCAGCAGGGTACTCCATCATGAACTAGACACTGCGAGAGATTTCTTTTTAAAGCAAGTTTCTCTGCCATTGCTACATTTGTATTACTGCAAGATCAAGCTCTGAACTGTGTAAAATTCAACTGATTCTTTTTTAAAAACTTTACTTCCTTCACTTTGTTTTAATCAAAAACAGCAATCACTCATGTTGCTTGTTGAGTTTATCTTGTATGCTTTTCTCTTTAATCTACTGTTTTATGCCCTTTTCCTAGACAATCTGGGCTTTTGGGGGACAAATTTTGGATTTTTTAAGGAACTTGTATATTTTATATATATATATATATATATATATACAGGATTTTGGCCGATATCCAATATGCCGATATTTTAAAACTCATGTGGCCGATGACCGATATCAATACCGATATCAACGCTGACAAAAAATAGGCAGTCATTGCAAATTGTAGTTTTGTTATCCGTTTCTGACACTTTGAAAAATAGGGTTGGGAAAAAATATCGATATTTTCATATGCCAATATCAAATTGATATTTAAAAATGTGGTGTTGATCTATTTTACTTACAAATCTTGCGAGATTTTATCGTTCTGTTACAAAATCTCACGATATTTCGTGAATTTTCGCAAGATTTCGTAATGCAACGATGACATATTGCAAGATTTCTTGAGTAAAATAGATCAATAGCACATTTTTAAATGTTAATATGATATCAGCATATGAAAATATCACAAAATTTTTGTGAATTCTCACAAGATTTCGTACCAGAACGATGAAAATATTGCAACATTTCAGTGTATCGATAATTTTTCCCACCCATAGTCTTTGGAAGTTTTAAAGTCTGTAAAAAAGAAGTTTATGAAGAAGAAGAAGAGGACAAAGATTTTTTTTTTGGGGGGGGGGGGGGGGGGGGGGGGGGGCTTTAGAAACAGTGTGCTGATCGGTTAAATATCGGTGGAGTGGCCAATGTCCGATACTCAGTTTTAAGGCCAATACTGATAGAGGGTCGATAATATATATATTTTTATAAACACACACACATATATTAGATATACGGTATATGCTTTTTTTGTTTTTGCTAAGTGTATACAGTACAAGAAGTATGAGCATAGCGACAGTACCTCCTCTTTGGAACCCGGAGGAAAACTTCACAAAGTTGCCTCCCTTGATCATCCTTGTAGTCTCTGACAGCATTGAATAGCTCATGGCACACAGCAATCTGAAAAGTAAAATTTGTTTTATCATAAAGTTTTTTTTGTTTGTTTTTTTTAAAGGACCAATTCATCTGTTGACAAATGGTATGGATGGACCACACAGTGCGCGCAGATCGTTATCGTGCGGGTCTCCTTGCTGTCTTAAGTTTATTGATTTAATAAGAAGAAAAGTGCACTAACCGTATCCACAGGGGGGACGTTGGAAATTCTCCTTCTTTTTCTGCCACTTCCAGGAGTAGAGGAAGAGGCATCATCGAGATCTCCCCCTCCACTGACACTGCTGGAAGGAGAAGTGGCTCGTCTTCTCTTGGAGCTCGCTGACATCGCTGCCTCTTTTAACAACAAGCTAACCCGCTCTCTACAAAAGAAAAAAAAATCAACTAAATGTAAAATTCCGTGTATATTAACTGAATTTAAGGCGAAGGGCCGTCGTCAACGCCCCAATTTATAACAAGACAAAACTAGAAAGCCACTAAATGATTCACACTGTTAAGTTATATGAACAAAGCAAGTGGCAGTTAGCATTGTCTCTTAGCTCACTTCCCACTTCTCAAACGAGGCCTTTTGAAATGTGAAAGTTCCCAAAAACAAATGAAAACGTGGAAACGTGAAATGAAAAACTAGATTTATTAAATAAAACTTACTGATTCTCAGAAAAAAAAATCGGTGTAATTCCCTGAGCAAAAATGTGTAATAGCTAGCTGGCTAGCTAGTGTTTGAAAACTCCAGCCCGGAAGTTGAGGTTGTGGTTGTTTTGTGTTCGGGAGGTAGACGACAATAGGCGCCGGTTCAAGTGCTGACCCCTGTAGTTTAGGAGTAGAAAAAACCAAGATTATCAACCAGGTGAAGAGTGGAGAGAATCACACCATGCTGTTTGGGAGTTGCTAGATGGTTGTACAGATTGTATATTAAAATGCTCATGTAAATAACATTACTTTTCACAGCCGTTTGGTAAAAGTTTGGCTAGCACAGTAGGCTATTACTCAACCTTTTTGGGTCATGATGAATCAAGAGTAAACAGGTTGTCATTAATAATGACCACCCACCCCACCTCCCATCAGCCATCACACTTTCAGGGATCCAGCAAAGGAACAAAGTACTGTAACTTTTATTTTTGCATCTTATTTTGTCGTAGTTTAATTTTTTGTCTTTTAAAGAAAAATATTTATCTAATTTCTTTTATTTCATTTGAAAGTTTGTTTTAAATGTTTAATGCTTCTTAGCCACCCCAATGCAATGTTTTTATGTTTGTAAAGCACTTTGAAATGTCTTGTACATAACATGTGCTCTATAATAAACTTGTGAATCTAGTTTGAGACTTAGCCTACAGTTGGCCTCAAAATTATTCATACCCTCCAGTTAAAGAAAAGGCCAAATTGACAAAAGAAGCCTATTTCAAATGACAAGAAACAAATAAACAAACAAAATAACTCATTAAAATGTACAATATTATAATTTAGTGAAATGAAATATTGTATTTGAATTGTGGTTAAAAAAAAATTTTTAAAAAACAAACAGAAAAAATTATCCCAGACACATAAGAGCATTTTACCATTAAGATTGGACTAAAATACCTGGCAACAGGTGTAAACGTCTTTTTGAACATTAGAGAAAACACTTTTAGCTTTGGAGCCCCGTCATGCTTGTTTACTTGTTTTATTTTTTGTGTGTTTGTTTTTAATATTTTGGTTGAACCAAAATTCAAAATTAATGTCATGATTTTCATAAATTTTTTATTTACTATTACTTTTGTTAATTTCACCTTATTTCACTGATGTCTGATTTTTTTTTCCCTTATTTAATTGAAGGTTATGAATAATTTTGAGGACGACTGTGTGGAGGTGATGTCACACGCAAGTTTGTGTAGGCCATAACCTCCTGATTATGCTTATTGTATTCTTGCTTACTCTGAGGCTGCTTTGTAATGGACAGACCCTGAATTTAAACTACAGGCTTACTTTTTAACGCAATTTCAGTCAGAGGAAAATGTCATGCTTTCTATTCAACTATGGCTGACATTAACAGGATTTTAAGACATTTTAAAACATTCTAAAGATTTAAAATGTGGTTTGTAACCCTTTATCTCCCAACCTATAAAAACAGTGTGTTAGTTGCATTCTAAATACCTGCAAGCTGATAGGTGCTCCATCATTTATTACATTTTTCCCAAAACAAAAACGGAGAAAAATATAATAATAAAAGAGATTCCATTCCATTCTTAGCCAAAGAGCAGATATATTCTTAATAAGCGTTCTATTGAGCTACATGTTAAGTTTAAATTTTAACTCCACCAGACAAGTGACATCATGCTATTAATATTCTAGTAATGATATACTGTAACAAAGATACCCAGCCAAGTTACATGCTTTGGTTACATCCATATCAGCTTTTTTCCTTTCTTTTCCTTATTACAAGTTATTAACTTGATTTTTTCTTAAAAATGCACTTAAAATTACTTAACTGCAATAAGAATAAGAATGATTTCGTTCTTATTAGTAAACTGCATGTCACATTATGCATGCCTTGGTTTTGGGAATGCAGGGACATGCTGGACGTGGAGCTGTAGGATAAACGAACTGGGCGTTGTCTTAAAAGTGGAAAAGCACACCATAACTTCTTTAAAGTTAAACCCCTTCATAAAAGACAGCAGTCTTCCTTCTTCCTTGGGCACGTTTTCAGCACGAAAGGACTTCACTGTTTCCAAGCTGCCCGGGCACTTTGATGCATATTCACAGTGACGTGTTGTGTCTGTTTCAAAAACCTCTGAAATTGTCTACCACGTGTTGTTGTTGTTGTTGTTTTTCTTGTTTGTTTCTTTTGTTTTGGTGTTTCGTTTCGTTTTGTTTTTTTGGGGCAAGAAGCTGCCAGAAAGCTGCCCCCCTCCCCCTCCCATGTCTCTGACAGATGGTGGCTAAACAATCAGAGAGTGAATCTCAGATCATGTTAAGAGAACAGAGTGGTTTTATGGTGCACTACGTTCGTAGACGTCGGGCTTTCTTGACGTCAGGAGAAGTCTGAGCGCACCCAGCGCTGCGCACAAGCACAGCATCCACATCGCTCCCAGAGGAAAGCAGAGCACAGCGCAGCTACAGATCGCCATTTAGGTACGTTGCTTTACAAATGATAGACTAATTGAAATGCATCATCTTACACCACACTTTTTCTTTTGAACAGTCCTTTTGGTGCGCTTCCATGTCGTCTGTCCGCAGCCTCCTGATTTCACCTAAAGACGCTGCCTACATTTGAATGCCATACCCTTGAGCGCTGCAGTACATTCTGCACACCCACACCGCCTGTTCTTTCTGTACATGATGATGATTTCATGACCACGACCGGGACATGTTTTATTTGATGTTGCACCGGTAAAACGTTTTCATTTCCATGCAATCTCCCTCCTTTCTTGTCATTCACGCCCTGCAGCCTTGATGCAGAGCAGGTTGTCCAACGTTACTCAGTGGGATTCAGTTTCCACTTGACTGGAGTGCTTGGAATTTGTGTTTTTGTTTATATATTTATTTATTGTTGTTCAGAAAGGCGTATTATTTGAAGCTTCAGATGTTAAATATAGAACAGTTCCCCCAGCTGGTATCTGCCTCCACTGACCATGCATTTGTTTTTGCGACGGTGCTCTGGTCCCCTCACTGTCTGCAGCTCTGTTGGCCACACTTTAAAGCTATTAGTTGCTATTTATTGTTGGAAACTGGCTGTCAGCAAATTGTGTGTTATTGCGTGCTGTGACTTTTGGCGACACACACACACACACACACACTAAGAAAAACCCCCACTAATTTAAAACACATTTTTCTCTTTTGTCTTGTATCATATTGCTGATCTTGCATGTTTCTTTTCATCTTATAGCCAAACATTTTTTCTCTTTGATGGAGCTTTTTTTTTTTTTTATAAAAGTAAGAATAATAAGTACTTTATAAATTTGGGATCATAGGTTAGGCCATCTGATATTTTGGTTGTCAAGCACTTTCAAATGTGTTTACAGCAAATCATAATAAACCTTTGACATAACCAGACTCCGGGTAAGAAACTGGCAACATTTTGCATCACAAATACTTAAGAATAAAGTAATCATCAAATATGTCTGTAGTGCACTAATTGTGGTGTAATATTTCCTAAAACATTACAAGTTCTCCCTCTCTGATAGAATGATATTTATGGTGCAGACATCAGGAGACGTACATAAATGCTTGCTTATCTTATACATCCAGTATCTCTAAAAGTTACTGTTCAGGTCAGTAGTTTAATAATCAGTTAAGTTTTATCACGATAACCCTCTTAAGTGAAAATTTCTGTGCTTAATTGCATTCTGACTGAGTCTGTTCTTTTCCCAACAGTTGTAGTGTGGCGAATCCGATCAGCATTGTAGGATGCCTCTTGGAGAGGATGGAAATGGATGGAAAAAGAAGACATCAGACATCAAGGAGCATTATGACTTCAAAGAAGTGTTGGGGACGTAAGTAGCATGTTGTCAGGGTAAAGATGGTCATTCACCTCTAGACCCTGTGGGACCTTTATTGATTCATTCTTGTGATATTTTACCAGTAGACAGTCGACTGTATGACCCTGTTGACCCCATGATCCTTTATTTTAACAAAAGTGAGGGGGAAAAAAAAGACGGCATCCAAGGTTTTCCATCTCTCTGGTTTGTGTTAAGTTTCTGTGGTAACTTACCAGCTTAAAGTCTTCAAAGTAAGGCAAGGCAAAAAACATTTGTAAAACACATTTCATATACACAACAATTTAATGTTTTTATCAGAAGAAAAAAAGCATTAAAAAGTAAAGGAATAAAATCATGATTTAAAATTAAAAACAAAGAGAAAACATTAAAAAGTCTTAAAAGAGGCTGTACAGATTTGGACTCCTGAATAAAATCTATGTAAACACAACTGAGAACAGCTGAGAAAATAATCCAAAACTAATTTTAAAGTAATCCAAAACTTTGCAGATGGAAACATAAGCTCAATCTGGAGCAAAGCATCTTTTATTAATGTTTTTTTTTTTTTTTTTTTTTACATTGTCCCCCTCAAATAAACTCATAAACAAACAGTTTATATCACTACAGATTTTATATCTGTAGATATTAAAACAAGTTCACCTGCAACACAGAGCTAAAAGAGGATGTCAGGACTTTCAGGGCTGCAGAATTTGAGCCCGGACTCTGAAGGTTTTGACATCGTCTTGCTCTTGGCCTCTCCTGAGTGCTGACTTCACTATTTTCTACACACACACACACACACACACACACACACACACACTTTCACCACACTCACCAAATCTGCTGTCCTTTTGTGAAGTAGAGTTAAGTTTTATGGCCTGACTGGTCTTTGTGAAGCTGCAGAAAATACACAAAATCAAAAGAATATTTTAGTTTTGGCTTTATGACTTCATCAAAGATGCAACTCTTGACCGAGACATTGATTGTTGCTCAAAAGCAGTTCTGTGGTCGTCAGGTTATTTGTTGCAGGGAAGTCATGCATGTAGCTCGGACCGGTGAGGATTCATCATTAACCTACAATATACATGACAAATCATATTTTCCTCCTTCTCATACAATACCAAATCTCCACATTACAGTACATATCATGAAATGTCATTTTTTTATATGTCCCCAGTCTCTTTTTTAAAATAATCTTTTTTCCTCATGTTTCTGTGGGACACAGTTGCACCTTTATTTGATTGTATGATGAGCGGCACAGGTGGAGTAACGAGCTGATGTGTGAACTTTTAAACAGGCAAATCAAGAGAAGAAAATTGTCTACAGAGGATATTGATGCAATGAAAAGCTTCCCTCTCATGCAGAACCCAGTGTTGAACCTCATTTTCTGACCCTTGGGGTCATGTAGTTATTGCTGCATAGTCCAGAATTGAAAGTAACATTTCAAATTTTGACTTAATAAGTCCTAATTTGTAATTGACTGTTAAATTAATCTTCATCCCACAGGGTAAAGTCATGCAGACCTCTGACTGCACTCTCCAGGGGAACAGGACTTAGCACAGATGGTCATGGGGCACCTTTCCACTCCCAAACCGAGTACAAGTGACCCCTGCACATGTCCACCTGTGATGACATGAGTGCGCCATATGTGGCGAGGATGTTTTCTCTCCACTTGGAATCACACCCGCTTCCCCTAGAGAGGCAGCACAGACTCAGATATTAATGACTGCAAAACTCTGGTTAGCATCCAGAAAAGTGAAGCAGCACTGGGCAGATGAGACTGAAGTTATTTCAAATGCTGATAGAGGACCGCAGACGTAGGTCCAGGTGTCTATGTCTCATGCTTAATTTAATGCAGATTTACTATAGCCAGCTGCAAGTTTGAGAATTCATGAGTGCAGAATGCTGATAATTTCTGCTAAGACTTTATAAGAACTTTAAAACAGTGACTGCAATTTAAAGGATGTCATACAGGTTATATAATGAGGACTAAGGGATTGCCAGGATGCCATGTTCCCTTAATTCAGAGAAAAGGAGAGGAGAAAGCAGCAATAATATTCTCCCTGCTGTCACTGTAGCTGGACCTGGCAGAGGGCAGAATTAATGTGTTGACGGAAAGCTCCTTATGCTCAGAGAAAAGATTATACAGAAGCTTTATCCAGGAGTTCAGTGTGTGAAGTTAATTGATTTATGTTGAAATATTATACTCAGATCTGGCTAATCCTCACAGTTCTACCTCTGTTTGGAATCCACTTTAGGACGAACTGTCCTCATAGCGGGGTTAGCAGATGAAAGGGAAAAATCCCCTCACTCCACAGTTATTACATCTGTCTTGCTTTAAAGGCAGTTTGTTTGTTATTCTCATTCATCATTTTCTTCTCTAACAATGTTATTTATTTAGATTAAAATAAAAAGGAACAAATCAAACTTTCTGTGGTTTAACCGTGAGCTAAGAATAGCAGTATGTGAATGGTAGTGCTGTTTTGGTTTTTAAAAAAGCTTTAAAACAAATGAATATGCTTTTGCTTATATTTTCTTAAGTCATACAAAAACTCTGATGACTAAGGATGGGTTTTTAAAGGTCAAATGATACTGGTGAGGTGCCAGATCTCACAAAGTTTCTGCAAGGTCCTTTTATTTTGTGTGCGTGTCTCTGTGTGTTTGTAGCCTCATTTCCAGTGCAAAGACATATCAAGGGCAATCCATCCATCCATTCATTGTCTATAACCGCTTAGTACAATACAGGGTTGCAGTGCACTGCTGGAGCCTATCCCAGCTGCTATCAGGCAAAAGGCAAGGTGCACCCCAGAGAGGTCACCAGGCCATCACAGCACCAGTACAGAGACAAAACAACCACTCACACACACTTCCAGGGAGGATTTAGAATCAGCAGAGAAGGATGAGGCAACACTAACCACTGCACAGCCCAAAACTGGGGGTTCATTCATTCATTCATTCATTCATTCATTCATTCATTCATTCATTCATTTGTTGAAATAGAGTTATACTAATTTTACATTGACTCCAGCAGCTCGTTCCAACTCTGTGGTGTGATGATGAACTGTTTAATTGTTGCTTCACAGCAAGAAGGTTCCTGGTTCAAAGCTCAGCTTGAGCTTTCTGTGGGGAGTTTACGTGTTTTCCTGCATGGATTTTCTCCAGGTGTTCTCGTTTACTTTCACACTTACCAGTTGTGTTAAGCTTTAGCTTCCCCCTATTTCCCATCTTTTTTTGTTTCCCCTTCAACAATCCTTCCCCTTCCTCGGGGCCTTTCTTTTTTTTTTACCCATTCCTCTTTCCCCCCCCCCCTTTTTTTATCTCCCCCGCCCTTTTCTCCTCTTCTTTTTCTTTAAATTTTTGTGTTTTCTTTTAAGCCGGGCCCCTTTTTACCATTCCCGTTTCCCCATTGGTCATTGAATGTCACACTGTAGGCTACATCACACTGTAAAACGAATAAAACTGTACAGCTCTGCTACTCTCGCCTCACACTCATTTAAAATAGACTGATGGGGAGTAAAAAAGTTGACAAATAAGAACTTGAAATTCATTCAGATATCATGGCCATGTCTTCTGGGTTAAAGACGAACGAGGCCACCCAACTTTACTGTAACATTTACAAAGCTACATCAATGCAGCGTTCATTTTTGAAAACTACATGAAAACTGAGCTATACCCAAGCTTTGAGGTAACGTAAGCTGCCATTCAGGTGTATTTTTCAGAGAAAGTGTAAACTGACAAGATGGCAATGAGGAACTCAGATGCAGGCTCAGGTAGTTTGCAGATAAAAGGTTTATTGAGCAGACTGATAAAACAAAGGATCTCAGGTGAGCGACTGAGACGATCTGGCAAAAACCTGAGGGAGGGAAGGCGGTAGTATACAGCCCTCAAGTGAGGGAGGCTGATGAGACACAGGTGGAGCTTGTGAGCTAATCAGCTCAGGCAATCAGGGAGGATCCATGACATAAACATTGGAAATGCTGTCTAAATGGTTTCAGTTAATAACTGTGTTTCAACAGTTTAGCAGATCATCGTCTTTTGTTTTCATTCCTATTTAAGATAACATCTGAACTTTTTCAGAAAGTTGTAGTTTAAGCTTCGGGGAAATTTTGAGATCTTTGTTCAAGGGAAGCAGTCATCGGGGAGTGAAGCTGCTCACTCTTCACTGCAGCTGCAATGTTGTGCAATCTAATTACCACAAGTGCTAGCTTCTGTAATGTGTCAGTCTGTCACTGACGTCACCAACATGGATGGCTTTCTTTCACAGTTTGTATAAATTGTTAATGACATAGCTTTATCTAATGCATTTATACTGTAAATGAAATGGAAGGGGGTGGGGGGCTGTCAGTAGACTATAAGTTTTGATATGGAACATGAACTCCCTGTAGGCTGGCAGTTTATCTGAGACTGTTGATAGAGGGTAATTACAGGAATCAATCATTTTAGACCACAAAACATCAGCGAAACAAAGAGTGAACTTCCTCAGAAGCATATTAGTGATGATTAACTCGTCCTTTGGACTGTCTGCTTTTAAACAAAGTGCTTGAATAATGGCGAGTGTATATTTGCCTTGTTGATGCTGTTTGCTGACCCCAACGTATTCTGTTATGTTAACCAGTGATTCAAAGATATTTGGCACATGATGGAGAAATGTGTACTCAAAAAGAGAGGGCAGTTTTGTAATCTTTTTCAAAGAAAATAGCTTTGAAATATAGTACAGGTCAATTTTAAGGACTGCTTGAGCGTTTCAGGTGGAAAATTAGTGGAAGTATAAACTTTGTGAGTGAGCGGACAAAAGCACTCGCTCGTCTGTGAAGAGCGTCGTTGGAGTTAAGAGGTTTGGTCCACTCGTGATCTTCGTGGAGTGGATGGAGGAGACATACAGTTATACAGCTGAATTAGATTTTTCTGTATGTCCACACATCTCTACTCTTTCCCGGCCTTAAATCCACACATCCAGTGCACACTCAGAATGGATTAGGCTAAAAAGGGAAAGCTTTTTTGGTTGGAACTTGAAAGCCTGTTGGGCTCAAGGGGGTGTTTGTATCAGGCGAGATCGATAGGCTGATGGATGCTTATAGTTTTTTTCTTTGTTTTTTTTTTTTTTTGCAAAAGGTCCAAAGGGCCTTTCTATTCCCTGAATAATAGTCCATCTCTGGGAGACAAAAATATTCTGAACCATATTTGTTGTTGCAGTAAACGTTTCTCTCTTTAAGTGGGGGACCTTTTCATGAACATGTAGAAGTTGTGTACTTTTTGCTGGGATGAACTATGAGGCATCCCATTAACATTTGTCAGAAACTTATGATAACAACCCAGCCCCATTAGTGGCAAGAACACATTAAGTTTCACCACAAACTGTATCAAAAAAGTGTGTTATCAGCCATTAGATGCAGATTCAGTGTAAAAAAAAGTAGGGATGTCCAATATTATTGGCCTGCTGATGTTATCGGCTGATATAGGCGGTAAAATGTGCTACAGGAAAATATCAGTGTTGGTTTTTATCATGCCAATATTTCTACAGAACACTGAGATCTTGCAAGATTTCGACAGTAAATCCTGTTGTTCCATATGTAGAAAAGTCCCTGTTATTCTGGAAGAACTTCATATCCCAGCATTCCTTTTAGAGTCATGTGACCATGGTGCAGCTGCTACAGACTGACTTGCTTTGAAGCTGTTTATGTCTGATTTTAAGTTGTTGGTTAAGTTACCAAGTTGTCATAAAAATGATATTTAGCCACATGTTAGCTGATACCTGCTTGCATTTGATATATGGCAGCCAGATGTCCAAAATGGACTCCTCTGGCTGAGTGAAGACTATTGCAGATCTTTGCTCTCAGAGTAGAATATAGTTGTATCTCTCAAAATATGAGCGATACAAGCTCAAAGTTGTCTACATGGATTGATATCAGTTGATATCGGAAATTAAGAGTTGGACAATATCGGTATGTTGGATATCAGTAAAAAAAAGCCATCGAACATCAAAAAGGGTTTCAAAATTCGATACTACTGACTGGATGCTGGTTTCAGAACATCTGTGAATCCAGTGGATTCTCATTTAAAAAATTTTAACATCTCTCATGATGTAGCAACTAAATAAATGAAATGGTCCTGTTTAGTTCCATAAAACAGCCTAATGACCAGTTAACTAACGCCTCATGGAGTTAATTTGCATTTTGAAGTTTTTGTGAAATGACATTCTGTTCATAAGCAAAGCCACAAGAATGTTTTCTTTTGTTTTTTTCTTTTTCTGTTCATTATGGCATCATTAGCGAGAATAAATGAGTCAAATGTATGATCTGGTCTTTCTGAAAATAATTCCACAATTTTATAGATATTGGCTCATAAAGATGAAAACTTTTATAATTGAAGTCAGTCACTTTGGCTCCGGAAAGACCAAGACGGAAACAATCATATAGCAAGGCTTCAATGGCTAATAGTGTTTTCATCCATTTTTATTAACAGTCCTAAAAGATGGATAAACAGAGCCCACAATTAAAGTAACAGAATTTCCCCTTTAATCTGGCACAAATATCTTCATCTTTACAGAGTGTCTTCACCATTTAATGTTATTTACTTGTGTTTAAAACCCTCCTCATCTTTGTGCTGTGGCACAATGGTCATACTTTGAATGCCGAGAGTGTTTCATGGCGATTTGAAAATGTGTGAATCAATATTTGCCCGTATAGGCAGCTGGGATTACTGTGTTTTTTTTACCAACTTGTATGTGTGTGTGTATGTGTAAGTGTGTGAGACAGGGATTCATGCTGTGCTGCATGTGTTCATGTGGTGCTGATGGCTCGAGGCAGACATCATCAATCTGCCATCTATCTATCTATCTATCTATCTATCTATCTATCTATCTATCTATCTATCTATCTATCTATCTATCTATCTATCTATCTATCTATCTATCTATCTATCTATCTATCTATCTATCTATCTATCTATCTATCTATCTATCTATCTATCTATCTATCTATCTATCTATCTATCTATCTATCTATCTATCTATCTATCTATCTATCTGGCATTGGACTTATTCATGTGCATAAAAGCAGCTGGGCTGACAGATGCATCAGCTATGAGTCTTGAGACCAATGATTCATGTAAAACTTAATTTTTCCCAGTAAGTTAAAGTATGTGCCAGAATTATTTACTGGCGTTAAACTGATTTCTGTGGTCAGTTGCAGGCGTAAAAGAGACACTCTGTTATAATCCACGAGACTTGACAGCATCGTACACCTCTCATTTATCCATATTTCACGACTGTCTAGTATTACTGTAAGATGTGCACATTAGTTCTTCACAAAATCTCATTAGTTCAGTGTAACAGCTACAGTAGCTTTATCTCCTCCTCTGCACTTCTCTCCCAAACCCATTGAGAGCCCACCCCTACTATGTCTCCAAGGAGAAATGAGCAACTGGATAGTTAATTACAGTGTGTCTCATGGCAACAGAGGAAAATGTGCGTGTGTCTATACATCCATGAACATCCTTTTCCAGCTCTCTCATTTACCCGCAGTCATTCTGTTACTCACCGTTAGGGAAATGATGCGGGTGTGTTTTTATTCTACACTTTTCAACTATCAGTCCCTCTTCTTACACCAAACACAACAGGTGTTATTTACATTTCACTCAATTAATGTTGGTGTACTAAAATCTTTTAGGGTGTTATCGGTTTGCAGAGTGAAGGTTGTTGTTGTGCAGTCAGCCCATAGATTTAAATGAGTGGAATGTGGGCACATTCGGATTGAACTGTCAAGGAGAATCTCCTCATTTTTACATAAAATGAAAGAATCACAGCTGTTGGAGCTTCCTTTTCATGATTATTGTGAAAAATTATTTGTCCGTTGTAATTTATTAAAAATTGCAACACTGCAGCCTAATAGCAATCTTGTGTTTTCATGTTTTAAAGCAGCTTATTCACAAAAATGATCAGATCTAAAGTGTTTAGCAGCTCATCAGTGAATAGGCCACATAAAAGCTACGCTAAGACACTAAATTATACCTAACTTGCTGTTCAGAAAATGTAATGATTTAGTGATTATGTTTATTCTGTTTCCATGCTCAAATATACTTATTAACACTGTGTACAAAGCAGCTGCCTGATATTATTTTTGCAGGGTTTTTTTTTCCAGACATATATCAAACAATAATGTAACCATACCATACCAGCTTTTTATTTTATTTTATTTCTTTTTTTTTTTTTACTTTTTTTAAATTAAGACACTAAAAATACAAAAAAACATTTGACCAAATCAGGATTTAGAGGAGAAAGCTGTCACATGAACATTTTAAGTTTTTCATTAACAGCTTCAAACAGATGCAATATTTTTGTGGTATGTCGCCTTTACATTGGTAAATTTACTTCTATAGCCTTTGATAATCATCGTCCAAAAATCATGTAATGTTCAACAGATTAAGATCAAGACTTAATATTACTTTATTTAGTCCCAGAAATATGTCTTTGACGTACAGGCTGCTGCATAACACATAACACGACAGACAGGTTAATTTGTAGTCTACACCTCAGACATAATAATAATACGTTTTTATTGAAAATATTTATGAATCAACTGGATCTAAAAATGACTTTTCAACGTTGTTTTCTATTTGACTTTAAGTCTCTGATCAAAGCAGAAATGATACAGTATGCTGTGTATTAACTATGTGCATTAAACTACATAACCAGCGGATATTGAAGGCTCCTAGAGTTAATGAATACAACACATTTCTTCTGTTAATGAAACTGCAAATTTACATTAACCTGATGTTTTCCTTCAAAATGTCTCATATTAGTCATCACTTTCAGGATTCCACTTGTCTTTCGATTCTTCGTTAAAGCACCCAATGAAGAGGTTAACTGACTTGTAATTGAGTTTTGACTCTCTGATGAAGCCCAGGCTATAAATGGTACAAACCTAAATACATTAGGATGCTTTTATGGGTCGATGAGAGCTGGAGCTTTATGTGATTTGGTCTGAGAATATTTCAGAGCATTTTAAAAATGGAATTGGATAGATAGAGGCGTGAAAATTGATTCTTCACTTTGCAGCCACCGTGAAGTTTGAAGAGAAAGTTCTCACCGTTTTCTACAGGTTTGGGCTGCACTGGGTTGTTAAGTGCAAGACAGTAACATTACACTGCAAAATTAGGTGGTCTTATACAAGTAAAAAACAAAACAAAAAAAACTAAAATTGAGAAGAATCAGACTAAACTAGACTAGACTTTATACGGCGAGAACTATCTGAAAACAAGCTGTAAAACACTCATTTCAAGTCCCTCATTTAGTGAAAAATCCCTCAAAACTAGTCTGGTAATGCTTCTTTTGAGTGTTGTTCTTTCTCATTTTAAAGTAAAAAAAATCTTAAAACAAGATCTTTTTTTTTTTTAATTTGAGAATTGCTAAAAAGCCTCTTGTAAGGCAGCACAACACCCACCATCCTCCAAACACACATGTACCTGAATGGAGCTGGTGAAGGAGTTTACCAAGTGTCAAGCTGGTTTTGGATGACATGGGACTTGAACTTGTGATCTTCTGAGTATAAGACTCTCCAGACTGTTACACAGGCGAGGAGCTTATGTAACAGTTCTACCAGTTCTTGAATTCCCTGTCAGTTTTTTCTTGTTTTAAGATCTTTTCTCTTAAAATGACAAAGCAACAACACTAAAAAATCAGCATTACCAGACTAGTTTTAAGTGTTTATCACTTAATAAGAAACTTGAAATGAGTTTTTCCACAGCTTGTTTTAAGCTAGTTCCCACTTGTCTAACATCTAGATGTTTCTTTCTTATTACAAGAAACCTGTGTGGATGAACTGGTACGAGAGGTCTTAAAACAAGTTTTTACAGCTAAAGTTGGGAGCGAAAGACACAATGTGATCTGAAACAGTGTCTTAATGAGATAATTTAACTTAATATGCATATAAAAAAAATCCAGTTTTAAGATTCACTAACTAAATAAGAAATAAAATACATTTACTCTCAAAACTGGATTAAAAATTTTACACATTCTGGTCTTGTCAAGTATATTACTCTCAAATTGAGATTGTTAAGACAGTTTTTGCCGTGTACAAAGCCATCTGAGAGATAACTGGACTTATACAAAGTATTTGTTCAGTGAAGATAATCCACACTGGGAAAGAATGCACTAGAAACGGGCAAACTGAATGAGTCATTAGCTCATTAACTGTTAGGAAACATTAAAAGCAGAGGTCATTGCCTTCTTTTATCAAAGCGGCTTTAACTTGAGACTGAAGGATAAAATAAGTTATTCCATAATATGCAAATACTCACATTTCATTAAGATACTTTGCTTAACTTGAGAGTTGATCATCTCTTATGTTTGGAGTGTCGGTGCTGTTCCTCACACATGGAAAAGATCCCTGTGGTTACTTACAATGTTCATGGATTCAGGCCTCCTCCTGAGCTCCCTCCCACGCTCCTGTGGGTAGACTGTGTAAATACACACTATTCTCCCTCTCATCATTACCAGACCATAATCCATAATGCAGTCTAGTCTTCCTCAGATACAACCACACTACATTTACTCTATCTATTATTGAAAGGATTAAAAATAGTTTCTTTTTTAAAGCAACTCCTATTCCAATTTCTGTTGCTTCACCTTCTGGGCCTTTTCTCAGACCTCAAAAAACCACTTAGTAATGTCACCACTTTGAATTATTCATCTGAACAGCACTCGCTCACCAACACACATGCACACGCTTTGCCACACAAACATAACACAGTTAAATGCAATAAATCATGCTATCAGAAGTTGTTGCTGTAAAGCAGTTTTTAGAAGATTGCAAAAACGTCAAATGTCCAAATGAATTTGAGTGGAGATCAATCAAAAACGAACCTTTGTCGGGGGGGAGGTATTTATAATCTCTGCATTCAGTTATTGCTTTCTTCAGTGTAGCAATTTCAAGGTATTGTGGGCTTTAGCTTGAGAGGACAGAGTACTGCTTTTGCTTGCTTCGCTCAAAACTCCCACATGTTTTCTCACTCTTTGTCTCGTGTCCATTTATATTTCAGGGGTGCTTTCTCGGAGGTGGTTCTAGCAGAGGAGAAGAGGACTCAGAGGCTGGTGGCCATCAAGTGCATCCCCAAGAAAGCATTGGAAGGCAAAGAGAACAACATTGAAAATGAAATCGCGGTCCTACACAGGTGAAGTCACTCACAGTGCATCAGCGTCGCATGACAATGCATGTGCAGATGCAGAATAGGGTCAACTGAAAACATGACTAAATGCATGGTGTCAGTAGAAACAGTAGGATTGTGCACCGGAAATGTCAGGAGTAAAGAAGATAGACCTATTTTTAGTGTCCCTGTTGCCAGGGCAACAGCACACAGAGGCGGAGATGGCGTGAGTTCCCCGCAGCAGTGTGCTGAAGAAAGGGAAAGAGACATAGAGGGTGGAGAAGCTGAGAAGGGATAGGGGGGAGGGTATGATAGGAGGAAAGAACGATATAGAAGAATGGGAGGAGCGGATTTTCGGTAAATATTTAAAGTAGCAGCGAAATAAATAAGAGAGAGCGAAAAACAGTTTAAAGTATCATAAGAGAAAAAAGGAGGGGGTTCTCTCATTCTGCTAAAAGCCATATTTGCCCTTCTCAGCTGCTGCTGTGTTAGTGACGGCTCATATGCTCTCAACTTGACTCAAGATCCAAGAGAGATGCTCATCCATCTGCTGGACACTCTTTCCAAATCAATTTTTTTCTATGAGTAAGACTGACATTTCTTCAAAGCATTATAGCCGTTCTTTTTTGGGGGGTAATTCCAGTTATATGTACCAGTCACTGACATGTGATAATCCATCTAAAGCTCTGTTCTGTTGCATCTCAGTTGGATCATTTTGTTACATTTAGGGAAAAGTGTTGGTTTAATCTCAATTTCCCCCCTTCCATACTGGAGAGAGAGCGGAGCTGTGCTAATGTGAGCTGTGCAGCAAGAATGCCATCTGGTGACAAATGAACAGTAAGCATTAGACAGATCGGAATGATTTCTGTCATGTGTCTCCATCAGAATCAAGCACCCCAACATTGTCTCACTGGAGGACATCTTCGAGAGCACATCCCATCTATATCTTGTCATGCAACTGTGAGTTCCCCTTTCTCATTTTATGAAACGTCCACATTTCTCACGCAGCTATGAAATAGCTGCAAAACCTTTCATTTGTTCAGTCAATTGGCTAAAAAGGAACTGGCGTCAGGTTTTTAAGCATATCTGCAAAACATTTTCTGATTCAAGTCTCCAGATTATGAGGGTTTGCTGCGTGATTAATGGAATTATTAATTAACCAAATCAAATTTTAAATCAATTTGAAATTACATGTAGAAGTTTGTTTTTGGTTTTTTTGTGTATGTAAATCCTTTATGCATTTTCATAATTCATTTGACAACTTTTCCTCTTTTTTTGCATTTGGGAATCGCTTAATATGCAAATTAGCCAGTCATCTGTAGCTTATACCTTGTTTTTGGACACACTTCCAGTAAAGCTAATGGGTAAGTGTGTCTGAACCTTTGACTGGCAGCACATATGAGAGGAGACCTGGTCTGCTGATCAAAGTGTTGTCAGGAGCAAAAAAAAAAAAACCCTGTAATCTGACATGTTTGCCCTTGTCAGATTAGAACATTGTAGCAATGCTTTCAGTACCAGATGCATCAGAGCCCTTGCCCACACTTTCTTCCAGAACAAGGTTACCTTTCTCAGGGTGAGTGGGGATTTTACTTCCAGTTTCACAGGGAAATGTGTCCCAGTGGAACACTTACAGCACAGAATCATACCACACGTTCATCAGAGAGACCCACACACATGAAACAGAGAGAGAAGACAGATGATCATGATTTATGGAGGAAACAAGGGACAGTTGGACACTTCGTATGCATTGCTATGCACTAACATACCAGAAATGATTATCACATCTCTGTAAGTTATGCTCATCCCCCTAAGAAAAGCAAAAAGTTTAAACATTTCATTAAAAATATTGAAAATACTTTGTAGGTTGGACCAACAGAACTGGAGACAGGTAACTGGCAGTGAGTAACGGAAGTGAGATTTATTAATCTCAAGATCAGATAGTTTTGCTGATTTTTGAAAAATGTAATGGACTAATTCTCTATTCTAGTTTATTTCTTTTGTTTTCTTTTCTATTTTATGCATATTTCTGATTTTCTGATGTGTCATTTCTTTTATGCTTTGCATGAATCTTTGTATGGACCCCAGGAAGAATAGCAACAGCATCTTGCTGTAGCTACTAGGGATCCACAATAAAAACAAATGCAAAAATACAAATAATAAATAAATAACTGGGACAGTTTAAGCACAATATTTGTTAACATAACAGTTAAACAATAAATGAAAAAAGAGGCTGATAGATTCTTTAAGTTGAATTGAAAATATGATTATTTTGCTGCTGAAATTCAAACAGGAAAGAAAGATCGATGTTCTTCTGAAATCTTTCGGGGGTCTTAAACTATTTCTGCTGTTTTTAATTGGTAGGGTGTCTGGTGGTGAGCTGTTTGACAGGATTGTGGAGAAAGGTTTCTACACAGAGAGAGATGCCAGCCAGCTTATCCACCAGATCTTGGATGCTGTCAAATATCTCCACGATATGGGAATCGTCCACAGAGACTTAAAGGTATCTCAGTTCAGAGAACACAGGAATTATACAGCTCACTCTGCTTTACCAGCGTTTGACCTTTGTTTTTCACTTTAAAACACTTGTCTTTGACCCCTCTTCTTCTCTTTACAGCCAGAAAATTTACTGTATTATAGTATGGAAGAGGACTCCAAGATTATGATCAGTGACTTTGGACTGTCAAAGATCGAGGGAACGGGAAGCGTCATGTCTACAGCCTGTGGTACTCCAGGTTATGTTGGTAAGGATCTATTTATCTGGTCAGATATAATCTCTTCATCTTCTCTCTGTCTTTTATGAGAGCTGCTTCAGCTGAAAGCTCCTCTTTATGCACTCTGTTGTGAGAGGCTCTTTGATCCACTACTGAGTCAACAGCAAGTGTTTCAGAAGTGCTCTCTTCCTGTTGAACGTAACCTGCTGGATCACATGGTATTACTAAAAGGTCAAGATGGCTTTAATTCGCCGCCGCTGTGTCTCATCTCTTTTCAGCTTTGTGAATATGTGTTGTGTTTTTCACAGCTCCTGAAGTGCTTGCTCAAAAACCGTACAGTAAAGCAGTGGATTGTTGGTCCATAGGAGTCATCTCGTACATTCTGTAAGTTAGAATTAATACTTTCCCCAAAAAATCTGCCAATATTACAGTACGAAACATGGTCTCATTATTTCTCCCACAGGTTATGTGGCTATCCTCCGTTTTATGATGAAAATGATGCAAAGTTATTTGAGCAGATTCTGAAGGCAGAATATGAATTTGATTCTCCATACTGGGATGACATCTCAGATTCAGGTACTGCTAAAATGCCGTCTACCTGCTGAACAGTGATACGTCAAGTGATCTTTTTAGAAACTATTTTCTTAATAATATGAACTTCGATCTTGTTGACAGCCAAAGACTTCATCTGTCACATGATGGAAAAGGACCCTTTGAAGAGATACACATGCGAGCAGGCCCTCCAGCATCCATGGTAGGAAAGTCACAGAAATTTCTATAAAGCATGCTCAGTAAATATCACCTATTCCTATTTTATATGGGAGTAGTTTTGTTCAGGAAATAATGCCAAATATTTACTTGTTTGGATTTTTCAGATGTACCGTATTTTCCGGACTATAAGCCACACTTTTTTACATAGTTTGGTTGCTTGTGCGACTACTAGTCCAGTGCAACTTATATACCAAAATATACAATTTAACATATTTTCAAGTATTAAAGGTTGAATATGGAATACAGACAGAACAGCGACATCACGTGTGTCTAGGTTGTAGTTGCAACGGCAGAAAAACAACTCCAGCCGCTGGGATGCCAGGCTCGCTGCGATACGCAAGTGACCAACAGTCTGCAGCACGTCCAACAAGTAACGCAGAGGAGTTTATAACTGACAGCTAACGTTAGCCATGTTAGCAAACAAGCTAGCTTACCGATCCAGCAGGAAAGTTGCCATTTCAGTGTTGTTCTCCGTGGAAAACGTTTATGTGGGTCCATTTAGTGAAGTCTTCACCTAAATTTACTCCAAGTTTTGCTCTTCTCAGGTCACTCCTCCTCAGAAACAGAAAACAACATCTGCAGGGCTCTGAAGCAGCTGCTTCACTGGTCGTCTCTACGGTTTTCCCCTGTACAAGCCTGACTATGACCGAAATATTGTGTCCACACAGAGATCGTATTTGGCAACCTGCAATGGCGGCGTGTATTGGCTTATAGACGTAAATAAAATGCCATTATCGAACCCGTAAAAAAATGTTTTATAATTACTTTTAGGCTAAATATAATTTTTCTGGGAAATGTTGTACTTTCATTCTGTACACCCCCAAACGACCTGTGGAGGTATTATTTTTGAAAAAATATAGCTTTTAATAAAAATGTTCCATATTCAACCTTTAATTCATATTGACTGACATGAGCCAAGGTGTAAATATTACCGTCTAATCTCAAAAGAGGCTTATGAGAACTATTTTCTGTTCCAAGGGCAAAAATCCCAAAATAGCCTTATCTCAGTGAGAGGAGTTCATATTGGACATCTGGCTGTACTGCTTGTTTGGTGGAACATATCCTCAAAAAACATGTTTATTCTTCTTAGTTATGATGTTTATGATCATTTACAGGCATTAACTTTGGAATTGGACTGATTGGGTAATTTTTAGCAGTAACAAGTTGGATATGAAAAATCAGAAAATCCCCCTATTTGAATAAATAAATGCGACTTATAGCCCTGTGCAACTTAAATATGTTTTTTTTACTCTTTATGATGCATTTTTTTGACTGATGTGACTTATACTCAGGAGCGACAGTAGTCCGGAAAACACGGTAATTAATTTAAATCAGTTTTGTATTATAGTAATTCTAATAATTTTTATTCACACCAAATGTTACAGAGTTTTATACATTATATAAACAACACTTGGAAACAAATAGGATCAATAAACAAATATCGAAAATAGAAATGAAAACAGAAAACACAGTTACGGTATGTCAGTAAAAGTTCTCTGAAAAAAAACATGTTTTCAAAAACAAAATGACATTTGAAAGCCTTAAAGTAATGTTTGTTAATTTGTAAATTTGTAAATAAATAATCTATTACTAAGGAACTAAAGTTGAGCGTCCAAGTCTCAGAAATTGGCACAAATTGTCCCTGTAATTAACTAACGTTTGCAACTTGCAGGATATGTGGTGACACAGCTCTGGACAAGAACATCCATGAATCCGTCAGCGCACAAATCAGGAAGAACTTTGCCAAAAGTAAATGGAAGGTGAGAGCAATATGTTGCAAAAGCAGAATCAAGGTTGTCAAGAATTGAAGGTCATGCTGTGTTCATTTTCTTCTATCAGTAACTATCAGACATATTTAGAAGTTCTTATACAGCAATCATGGATGATGGCAACCCCAACATCAACTTTTTTTTTTTTTTTTTTTGCAATAGCAGTGTTTGGCTTTGGCTTAATGGGTCTGTAAATGCACCTTTAACCAAATGCAGTCAGAATAACTTATAGGATAGTCTTCTTTTACTCTCCACTTTGTAAAACTTACCAGTTCCAATCTATGAATCTAACACCACCGTGCTCACCAGTAGGAAGAGTTATCTCAGGGTTAACTGCATCACCTGTATTCTTCCAAAAATGTCCCGGTCATTGTTGCCAGAGAGCGTTATCTGACCATCATTTTTTTATGCAGAATGCTTTTTCTTTGTCTGGATGCTTACCTGATAACATTTCCCTGAATGTGCTGGTTTAGAGCACTTTTTTTTTTCTTTTTTTTTTTTCTTGAACAGCAGTCTTTCATTCCAAGCCTTAAACTATTGATGTGTCAACAGCGCTCCAACAGCTTTATGTTCATGGCAGAACTTTACCTCAATGGTTCTGAATTGTTCCCTCAGGGTGACGTTTAGGTCTTCTTGCAGGCCTTTGGCTAAATGGCCCTGATAACTTGACTATTCAACTACTGCCTGTGTTGTGTTGCTGCAGGATTTATTATCTCAATTTATTATCTTATTATCTTATATTAAATGAACTTTCTCATGATGTGACAACCTTATGGTATTCAGGGAAAACACTTTTAATGTTGAATATTAGGACAAAAAAGTAGATGTAGATTAAGAACAATACATTTACTGTTCAAACCCACTGTTAAACATTGATGACTTGGTGACAGCCTGCATTTATAAATTCTATTATTCATTGTAATAATTTTTGTTAAAGGAGTGATGGCATAGCAGTAAAAACTAGTTCATGATAGTTGACATTGTTGCATATGTCAATTCTCCAAAGAAAAAAACTGCATTTTTTTTTTACAGTGGGGGATTGTTTTGAAAAACCAGACCTCCCTTCCTCAGTGAAAGAGTTGGGTGCGGTAATGATATGTAGCTTTACCCAGACACCAAGTTGAGTTCATTTTGACTGGATACACCTTATTTGGCTTTAACCTTATTTAAAGAAAGTAGGTCAAGCTCACCACGACCATCATTCTCTAGCGATCGAGTTTGCTAAAGGCTATCTGTAAGCAACAAGTGCTTTTTCAGACAGTGAGCTATGTTTATCAGACAAGACAGCATTTAGAAAATAAATAAACTTACAGGTAATGGCAAGGTTGTGGTCGCCTCCCTCAGTGTTGTTGCAGAAGTTTTCTTTTAAATCCATTTGTTTGAAAACCCAGACCTGACTGCTCAGCAGTTACTTAGCTCCACTCATGCAGTTGAATCAGCCATAGAGGGGGAGAGAGCAAAGGGAGGATGGAAGGCTGTTTGCTTGATAGTGTGCTCTTATTGGAGCAATTGAATTACGTAGAATGGTAGAACTACGTAGAGCGATAAGCTGCTGTCTGATTCAACTGTTTTTGAACAAAGAAACAAAGCTGACAGACCATAAACAGGAACATTGATACCCACTCTGGACATTCACATGGCCTCATCAGTGCACAACAGATCATTATACCCCCAAAACCACAGAAAAGTGAAATTTGATGTCATGGCACCTTTAAGTTTTGTTATGCACCTTTTTTGTTGCATCAAAGTTAAAGGAATAGTTCACCCACAGAATGATTTAACTTTATTTTCCACTTCCCCTCATGGTGAGCAAGACTCTGGAGCACTTTTTTAATATCTCAAATGCAGCCGGCGATCAGGAAGGTTTCTCTTTTCCCCCTACTTTCATATAATGGAGTTCGCCGGGGTCCGAGCCAAAAAGGTCCATAAAAGTCCACAAAAACTTGTCAATATTCTTCCATATTGCTCATTCAATGTAATCCAAGTGTCCTGAGTGGGTAGCATCCAGAATTTACTTGAAACAACGTTACTTAGTATATTTTTAGAGCCTAAACAATACTACTTCGCATCTCTAGCAAGCACGCCGATGCACATTCACGAAACTACGGAAGCCACGGCAGATGATATGGCGTGTTCTCTTTTTCTTTCTTTGTTTGTTTAAATCAATATCCAACCCCTCTTGGACCCTCTTGTGTTTGTCCCAGTTTGTCTGTAGCTCTGGCGCTCTTAGCACAATGTAAACAGCGAATTTCTTCTTCTACGCTTGCATTATCAGCAGAGTACTGTAGGGTCTGAACACCGAGGCTTCCGTAGTTTCGTGCGCATATGCATGCTTTGTGAAAGTAAGATGTACAACTGTTTTTTTTTTTTTTACAAGAATGTAACCAAAACCATCTTAATGATACAGACTAATACCACAGGTATGCAATCATGAGAATGATTACTATACAATACAATACAATACTTCTATTACAATAGAATATTTCCTTGTTACAAAATTGACAGGAATGAATAAGTGTTAAATACACTAAAGGTAACATATTTTCTGGAAAATGGAACTAAATTGTTATGTTTGCTTTTTCTCATAAAAAGTTTGAATTCAAAGCTAAATTTCACAATAATATGAATGAAATTGATTTTGTACAAAAATGATTTTGAGGACAAATACTTTGGTTTATGATTATTCTATTACTATTCAATTGCAAAGTAAAGCCTTAGGAAGGGGGTATTGTTATTTCATAAATATACCTCAAAACTTTTCTGTAGCTATATAAACTGTGGTTATACACGTTTTCTTCTGTGATACAAAAAGGAAATTTCTTCACTCTTAATCTGTGCAAAATGTACTGTAACATTATTGTTGAGCTTTCAGTCCAAGAGGACCTTCATCAGAGAAAAAAAAATCTTCTGTAAATTGTGACAAAAACATACAATTTGTGACAAAAACAACTTTTGTACTCTTTTGTGTGCACTGATTTTCCCCTATAAAAAACTCATTTTAAAGAAATCACTAAAATATTTATGACTTGTCTCTTTTGTGCATGATGAATGAATGCAAATGTACTCAGAGCAGTACAGTTAAAGGTGTATGCTTTTATTTCCCACTTTCCCTTTCCTCCCTGCAGCAAGCATTTAATGCCACAGCAGTGGTGCGCCACATGCGGAGGTTGCAGCTGGGCACAAGTCTCGAAGGACCCAGTCAGATTACTCCCACCAGCCCCTGCCACGGACATCTGATCCCAGAGGAGGAGGTGGAAGAAGAAGAGGATGAGTTGGGGAATGAGGAGGAGGAGAGCTGTAAGTTCGCATTTTACAAAGAGACAAATAGCTTCAGACTTGTTCATGTTAACTGAATTTGATTCGATGCTTAATGTTGTATGGTAGGATTGCACATCAAGCCAAGTTGTCATGACGACTGGGAGACTTCTCATTTTTTTACGCCAAGTTTTTGCTTCAGTTGGTTTGATGAGCATTTAGACAGTGACACAGTTTCCATGATTTTGTTTCTCTCTGCGTGGCACCACAATGGATTTGAAAAGAAGCTCTTAAGCTGTGTTTGATGTGTAGATTTGCAGCTTTGATTCAAGGAGATTTAAACAAATCTTTATTGCATTAATTGTTAATGAATTACAGCCTGTCTTTATGAAATATCTTAAAAGCTCAAAACTAACTGAAGAAACTAAAAATTTGAAATATGAGTAAATATGAGTATATTGGTATATTATATACCTGAATGTACACCCTTTGGCAGCAAAGAAACCACCTCCACCATTTGACAGATGATATATATATATATATATATATATATATATATATATATATATATACATACACACACACACATATATATATATATATATATATATATATATATATATATATACATGTGCAGAAGGGCACATTATGTGCATTTTTATGGCACCAAGTACGCCTGTCAAAGTAATGTATTCCTGCTTTTTTTAAAACTCAGTTTTGACCTTTAATTTGTGTTGCATGAAGGCAAGTCGTGATCTAATCATAACCCAAAATTTGTTTGTTTTCTAGAGTCAAAATATTTCCAAATGGCTACTAAACCTCAAAGCAAGTTAAATTGCACCTCAACAGTCAGTTAAACATTTAAACCAAAACAATGTGGAAAAAGTACAAAGTTTGACAGGAGATGAACTCAGATTTCTTCGTTGACAGTTATGTGTGTAACTCCATAATCACTCCAGCCTCCAAACACTTTCCCCACATGTTCATCAACATTTTATGATGCTTTATAAAACACATAAAATTGTACTTTTTTGTGTTTTTTTATGCCCATGCATTAGAAAAATACTAAGAGAAAATTTGAAAAGGAATACAAATCGAAAGATTATACTGTGTTCATAAATATGCAAATTGAAAACCTGGGAACTGTTATTGTATTACATCCTATAGTTTATTTCTCCGAATATCCACCTTTCATATCTTTTTATTTTCAACTTTTCTTCATGCAACAAGAATTTCAGAAGAATTTTTACTTTTTCCCCAAACGATGTTCCTAGTTATATTGAAAATACAAAATGTAATTAAACACCTGGAATTAACCCAAGGCTCATTACCTCCTTCATTTTAATGATGTAATGAGGAGAGAGAACGCACCTGGTCATGAAACAGCTTATCAGTCAATATTCCTATAAATCTGAGCCCGTTAAAAATCTGTAAAATATGGCTGTAAAATCCTAAATGAGTAAACATTGCTGCATCAAACCTTTTCAATTAAAGCTGACAGTCAAATCTTTGTTCATGTTTTTTTTCCCCTTAGCAAAAAGTTGTTTATTTAAGTGTACTACTGTATGTACCTTTTTTTATACTAAAACCGAGGGAGTTTAGTTGTGGTTTAAATTTTATATACTATATTTAATATAAGAATAGTGAAGTACTGTATATTCTGCTTATTCTTAAAAGTATAAAGAAAATTCTAAGACTACATTAATACTACAATTTACACTTATACCTTAATAACTCTTGCACTTTAGCATACTTTTAGATTCTTTCTATTACAAAGTACTGATTCTTAGTAAAGTACAAAATGCGAAGTACCAAGTTCAAAATAAAGTCGTCAATTATTGGTGCTTACATTTAATTTTGCAGAATAAAATATTTTTCAACACGCACATTAGCTTAGTAGGTCTTTGTTTTTGAAATGCACATTTTAATGATTTAAGCAGGTATGTGTAAATACACTGTATGGTATGCTTAAAAATGTATAAATATATCAAACCTGCTCACAACATTTTGTCTTAAGATTTTGTAAATACCTTGCAGTCTACTACTGTTTACTGTATGAGTTAACTTAAAGAATACCTCGCTATATTTCAATAATACAAATAGTATGCTACAAGTAATATGCCAAGTAAACTTGCACGTATACTCTGAGGGCCAGATCTACGAAGATCCAAATTTGCGTGTAGTAATTTGCCCAAGCAATCTAGAATTTTGAACAAGGGGCTGAACCATGGTTTGTAGGAGAAAGTAAATAAAGAAACAGATTTTGACCTCAGATATAGTTGTATAAGGTAATGGCTAACCACAACTACTAAGATGTTATTGGTCAACAAGTGAGCTCCTCCTTAGTAGGGACTCAAGCTGTCTTCAGCTCATATGTGTATGTAGAGACACTTTATCTTGGAATTACTAAATGAAACTTATTCTGTTTACTTTTCAGTTGGATATCACATAATTATATAAAATAAGAATTCATTTGTGTTCCGTCATAACGTGGCAACGGATGAGGACTTTGGTGATCACAGTCTGATGCTTAATCATACTCAGTACTCGGAGTGTGAGCTCATTCCAGATGGACAAAAGGACAGTGGACATATGTTCTGTGGTCAGATGAATCCATGATTTATCTCCTTTTGTGAAATAAAGATCTCAAGTTATTTGTGATGAAGATTCAATAAGAGCATTTAAGCCATTACTGGCAGTTTCCTTGGAAAGCTTTTCTAAGTTGCTATGTGTTTTGCAGCAAGATGTTTTGATTAATAATAACCTTTATGTATAAAGCACTTTTTTCATACATATAAATGTAGAACAAAGTGCTTTACATGAAAAAAAAAAAAACAAAACAAAAAACAAACAGAAAAAGCCTTTTTAAAAAACAGACCACCTTTACTTTACCCATCCAAGCCCCCAACGCCCTGAGAGGCTCATAAATTAAAAGCAAATGTGACAAATACTTGTGATTAAAACCTTTATCTTTAAAAACTAATAAAAGGATTTCAAAATCAACACAGAAGGAAGCCATTGCAGAGATTATAAAACCGGAGTAATATAAGCTCTCTTTCTATTCGTTGTCAGTTGACAAGCAGCTGAGTTTTGTAAAAGCTGTAGTGGATTTAGCTTCTTTTTTGGTAGACCAGAACGAAGACAAGAAGACATCTAAAAGACATGTTGTCGTTTTCTCCAATGCAGGTGGTACAGTGCTGTTATAATCCACAGAGTGATGGTTATTAAAAGTAGATCTAATTGTTTCAGTTTTATTCATAAAATGGGATGCAAATTCCTCATTTTCATAAACACCTTGTTTTCTGCTAATGTGCTCTCAAAGGCTGGAAACGGGAAAAGGGGTCACAGGGGAACCACTGTTCAACAGTTTTCATGCATGCACCGGAGCACTGAAATGGTCTAGATGTTTCTGGAGCAATTAAATGTGCTCATGTTAATTTCTAGGTCTCACTGGCTCTGTACTTCTTGCAGAGTTGAAGAGGTAGAATTTGTTTGAGAAACAAAAATCTGGTTAACCGAAGGCTTTGGGCAGTTCTGCTGCCACCTATATTACAACAACAACCACACTTAGAAATATAATGAAACTCTTCCACCCTTTTCATGTCCAGTGTCCCACTATGAGGACGGTCGCCGTGGAAGTAACGAGGGCAGCACAGATCGGGACAGCCTGAGAAGTTGCACCTACTGCTGCAGGCCAACCAGCCGCATCTGAACACAGCCTCCTGTTGTCATGGTGACGTTGTATCCCTGGAGCACCCAGAGCCCATCCACCCAGTCTGGCCAGGAATGCAGAGCAGATATCAGGCAGGCTCTACCAGAGAACATCCACAGCCTGAAGGCCCCTTCTTCAGTGTGAGCAATACACACTGTAAGTCTTTGTTACATCATGATTAAAGACATGCTTTAACCCCAAAAGGGTATGTAAGGCCGTTTCAAGTACGCAGATGGTCTTTTATTTATAAAAGGGTCTAACCTCAATAACCCCCCCCCCCTGCTAGCGAAACATGCAGTTGGTATTTGTGGAGGCGTAGCAGAGTGTGACTATGTGGTGGTGTGTACATTACAACATATCATTCAGGATGTTTGTTTCAGGAGAGATGTAAGCTTTTGGGGCTTGAATCAAAGATTAAGCCTAAAAAGAGTGTCCTTTTTTTTTCTTTCCCCCTTTTCATCATCTGTCACATCTACCTCTAATCATAGTTATTGTGTGTCTGCATCCATCTTACCCACACACTCTACATTACTGGCAGCTTTCTCCAAAAATCTGGCCAGACAGAGCACAAAGAAAACAGTCTGTAAAGGGAATCAGTGCTGAAAGCTACTCCTGCATGTCTTTATCCTCTTTATCCACTAGTGTGACCCCAGTCACTGATCGCATAGCTGATTATAATCATTGCCACAGTGTTTCTTTGTTTATCCAATCTGCCCATTAATTCTCACTTATCACACTTTTTTCTGATGTTGTGGTTGACACGTTTCTGTCTTTTTTAGAATATACATATGAATATGAACTCCTTTTGTTCAAAGCCTTTTAGAAAGGAAGATACTTGAAAGTGGCGGGTGATTCTGGGGGTTATGGACTCTATATTCTGGCTCAGACTGGGATTGTGAAGGGTGGTTCTGACCTGAAGTGTCTGCATGCTTCCTGTTGGGGAAAATCATTGAAATGTATGAATATCAAAAGGAGATTATTTTGTTTGTTTGTTTGTTTGTTTTATGGCTCTTCTGTTACCAGAGGCTCAAACTGAGATCCCAATAAGTCTGCATATCCATTGGCTCTCATCTTGTCAGGAGGATTGTTTTAGAGGAGATATAACGCTGATCAGCCACCCTGTTAGGAAGGAAACCATCATAACATGCTCATCCTCCCTATGCTGTTTCTGAGAAGTGACTAAATATCCGCCAGCTGTCAGTATCTGGTTCTGGCTCAGGTCCGGCTCGTGCGGAGCCGGGGGGATCTCAGTCTGGGTGCTCCGCCTGCTCTGTGCTGTGCACCTCTAGTGGAAGAAGTTTTGGTCTACTGTTTGCATGACCTGGTTAAATATGTTTACATGAATGATGATCAATTAGTATAAACACACATGATTATTATTACTCTGTTGTATTGAAAAAAAATGATGTAATACTGTAATTTTGAGCTATATAATGTGAAGTAAGTAACACCAGAAGTAATGTTGGTGACAAAATACAACACGGCACAGTGGACTTCTCATTTGCATTGACTATGATGGCCAAGTCTCTATTTGAGTGACATTTTTCTTGTTCTTTGTTTAATGATAACTCCTTTTTTTCCTTGCTTGCTTTGTTTTTGATATCCACTCGCTAGAGAAGGAAAAAGAAAACAACAACAACAAAAAAACATATCAGCCACAGAGCAAAATATATTAAAAAATGTCAGGGTGCTGGAAGCATCATTTCTCTGCCAATGTGCACGCTTTACATTTGTCCTCCTGAGTGAAAGACCTCTGATACTTAAGCCATACAGAGAAATGATGATGTTTTATAACAGATTATGATAGGTCATATTTTTTCCATGTATGACTCAGTGAAAGGATGGCCACGATTCTACAATAGGTTTAATGCAGAGACAAATATTAAATACAAATCCAACAACAAATTTAATTTCCCTAACCCTGATATTAATCATTTTGTGCCATGATAATGGTAAAATATACCATTTACCTCTTCATCAGCTTTGGACATTTGCTGTTCAAATCCATCCACTGAGTTGATGTTTTGTTGCACCTGTAATCAGTGATACATGCAGGTCCATAGTAGAGAAAAAGAGGGCAATCACTCTGGATTTACATGACTGTAATTGTGGAAAATATGCAAACTGTGTTTGAAGGGCTTCATGTTAACTGTATGATAGCCAATGTTAATGACTTTGATAACCTGGCTATTATATGTTTGGAAATGACCTTTTGTTGAACCTTTCCTGGGATTTCTTTCCACTTGGCTGTTTTTTTAAAGCTTCTCTTACCCATTACAAACACATCAAAATGCATAAAGAAACACATGTATATTATATACATATATATATATAGATATAAATATAAGTATATATTGTATATCCTTTTTTTGTAAAAGCTGTTTTGAGCTACAAACGTATGGATGCAATGCATCATGGGTTATTAAAAAAGATGTATGAAAATAAGATTTGTACCCACTGAGATATGACTGCAGGAAAAGAAATAAAACTTCCTTGTCTATGCATTGTGTGTGCTGTCATAACAAAAATCGCTTCAGATGCTGTTAAAGTGCATATATAGGTAACTTATTTTACAAGTGTGTGCAAGTGCACTCTGAATTTGTATTTTTCTATTTTCTTCATGAGTAAACAGCATGGAAAACCAGTTTTTTGACTAGATAATCAACATGTGCTCAATGCAATATAACAGAGATGACAATAATATAAAAGCTGTGAAAGACACCACAGCTGTGGTTTTATTAAACAGCATTCATATTTAGACAACTGTCAGACATCATGTCCTGCACGCTCAAACTTAGTATATCTGTATAATCCCTTTAAAAATAATACTCTTTACTACTGTGAATTTTGTGAAAATACATTTAACAAAAATAGAAGAAATTAGTGATGCTAATTCTTATGTGAGTTCCATTTGCATTGTTTTAGGAGACACATCTTTTTTAAAAAAAATCTGTTGTGATAACTTAATCCATTAATATAATGATTCAACACTTCAGGAAAACACATAGACAGAAGGTGATTTTTTTTTTTACATGTATAGATTTATAATACTACAATAAAGACAAATTAATTATAGTAATAGAAATACTTTCATAAGGCAATATATTTGTGCTTGACCAAAAAATATTGCTTCATTTATGAATGTGAAGCAATGTGATCTATTTACTGCAAGATACACCTCACCAAGTTTCTCAGCAAGTCACTTTAACTCTAAAACTCTATTGTGCTGAGTGTCAACACAGAAGTATCCAAAGTGAACATCCTCATGGTCAGACTTCTTTCTCGGCATCATCCAGCACTGCGGTCCTCCTCAGTCGCTCTTTGACTTGAAGGAATTCTGGTTCCTCTTGTTTCACCTTCTCCTCTCTTTCCAGCTGCAGAGATGTGAAGACATGGTTGCACATGAAGCTTGTGCGTAACTACAGTGAACTACAACAACTTTTTACAGGATAATCTGTTGATGTCTGCTTAAAGTCAGTTCACTAAATACTAGGGATGCACGTTATTGGAATTTTGGCCGATATCCGATATACCGATATTCTAAAACTCGTGTCTTTAAAAGTCTTTAGAAGTTTTAAAGTCAGTAAAAAAAGACGTTTTTGAAGAAGAAAAAGAAGAAGTTTTTTTTTTTCTTTTTTAGACATTAGAAACAATGGGCTGATCGGTTAAATATCGGTTAAATATCGGTGGGGTGGCCAATGTCTGATACTCAGTTTTAAGGCCAATATAGGCCGATACCGAAAGAGGGCCGATTATATCGAGCATCCCAACTAAATACAGCTGCAGAATGTGATAAAATGCACTCAAACACTGTTTTCAAGCCAAAGGTTTATGTACTTGTGCAATAATTGAGCAACATATTTTGGCCATAATACACGAGTTATTATTCCTTCTCCACTACACTGCTTCTTGGATATTTTCCGTGTTTTACACTTGACAAAGTACTGAAGCTGATCCACCGTGGCCAGTCATTGAATTACATTTACAGATCGATGGTGACTGCTTTTGGTATAATGTAGCAACAGCTTTTTAGGACTTTAGGGAGATCAGGAATAAGCCAAACACCATCCTCATCCTGGGAGAAAAGGTGGAGATGAACTGGAAATGCAACACTGAGGCTGTCTGCAAGAATTTGCCTCCTCTTGTTGAGGAAGCTTCTGTTTTAAAGTGTTTGCAGCAAAATGCTGGCTTGCTTATAAAAGTGTGTGGTGGAAAGTGCAGTCTGCTTTGCAGCCACCTGCTGTTACAGCATCATGAGAGCCAGTGACTCAAGGAATCTGAAAAAAATTTGAAAAAAAAAAAATGGTTTGGTGCTGGGGACTGATCTGAAGTCAGGAGAGCTGGTTGTGCAAGAAAGAATAAGTTTAACAACAGTGTTCAGACAGAGGCTTCTTCTCTGCAGCAAAAAAGCCTAACAAACAGCACAGGTCATTCCTGCCAGTAGAAATATCAAATAAAAATTTCAATTTTTTTGTACTGCATCATTCAATTTAATGTAATTTAATTCTTGATGCAACATCAATGGCTAAACTAATAAGTAAAATACAACAGCTATATCTTATCTTATCTTGCAGGATTTTTACTTGCAGTGGAGTATTTGTGTACTGTGTAATATTGTTTTACTTTTTCAGATAATGTCAATATGAGCCTGCAAATGAAATGCCATGGGAAGCCATACAGTCCACGGTTCTGAGCACACTGGCAGAACTCTTATAAATGCAATTTTAATATACAAAGTCAATTATTGTTGGATTTAGTGCATCTAAGGCTGCATTAACAGAAACTTCATCAAATTTGGGAGCAAAATTATTGTACAGGCATATAATGTGTAGCATATAGGTGGATCAGGCACATGAGTAAAGACTGGGCTAGACTGCCCTCTGCTGGCTGACTGTGGAACAATTTCATATTCCACAGCAAAAATTCATGTTTATGCAATGATACTCTGAGATGCTCATGTTAATGACTAGGGTCATTTACTGGCCAAATCATGAAGCATATGCGAGTAATGACAGTTTTGCATGTCTTGTGTGTACATTTTCTAGCCTCTGTTTTCTTTTCAGCAGCTCTTGATGAAGAGGTGATGTGCTCCTCTTTGCTTCCTCCTGATCCCGTCTTGCTTTCTTCCTTTGCTCCCATTTCCTCCTCTCCAGAGCTCTCTGGAGTTCAGTCTTTTCTTCCTGGGCCACCCTCCTGCCAGGAACACAGACAGAAACTTAATGATTTATATGTACAATGAAAGTGAGGTGTGAATGTATGACTTCCAGTGCATCATCTAACCTCTTGTGGGTCATCTGCAGTTCTTTATGGAGCTCCTTGTGACTCCTGGAGGCAGTTAGAGGACTGAGAGGCTTGTGAGGTTTGATTAAATTACTGTTTTCTTCCTCACTCAGCAGCTGAGATGGAGAGGCCTGAAACTCTGGTAATCTGATCTGTTCATTTTGGCGCATCTGTATCATGGAGGCTAAGGAGAAGAAGAACCTATGAAAAAGCATACATCTTATACCAAGACAATAGCTGAGAGGAACAGAATACTTTCAGCCTGGATTACTTGTAGCAAAACTTCAAAACCAGATTAAATAGACATCTAGACAAAATTTTGTCGTAAACTCACCTTGCACATTAGGTTCTTGCTGAAAATATTTACTGGAAAGCTAATATAACGCACCACCTCAAATACAAAATTGCAAGAACGTTGCTGAACAACAATATAAGTGAGATACAAGAGAAGAAATCTTCTGTCAGTGACCAGTCAAACAACATATTATGATCTGAACCCTCACAGCAAAGCGGACCCTGTTTCAAACCTCATCTGGGGCCTTTTGTTTGGAGTTTGCACGCTGTTCCTGTGCGTGTGTGAACTCTTACCAGGTACTCCACTTCCTCCCTCAGTCCAAAATCGCAAGTTAATTGGTAATTCTAAATTGACCCTCAGAGTGAGCGTGAGTGGAAGTTAGCCTTGTTTGTTTCTGTGCTGGCCCTGTGATTGACCAGCGACCTGTCTGAGAAGCTGCCTCATGTCTGACAGCAGCTGGAATAGACTTCAGACCTCCTCCTGTGACCCTGAATAGAATTAAGTGGGTATAATGGATGGATGGATGGATAAAGTATATAGGAATACTTAACACACTCTGCTGGTCTCCCATCTCCTACTTGTCCCTATCTATTGTGGAGCCTTGCAGCACATACTAAACTGCACAGGCTCATCTACTTCCGAGGCCACAGAACAGCCTGGATGTTATGGAACAACCTAAAGATAGGCTCTGCAGCATTTGCTAGAAGGTAGATATTCTGGCCACAACTGACAGAGGATAATGTTAAAAGATAAGCTTGCAGCACCACAGATGGAGGAAGGTCAGATTTCACTTCTAAGTAGGAGGCTGTGTTATTTCCTCTTTCACAAAATTACAGCTTTGAAGCACAATTCCCTTGAATCGCCACGTCTCTAGGCAAATGGTTTATTGACAGCCACATAAGAGCTCATTGATATAACAGATCGCGTCTCAACCTTTTACTCTTTATCAGTGACAGTTAAGATCAATAAAAATGTCCCCTCTGCAAGTACTATAACGTGCACCTGTGCTTTATGGTAAAGAATCACACAAATCTTAACACATCCTTGTATCCTCCTTGACACAAAACTGGCCAACAGAGGCAAACGTCTCGTTCTGCCTCCTGAGGGTGATCATAATGATAATAACAAACATTATGGATGCCAGGCAGGTTCAGAGGTTAGCACAGTAGTGCAGCCTCAAAGTGAGGAGCATCTCACATCTTTGCAGCTAAACTAACAATCTAGATAACTATATGTCCTAGCAATTGCTAAGGTAAAACAATGTGACATAATATTTCAGTGGACATTTTCCTTACCAGACTCAGTAGGGCGTGTTTCCCCAGTATGTTGACAATGTTGGATTTCTCTCTGTCAAGAGAGAGAGAAAAAAAATCCCACTGTAAATAACATCTCATATAATAATTCACTGTAGACTTTAAGCTCACACGTCAGATAAAATACATGTCAAGTTTATAATGTAGCAATCCAATATAAATGTAAGGTCATACTGAACCTTGAAGCTCCTGTAATTCTGAACATATCATATTTTAAACATACTGCTTTTGAGACCTTTTGCATCACTATATGGTAAAATACTTGTCTTTTCCCCCTGATGGATACTTTTTGCTCAACAATCATTTTGACATGTCACATGATAATAAAAAGTAAACGTATATACAATTATATATATATATATGTATATATATATATATATATATATATATATATATATATATACATGAGATGAAATGAAAACTACTTTATTTATCCCAGAAGGGAAATTCAATATTCTAATAGGCTCTTATTCTTTTTTTTTTTCTTTGAACAAAATAACATATATATATAAAATAACAATACAACAATAATAGTCATTCAGTCAGTTTTGCTCATGGCAGGAATGAATTTCTGTATCTCTCCGTCCTACAGCTAACCTGATGCAGCCTCCCACTGAACACACTCTGTTGATTCTTCACCGTGTTGTGGAAAGGGTCTGAAAAATCCTCCATCTTCTTCATCAGCTTGTGGAGCATTCTTTTCTGAACAATCAGCTCCAGTGACTCCAGAGTTATCCCCAGCACGGAACCAGCTTTCTTGATTAACTTGTTGAATTAATTCAAAATTCATTTAAGTCGCTGATTCTGCTGCTGCTGCCCCAGCACATGCTGCAAAGCTGATTGCACTTTCCACAACAGACATATAGAAGATCTGCAACATCTTGGTGCAGACGTTGAATGATCTCAGCTTCCTTAAGAAGTAGAGTCTGCTCTGACCTTTCTTGTAGATGTAGTCAGTGTTGCATTTCCAGTCTAGTCTGTTGTCCAGCTGAACTCCAAGGTATATGCATTTCTCCACCACCACCTCCTCTCCCAGGATGTAGACAGGACTATGCTGCTTATTCTTGCTCCTCCTGAAGTCAACAATCATCTATTTAGTCTTGCTGGTATTTAAGATGAGGTGATTGTTACCACACCATTTCACAAACTGGTTGACCAGTTCCCTGTACTCGGCTTCTTGTCCATCACTGATACACCCCACAACTGCAGAGTCATCAGAGTATTTCTGCAGATGAGAGGACTCAGAGTTGTACTGGAAGTCTGAGGTGTACAGTGTAAAGAGGAATGGTGAGAGTACAGTTCCTTGTGGTGCTCCAGTGTTGCTGACCACCATCTCAGACACACAACCTTTCAGTCTCACAAACTGTGGTCTGTTTGTTAGGTAGTCGTAAATCCAGGTGGTTGTGGAGGGATCCACCTGGAAGTTATGGAGCTTCTCACATAGCAAAGCAGGCTGGGGAATTAACCTATTGAAGTACATGTTCAGTTCATTAGCTCAGTCCAGACCTCCATCAGTCTGATCCCCCTTTAACTTAAAGACTGTTATCTTTCTCATTCCCGACCACACATCCCTCCCGTTGTTCTGCTGGAGCTGGCTCTCCAACTTCTTCCTGTAGTCCTCCTTGCACTTCTTAGTCTGTGCTTTCAGTTGTTTTTGTGTGGTCTTCAGTAACTCCCTGTCTCCATCCCTGAAAGCTTTGTTTTTGATGTTCAGCAGCTTTTACAGGTCACTGGTGATCCAGGGTAATACATACATACATACATATATATACGGTATATATATATATATATATATATATATATATATATATATTCATGCATTTCTTACTGTTTGGACAAACGGAGGTAGATCTTTAGAACAATAAGATTATCATAACAAAAATAACTTAAAGATGCTATAAATGAGACTTGTTACTATGACCACATTACTCACTACTCAACACATGAGAATAAATGCAACTTGAGGGGTAGATGAAAATGTGTTGTAGAAAAAGGGATTAAAAGGAGATGCATATCTGTTATTGGGATTAAATTGTGAGAAAAAAATGCTTACATATATTTAAGAATATAGAACAGTTTATGGCTTTTCAAGATATTTTTGAAGGATCCAAAATTGCTCTCTTCTTTGGTAATATTCATGGGAAGCTTCACTTGATTCCAATTAAGGCTGAGCATAAATAACAATTCTGCTGCTTTTTGACACTATTTAGTCATTACATATAGATTTACATGTCTTTATTCAAGACAAAACAAAACAAAACAAGAAAAAAACAAGAACATTTATATCTGTTGTGTTTGATTACTGCACTAATCTAATCTAACCTAAAATGGAATGTGTTTGAGTAGAAATCTCACATGGCAGCAACACAAAGACATATTATAATCCTGACAGACAAACCAAATGTCAGCTCTGCTTCATAAGCCCAGTGAAGCGAGTGCCCTTACTGGTGAGCGGCTACCTCATTAATGAAAAGATCAAACAAAACACAGTTTGATTCCCACTGAGTTATTCATTTGATGGAGTTTGAGCAGAATTAATTGCTTAGACAAGAATTTTCCCCCTGTGGGATTCAGACAGGACAGCTGAATAAACCTTTTAGCCAGTTTCTTTCTGCCTTTGTTTTCTGAGCAAATACTCAATGAATCTGGAGGAAAGTACTGTAAATAGCGGGACACTGTGTTAAAATGTAAATAATATGAGAAGATTGCTGTGTTATACAATTAATGATGATTTAGAAATTTGATAACGAGAGTAAAACATACAATTTTTCTGCTTTTTTAAAATATGTACTTATCTATAGATTATGCTCATTTTGAATTTGCATCAAAATCTTTTGGGGGGGGGGGGGGGGCAGGCTCAGTGTAGGTTGTAAAAGTTGTATAATCCTGCAAATATTCAATTCCCAACTAATATTAAGTTGCAACAGATCAGTAACATGAGTAGTATGAAAAGAGTCTTTCAGAAGTAAAGAGGGGACGAGTTCAGCCCTCTGGGGGAAACAATGCCTGTAAATAGTTCAATGGTTCAAGAATTATGTTTTTTTTCTATTTTATTAAACATAATGACAGACATAACAGTAACCAAATAACAGGGTGAAGTCAAAATAAATAAAACAATATGACAAACAATATACAAACAGTGATTAAGATTCTGCCATGAAAAAACGAACATGCACAAGATCCAGAAAATCCACTGGATGGAGGTGAAGTGGGAAACTGTCCCGTGGTGCCATATTAAAATTTGATTCATAAATCATGGGCGCCGCACCCTCTATGGAGAGTTCAAAAGCCATAATCTGTGATGATATGGGGATGCATGAGTGCACATGGCATAACTCTTGAAGCAATATTAATGATTAAAAACAGGTTTTGGACTAACAAACACTGTCACCAAGATGCTGCCTTATTTTAGCAAAGCTTCTGCTTATTTCAGCAAGACAATGTTGAACCACAGGTACAACAGCGTGGCTCTGTATTAAAAGAGCCTGCATGCTAAAAAGGCCTGCACGCTGACCTGCTTAGAAGATGAGATCTAGAAAGATTGGGAAAACAGTTCACCTTCAGACAACAGTAATTCCTGTCCTCAGCTCTGACATACCCCACGGTAAGTTGTTGAAGAGGAGGTGATGTAACAGAGAAAGAAACATTCAACTGTCTCAGGGCTTTAAAATCTCTTAAATAAAAATTTTTTTCTTCTAGATTTAAATTTAGCATCAGCAATTCATTGCTACATTTATTTACACTGCATAAACAGCATTTTTCTTTCTTTCAAAAAGAGCTACGTGTGATGTGTTATTTCATTTTGTGAGTGCAGCTACATAAAGTGGCATTGAACATATATAGCGGGGAAAAAAGTATTGAACATTTTTCTCAGAAAATATTTCTAGAAGAGCTATTGACATGAAATTTTCACCAGATGTCGACAACAACCCAAGTAATGCACACATACAAAGAAATCCCAACATTTATGTCCATAAATGAAGTTATGTGTAAAATAGTGAAACGACACAGGGAGTTGAACACATGAAGAAATGGAAGGACAAAAAGATCTGGAAAGCCAAGAAAGCAACTGGAATCTTTCAGTATTTAGAAAGAAATCCTGTCCCCTGTCAGTGCAAAGTAATATCAGCTGGTTTAGTCCTGACTGATGCCTTTAAAAAGGTTTCTCATCAAGAAGGTGTCAAAGCATTCCACGATGGGTAAAAGCAAAGAGCTCTCTAAAGACCTACTCAACCTTATTATTGCAATACACACTAAAGGCATTGGTTCCAGGTGCATTTCAAAACTTCTGAAAGTTCCAGTGAGCACCATTGGGGCCATCATTCGGAAGTGGAAAGAAGACTGCATCGTCATAAACCGGCCATGGCCAGGTGCTCCTCACAAGATTTCAGACAGAGGAGTCAGAACAATAATCAGAAAGGTTCTCCAACGGCTCAGGACCGGTCGTGGAGAGCTTCAGAAAGACCTGGAATCAGCAGGTACAGTATCAAAGAAAACAAAAAGTAATGCACTCAACCACAATGGCCTTCATGCACGCACACCACGCAAGACTCCATTTCTGAAGAAAAAGCATGTTGATGCTCGTTTGAAGTTTGCAACACAACATCTGAAAAAAACCCATGACATTCTGGGAAAACATAGTCTGGTCAGATGAGACCAAAATTGAACTCTTCGGATATCAGAAGACACAACATGTTTGGAGGAGAAATGGCACCGCACTTGAGCCTAAAAATGCCACAGCAACAGTGAAGTTTGGAGGTGGGAACATCATGGTGGGGGGCTGTTTTTCAGCCTGTGGTACTGGCAGACTTCATATCATTGAGGGAAGAATGAATGGAGAAAAGTAGAGAGACATTCTGGACCAGAATCTGCTGCCATCAGCTGATGTGAAAAGATGGTGGATCTTTCAGCAAGACAACCATCCCAAGCACACAGCCAAGGAAACACTCAACTGGTTTAAGAAAGAGAAAATAAAACTACTAGAATATCCCAGACAACTGAATCCAAATGAAAATCTTTTGGAAAGAACTGAAGATCCGAGTTCACAGAAGAGACCCCTGGAACCTTGAAGATTTGAAGGCAGTTTGTGTGGAAGAACAGGCCCAAATCCCACCTGAGCAACGTATTCCACTGGTTTCTCCATACAGCAGGCGTCTGGAGGCTGGAATCACCAACAAAGGTTTTTGCACTAAGTATTAAATAAATTTCAGTAAGCGTATTAAATACTTATTCCCTGTGTCATTTCACTGTATTACACATGACTTCATTTATGAGCATAAATGTTAGGATTTCTTTGTATGTGTGCGTTACTTGAGGAGTTGCCGACATCTGGTGAAAATTTCATGTCAATAGCTCTACTAGAACTATATAATCAGAGAAAAATGTTGACGCATTCAATACTCATATATATACACAGTATATATATATATATATATATATATATATATATATATATATATATATACATACATTTATGAACATATTCAGAGGGAGAGAGAATATTAAAGTGTAAATGGCTTTAAATTCCATCTCTAATATTCTAATACATTAAAAATTCATCAAGATGGCAGCAAAGCATTTGAAACAGAGGAGAATCTAGAAGAGTGCTTGAGGCACTCTTGTGACAACATCTCTGCCAGCGGCTGTTTGGTTGATGAGGGGGAGTCCTGCTGTTTGGCCAATCTCACACAGAGGATATTGTGTGGAGAGGAATTAATAGGACATGACAGGATAAACAGTCTCCAAGGCCCACTGTTCAGTGGGCGTCTTTTCAGTTGGATAAAGACCTGTTTTTGGTTCAAGCATTCACTTCCTTTGGGAAATGAGTGAAAGGTAGAGACAGCAACCACAGAAAAAATTCACAAAAGAAGAAATGTGTTAGTGTAAAACAAAGGCATTAGTTAAAAAATGAAGAAAAAAAAAATCATTGCAAAGATAATCCTGGATATAGAAGTCATAATAACACAGAAGTATGAAAAGAGCATATTGAAACATTGGTTTTTCCATTATTTTTTAATCTTCTCAAAAACACAATAAATCCTGGGGAAAGGATTTTTGCCGCATGGATGCCTCTGCTGGATTATCTTAATGTTACTTGTGAAATGGCTCGCATGCTATGTCTCACAGAGAAATGAGGAACATAAATGAGGGAGATAACAACAAACTTACCTTCTTCCCATGGGTGACTCCCATGTCCTCAGCATGAATCCAGATTTAGAGGCAGCCCAGACGCCTGATGGGACTCACAGTGGACAGAGTTTCTGCAGTAATTTGAGGTTACTTTCTCTCTGCTCCAGTAGCCAGGAATGCCACAGCGAGAGGAAAGAGCTCTCTGTTTGGGCCAATGGTGACGCTCACAGAGAAACAGCAGCCAGGGCAAACTCTGATTAAGTACAGCATGGGTGGAAGCTAATGAACAACTATGAACTGAAAATACCTGTTTGAACATTTTAGAGGTGTAGTACAACATATTAGTTTTGATTCTGCTGCATGTAATTCACAGTCAAGAGTTGTATTTCAAATTTTACTTTTAAGTGGAGATACGATCGATTTACAAAATATATTGCATGATAAAATACGCAGCAGGGCCTCCGAACCTTATGTGAGAAATTGTTTTTTTTTTTACCCATTTCTGATGGTGGCAAGAAAAGATACAGTATTTCTTCTCATAAAGTTCACAGGGGTTCATCTAGATAACTGTTAAAAGCCAAAAGTTAAATCATCCAATATTTAAGGTGGAAAAAAAAAAAAAAAAACTTCTGAGGCTGAATCCAAACTTTGTAGTGAAAAATTTATTTTCTCACCCATCACTGCTTATTAATCTCATGACCTTTGAGACATAACTGCTAGAATGAAATAATCACTGTTGATACATATGATATATAATATCATACAAACTGATGCATTGTACCCCAAAGAGGTTCACTGTAAATCCCTCTTTCTGAAGGACAACAGCTCAGAAAGGCTCACTCATTCACTGCAAATATCCGCTGCTTCTCATGCCTTTGTTTCAGTAGTATAGCATCTTCTTTGGCCTTTGCTTGTTAAGAATTTCATGGTTCAGCGTTCTCACCAGGAGAGCTACTGTACAAGGCACCTGCCAATAACTCGGAGAAACATGCACTTTTGGCTTTCCTTTTAGAAATGGAATGACATAATCACAAGCAGAGTTATTTTAAAAGTCCATTGATAAAGAAGTTGCTGTTCGTCATCAGGCTGTTTGGGTTTTCGGGAAACAGCCGCCTACCTCCGCCACTCCTGGCCATCCCTCAAAAAAGTTGGTACTCTCATCATTAACGGCGAGCTGACAGGTGAGCAGGAGAGAAACATTTGTTTTTTATCATGCTGATTTTCTCTTAGCATAATCTAAAATAGATGGCTTCTTCTGACACAAACAGAATAAATAAAACGGCACTCAACGGGTTCGCTCACCTTCTCAAAGAGGCTTTTGATACTTGTCCCCACTCTTCCAGCAAACACCCAGTTGTCTCTGTGATTCACAGAACTGATCAAAGTGCTTCCCATTCCAACAAATATCTCCCTCATTTCATCTGTCAGTCTTCCACAAAGAAGAAAAACGGGTCACATTTTATGACAAGATCATTTTAAAATGCTGAAGTGTTGAGATTTGGACTTACTTTGTTGCCACATCATCAAATGAGGCCACCAAGACAATCATTCCAGGTTTTATTTCCTTCAAGTATGTTAGGATGTCTTCTGGGTCTTTTTTCAGAGTAAAATGAAGAAATGCCATCATTTAAAGGCGTCAAGGGTATTTGAAAAGAAAAATGTGATAAAAAAGAATTTCAAAAACTCTTACTTCCAGCATTTATATTGAGATAGCCAAATTTTTCTACGACTCCATTTTCACCTGTGATAGAGGGAAAGAAACAAACACGGAACATCGAACCAATGAGGGCACGACAGACAACTGCAGTGGGCGTTAATCAATTCATGCTTACAAAAAATAATGCATTAATTTAAAAATCATTTACAAACTAGGGATGGGCATATCCATACCATGGATACTTCAATACCAGCCAGACAAAATATCAAAATCAATATTTTTTTCAATCTTGAGATACTACTGTACACATACAAAACAAGCCATTTGATTTCACTGACCGTCACCCTGAGAGTTTTAGGCAACGAAATTATGTGCAAAACCAGCCAGATTCTAGCTTCTGTGTCACATGATCTTGGTAGCCTATCGGATGTCATGATGATGTTGCTACTGTTGGTGATGATGATGTTTTTGTTTCTTTTCAGTGGTTAAAAGTAGGTTATTGCATATAATGCTTTGATAAATTTCTAACTATATTAAGTTCAAAGTAATAATATACATTGTATATTTGAACATTTCCATTAATAATCTTAACCTGCTGTTCAATTATTTGATCATTTAAATGAGTTTTAATCTTATTTTTGCTTCATTTACTCATCAATATAATTTACTGCTTTAAAAGCATCACTTTCCATTACTTCTGTTCTCAAGTTTAACTAAAATTTCTTATTGCTTTCACAATCAAGATATTAATGCAAAAGGCATAATAATGTGATTTTACAAAAGTACAAAAGTATCGGCAACGATATAAAAGAAAAAGTACCATACACTACGAGTGTCATATTGACAGAAAAAAATCTTGGTCTTGCCCATCCATACTACAAACCTTTACTCTGTGTAATCGGTTTAACTGGACTGAGTGGGTGAAGATGTATTTTTCTCACCATTCACTACAACAATGTTCAGTCCTGGTCCCACATTGTTCAACACGAGACTCATGATGCTGTTGAAGCACAGATGAGGAGTCACTGCTTGAATTTTTTTCATTTCAAATCTGATTTTACTGCATTAATACATACTTTTTCCCATTAAAACAGATCTTTGGCCCGACAACATTCGCTGCTCCACTTGTGATATGAAATGCAAAATGGCTGAGTGGACATTCCTTGGAAAGGCTGCACTTTGGTGGAGATGGAGTTGTTGCTTAAAATGCAGCACAGAGGAGCAGAGCACATCTTATTGTAGAGTTTCACAGCTTATTGGATTTGAGGCAAATTACGAGGGGGGGGGGGGGTTACTTTGTCAAAAAAAAAAAACTGAAGTTTGTGTAAGTTACCTGTTCCAAGTTCTATTGAACCAAATCCTAAATGAAAGAGAAGAGACACTGAAGCTGAAATTACAGACATAAACATAGCCTATAAATCAAGATCAAATGGGGGGAAAAAGATCTTACCAAGAGAATTTCTAACTTGGTCCCGAACATCAACTGAATTGATGAAGACTTGCCATGTGATGAGGAGGATAATTGCAGCAGTTAAGCAGAAAACAGCTGGCAACAGAAAGAAGAAAGATGGAGATCAGCAGCTACACGACCAAACACCTGCTCTGCACTGAAATCAAATCTTACCTTGATATTTCATATCTGCAATGAACCAGACAGTGTTTTCCACCCAAAAAGAACTCCTTTCATGTACTTGATGTGCTCAATAAAAAATGCTACAGATATGACAGAGCTTTGGTGGCATCTCATCTGTGAACGAGCTCCCTAATAAGTCCTAAAAGTTCATTGTAAGAACTTTCTGATAAGAATCAAGAGGAATGTAGGTCTCAGAGTGCTACATGAAAACCAGGATGTGGCAAACCAACATGCTCACACCCACTCTGAACTTGATGATCGAGTTTCTCTTGTTTCCTCCATCAACTAAAGGGTGTCCATTGGTAACCGATACGACCGTAATCGTACTGAATGATGAGGTTTCTGAGAGGCAGACTGTATTTAGCTGGTGTGTAAAGAAGCATCTGAAACCTGGAGAGAGAAAAGAAACAAAGAAGAGGGAGAAAGAGGCCAAAAGCCTCATATTTCATATTGGATGAGTAAATGGAAAAAAAAAAGAGAAAAGGTTTAAAGAATCATTGTAGCAGTTGTCAGAGTTTTCTATTTGTATGTAAATTTGAGTAAAACCCATATCTGCATAAAGCAACTCACACCCATACACACAACCACTAGGGACCACAGAAGGGGGGAAAAAAAGAAAGAAAAAAAAAAAACAATCAAAGGATTAAAACCTCAACCATGAAAAACACATTTTCTGATAAGAAACTAAAAACAACATAGAATCAGATGTGAAATTAATTCACCAAACCCAGAAACATGGCCAAGAGGGAACACAAAAAATAGATTCATTGAAAGGAAAACAACATAAATATGGTAATACATTATGGCAAGACATTTGTATTTAAGTCCATAGTTTTGATGGCAGGAAACAGTGTTTGCGCAGGGACAAGCCATTAGTCACATCTTCATGATGGAAAACATGATAATCCCTCAAAGCCGAGGTCAAAGCCTTGTGTCAGCAAAGAAACGCCCTGCTGATCCTCAAACTGTGGCTGATTCCCTGCGTTCACCTGAGAGGGGACCTTCTTAATAAAATGATGGCATTTTTCTTTGACACAGTCGACAAATAAACGACACAACTGTGCTCTTTGTAAGGGGTTTCATCACAGCAGCAAGCAACGATACAGTCATAGTGGCAGTAAGACAGCTTTCAGGTGTGGGAAAAGGCGCAATAAGATCTGAAAAGGAGAAAGGAGAGACTTTCTACAGATGGCAGTGCAATGGAAAAACATGTTATATACAGATGGCAGAGGAGAGGAAAAAACTTAAGGAATAACTGTACAGATGTGAAGAGCAACACAAGTGGATGCTGACGTTTCTTGTCAAGTTAAACAGCCACAAAGATGGAAAATGATTCCAATACAGATTCAAGTCTGCAGCATGCTCAGACTTGCCAGCAGAAGCTTTTCTAAATTTACATACAGTCTGTTCTGCTGCTTAACAAGATCAGCATGTTGCCAAATGAAATTTTGCGTATGCAGTTGTGCTATTTGTTGCGGCAGCTATTAGATGTTCATTGTTAACTAGGGCTCACGATTGTGTGTCTACCACTAAGACAGCTGCTTTTAGAGAAGCTGATGATAAAGATGTGGTTTAGTGTATCTCAGAAGGAGCTGTAAAACATAAAAGATAACAAAACAAACAAAAGCACAAAATCCCACTAAAAAGTGCTCTTTAAGTGAGAAAAACAACCATAACACATGACATAACTCAAACCTTGATGCAAAGTAAAAGTAAATTACAAAAATTATATTTTGTTTGACATGTATTTTATATAAAAATGACTAAATATATTTATTTTGTAAAATATAAATTTAATTAAGTAGATTTTACGTTTTTTCTATTTGTTTTTTATTCATGAAATGGATATTTTCTTTTATAAATTTCATTAAGTGTATATATCTACAAACTGTATATCCATCTATGTATCACATTCTTTACTTTGTAATTATATTTCATAATAAAATCTCTCTTTATTTACACATTTCATTTTACATATTCACACATATATACAGTCCCTATATATACATTTACAAAATGATAAACATTCACTCAAATGAACTGAACACAGCATCTCACATTAAGATCAGAGTAACGTTTCAACAGCTAGAAGTTATTTTAAGAGTACATATGTGTATTTCCACATCCAAGCAACAATCCTAACCCCCTGAACTGACTTGTTTCATAATACAAACAGAAGTTAGATTTCTTAAGTAAGTAAGATGTGAAAGATATAACAAGTCAACTCCTTTTTTTATTTTCTCATGTACTCCCTGGAGTGTCTCCAAGTACCCCCAGGTGTCCACTTGAGAAACACTGCGAGCCCCTCAGATTGTACTGTTTTGTTTTAGAGGCTATTTGTAATTAAACATTTTATGAATCAGCGGAAATTCCCACACAAGGAAGCTGGGATTTAGCAGATTTAGAAGAAGGAGATCAAATTTATCTTATCATACCACAGTCAAGCTGAAAACTCTACAAAATATGTGCATTGAAAAATCACAAAATAGTCATCACAACTCATGAGATTCCCAAAATCATAGTAATGCGTAATACCAAAGACAGCCAGCAGAGGGTCTTTGTGTACTATGGTAAATAGGTAAATGAAACAAAGAATTGAGGGTGAAGGACAAGAAAACTGTGCGAACCAAGATGCCATGCTTAGCTGACTGCATCTAAAGACAGTAAATGCACATCTCACTTCAGCATGAACAGTCATTAAAAGGTTGATAATAAAGATTTTCTCTCTTACAAAGCTGGGGTTCCTTTCAGATAAATAAGAGTAAATCATCAAGGTCAGGACATGGACAAAACAAGGACAAGCCAAACACACTTCATCCAGGCTCAGGGATGAATATATTTAATTATCAATAAACACATATTTTTAAACACACATCAATACATATAAAGGCACAGTGAGCACCACAAATATCATCTTCACCAATGTTCGCAACTGCAGAGTAAAAACATTCATTCCAGTAACACATCCAGACCTACAAAGAGGAGAAAGAAGACCTCTGTCTGGTTCTATTGCTTCATTTGTTGATCAAAGTGACAATATGTGAAGAAGAGAATGAGAGAAAACTCAGTGAAGTGACTTCTGATTAATCATTCATAATGAACTGCCCCTGGCATCGTGTGACACTGGTGATCACCACATCATGGTGAATCGCTCACAACTCCCAAGCAAGTGCCGTTGTTTTCTTTTTTTTTTTTTTAATTGTTCTTTCATTTTTTTCCCCCCTTTCTTTTTGGTAAGCTATCCAAAAACATCAAACAACATCACACAGCCTAGATGTCCATTTAAAAGTCAGCGGACTCTATAGTAAATTGACCTGGAGTGCATTAAAGTTAGCATGAAAGAGGAAATCATTTCAAAGGGAGCTGGTTCGCTGGCAGACAGCTCCAGCCTTACAGTGACTATTTTTATCTGCAGATCAATTTGCTTGTTTTAAATATCTGAAACGTCTGTGTCTCTACGTGATGCTCAGTGACAACTGCTTATTTCATTACTGCTGGTTGTTGGAAACTCATGCGGTCTGCAGCACACTTATTCAAATTAAGGCTAATACTGCATGAATCTAAAGGTGCACATTTATAAAGACCCACTTGCTAATTAACGACATTTATTACTCTGCCATTGAAATAATGCTACCATAAAACACTCTGTTCTTGATTTATTCACTTGGGGGATGCTTAAGCACGTTTAAGTAAGTTATTATCCTTTGCCATTATTACCAGACAACTTTATCTAGTGTTTCCACATTTTGGTTCTAATTCGAGGTATTGAATTGTGCCCAAATGAATCATTTTCTTTTTTTCAAAACTGTCAATTTAAACAATACGTTTGGATCTATCTGAGATTTAGAGTGAATTTCCTACAGTGGATGGTGGATTTGACAAAGTACAATCATAGAAAATATTCTGAGTGACAGTTTAAGAAGTGTTTTAGCCACCAACACAAGGCCTACGGTACCTTTCTCCAACAAAGGAACTAAAGCCATTAGTCATCTATGCCCTTTTTAAAGCTGCCTGCTCCCTTTGATGAAAACAGTCAAGTTAACCTAGAGATGGATGCATAAAGATGGGCTAAGATTTGCAGACCGAAGCAGCAGTATTGAAGCAACTCGGAATTTTTTCCAGTGTTTGCCCTTGAAGAGACTGATATAAATGCTACATTCTCCACAACAAGTGACTGCCTGATGTCAACATAAAACTGCTTTTATTAGTCCGACTCTTGCCCACTCCTGGTGAATTTCTGACCATTATCACCTGTTTTCATTCACTCTGACTATTCAGAGATGTGTTGCAAAGAATTTTGCACCGTTTACCATTAATCTAATCAAACATGCAACATTTAATAAGCTGCAACTGAGAAAACTATCTCATGTTGGAAAAGTAAAGAAAAGTCGCCCTTAAATTTTCCTCTCAGCTTCCTTTACTACTTCCATCACTGTAGTTAAAGCTAGCTAAGAACCGAAGCCACGGTCACACCGGGACCTGTATTTTATGTTCCGACTACCCGCCCTTGCCCACAGCAAAGTTAAAACTGATTCCTCCTACGAAATTTGCTTCCTTCTCTGTTGGGTTCCTGCGGGATCCCAATCCAAATGTAGTCTTCTATTACAGACACTTAAGACCACTTACAGTGGGCCTTTTTAAATGGCTAATAAATGTTTTGCAGCTGACCCCATTTACAGCAGAAAATTGCCTAGCTCCCATTCGGGTTCTCCTCCCTGCTTCTCCCACACACTGCCGACTGTATATGTGAGAGGACAATTTGTCCATGATGTCACCCAAAGGTTTGTTAACAGTCAATTTGGAGCCTTGACTTCTGCAGTCAGCCGGTGCCGAGTTGGACTTCCTCCTGGAGCCAGAGGTTGGTATATTTAGGGTATGAAGATGGAGCTTGGAATCTGATTGGACAAAAACAGATATCCACAAGGTTGGACATCTATTTTTGTTCAGTCAAGTTCCAAGTGCCATTCTTGGAATCTGCATTACATGATGACAAAATCCACACCCGACGCTATAAAATGACAGTTTTTCAAACAAAACAGATGATGTTACTGAAGCTGCATCCATCGCTTGTAGTCTACTGTTTGCCTGTAGAGAATACATAGATGGCATGAGTTTACGCCCGATAAATAAGTCATATAATCCCAACCCAAAACATCTAAACACTTTGTGGCCAGTGAAAGAAAAAAAAAATCTCAACAGTACAGTGTTGATTTTCTGTGATCAGCAGCACACGACTTGTTTCCATATAGCATGGTAATAACAGCGTTAGAAAAACAAGGAAACTGACACAAAAGAACAAAATTCATACGAAAAGGGTTTTTAGCTGGGTCAAATTATGGAATTTATCATAATATTTTCCAGTTAAACAGAAATCTGATTTTAAGAGGTAGAATAACTGTACAGTTTAGTCAATAAAAGAGTTATATTATAAAAGATTTTTAAAGGTGATAGCTACAAGTTTAATTCCTTCCCATCAGCAGGTGGTGCAATTACACTTGATTACTCGATTAGCATTAGCAACATTACAGAACTAGCCAACTGTTAATTAGCGTTAGCAAAAGTTTAATTTACATGTCCAGGAGGAAAGTGGCAACCTCCACGTCCCCTTGCTACCCCCACCCTCATCCTGCTCCATTTTCTGTACACTTGAATTTAAGACAAGTAAGGTAAGGAAGAGCTAATAAGCTAATGCTAATGGGGCAGAAGTTTTTTTATAGCACATGAATAATTGTTTTATCAATTTTGACGGGTCCAACATATCTAAAGTGCTATAAAAAAAACTTTTCAGAGACACAAATATTTATTCTGCATGCCTCACATGTTCTGTGGATGTACCGTTTTTGAAAAATTAATTGGTTTGATTAATAAGTTGTAGCTATTTCCTTTAATCTTTTCTTTATACATACATACATATACACACACACACACACACACATTATATATATATATATATATTATATATATATATATATATATATATATATATGTGTGTGTGTGTGTGTGTGTGTCTGGGTGTGTGTGTGTGTGTGAAGAAAAATGAAGAAAAATCTATTTAGCTTCTGATATTTTCTGAGCCTTATCTGCCAAATCTAATACTGAATACCAGTTTGATGTTCTATTCTAGTCCATCATAAAAGATTACTGACATTTAAAACCTGCTTTCTTTAGCCCTGAGCTGTGCCTGCAGGTACACCACCACTTGTTGGAAGGTCCATCCTGCATGTAACCTGAGAGGTGAAAACCAGGGTACAGACCAATGCGTACCAGCAGTATGATGCTTTAAAATATCTAATTTTGTCTTCTCTTTAACAAGTAAAACAAAAATATACTAAAATATACTCAAGTCATCGCAGTCAGTGATGAAATCAAAAATATAAGTTAACAGAGAATAAGAAAAGATAAACATTTGACTAGAACTTGAGTTGCTAATTTATCCACAAACATGAATCACACTGAAGGTGCAATGGGAAACAATCTCCTGCAGATGAATAATGATGAAGCAAACCGTTAGCTGTAGCCGTATAATAAACTCTTTCTCAGTCAGTCCTGCAGCATCCCAGTTGGAGATTTATTCCAAAAGATCCTGTCACAAGAAAAAGGGGAGATGCATGTGATGAGGAAGGTTATGAATACGTTGACTTGTGCTGGGGGACTGGGAGAGAGTGAAAGCTACAGTCAGAGAAGCCACAATACACTGACCTCGTCTGACTCCTCTCCCACTGTGCTGGGCCCCTTGTCGCCATCTTCCTCTGTCACCGCTGACTGCTGATCTTCCATCCGCCTCAGCAGTGAGTATCTGTACGTCGTCTCGCTGGAATAAAGTTACGTGACAGACCAAGCTGATGAGCTTTCCCAGCACTAATGGTTTAAAATAATCACGTTACGGCTCATTAATCAAGCTTGCTTACTTGACTGGGAAGCAGTACTTTCGGATGATCAATACAGCAGCAGCTACTGCCACCACGGAGACAAAGATCACCGATGCAATAATGCCGGGGTGAAGCCTTAACTCGGCCTAAAAAGACAAATGAATCCAATAAGATATAACAGTGGGGTGGTTAAAGAGCCCATAAACCTAACAGCTCAGTTCATGATGTGTGGCACAGATAAAAAGGAAATACACGCAGGAGATATGACAGCTGAACAGCGGTATGTTATAAATCATACTGGGGTGCAACCCAAAAGCTCAGCGGCAGGGCTGCGAATGTCTGAGTAAGCACAAAAAAATGACACTTTTTTTGGACCAATCCCTGATGTTAGGAAGAAAATTTTCAACAATAAAAATAATATTTTTTTTAAAATTACAGCTGAGCATCAGATCATCTGTAATGTAGAGTGTGTGAGCGTTAGCGTTTGCAGCAATAATGAGGGTGCACAGGGAGCGTGACCGAAAAGTAACAATCCCAACAGGAACGATATGTCACATCTGCAGTGGTGTCAGACATGAACAACAGTCACACAGTAAGAGGTTCAATGACAGTGTGAATAATAGTCAAGTTAATAAAGCTAAGACACGAAGTAACAGAACTGATGTGAACGAGGGACTTAATGTTTATTACACAAATCAACCAAACTTATTTCAAATGGAGGGATTGGATAGTAGCTCCATCTGCTTATAATTTATCAATGCTATCAATGTCTAATGCAGTCATGTAATCAGATAATACTATTCTTTTTAAATTAATCTGTATTTACAGAAACATCATCAATACAATTAACACAAGGGCCTAAAGTAGATGATGTTATGAGAGAAGAAATGAGGTCAGTGCTTGTTAAACAAAACCTGATAAGAATCTCCTAATCCATTTCTATTCAGGTAATTCATTATTAGTTTAACAACAGGTGCAAAAGAATCAGGCAACCTTGATGCTTCCCTTTTCATTCCAGTTGAACTCAAGTAACTAATAAACAGCAAAAAACATGCACTCTACTTATGTTCACGTAATCAGAGCAGTGACGCACACTGCTGACTGGTTAAGGAGTCCTTCATTACATCACTCGCATCACATGCTTTTTTCATCATTACACATTGCTACATTTTGCAACCCATTTTTATCTTTTATGTTCACCCTTTTACAGTCATGCAGTTGAGATGAATCACAATGCAAGCCAAAGCAAGGGGCACTGGAAAGGTGTACAGGATGGCAGTGGGACCAGTGATGTATGGTTTAAAGACAGTGGCCCTGAGGAGAAGAGAGAAAACAGAGCTGGAGGAGGTTGCAGAGATTAAAATGTTAAGCTTCTCTTTGAGAGTGACAAGAATAGATAGAATTACGAAGGAGTCAATCAAAGGGACATTATGATGTTTTGGAGACAAAAACAGACTATTTGAGCATGTACTATCTGAGTAGAAGGATGCTGAGGTTGGAAGTACTGGGCCTGAGGCTGAGAGGACCCAGTAAAAGAGGACATGAAGTCAGTTAGTGTAAGTGAAGAGGACGACTCGCTCTGTCGACCCCCCAGGGGAACAGCCAAAAAGGAAAATAAGAAGACTATTGTAATCATCATAAAAGGGTACCTTCACTTCAAAATTATTGATTCCCAGTGTGATGATGGATTAGTAGCTAAACTTTGTTCAGACTTCAGTTAACCGATCAATTTGGGTGACAACCAAGCAGCTGTTAGTCAGTAATAATGATGCACCAGTCAGGCTGAGGAATCATACTTAAAAATAATGATTCAGTTCTCAGTGTGATGCACCTCTTCCCTCCAGGGGAGAAGATAAGGGACAGTCAGAGTGATAAGGGACTAAATGGTAACACTATCATGGAGTACACAAACACAGAAACTAATGTTTAAGTAATTGATAATAAAAGAGAAATTACTTTGCGAGCTGCAAGAGTTATGAAGGTTAAGTGGAAATTCAAGATGCATCTTTACCTCATGACTCTACAGTCTGGGAAAACACCAACATATACTTTACAAATATTGGGGGAAGTATTTGTTCCTTTTTTTTTTTTTAACATAAACTCAAGCTACTTAATAAAATATGCTTAAGGATTACGCATTAACCGTTATCAGGCCATTTCTCATTCACTCTTATCTTTTACTTCTAAGCCTTTCTTCCACAGTTAGCTATACTGGCTCTAACTGCATTTACTTGCAAGTTATTTTACTCCATTGTAGTTCTTAGCACAATGGCCCTGGAAATGAATAGAACTTAGCAAAGCGAATGACTTCAAATCAGTCAAAAATAGCGAGCAGTGCGCGAGTAAAAGATGATGTGGCTCAGTATCATCAAATTGCTTTAACGTTTCTCTCTCAGTAGTGCTGTTCCTTCACAGAAACGAGTCTTAATCATTCTACGTGAATGATTCAGACTGTTTTCAGGGCCACTGCAAGTTTTCGACACACATTCAACAGAATTTAACACAAACTCCAGCATAAACTGGCAGAACTTCTGAACGCACAGAGCAGGAAGTGAACGCGGGTTCATACTTCACCTGTTGTGCTGACATCGTTTTCCAACTTCGGAGTTTTGGTAAAAACTCTGTACATTACATCTTAGTGAACGCAGGAGCCATGGAGACTGTTAAAATATCTAACTTTACAGTTTTCTGTCCGACTGTTGCAGCGCCATAGTTGTTTACTTCCTGGTGAACGTCTCACCTGTTTCCACGCCCCTTGATGACACATTCACGGGGCTGGGGGTGGGGGTGGGGTGAGGGGGTGTCGCTATAATCCGAAATATGCTCAAAATCTGAGGCAACCAAAGATGCCCATTGCACTGGCTGATCCCTTGACATATCCCAGTCAGTCATGCATTATGATATAAAACATTGAGATCATATTTAAAATGCATGACTGGTGATTAATTCATGATTGCCCCTTATGTAACATTCACTGTCTTTTCAAGACTCACACTTGCAGCTCAGTTTCCAACCAGTTTGTGAGGCATGAGAACATTAAAATTCTGAACTGCTGATCCCTACGTCCAAGGTTTCTCATGCCGGGTTGTGACTGTTAATGGGAAGCAATGCATTATGGATCTGAACACTTCTACCTGCCTGTTGTGTTGCCGACAGCAGAGCCGCCAACAAACTTATCTTTTCATGTTACTAAATGAGACATGGTATAATCTAAAGGGAACATGTCAAAAATTGTTTATATATATGTATATATATTATATATATATATATATATATATATATATATATATATATATATATATTTCAATTCTTTTGTTTTTTTCTTGTATTACGCTGAAAATTATGAATCAATATCCCACTGCAGCAGGTGCGAGAGTATTGTGGCAAGCCTGGTGAAGAGACCTGCCAGCCTCATCACCAGCCCACCTGCTGTTACTTCTGCTTACAGTTACACACCATGAAAAAGCCTGGAATATTTCAAATACATCAGATTAATTACAATCAATCATCCTTTATGCTTGTTGCTTGGACAGCTCTGTTCAATTTAAAATGAGCACAAACACAAGGAACTGAGACCACTGACATTTCTCATATCAAATTTAATTTGAATAACAAACACCCATCAGCACATTTTTATGGCTTTTTATTGCACAAATTATAATTAAAAATAACCTATCACATAAAACTAATCCATCTGAAACTGAAATGTCAGAAACCTGCTTATTAAGGAGAAAGCTCCGGTGTTCTTTCAGATGGCTTTCATATCAGTTTCCAAGCCAAGACTCCCGAAAAGACTCTTTTAAACGTCAGATGTGCAAGTGAATAATAAAGAACTCGAAAAAAAGCATGAATTTGATTTACAGAGTCCCAATCCCCAACACACTATGACTGAACATGGTGACACAAAGCTGCCATTAGTTTCCAGGAACAAAAGCGCTAACAAAGAAAGGCTTTTGGTGAATGGGAATTAGCTTCCGATCAATAAGCTCGGCCTCAAAAAAAAAAAAAAAAAAAAAATCCTGAAGTAATTCATTTGCAGTTAATGTGATAGATCAGTTTTGATTCTAATGGGCTTTGAATTAAGCTAGTTCATAGTACTTCCCTGTCTTTGGATCAAAATAGCAGTTCAGGCAAGGATCGTAGAACAGATTCAAATACTCGTCTTCATTATCCTCTTCTTTCAGACGCCCATCTTCTCCTGTTTTAAAGCCAGAAACAAAACAACCAAATCACTCAGAAACTTTCATGTTCAAGCTTGAACGTGTTTGCAAAGATTTATATATATTTCTTCAAGTTTTTCTATGTACATATTTATTTGTATTACCATGTCAGACATGAATAAGGGTCTACTCTCTCAGCTGGGAAGGGAATACAATGAGACGCTTGGATGGTGAAGTGACCTTCAGACTCAGGTGGATTTAAAAGTTTCCTGCCGCTGCCATTTTTTTCCTCATCAATCAAGACCTAAGACACCCAGACCCAGTACCACATTATGAAGCTGTAAAGAGATTCCCTGTAATCCCTGCTACTCTAAAGCACGGGAATTTAGCTGTTAAACTGACAGGCAGTTAAAAGCTAAAAAGGTTACAGAATGCAGCGGGACGAACATCTTTATCTTATCAGAACTTGCGCAACAATAATGAAAACTAATTATATGACACATTGTGTAAGAGGTTTAAAAATGATGTAGTAAACTGGAAAGGTTTCATCAATTAACCTTGTCGATGTGTCTGGGGGGTACAAACCTGTAATGAGGCTGTCTCTTCTGACCTATGGCGTTATGTAGAGGACAGAGAGCTCCACTCTCATGGGTTTTCCCCCCTAATTAGATACGCTTACGCTTGCTGTCGCACCATGCTGTGCGGAGTCTTTGGTCAAAATGTAGCATCTCTGTGAGCTCTGACACCAACGACTGTTTCTATTAGTCGCATGCTTTTGAGTAATTAGTATTAAAGCAATGGATTGTTTGCTGTCCCCCTGACTCCTCAGGATGTAAAAGGCAGTCTGGGGGCAAAAAGGACTAAAATGAAGGTTACTGTACCTCTGCCGAGACTTCCCGGATTGTTCTGTGTGTTGCCTGACCTTCTCTGCTGGCTGGGAGGCATAATAGGAGGGCTGAGCACGTCCATCCACTCTCTAGGGAAAAGACCATAAAGCCAGACAGTCATGACAACACATACCATTACACTCACCATCCTACCCTATGACATTTTAACAATGAAGTCCCATCATCATGCACTCTCAGAACCCCATCTAAGATTCCATTGTCCTTGAGCCACTTCTCCTGCAGCCTCACAGTTTTACCTGAAGGATCACTTATTAAATTCTGACTCCAGCTGTGACTTCCAAGTATCCACATTCTGGCAGAAAGTAGGGGTCTTAACCTTGCCTGTTTCTGTTAGAGCTTGACTCCATTTTTCTCTAAATGAGTGTATCTTCTCTGCCTGTGATGTATGCAGAGTACCGCTATACATCCGTCACTTTCCAGTAAATGAAACCACTGTTCTTTTAGCATGCTGAAGATGATTAAAGCCAGAGAGAAAATATCACAAGATGAATAATTGCTTGGAAGCAATGCGAGATTCATTTGTTAAACAGCATTCATAATCATTTTTGGCTATATATCAGTAGTGCAATCATCCATTAACATCTTTTGCCTTTGGATAAGAGCAAACCAGAGCATATTTAATGAGGAATTACAGTATAATCTTCCATACAATGTTCAGCTGACAGCAGGAGATTCAAATGTTTGCCTCTGGTTGGTCTCTCTCACCATCGAGAAGTGTAATGACTGCTAATGTCACAGTTTCTGAAAACAGAACAATCATCAAGAAAGAAAGAAGTTTATGGTTTGTGTACTGCTTTTTTTTTTTTTTCTCTTTCACAGCACCCTGGAAGCAGCATGATGTGCTCAACACTACTGACAACTCTGAAATATGTTCTCACATCAAAAAGAGGCTTTCGACTGGATCAACGGCATTTTAATTATGTATCAGGATTCCATAATTTTCACTGATTAATAGTACACGATGATGTTATACTACTACATGTAAACATCAAAGCCCAATAATAATATATAGTCCCGTGGAAAAAAAGGCTACACCTTTATGTTCTTTGATTTAAAAGCTCTTTTGTTCTATAACATAGTTTTTAAAAAAATCACTTTGACTTTACTAGGTCTTGAATTAGGGAACTTCAGATGAACAGCACAGGATTTATTACTCCACTCATTATTTATTAAGCAGACAAAATGCAGAAGCAGAGTATGAGAAACTGAGTGTACTCAGGTTAGCGTGAGGACATACGTTTAGCAGTAATAACTAGAAGTATCTGTTTTCTGATTGAAGTTATCCCTCTTTAACATCATTGTAAAGAATTTTTCCCCACCTTCCTCTTTACAAAATTGCCTTGAGTCTTGGAGGATTGTGACCATTTGTCCATGCACAGCTTTTGTGAGGTCCCATCACTGCATTTTAATCAGGTTTAGGTCTGGACTTTAACAAGGCCACTGCAGCACCATCTTTCTTTCTTTTCTTTTCTTTTTTTTTTCTTTTTCAGTCATTCGTTGTAAATTTGTTGTGGTGCTTGGGATTATTGTCCTGTTAGACAAAAGGTCTCATGTTTGACTGTGGAATAGGGTTAGAGCAGCAGTTTTCAAACTGGAGGTCAGGAGCCCCATGTGGGTTGCATGATCATTTCAGAGGGTCTCTACATCATTGAGAAAAAATAAATAAATAAACAAAATGGATCCTACATTTATCAAATAAATTTGGGATTTTGGGGGCTATCAACATCAACACACTACTACAAAGAGATTAATCTGTGAAATTTACACATTCATTTCTCAATTAATGCATGAATAACTAGGTTATTACAAATACCATATTAAAATCCAAATTTGGCATTATCTCAGTAGGAGAAGCTGGTTTTGGGAATATAGGTGCCTTGTCACAGCAGTGAACCGAGTCCACCAGAAAACATTTATCCTCCCTATTTAAGCAGTGTTTGACCGTTTTCAAGCCTTTTATGTAGAATTTTTTTTTTTTATTGAGTGTCCAGAAACAAAGTTATTACAGGTGCTTTTCTAAAATTACACATTTGGCCCTAATTTGGTGTGAAAAGCAGAATTTTGGCATTTGGTTGCTTTTTTTCAAAGCTGTTACATAATCCACCAACATCCACTTTATCCTCCTTATTTATGAAGATTCTGACAGTTTCAAGCCTTACGAGGATGGCCACAAGATGACCCATTAGATATATCACACAATTATGGCCTGTGGCTGCAAAATAGTCATGGGGTGTTTGTGCTGACAATTTTCTGTGTTTAGTTTAAAACAAAACATTGCAGTGCATTAACATGTCATCTTAGGCCTCATCTGCCCAGGGGACTTTGTTCTATAAACCTTGAGGGCTTGCTCAGATGAAATTTTGCAATCATAAAATTGTGATGTCATGTTACAGGTTTGCTTTTTTCAGATTGTACTTTCATCAACTTTAATTAAGATGCAAACCAGGATCTGTGGAGTCTTGAGATGTAATTCTTGGATTTTTTGCCATTTCTCTGAGGATTGCATGATCTGACCTTGAAGTGAACTGGTAAGACTTCCACTCCAGTGAAGGCTGGCAACATGTCTTCAGTGTTTTCTACTTGTGTCACTTCCACTTCTGCTTTGATAAAGGTGTTTATGCTTTCTGATGATCTGTTAATCAAATGCATTTAATCACCTGGTAGATCAGAGAGGGTGCACTTAGGTTCTCACACACTTTTGCATTTTGGCTTAGTCAGTCAGTCAGTCATTTTCTGTACCGCTTATCCAGTTCAGGGTTTTGGGAGTTGCTGGAGCCTATCCCAGCTATTATCAGGCAAGAGGCGGGGTACACCCCGGACAGGTCGCCAGTCTGTCGCAGGGCCAACACAGAGAGACAGACAACCACTCACACTCACATTTACTCCTAGGGGCAATTTGGAATGGCCAATTAACCTAACATGCATGTCTTTGGACGGTGCGAGGAAGCTGGAGTACCCGGAGAGAACCTACGCATACACAGGGAGAACATGCAAACTCCACACAGGAAGGCCACTGTTGCAATTGTTCGAACCCCCTCCCCAGCCGGGACTCAAACTAGTAACCTTCTTACTGTGAGGCTGTGGTGCTAACCACCACGCTTTGGCTTAGTTTTCTTCAAACAAATAATGACGATCACCGTTGTTAGTCATTTTGAATTCTTCTTTAAATAAGCATGAATCTAAATAGGGACAAAGCTGTCTTGTTTGTTTGTTTCATTAGGTCCTGGAACCCCATAAAATGAATAAAGGTCTACTTCATTCCACTGTATGTGCAGAGTCTTCAAATGTTAACTGATAAAAACTAATTCAAGATCATACAACAGTGAGATTTTGTTTGGTCAGTCGTCGGGGAAAAGACATCGCTTTAATGAAAAACCAAAGTAGGAGTGCATGAACATATGCAAGCACCATGAAAACATTAAAATTACATGCAGGGTGATTAATCTTTTCATTTGATCTTACCAGCTTTTAAAAAAGAAATTGTTGTTCTCAATTCTGGTCTTATGCCTTTTAGGTGATAGAAAACATTCTTACAACCAAAGCTTTGATTTTTCTTTCAAACTAAAGCATTTACCTCACTCTAACACCTCTCTGACTGCTTGATGGACAGGAACATTGTACAAAACTTAATGGAAGCTGTTTTCAAGGACAAGGGCTCCTGCTACTGAGGTATAAATTGGACCTGAAAATGTTAAATGGGACTTGGCAAGAGTGATTAAATTCTTAGATTTTTAATCCAAATACAGCCCTCTGATAAAAGGGAATAATTTAACTTTAGTATTCAGTTTGAAGAAATATGCTGTCTTTACACAGAAATTGGGTATATTGAAAAAGAAAAAAAAAACCTTCTCAAATATCTGAAGAAAAAGAATCAACTTGGCAACTGTACTAAAGTTCACAAAAGTATTTTCTGTAAAACAACTGTATTTCCACTGTACAGCTAGTCTCTCTGACAACCTTATTTGCAGTTTCACATTTGTTATGCCAGTCAAAGTCAGACACAATTACCCCGCACGTGTCAAAAAGCTCGATTTTAGCATAAGCTACGAAAGGAAGTGCATCACATGTTAAATATGCCTGCCATGCCATGGCAACATTAAGCAAAGCTACAGGATCGTTTTAGTTGTCAAGGAAGCTGCAGCTCTCAACAGCAAGAAAAGCCTTGCAGTGGTGCCAGGATGCTCAAAATGCACCAAGATAGAACTGACTGTAAGGGTGTCTAAGGATGCAATGCCTGGAAGAAAACAAAGAAAACAATGACAAATCCTGTGCAGCTGCTATTCAATATGTAAATCAAGGCTTGCCTCTAAGTCTAATTTCAGTTATACAGCTGTGGATGCTGTAGAGATTCCTGTTTGAGGTGGTAGCCAATAGCAACATTAATTTCACTGGACACTGAATCAAACATCACTTGACTATTCAATTACAAAAAAGGAAACATCTGTCCCGCTTATCCCGATTGCTGATCAGATTTGATTTTTTTTTTTTGCTATCAGATTCAAACAATGACACAAACACTATTTAAACACGTGGGAGTCAACACATGTTCTCACCAGGGTACCTTGCTTTTCATCAATAAATCACAAGTGTTAGAGATGAGGAGGCTGCATAATTTGAGTAGCGGAACTGTGATGCAATCCCTTTGTCTTCCTTTGTAACACGCCACATGGTTGCGTACACCCACCCAGAGATGGACAAGCGCTGAGACACGGCTGTGCATTGGCGGGTTGTGGTGCAATATGATGTCTCCAGAACCCTCCAAGGACAACTGGATCCATTCATACACTGCCACAGCAGGGCACTGAGATGGAAAAACACTATGAAACAGGGCGGCTTACTCACAGGTTGGGATTCAGTCAGTGAGATTGCATTCTATACAAAGACATGTATGCATTGTTAATGTTTGATATTGCTACTATTATCATTCAATAATATTACTTCTATTCAGGGTAGTAACGAGGATATCTAAACAATTTTTGAGCCTGTTTTCTCTGAGCCAACCTCTCTCTAAGGACCACAGCCCAAAACAGATTTGACTTACATGAGGGTTATACAACACATTATTTGATTCCATCTTCCCCCGAATGCTACGAATCTCATAGAACTTATCAAAGTAAACAGAAATTCCAGCCATTCTCTCTTTTTTTTCACAGTAACAGTCTTACATTTTTGATTTTCCCAGTTTCTCTCATTATTAACCTTACTTTACTTGGTCGGTTATCTGGGCTCTGTGAGATATATTATGTTTAACTTAGTACTTGCCTGAAGATAATATTGGTCCTAACTATTGAAATTATTCTCTCTCCTACAGCAGCAGAAGCTCATTCAACAGCATGTTTTCTTTTTCAGGTTAGAAGTTAATTCTGGTTTAACCTGCAGGTAGCAAAACAAGATGGAACATGTCTTTTGGCTGTTTTTCCATTATAAACTACTGCAACTCCTGCTGTGTACAAAGTCAAACAGTCTGCTTTTTAAATTCAGAAGAATCCAAAGTCTGGCGTCTTCCATCAGTCTTCTACTGGATAAAATGTGCTATCAAATTTTTCCACAGATGAATCTGACAAGCAATAATAATCAGTGAAATAGAAATGCCATTGTGAAAACGACAACAGCAGCTTAGGGAGAGGAAAAGCACAGCACCTGCTATGTTCTCGGCTTATTTGTACTCATATGAAAGCACGATAAGCTGCAGACTGCATCTGTCTGACAGTTGACATTTAGCCTAAAATTGCAGTCACTGGTAACCATCTGATAATGAATTTCTGACTGTTTTAGTTCTTTTTCTTGTATTTGAAGCTTAATTCAAAAACAAGCTTCAAGCCTTTTTTCTTAGTTACAAGATATACACTTGGAAGGTTTACAATTTTCTGCACTATTATCTTCTTTTTCACTATAATCTTCTTGCAAATGCAATTAAAATTGTAGTTTTAAAAAATGTCAGACAGCATCACATCTTTTTGTTTAATCGCTCTCTTTACAGCCTGATTTCTAACTACAATAAAGATGCTCGACTGTAAAAAAGAAAAAAAAAAACATTTAACCTTCATTTCCAGGCTATAGACCGCTAACCATTGTATACATTTATTCCACATAAACAATTGTCTGTAACATCGCTATATTGTGACGTTACCTTGGGTTTGAATGCAGCAGTGGATTCATTTCCTTCTGATAGTGATGCCCCTGATTCACTGGCTGCATGAAGAAAAAAATAAAATAGAATTTGAGTTAAGATGTCACCTTTACTTAAAGTCCACACATTTGCAGAAATTCACATTATTACTTTTAATTTATGGTCATTGATTTAAAAAGACAAAAAGAAAAAGATGTCCACTTACTGCACGTCAAGACTGAACATATTTCCTATGCTTAGAATGAGTAATGAAGGTCATTGTGTTTACCAGCAACAGACTATTTAAGCTCAATTGCTTGTCAAATGATGATGCCTCTCAAAAGATATCATGCAATTCTTTTGACAGAATATTGTCACGGGGCATTTTGCTTCTCAAGTACACGGAGATGATATTATATTGTAAAATCAAAAGTAACACATTTTGGGAAGTCAAAGGCAGCTGAAAGTCATCAACACCAAGGTGATGCTTGTGGATTTAAAAGCACTGGAAAGCACTGTGACCATAATTCATGGGGGACGTGTGAAGGTTGTACACCGGTACAAATACTGACATGATCAAAAGGAAAAGAAAAAGAAAGCATTTCTAGAGAAGGAAAAAAAAAATTCACTGTAGTAAGCAGGAAGTCCTTCATGGAGATGAGAAGAACGCTTTCATTCATCTGCCGACTTACAGTTATTTGGACACCAACATGATTTTTGTTGTTTCAGCGGTTTACCAAAACATGTTGACGTTTAAGTTATATAATGAACACGAGCTTAAAGGGCATACGGTACTTTTAAGTTCAAAAGCAAATTTACAGACAGGCTTAGGAATATGAGCCCTTTAATCTTAAAAACTCTCTTTTTCAGGGGCTAAAATGTAAATGGCTGCATAGCTGTAAATAACATGTTACACTTCTGGGATCTTTTTCTGGCAATGGCTGCCTGAAATCTGAGACCATTTAACGGGAAAGAATGAGAATGTGACATTTAAGGCATCAGGACTTTATAGCATCTATCCGCAGGTGCTGTTTATTTTTTAGTCTTTTCTGACGTTTTTTTTTAATTTTCATCCTCTTCAAACTATACTGTTACACCAGTTCACAACAGATTCCATCTGAGAGAAATAAGAAAATAAATCAAAATCAAATCCAGTTACACACAATCCAGTTAAACCAAAATGAGTCCAGTCCAGCATGTTATCAACTGTATAATGCTTATTTGTAAAAAAATAAACTGAATCTTCAATTCGACTCTGCACATGGAGGTGGGTTGTTGTGTCTTCAGCAAGTGAAATAGGGCTTGATTTGTTTTTTTTTCTTACTATCAACAATTCCTGGATTGCTTTTGCAACATGTTTTCAGTCATTGCAAATCTGTTCTGCAAAGCTCTGCTATTCACTTTACAGCATTTGGCCAAATCAGAGCAAACAGTACATCTCTACACTCTCTATAATTCATCCAGCTGCTTCTGGCCTCTGTTACATCATCAATAAACACTTGTCACCGAGAGCCAATGGAAGTCATGTATGTCCATGCCATCGCGCTGCCTTCACATGCTTTACTGGTGATGAATGTTTCAGGTCAGGAGCTACTCCAAGTGCTGTCCACACATCTTGCTCTTGCTCAGGCTGATCTAAGTATCATCTGTTCAAAGACAGTTTTTCCAGAAATGCTTTGGCTTTTCACACGTTTTGGCTGAGTCTAATCCTTCCTGCTCATGTAGCTTACGACTGATCTCCACCTCATGGTGAATCTTCTGTATTTGCTCTAATGAAGTTTTGCTGGATAATAGATAAGGATGTGTCGGCCTTCTCTAGAGTGCTCTACACTTGGCTGGATGTTGTGAGGGGGGGTTTGTCTTAGCACCTGATTGAATCCTGCATTAATCCACCACTGCTGTCTCCCCTTGATGCCTAGACCTTTTCATGTTGCTGAGCTCAACAGTGCATACTTTTTTCTTTTCTTTTTTTTTCCTCAGAATGTACCAAATTGTTTAGGCCACTCCCTGCATTCCTCTTATCTAGTTGATGGATTTGTTTTGCTTCTGCAGCCAGAGGATGGCCTGTTTCTCTTGCACTCCTTTGACTGCATGTTGTGGGTTCACAGCAACAGTTTTCAAGTACAAATGCCACAACTGAATCAATTACTTCTCTAAGAGCTAAATAAATAACAAAGGAATAAATTGTCCAAGAGGATGGTTCCACTCCTTAAATAGCTGTAATTCCCATTTCTATAAAATTACACCAGCCTTTTCTTCAAATCCATATATGATTACATATCTCTATATTAGGGCTGGGCGATATGGACCAAATATCATATCACAATATATTTATTTTAGATGACGATATACAATATATATGAGTATTTTTACCCTAATTTGTCTGAAAGTTTCATTTCTTATCAAACACCTGTTTTTTAGTATTGAAACATGTTTAACGTAAAGGTATCGCTCCACTGCATTGATGCAACTGACAAAACACTGGTTAGAAATGTTTGTTAAATTGAAGTAATTAAAGATAGTTGGCTGGTTTTTTATGATTTCTTTGTAAAAGTCTTGGGGAGGATTGTCTTCCAGACAGCTTAAATAATAGGGGTGGGAAAAAATATTGATATACTGAAATATTGCCATATTTTCATATGCCGATACCATCTGTATTTAAAAACGCTGTATCGATCTATTTAATGACATCTCGTAAGATATCGTTTTGTTACGTAATCTAATGAGATTTCACAAAATACTGCGAAATTTCATCATTCTGTTTCAAAATCTTGCGGTATTTCATGAAATCTCAAGAGATTTTGTAACAAAACGATTATATCTCGTGAGATTTCACTAGTAAAACAGATCAACACAATATTTCAGTGAATCGATATTTTTTCCCACTTTTATGAAATATTCAGGTGACCCCTTTGTAGTCAGTCGAGGTGCAGCCGGGTCATATAAAAAATAAAGAAAAACTAATATTGTGATATAACGATATGTGTAAATATCATATATCTCTCTTATGTAAATATATCGCAATATCATATCAGTATATCGCACAGCCCTACTCTATATGAAGAGTTTATTTGTAAAAGCAGTTACCTCCATTTTTTCTAAATGGTGTTTGTCTGTTTTTGCAAATGAACTCTTCATATCTTATCTCAATATAACATTTTAAATCACAAATGTGTCAGTGTTGAAAAATTTTCAAAGCATCCTGTAATGCTTTCAGAATCTAAAACAAGAAAGTCATTCAAAACCCAGCAAACACTTGCCAAAAATCATAAACCAGCCCCGCTGGTCCCTGACCTCTCTGTATGATCAGCAAACACCCTCAAAAGCCCACTTCATCTGACAGGATCCCTCCCGTGTCATACAAAGGGTCCTCAAATAGCTGCCCTCTGGCAGGCGTCTGTACTGCTCTGCAGTGAGACAAAGCAGAGGAAGGCAACCTTGAATTGAGCTGGTGCTGTGTATTTTGATATTTCACTGCTCTTGCAATAGAGGTTGCAAGCTTAGGAGTCACATGAAGGGCCATTTGGTCTGGATTTCAATTTATTTTTTGTGGAGATCTGTGACCAAATACACTGCACTCTTGCCTGTCAAGTAAACCGTGCCATCACTTCAGTGATTATCAAAAATACAATTTCAGCCCTTCCGGAAGATGCCCCGCAGTTGTACTGTGGCGGAAAGCGTCCAGAATATTATCTCAACAGCGTACCATCATACAAAGTATACACTATATAACACAATTACATTATTCATGATATAAACAAAATAATTAAAGACAGAGAAAGTACACTTCCACAAAGATCTTATTTTTTAGAATTACAAAACAACAATCACATATATCCTTGTTCTACCCAGTCAGGTCAGAGCAGGAAACGGCAAAATGGAAAAGAAAAGATTCGATTGCAACATAAAAAACAAACAATGGATAGGCAATAAAAAGGTGAACAAAGATCAAGGGATCCGTAAAATAAAATAAAAAACCTCAACATGCAAAATACATCAAAACATCTGTCATGAAATGTTGCTGGAGGTCAGTTATATCAATAACTGCTTTGAAAATGCTACAAGATAAGATAGACAGACAGACAGACAGAAGAGTATGCTTTCCTCTTCATCATGTCAGGACTAACAACCATGTCTTGGCCTCGGGAGTCTGTTTGAGCCTCGTGCTTGTTAAAGGCTATTTCATTAGCTGACTTTGACGAAGAGGCAGACATGCCGCAGCCGTAGTCTTCGCATTGCTTGATTTAATTTTGAGTATCTAGGTGCGTTCCACTGCCTTCTTTATGTAATTCTGTAGACAGAACCTAAACCTGCACCCTGTGGAATTCTGCAGGTAATGTAGACTGATGAAGATGAGTTACCTGCAGGGTGATACAAAAAACAGAAACCTTGGGGACTGGAAACAATTTCTGCATTCCACTGTATCATAAAACCCAGTACCTTACATCTCTCATGGCTATTTAAACTTGCATGAACTACAGTTTCAAAACAGAGTACTCGGGTTTGAAAAAAAAAAAAAGTTGGATTACATCTGCTGCTAAAAGAAGTACATGATTTATTTTGAACAAACATCACTTCTTGACCTGGCAGCAAAATGCGGTTTTGAAGTTCAGTGCAGCAACTTTGGCAGCCTGCTGGTTGGCAAGGTGATGACTCGCCTGACACACAACGTGCCGTACAGCTTCTCGGAAAAGCAGACACGAGGTTTGGCTTTTAAAGATGACATCTCGATTGCTTGTATTGTCTCGCTGGTTTATCTTCAAACATCTTGGTGCTCTATTTTCCTATCCCTCACCCCCCATAACCACCCTTTCACATCTTCTGTTATACTGTGTGTTGCCTCATGTGACCCAACAACAATCAGAAGACCAGACTTTAATCAAAATTCTCTCAAAATCTGTCATTTGAGTGTTTCTAAGTAGCAGTTAGGAAAATCTGGCTGTAAAAATGGAAATGTTCCCAAACCAAAACATTCACTTAAATCAAACGCAATCATTTCATTTATCTGAATACATATTTTTTAGACGCACACAAAAAAAAATAGAAAAATGGCTCGTGTATGTAAAAAACAGCTGCTACTCTTATTGATTATTGTGTTCTTTTTACTTAATTATTTCTCTTGAACATATGCAATGTTTCTTTACTACAGATACTAATGGGAACACAGACCCCACAGACACTCATATCAGCACAGCTGGATTATAGCAATTATCAATATGCTTTAAATTTTAGATAACAAAAATGTCTGTTCGTTTTAAATGATGTTATAAAAACCTTAAGCTGAACATTGCCCACGATCAGTTATAAGATTTAATTGCAGATAATCTTATTTAAATTAGAAAAACCATTTGAAGATTTACTTTAGACCTTTGGGCAGCTGGAGATGGAGTGGTTAGTAATGTTTCCTCACAGCAAAGCAGATGTGGATCTGAACCTGCTGGACAGTTAGAGTTTGACTTTTTTCTCCCAGTGCATACATGGGATTTTGTCCAGGGGCTAAACAAGTAATCTAAATCTAAAAGATAAGCATGTCAGGTAAATAGTATTCCAAATTGGCTTGGAGCATGAATGGTTGTCTTTGTGTGTGGTGTATTGGATGGACTATGATGGACTGGCAGTGTGTCTATAGTGTATCCCACCTTTCTGCCACTGGAAGCAGGTAAGGGCTTCAGCAAGTCAGAACCCCCTGCAGGATTTATCTGACGGATAAATACAGAGGTTCAAATAGATGTTATTATTAATAAAAGTAAAATGATTGCTGCTTTAATTTTTTTTTTTCATAAACCTTTCATCCCACCATGAGTTAAATTTGGGGCTTAGCTTTATACTAATAACCTATTGTTAATGTTAAACTGTATGAACATTAAGGTTTTAGACAATTATGTTAAAGCAAAAGCATTATGTTAAAGACTTATGTCCACACAAGGTTGCTTTCTGAGTACCGGCATCCTTTATATACTGTTTCTTGTGATATCTGGATGTATGCAACAGCCTGCAGAAATGGTGCTACCCCCAGCATCCCTTTTTACAATGTTCCCCATCTCAGTACCATTTGGATGATCAAGGACATAAATTTCCACACATAACCAACAAAATGAAGAAGAAGCAGTTCTGGTCATGTATGTCGATCCTGAGTTGTTGTGGTATGATTTGTCAAACAGATATTATAGCAACAACCACAAAAATGCCCATTTGTAAGAACAGATCGCCCAGAAACAGAATGTAGGTGGTGAGTATTGTGCTTTCATTGTCATTCAAGTTTCAAGCTTGTTGTGAGCTGTTTAGTCAACACTGATGGGAGTGGGAGCGCGCTTTTGATCAGGCGCTGAGATAGAGCGCCCTGCCACTGCTTTTCTGTGGCAGGAAAAAAAAAAAAAGGCATTATATGGATGTGCGCTCCAGCCATTCAGAACCCTCTATGCCAGTGCATTGCTACTGTCACAAATTCAGCTGACAAAAGTGTTTGTGTCACAGAAAAAAAGAACAAATTTCTGGACAACAGTGAGTGGGTTTTTACTAATTGTGTGTTTTCTCTCTTTTTCTCTGTCTGACTCAGTCTCGTATCTGTAGCTGTGATTGTCATGGCTTAAAAAATGTTGAATTCTGACACGACAGCTCTTTCTTCAGTCATGTACCCACAGAGAGAATACCTATCAAATCTGAGACCACATGCAAACATGTAGGAAATCCAATTTCACACAGCAGCTCGGTCTACAAGTTGACTCTTCTGCATTCAGTCAAGTAATGCAAGCACAGCACACAATCGCCTAGGGGTGAAGTTCTGTCTGGGCTGTTAAAGTGGCTTCTGAAGCAGGGAAAATAGCAACAATAGCATGAATGACAGCAGCGGGGACCATTTGGATCACAGCATCCAGGGACAAGAATTGGCTTGTCATTTCCAATGAGTCCCAGCCCAAGACAGTGAGTCTTCTTTATTTAGGTCTTACAACTATCTTTTGTTTCTGCACTTGAAAGAAATGTATTACATCCTTTTTGTTTTCTTTGTTACGATGTTTCAAAATGTATATCTGTTCCTGGAATAAAATGCATAATGTGTCTGTATTTGCCTTCTATTCTCTCTCTTGAAAAGCATTTTCATCATATACTGTTGGTGGTGCTGTTGCCATACAGTGTATACTTAGAATTTTAAACACTGCAGCTGACTTGAAATCACTTTTGTAAAGCGTATCCTATCCTTGTTGAAAACTGTACCAACTGCAGGATCCAAAGATTTGTTTTTTCACTGGTAACCACATCACTGTCTTCTTGAAAGGAACCAAAAATGATAATCCCAGTTGAAATGCCATTATGCATGAATCTCAGGGCATTAATGAATGCCTGTGTGTATAGAAACAGTAACATCCATATAACATCAGCATTTCTAATGATTGTATTCGTTAGAGATCCAACGAGTGTACACAGTAATCTTTTTTTCTGTAAGTGCATCTTGCTAATGGGCCATAGTATAATGACCTTCAATAGCCAAGAGCAAATTGCACCATCTTTGAATTCTATCTAGACTTCTGGGGATAATTTCAAATGACCTAAATAATTTTTAGTCACTGGGGGGTGGGGGGAGAGGGGGCTGGGAATATTATGGCAGTGTACTTTTTAAGAGCTGAAAAAGGACAATAAATGTGTTTCTATCTTCACCATCTTTTGTAATGCAGAAAATGGGCTAGAGAAAGAGGTGCATTAGCACTTCATGGTGGCGTAACTTGGGCCTTGAAATGGAAATTAGCAAGAAAGAGGGTCAGCCAGGGTCAAACTAAATATTCCAGAGAAAAGACGAAGAGAGGGACAACCTACTAATGACAGTAAGAGTGTACAGTAAGAGCCGCACATCTGCTGCTTGTTAGGGAAGAGTTAACGTTAAATGATGCAGAGTATCAGAGGATGACAGTACAGACCATGGAGATGCGGGTCCAGGTCGAGGTGTCATCACTGCTCATGCTGATGCTGACATCACACTGATGGATTTGAGATGCACTGAGGGCCAGAGCTCTGCATTCATCTTCCTCCTGCTGTCTTTTCAGGCTTGCCAGCATTTGGAGCTCCTCCTCATCATCTTCATGCATCTGTACATTGCTGTGCAGTTCTGAGACATTATGACTGGAATCATCAGTCTTAAGTGTCTCATCTTCTCCCTTCAAATTTATTACCCATAAAACAGAGGTCATTTATTTGGAAGCAATCCGAAATACAGTATTTCACACACCACACATCAAATTCACAAAGCTAAATTCTTTGCTAGCAGTAATTTATTATGACTTGCAAAGCAACAAACACAGGAATGATTTGGTTTCTTTTTATATTTTTTATCTACTTTTAAATGCTTTTCTGCCCTCATCTTTAATGCTTTTAATGTTTTATATAAAGCACATACACATAAACCTGCCTTGCCTTGCCTTGCCAACAAAGTAGGGGAAACAGGCTACAATGACAGATGGACCTTAAAGAAGTGCTGGACATGTGCCACTATTTTGACCCTCTGAGGAACTGTCTTTAAACAGTAGATCTATTGATTTAGGAGACACCTATGGTAACTTGATTTGTCTGACAAAGTGTAAGGAAGCCTGGTGCTGCCCTGGTGGGGAATCAATGGAAGTCAATACACCGGAGCGGCAGGAGGGGATGCAAACTCCTTGTCATATTTCTCTGACAACCTTTCACTCAAAGGCGTCACTGCATGCTGACTGCTGGAGTTGGCACAAATCAGCAGTCAGGAGCTGCACTGATGAAGGATGCTGCGATATCACTCAGCAGTGAGTTGTGCAAATGCAGAGAGCAACAGCTATGTGACAGAGCTCGCTTCAGGCCTTGTGATCGCTTCAGTTGACGATGCTCTGATCCTGGATCTATTCGACAGAGGCAGGGGACTACCTCCATTTATAACAGACCATAGTCTGATCCTAAAAGCATTGCTACTCCTCTTTAGCTGTCCAAACCAGAAGTGATTTCTGGATTTCTGACATATCGCTATAGGGGAAATAGAGACAGGACTGCATCACACTATATAGTATCTCAAAAAGCTGCATATTTTGGTTCAACAGCTCCAAACCGCTTTGTAATGTAAGTTCTAGTTTATACTGAACACGTTCTCCACAAGGTCATCAGTTGTGAAAAAACACTTTTAAATGAAAACTGTAACTAATATTCATTGGCTGCAGTGATCACTTTTGAAGGAAGGATGAATTATAAAAAAACTACTTTTTTGTTCTTTACTCTCCTGTGGTCACCACAACTTCTGACAAACATCTGGAGCTTTGATTGAGCCTGTTGGGTGTTCAACTTGTTTCTTGCCTTCTTTGTGTCTCTGATGTTTGATGCTGGACAAACAGTGTGGTGGATTTATCAAAGGTTTTTTTTTTTTTTCTCTCTTTCTTTTTCTTTTTTCAGGAATCTGTTGCCTGCAGGGACAGTTGAGAGTTGGTCAGAGTCAGGCTGTGCCTTTAAAATAAATTTAAAGGAATGAAACCAAAACAATATCCCTAAAAAAGATTAAAACCTCTGTTGAGCTACATTATAGGCCGATGACCATCCCCTTTGATCTCAGACAATCATTTGACTTGAAAGTAAACATTTAATGGTGGTTTGAAATCTTGAAGCAAAATAGTATTAAAGGAAAAACTGATAAACTTGGCTTTTTTTTTTTTTTACAGTTATAGAGGATATCTCTTGGGTGGTCAGCCTTGTTTTCACTGGTATGTACAACATTTTAATGAGGATGTGTGGCTTGTTATTGTTGACACAATCAGATCTAAAACAGCACTTTCTTTTGGAGCAATATAGCGGAGCATCAAACATGAGCATGTCACAGAGGAGGTAATTAGCAGCGGTGGCCAATTTACAGCTATTCAGTTAATTATAAGGAGGAACTGGAAAATAATAGTTATTTACATGCTTGTCTCTATGCAACAAAAGCACTCTTGGAGAGCTACTCTCTAAGAGGGCTGCTGCTTGTTAAAATTGCGGACCCTACCTTGTGCAGTTTGGAATCCCTCAATCTGACTTCTTGCAGGAATTTACGACAAAGTGATACGCTGCTGTTTCCATCCAGAACCCAATTCCCTTTCCCTGACTTGCGGTCCTGTCTGGTAGGTGAAAGGCAGCGTGTGGGGACCATCCCAGTTGGCTCAGCCTTCCCAGCGGATGAAGATTGCATGGAGCCACCGGGTAGATTATGCTGTCTTGGTGATGTTTGGGTCATGTTGGGAAATTCGGGCTGATCTTCAGATCGTGCTTGACAGTCTGCATCAGCATTTCCCAGATGAGCAGGAAGGGACATGCAAGATTTTGGGGGCTGGAACACAGGGTAGCTCTTATCCTGGAGAAATACAAGGAATATGTGAACAAAAGTTAATGAAAACAAATGAAAGCAAAGGAAAAAGTTATTAAGTAATCGGTTTTGGGGCTGATTATTCTTGACTTCAGACTGTATGGCTCTTTAATTCTTTTTTTTTATGAGAAAAAAAACATCAAAACATCAAAACATAACACAGAACAAGAAGAAATGACTAAAATAACAGAAAAAAATGGGATATATTATGTCATTCCCTTTCATGTTTATACATCTAAACATATAAGCTTACACATACATATATATTCATTCACATGTACACCTGTATACTGTACATCAGGGGTGCCCAAGTCCGGTCCTCAATACTATCCTGCAATTTTTAGAACATACCCTCTCCAACACACCTGAATCAAATGGCTAATTACCTCATGCAAATGTCTTTCAGCTCTGCAGAGGCCTGGTAACGAGCCATTCATTTGATTCAGGTGTGTTGGAGAAGGGATGCAACCAAATTGTGTTGGATAGTAGATCTCTAGGACTGGACTTGGGCACCTCTGCTGTACATGCACACAAATATACATATACATGTACCTATTCAAGCATATAATACGTCCATGTATGCGATCCCTTCAACATAATGTTCGTAAATGACTATGCCTTCAGAAGAAAAATACCAGTGTGCAGGTACATTGACGTAAGATATGAGAAAAAAAAAAAATCAAGACAAAGTAGAGTAAATCAAACAAAGAACATGCATTTTAGGGAGATATATCTACTCCATCTCTCTCAGATTTAATCAAAATAATCTTCTTGTAATCAAAACCAAAGGAAATTTTTTTACATTCTACAAATATCAGAGATAATGTTATACCAATCTTCAATATTTGGAGAGGTTGGTTTAAGCCATTTTCTTTCATTCTTAAAGTATTATTGCTGTGTTCTTTCCAGATTGATATGCACACTATGGTACAAGATAATGAAAAGGCAAACAGTCACAGGAACTGGCATGGTGTTTGATTGCTTCACTTTAAAACTAACCTCACATTTAAAAAGGCTAATGATGTTCGTTTTAAGTCTGTTAATCTGTTCCACCTTCGAATTCAGAGATAGCTTTCAGTACTGTAGTTCCCTTTTTCTGCCTACCAATGAGGTTATATAACACTGCATGCATGGTTCTCTCTCAAAGCTGAAGGAACACTCCAGTGAAAAACCACAAGTTTGAAAACCAAAAGTTATCTCAGCAAGCTTGAAAGATAAACGACAGTGAAAAGTTTGTGACTTGCTCCTTTACTGAAGATGGCAGCTGTATTCGCAACAGTGAATTCAAACTGTGACCCAGTTTCACTGAGGTAAAAAAAAAAAAAAAAAAAAAAAGAGCATTACTCCTGTTTAAAGTTTTCACTAACCTCCATGTAAATCAGCTGACCACTTTAAACCCTGCAACAAGGTAAACATGTGTAGTCGGTGTAGATTTAAAAAGCTGCCTGGTCAAGCAAGACACCGGCACTGTTGTTCATCCACTTGGAAATATCATGCATACAGTATGTGTGGACAGGGCACAAGTGATTATGCTGAAGAGGCTGTGGAAAGTTTCTTTGCATGTATTGACGCTTTCTCTATATATACAGCTGGGTCGCAGTAAAATCCATCGCAGCTGTTGTGAAACAAAGCTGACAACAGCTTCCGTCATCCACGAAGGAGCAAGCTACACACTTCAGAGCTACAGTACTGTTCAAGCATGCACTACGTGAATGTTTATATATATATATATATTGAAAACATGGATTTTCTATGGAGTATTACTTTAAAAAATGTTTTGCTATACTGTTGGCTTCAAACTGAAATTGATTTAATATACTTGCTTGATGAATAGATGTTTCAAATTTTATCTGTACACCAATAAACCCTATTTTAAATTAAACAGAAAAATTGCAATCTAAAAGGTTGTGTAAAAATGTACAGTCTGCTGCTTTTTATGATACCATGTAGAACAGGTTGCCCTCACACGCATTTATCAGGCTTCTAATATGGACATTAATTCTCAACAATAAAGTTCTTCAACCTCTATACTAAATCTCCATCTTCCTCTGTCTTCTATGAGATTTGTTTTTTTGGGCAAAAGGTTATCATAAATCCCTGCAGGGTTTTAGCTTACCGGCTCCATATCTTATTTGTTCTTCCCTTTCTTTCTTTGCTTTATCATTTTCATAAGTTCAGGTGAATAAACAATGAATTACATGTATTATTGAAAGGCTGGATATAGGTGTGACTTTGAGCATGAATGCATCTGACTGAGCTGCTGCAGTCAATTATTTTGAGTTATTTTTGCATCAAAATAACTGCTTCCCCCTGAAAATATGACTAACTTTACCTTAGCCTATTGTTTCTGATACATTTCAAAGTATTTCTCACACTGAAAGTTCATTGCTTTCTTCTGCTTTTAATATTTCTCTCTGTTTAAGAGCCCACGCCTGCTCAAGAGAATTGCATGAACCTGATGCAACCCTTTGAAAGATAATAATGCTTCAAGTTCAGAAAAGAGCAACCTGCCATAAATGAATCAATATCACAATCACACTGACCTGTGTTGGATGATAAACCACAGTTTGAATTTATAACTACTGACAGTGTGGCAGAACGCAGTAGCTTGGTATGCCAGAGCTTACAGTACTGTAGGCTACAGCACAATAGATGGTGGATTTTTCAGTTTTATTCGTCTTGTATGGACTGTAAACACAGCCAGTTGCTATGGTAAACCCACAACAGCACTGTACACTGTAACAAATTCACCTTTACTTTAAAAAAAAAAAAAAGTCAGGAAATCGATTGCCTCAAAATTTCCCAGTCAAATAGATGATTAATTTTAAGTTGTTAAAGCCGAAAATAACAATCATACAATGGCAGTAAACCCAAGTACAGTTAACTCAAAGTCATTAGCCTATAAAATAGCAACCTAAGTGTGGACCAGTCCGTAGCTGTACCATCCTATTCCTTTACCTAACTTGAGTTAATCCCGTGTAACACAGACACGCTCACACACACGTGGCAAGGTATGCAATGGGGATTGGATCCCCGGACTCCCGGGTGAGAGTCATGCATGCTTACCAGTCAGCCAAAGGGATATCTCTGTGGCCAAGTAGCCAGGGGGCATGATCAATCAGAGGCATAGTGACAGGACCCCACACTGTCACACACGCACAAACACCCCTATTTGAAGCTCTTCACACTCATATCAATGATATCGTCAGATTCTATCAGCAGATTTTTTCTAAATTACTTTCACAGCTGATGTATAATAATATTGTATATGTGTATGTATAATAATTAAAGCTTTAAATTAATTATAGCTTATGGTGTAGTGAATCCAATTTCGTTGAGTATTACAAAAAATATTCAAAGAAACATCTTCCATACCACCTTTAAAGCATGTTGTCATGACTGCGCAGCCAGTCAACATATTTAACGAGAAATGCCGAATGCTGCAGTTTCACTGGGCTTTGCAGATGCTTCTTGCTCATTCATAACTCTAAATGTAGGTTACATACAGCTGATGAGTTTGACTACTTGCCTCATTAGAAAGTTGATTTTACTAAGTTTAAGGGAGATAAGTCAACAGAGTGAGCTGAAATGAGTTAAGGTCACTTTTTTGTTTTAAGTAAGCCATACAATTACATTTTACAGTGAGGGACAAGCATGGGCACTTGCTGGGCTTTCGGACACCTAGGTTTCAAATGCAGTTACAAAGCAATTCTGTCAGCTATATATTTATGGGACATAAACACAAGGTATTTCATAAGAAAAACTGGAAATTTTGCTAATTATATTTCCACATAGAGCTGTAGCACTATCCATTTTGGATCGTGAAACAGCTGTAACTGCCTTAAACCTTCTGTTGTATTTCCTGTTAGGAAAGTAATTAGATAAACATCCTCCACACCCAATGCCATATCTAGAGTCAATTTCATTAAAGTATGCAACATGCCTGCTGTTAACTGCAACATGAAAAAGCATTTTCTTGTGTAAATTTTGGCGATATCAAATTATCGGAAGTGCCACCACAGAGTTTAAATGTCTACATCCTGGAAGTTAAGACAGCCAATGAGTTTAAAAGCTATTATTCCTTAACACAGTTTTTTTTTTCTCTTTGTCTGTTTGTTTGTTTTTCTTTTGTCAAAAGGAATACATTTCTCTGCTTTCTTTTATTTGCTCTTTGGGGTGACATGAATACAAAATAATCTTCCAAGTTTAACATCAGCTTCTCTGTTCAGTAAGACATCTGGGAAACATCACAACAGCTGCACAATCAAACTAGCTGTTAGAAAGTTAAAGATATGACTTCCGCCAGTTTTCTGCTAACTTGCAGATGTATTAAAAAAAAAATTCACTTTGTGAATATACTAACAAGTTACACAAAAATTTTAGCATTGCATGCTTGTACATAATATAAATCTCATCACCTGTGTCTGCATGACTCATTCGTTTCTCACCTTAAGTTACCAAGAATTAAACTTGACATTTCCTACTGCTTCTTTCAAATGCAATTTACATCATTTTATCAAAAATCCCTTGTGCCTTATTCATTGCTGCTTATCTAGTCAAAATTCATAAACTGATGCTCATTGTATCCTCCTCCCTCATCCACTCTCCAACTCCCTGGGTAGGGTAGGTGGCTGTTCATCTGGCGCTCTATCTTGGCTGATGTTTCTCCTGGTATCTGTTGGAGCCACTACTTGGAAAAAAATAAAATTCACATTAAAGTCTTCTATTTTTGTGAGGGCCAAATAACTTTCTGATATTTTACCGCTATAAAATAGTTCCCCACAGTCGGAGTACTTGTTGCTTGGCAACGTTTGTTAGTTGAGTCATGGCGGCTGGAATTTTGGTTTGCACTGGCTATTTCTGCATGTTGAACTGGACATTTCCTCCTCTGCTGTTAGCGGTATGCCTCTTGCCACTGGTCTTCTAGTGGTCTTTTTGCTTTTTGTGCTTTAGAGAGGACTAATCCTTAACCTCGGCCTGGGCCCAGTGCTCAAAATCCCCACACTCGCTAAAGATGTTCAAAATAAATTGGGAAATCAACCATTTTTCCACAACAAAGTGTCACTAAGTGCTCGCTCGTTATTTTTTTTTGCCGTTTTTTCCGTTGAGATCTTGGTTGAGATAAGTGACCGGTCTACTTGCGATGCGGAGGAATATTAGGTTTACCGTAAGACCACAGGTTAATACAAAAATGATCCAGTGGTCATTATACAAAAATAATGACCGCTGGAATGTTGACTTGACCCATTCAAGTCAACAGAGAATTCTACAGCATTTTAAAGAGCCATATATATATATATATATATAATATATATATATATATATATGTATACACCCACCCGCACACATATAACCCCCCATGATTCAGCACACCACTCTAGCCTTAAAGGGACCATTTTATGCATATTGATTTTTCTAAGTGCTTGAAATAGTCTTCTGGGGTGTTTTAACTTACAAAGAGACTGAAAATGCCCATAAAAACAACTTTGCAGTTAAAGTCTTAAAGAGGCAGGATTAAGAAGTGAGACTCGCAAGTGACGCGACTGACGCTGCGGGTAACTGCAGCCACCAGCCAAGCCGGCACAGGAGGGTGCACAAACTGAAGCAATACGTTGATAAAGTCTTTTTCTTCATAGTGCCACTTTTTTTGTGTCTTTCACTTGATCTGGATCGTTTCCTGACGGCAGAAGAATCCATAACTATCCCTTGCAGTATTTGAATTCACCACGACCGTCTCCTTCCTGCATCAAAACTGTCGGGAACGCGTATGCACCATCATTTAAAATCACATCTGCAGGAAATTAGGCCACCGAATCGCAGCGCATTATGCTGCACACAACCTGTTCAAGGCAATGAAGACAGACGTGGGTGGGCTCATTCTTTTTGTTTTTGAACGCTTCATCACCCATTGGCATTAAAAAACTGGACATGCATGTTTAATCTTTCACAATTCCTGCCTCGAGTTCCTTTAAATGAAGCATTTTTGATGATTGGACTGACTTCTGCATTTTAATCATATGTCTCTGGTTGGTCACTCCAGTCTGGAACATCAACCACTTCTATACCTGATCAACTAGCGCCGCTCCGCTTCTGAGCCTAAGACATTCCATTCAGAGAGGACTGTACTAGCATACTGTCAGGCACAACACCAGTAGAGACAAGAAACAATGAAGCTGCTGCGGACCCACTCCAAGGTACGTTTGAAGAGGAGGAAAAGAGGGTCAGCAGCACAGCTGAAGCGTTGTAAATGAGGACGGATTTGATCAAACCATTGCGTCAGATGGGGGGAAAAGCACATAATATGGGACCTTTAAAAATCATACATTAAAATAGGATTAGTTTTAATTTACTGGATCAATACTTTCCAAACACTCAGTTCCTGTGAAAATATACTCAAAATAAAAACAGTTAAAAAATAATTAATTAAGAAATGAAATAATGGGGAAAAAAACCTCCATTAAATATAAACCCAGAAGGCTATGTTTTCACAGGTGATGAATGGTGAGTTTTTAGAACTTGAAACATTACATGCTCTTTCTAACAACTAGCATGAAAAAATATTAATTGCTTTGACAAAACAATTCTGTTTAATATAGTCAACACCTGTTTGTGTGAATGCATCTGCAATGCTAACATGGTGCTAAGCAAGCTAAGTCCACTAGTAAAACAAACAACTTCCACGTTGAGAAACTTTCTGCCTCTCTCCAAAAGTGCTAGAAAACATTTACCAAAAATAGAGAGACCACCTGCTGCATACAGGAGCACTTATTGCAAAGCAGAAGAAATGTCACAAAATGACACACACAGATAAAGAGGAAAAAATAATAATAATAATAAAAAAAATCCTCCCTGCTTGTTAAAGAAAAGCAGGAGTAATTCTAACTTCAGGCTTCACAAATGCAAATTATCAAAATTGCTTTAATCTGAAAATATCAATAAAAGAAGATTTAACAACATGCCAGATGGCTTTGGAACACATTCAATACATGTGGTGTCACTCATGTCCAGGTAACCAATTCATACATCAAAATAGAAGACTAAAGGCTATTTTTCATGAGTGGTTGATGTTTAATTGAACTTAAAACCCTATTATTAAGGGTAGTCAACAGTAATTTACACCTGCAAAGTATGCAAAGTTATGCATAGACTGCAGGTACCCAACCACCTCATATCAGGCTGTTGCTTTCCATTTGATCAAATAAGTTGGAATGTATAACCTCCCACAAGAAAAATTCCAACTTGGACTCCTGCTGAAGTTTTTTTTTTTTTTTTTCAATTCAGAAAGTCAGAAAAAAAACAGTTCCTTTTCAAAATCTGTCTTCCAATCACCAGTATATCATATTTATATCAGTGAAACAAACTGCCACAGTTTATATTTGCACATAATATGGCGTTTGCTAGAAGCTTGTCCTGTTAACAATAGCATTTCTGGTCAGTAAGCACAACAACGAGTAAATCTAACTGGTTTTCTAACTTTTTTTTTTTTTCCTGTTTCTGACTTTAAACTCAGCACCATGAGCCTGTAACTTCTCAGTCTAATGCATCATCACATTCTTTTCTGTGGTTAACATAAAGAGCTACATATACTTTTGCCTCACTCTTGAGCAGAATATTAAAGGGGTAGTTGAGAATTTTTGACATAGGGCCTCAGTTTCAAGTTACCCAGAGGACTATTTATCACTGGAGACAGTTTCAATATATTTCATCTTTTATTCCAGGGGCGCCCGCAGAAATTTTTTAGTGGTGGCCACAGGATGGCCAAGGATTATCAAAGGATAACATTTGTTTCTTTCAACCTGGACTTTATTTCTGGAATTTACACACATTACGTGCATTTACTCATCAGTAACATTTCTGCATCGCTGACTCTTTTGGACACTATTTAGATTTGTTGTAGATCTGCGTATATCATTATAATGGCAGTGAAGGTGGCAGAATGAATGGGCGTCTATATAAGGCATTATCTGCAGCAAATTTCAGCATTACACTGTAAAAACTCAAATCTTACCAAGTATATTTTTTTCTAATTTCTAATCAAAATATCTCATCACTCTCAAAATAAGACAAAGTCGCCTAAAGAGAAACATTTCAGTGAGATATAGGAACTTGATTTCAGACAAATGCATCTTATTTCTAAAAATATTATAAGAAAATTTCACTTGTTCCATTGGCAGAATTTTTTTTTTTTTTTTTTTTTTTTTTGCTTATTACAAGTAAGCAAAAAAAAAAAAAAACTTTTTGTACTTATATTGAGATTGGCCAAGATTTGTTTTTTTTTTTGTTTGTTATAAGCAGTTCAGTGTGTGTGTGTCACAAATCCTTTGTGCCGCAAACAAATTCCTTCACAAAAAACTTCACTATGTCAACCTCATTCACACTGAAAACCATGGCTGAAGACGGCCTCAATTGTAATGTGAACAAACTTAATGGGGGTAGTGTGGTGTCGGCCCAATGAGGGCTGGGCTAAGTAGGTGCTATTGTGAAAGGGGCAATAGAAAGTGGTTGGGGCAATTCTGGGTGGCGCCTTCCTGGATGAATTTGGATACAAAAGGGCGAATTAATTAGGAGAGATAGATCTGCGGGGGACTATGGCAAAACACCAATGGCAGAAAATGGTAGTTATAGTGTAATATTTTTATTTATTTTATTGTTATTAGCTTATAAAGATTTTGACATTCAAATATAAGCAAAGCATGCTGCACCATGTTAATAGTACATAAAAATTGATATAAATGAAAAAAAAAAAATTTTCCCAGGGGTGGCCAGCTTTTTGTTCAGGGGGTTAATAGAATAATGTTACAAGTAAAATAAGCCTTGCATCACAAATTATATATTACATTTTGATGGACTAGTTTCTCACCAGCTGCAGAATTATACTTTGCATCTGGGTGGTAGTGTTACTACCTTTGTCAATGAATTCCTGTTTATACTGTAGAGATATGTTGACTATTCATTTGATGAAACAAATTTGAAATCATCTTCAACATCTGACATATTCTCATGCCTGTCATATGTATACATATATGTATATTTGTGTAATCAAATTCCTTCATGCATGTGGTGGCAGATAATATCACTGCCAAACACAGGAAGTAAAACTATGTTGCTACTGAGACACTTTACCATCAAAATGCAATGCGATGCAAGGCTACTGTAGTTTTATTTGTAACATTATTCTATTAATAAAGACATTAACATAGGTAGTCTTGCGTTATAACAGATTTGCTGGTGTTCTGTAGAGTGGACAAGATTGTTTTTAGACAGGTTAGGTGGTTTCTATTGACTTGCGCTAGCATGAGCATCAGTGACCTTCTGCAACTAGAATAAAAGGATAGAATGTGATTAAACTACCTCCAGTGATAAATAGTACCCTGGGTAACATGGAAATGAGGCCCTAAGCCTAAAATTCCTAACTTCCCCTTTAAAGTGATACCATGTAACTTTTGGCCACTAGAGAAACTAAACCTGTAACTTCCCACAGGCTACACAACTGCCACAAAATTAAACCGTTTCTATTTGTGTCTTGGTATCATGTTTGCAGACCCCTTTGACCAGCTGATAGCAGAGTCATCGAGCCATAAAGCAAAGAGCTCCACGTCACAGATCCGCTCCTGCAAATTTACAATGCCTGGTTTTTGAGGAGGGCAGCCCCCTCGGAGCACCGACATGTGTTAGGTGCTGAATATTGACTGTATCTCTTTAAGTGTCCCTTTATTCAGTACAACCAAATAATTAGAAGCACTAAGAAAAACACAGTCAAATGTGTCTTGCTTGCAAAAAGATTGACAAAAAAATATCACATACATATGACCTGACAGGTCGGACTAATCATTACGGAAGAGGATTAGAAAAAAAAAAAATAAAAAGAATTCTGACAAAAAAGTCAGAATTCTGACTTTAATCTCAGAATTCTGAGATTAAAGTCAGAATTCTGAGAAAAAAAAAAATCACGGCATCATCATAAACTAGCCACGGCCAGGTGCTCCTCGCAAGATTTCCGACAGAGGAGTCAGAACAATATTCAGAAAGGTTCTCCAACAGCCCAGGACCGCTTGTGGAGGGCTTAAAAAAGACCTGGAATCAGCAGGCACAGTTGTTTCAAAGAAAAGTAGAAGTAATGCATTCAAGCACCATGGCCTTCATGCACACACACCACATAAGACTCCATTTCTGAAGAAAAAGCATGTTGATGCCTGTTTAAAGTTTGTAACACAACATCTGGACAAACTCAAGACATTCTGGGAAAACATAGTCTGGTCAGATGAGACCAAAATTGAACTCTTCGGATTCAATAGGGAACTATATGCCGCGGAAGTAGAGAGGCGAAGCATCGCGGATCGTAGCAAAGGCAGCACGCATCCGCCAGGTGGCAACCCTGTTTACAGAAGTTAGGGATGCTGCGCATGTGTGCTGCCTTTGCTACTATCCGCGGTGCTTCGCCTCTCTACTTCCACAGCATATAGTTCCCTATTAAATGTTGCCTAGTCAGTCCTTTGATGTGAAATCTGCTTCTCGTTTGTACTCGATCAGAATGTGCAGATCACGAAACATAATTGGAAAAAAATTCTAGTTAATTAGTTCACTTTCGCCAAGTGATGCTATTAGAAACCACCCGATTACAGCAACTACGCTAAGCTAAGCTAAAGTCAGTGCTGCGAGATTCAGAGAATGACTGGGTCGGCTAGAAAACGCTTCTGCCCACTTGTCAAACTCAGGGGACTGCAGGGGGAGGCTCAATTTTACCCAGAGGTGGCATATGCCTTTAAAGGCAGGGTAGGGGATCCTAGAAAAACAGTTCGAGCAAGCTACATTTTAAAAGATACATCCCCCGAAACCACGCCTCCAGATCGCAGGAGCATGTGCGCCAATGGTTTACAAGCGAAGATAACCGATAACAGCCGAGTGGTCAGCTCGTTAGCCTGCTAGTAAACAGCTCAGGAGCCACGTTGTGTGTTAAGTGTTATTTGCTCACCTCCAACTCCTTCTGCGGTCTAAAACATCCACACTGCAAACGCAAACACCTCCATCACTTGATCCACATCCGTTTTTTTTTTTTTTGTTCTTTTTTCTTTTTGGTGCATTTTATGAACAAACAGCTGCACAGATAGCCTAACGGCAGCGTGCATTCACAGCAAGTTGCGAGCAAGCGAGTGAGTGAGCGAGCACGCGTGCGGCAGGCGGGGGGGATGGGGGGGTATTGTCTGCAATTGGGGTGTGAAGGAGATTTTAAGCAATATGGTAGAGAATTCTCCTGGAAAACATCATCCGCCCTGCCTTTAACACTGAAAGGTGCAAAGAGAAAGAAGCTATCATTCATATAATGGTTGAAAAAATAGTGGTGACTTTTGGAATTATTGTTCAGGTTTTGGACACATTGCCATGGTTTAATCTGATGGTAATGCTGGGTCTTCTCAGAGAGCAAATAAATAAAATAACCCAGTCACAGACAACAACAAGAAAAACAGAAAATACATGCACCCCATGATATTGTACTTTTAAAAGCTCAGGTCAAACACTCATACAGTGGAGTTTGTTTCTTTTGAAGTGCCCTGTTCCTTTTGAAGTGTTCTGCTGAATTCAACAAAGAGGTTACATGATCATTTGATTGCATAGAGAGAAAGATGCTTGCCTCTAATAACCTGTGTTCATGTGGGTGTGTAAGTGTGTTTGTGAGAGGTTGTGTGGGTGTCTAGAGCAAGCGTGTACATGAGTGTGCTGTGTAATTTCTCCTCACTTAAAATACATACACTTGTACTGGCCTCTTTTTTTGTTGCTGTTTGGAAGTTGTGCCAGGGAGTATCTCTTAAAATTAAATAAAACTGTAAGGGATGATAGATTATTTAGCAAAAAGTTTTAAAATGGCAGCCTGAGACAATAAAAAGGACTGTGCACTTATACCAGGTGGAGAATGTAGACATAAACTCATTCTCAAATCCAAAATGCAATTCTAAAGAAAATGTCAGCTCTGGACAGAGCTTTATGGAAAAATAAAAGTTATACCTGCAGTTTACAAAGGTCACTGGAAAAGTTTTGCTTCTTTTGAAATAAATCTTTTTTTAAATTGTTTACATTTTGAGGTTATTGAGTTTTAAGCATGCACATTTGCACATGCACACAATGTCTTAAGAGAAACCTGGAGTTGCTCATAGCAACCCCTGAAATTATTTCTGTTTAAGAGAAGATTTTGGATGCCTGTCGATTTTATCTTTTGTGTATTTGTTGGATTTTGCCATTAGTATATCTGATAATAGGAACTGCTATAATGTAAAACAATCAATAAAGACAAACTAATCTCCTGCACAATAAAATGGGCTTTTTAACTGTGAATTATCTGACTTATTCTAAAGTTTTGAATAAGTAAAAGCAATTAGCATTCCTTTGATGATAGCTCTTTTCAAGTACTGTTCAGTTTAATCCCCCTGCTCAGCACAAAGAAAACTGCTCTTTATATTACACATATCAGAGCCATTAATAAATCATCTAAAGATGAATAACCCAATGACCTTTGAAGTGAATGGCACCGTGTGAAACAATGTACTTCATAAGAAAAAAAAACAAACATTCAGAGCATTCTGGCACTAACACTGTCAAATTAAAGTCTATATCAAACATGTATTCAGATTATAATAAATCAACTGAATTGTAAGTTTTATGATGGAATGAATTATTCACAAATGCATTACACGAACATAAAAGTGCTGCACTCCACAAATAGACAAATCTAGCTGATTTCTCTTTTAAAGCACTGTGATATAACAAAGGTTTTGCTCTCATCGAAGGCAGATGGCAATTAGTGTCCTAGCAACAAGAGATGCACTTCAAATGTGCACGTAGCCAAAGCACATTGTGCTTGTGTGTGTCACTGACACAAACATACCTCATCGCTTTCACTTCCAATAAAGTCGTCTTCAGGCTGGATGTGATATCGTCCCCCACTTTTGCTCTGAGCCGGATCATCTCCCATCTCCATCTTCCCCTGGCCTTGCCCTCGTTTGGGTGAGTGAGGTTGGGATGAGAAAGTGAACACCTCCTCTTGCAGAGTGAGCTGAGGCTCAGACCCCTCATTACTCTCCCAGCTGTTCCAGACCTGCAGGTCAGAAGACAAACTTGGTCGGATCGGGCAGAGGGGAGACTCTGTCAGCGCGGAGGTGATTCTTGGGCTTAGCTTTGCAGAGCTGCAGCTAGTTTCATCTGAAACAGAAATATGTATTTTTTACCTCAAACAGACACGGCAGCACAGTAGATGTTATATTTTCACTTATTGACTGCACATATTCCAAAACGTGATTAGCATACAATACACATAGAACATATTTTAAACACAATTAATTAATCATTTTTCATCCTGAAGGTGATGTCATCCTGCAGTGAGTTGATTTGATTGTAAGCACATAAAAATCCCTGTAACAATATGCATGGCGGTAATTCATTTCCCTGCTTGCCCAAATTAAATAATTTCTCTTGCACTGACATGTTTGTAGGTGTTGTTAATAGCCCTGTTATGCAAATATCTTAATGAGAATATAACAATACAAAGATCAACATAATCAGCAGTTAGGTCAGAAGTTCACTGTTCAGTCGTCACTCATGTAATGACAACCTTTCCAAAGTGTCCTTAAAAATAACTCTGAGGCAGTGTACAAGCAAATGTTACGAACATCTTTCATTTTTTAGGTTTTACAATCTTTTTAGAAGGAGAATAAATGTGCCATGCTCTTTCTCAATGTATAGCCAGGTGGATAAAAGGTTTTCTAGCTTTAAACGACAGTTGCACCCAGGCAAGAAATAATGAATCTTTATTCTCCAAGATAAACCTTAGATCAAAGAGAGGGGCACCTAAATCTGAATGAGTGAGCACATTTGAACCTCTCGACAGTATAATCACTTCCTCTAATTGCCCACTGTGTGGCAAACCCTGGGCCCAGGAGATGTCCCTCTGACTTTTATTTAATGTGCCACATTACCATTAATGAACTAACTACTTTCCATCTGTGGGCAGGGCTGCACCAAAGGAGCTTACTGCTTGTAGAGAAACCCCCATAAATGAGCTCTCAGAACACAAGCACTCATTTTGCAAGGACAATGTGTGTGAGTGTGGCTATGTGCGTATGTGTGGGGGGTTAGTCGAAGGGGGGGAATAGTTCGCAGGTCAGACCGTGAAGGGTCCGGCAAGTGGCCCTGATGTGGGTTATGTAAAATTTAAAAGGTGGGAACAAAAGCATATCTGCAGCGTAGACTGGGGCTCATTAAAATTCATGTAATATTTTGAAGTGATCTAATTTATGAATTATATAAAATGCAGGAATAAGTATTTTTCTCGAGTATAAAGGAGCTTCTTATTAAAATCACTGCATGCAAAGTAGATATCAGATTGACCCAACCTGCATATTAATCTCTTCTGTCTCATGTTCTCATCCCTCACTGTCTTATCATATTTTTCCAAACTATTGTTCAGTCTAGAAGCGTACATATACTCCGGTCGCCTCACCTTCTGGTGGGTGCTCTGACTTTTCTGTTGGGGTCAAAGGCTGTTGCCTGCACTCTATCTGACTCGATGGGGAAGCACTCTTCTCCTGGCTTATATTCATCTTTCTCCGGCCAGCAGATTCGGCATCTGGAGGAGCTTAACCAAAAATGAAACACCTTACCATTAGGATAAAAAAACAATGCCCAAAACACCCCACAACCCAGCACACAGATAAACAGATCAGATTATTCCAATCATACAGCTTACCTGGTAGCTTCTCTTTTCCAGCACTGAGGACCCGTAGCTTCTTACATCCCTGCTTGTCAAATGATCTTTCTTTGGGCGGGTGGGGCTGTAATTTACAAGATGCTCCTACATATAATAATTTCAACATCAGAAAAGCTTCATAACATAAAACATTCAAACAACAATGTTATTAAAGCTTGCCAGAAGCATATCTGTGAACTGATTATGCACCGTGAAAATCCCTAATAATGAAGGCATTTCAGTAACTGAGCTTACATTCATTCGCCACAGAAAGAGTACATCTAGCAACATTGTGTTCAGCTGAATTAAGGAATTTTAATCATCCAGATTTTGCATTCAGTCATGCTGAAAGGATGGTGTATTACCAATCATCAAAACTGTTATTGGGTGCTTGAAAGAACATAGAGGCAGAAGCTCCTTTTTATTGGTTTGCTACTTCATATGTAATGCTTTAACAAATGAACAATATTGGAAGAATAAAGATGAGAAGAGGACAAATTATTTAATAGATGAAGATTCTCATTCGTAGAATATTGCAGGTGTTGAGCCAAATACAACTCGTCTCACTGGCAATGCAGAGACAAAGTCAATAATACTATGTTTTTTTACACATTCACCGCATAACTGTAATTAAAATTATTACTTTAATCATTTTTTCAATTATTTTTCTCTTTAATCAGTGATTATGGTAGGGTAGAGTGAAACACATCAAAGTTACCCATAGTACCAAGAAAGATAAGAAAAATAAAATAGATTTTTTCAAAACTTGTTATCTTGTGCGTGGTTCAGTCTTATTTTCTCTTACAGTGACATTTTAGCAAACTATAGAGGTTACTTTTGAAACCACTTATGATTGTTTCCCTTTTTCACCAATCAACTGTTTTGCTTTCACTTTTTTTGCGACAGCAGTGAAGCAGTTTTCATTCCAAGTCTTTAAGAATACACTTAAAAGGCTTTTTTTTAGGCTTGATTGCAGCTGGGAAAATCTAACTTAACTTAAAGGACAAGTACAAACAGATCCAAAAACAAAGTTTTACTGATTAAAAAAACAGGATAAAGACTAAATGTAAAGATACAGAAAAATATTCAAACTATATAAAGATTACAGTAAACCGAACAGTGTTTATTGTTATGAAAAATGTGTGGGTGCTTTCCAGGCGATGATTTCCTCACCTTGCCCAGTAGTTTCCTCAGTCTGCATAGCAATCTTTTGTTTCATTGTACTTGAGGCACATCCCTGTGGGGTCGAGTCAAAGGAAAATTTACAAGCTCAAAGTAAACACATTCTGTTTTGTTCTCAGTACAAAGGTACAAATAATTCAGGGTTACACACCAATCAGCCACAACATTAAAAACATTAAAGAGTGAACTGAGTATCATAAGTTGTTTACAATGGCACTTGTCATGAGATGAGCAAGAATGATAAGCTTTTCAAGTTGTCATGTTGGATTATAATAAAATAAATAAATACATTTGAAAAAAAACAGATTAGTCTTAAAAATCTGGGCAACTTTAACAATCATCATGACTACAAGACGGCGGGGTGAGATTAGAGCATCTCTGAACTGCTCTGGGAATTTAGACAATTTTTCTTTTTTGTAAGTGCTACCAAAAGTTGTCCAAGGAAGGTCAAAGCATGAATATTGAACTCAAGGTTCAATGACATGCTTGGTAAGCAAAGCTTAGCTGGTGTCATCCGAGCCAAAAGAAAAAAAGCTTCAATCATGAAAACTGCTGAAAAATGCTGGCTATTACAGGAAGATGTCCAAATACACACAGTATCTCGGCCTTTTTTAACAAGGCAGAGAAGCTGCAGAACAACCAGGATGTCTTTACCGACCTCTGTGCACCACCTGCAGCGCCTCCGATGGGAACATAAGCCACAAATCTGAAGCCTGAAGCAATAGAAGAAGCTGGTTTCATGAACCATGTTGACAGTGGCAAGTGTGAGATGCATCAATACCTTGGTTAGACATGTCAACTTGATCCTCTATGTGAGGAAGACGAGTTATTGAATACAGTTTACTCTAGGCATTATTTTGCTTAGATAACTTGGGTCTTGCCATTCATGTCTATGACTCAGTTACAAGACAATGATGGCCACTTTTAGAAATACAATGACCCTGCTACATAGCAAAATCATTCAGGAAATGTTAGATGTGCCTGAAGCATTCAAAGTGTTAACTTGCCCTCTAAATGTATCACTTTTAAGTCCATTTGAACATCTTTGGGATGTCGTGGGAAAACAAGTCTGGCACATAGAGGCCCCATCCCACAAGTTACAGAACAGAGCTAAAAAGATTATGCCTCCTGGTTCCTGATACCATACTGTAAGACCTTCAGAGGACTTGTGGAGTCAGTGCCGCTATGTTCCAGTGCTGTTGTGGAAGCATACTGTAAGGAGGACCTTCATAACAGGCAGCAGGTATGTTTAATGTTGTGACTGACCAGTGCATGTTCCTCTGGGATTCATTAGATCACAGTATTTTGACTGAAACATACACTTCATACCATTCTGTCTGAGGCTGTACTGCTTTTTCCATCAGTTTGGGGAGATGGTCCTGGAGCTCTGGAGCCTGAGGCTGTATGTAACACACCCTGAGGCCTCCATCTCCAATAACTGGTTGATCTGGCAGTGGAAGACTGATCAGACACTGCAAAAAGAAAAATATTTTTATTGTTCACTGGTGCACAGACTGGCATTTTTAAGGTCAGTGAGAGACGACATTCTGTCTAGCCACAGAGCCCTTTAAAGGTTCTTTTTTTTTACCCTGAATAGCAAAACTTGATAAACATGCCCTTTATTTGTAGTTATGTACTAAGGGCTTTGACTGAGATGTGATCCAGGTGATTATTTAAGCTTTAGCAAACAGCACTGTTTTGCATGAGGATCTACTGTTCACAACATGCATTTTACATACAAAGAGAATTCATAACTGGATATAAATTAGACTCTGATAGGGAAAATGTTTTTCTCTTAATCTAGCAATCTGGCCCATTTCATCATGAGAAAATAATGGGCTGGAGTGGGAGTTGCGATATGGCAACGACCTGACCTTGCTGTATCTGTGCCAGGGCTAATCAGGACCACCTCTGCTGAAGCTAACAGCAAAATACACGTTCTGACTGATCCTCATCAAAGCAGAGAGCAAACACTTCCTCTCTGCAAGACAAACATGATCGACAAGATGATACAGACAGAGCTTAGTTGGATGTTCTGAGAGGGAAAGAGGAAATCACACTTTGGCGATACAGCAGATGGAACACACTGAGATATACTCCTGGAGTGAATAAATTTCAACGTGCTTTAAATCTGAAAAAGCCCATAAAGGAGCCGGATAACAATAAGGATTACAATGAGATATACGAATGATAGCTGGTTCACTGGAGGCATTTTCAGCGGTGATTTGGATCTGTGAAAATTAATTGACCTTGTGAGCAATAGAGTGTCTTTGGAATAAGACTGAGATAATCTGGGCTTGTTTGTTGCTGCATGAAGAAAAAAAAAAAAAAAAAAAAAACATCTGCAGCTTACTTTTAACCGTTTCTGACACATCGGGTACTGGAGCAACAACATCCACCAACCAACTTCATCACAGCTAAATTAGATGCCTACATTAATAGCAATCGTTTTAATTATGATTAGGAATGTTGTGCTAATAATGCAGATGCTAATTATGAAAAGATATCTCTCGTGTGTGGGGACTGCTCTCTTCTAAGGGCATTGCTGCTTGATTCAACATGACTCGGACAGCTGTCAGAACAAATAAATATGTGTTGATAAAAAGGCCACGAAGGCGGCAGAAGTGGATTACTGATGCATATCTTTTTCCATGAGGAGATAATTGCAGCTCCTTGAGTACAGGTGTGGCTCAAACACAAAAATTAAGAACACAGGAATTTCACATGAGGAAAACAAAGTGATTACAATCACAGTACCCTCACTGAAAACAGTTTCTCTACATAAAGTTAATACTGCATCATTTTCTGTCCTTGTGTGTTAATGTCTTTATGTAACATCTTAATACATCTTAAGGAATTATTTTCACAACAGCAGTTTCTATCAGGCCAGTAAAGGCCAATGAAGACAATGTATGGCATAAATTACATGCAACCAAACAAGGTATGTGGACTCTGTAAATATTAGATTACAAATGTTGCATGTGATGTCACCATGGCTACTGTAACACCTACTCCAGCAGGAGTACTCTCCTGGCAGTTTGCCCTGCCCCCTTCGCGCCCTTGATAAACACTTGGACGAAGTTAGAATCCACGCTGACTTTTTCGAAGAATATTGCCCACAATTCATTGCTGTGTGTGCTGTTTTGAAAAATAAAGGTGAAAAATGGCCGTGTTTGGTGACTGAGCTCCTGCCTGTGGTGAAAAATGTGCCTTTTCAAATGGAAATATTGAAATACTTCATCTTTTACTAAGCTGTAGGTGAAATAATTACCAACGTTTGCCCTGCTACGTAGAAATATACTTAAAATATATGAAAGTTGTTAGTTTTCTGATAAAAGTAGCTATATTTATTTTTCATTCAAACTTTACACAGGTTAGTCCCATTGAGACGCAATGTATTTTACAAGGGAGGCCTGTTTACCTGACATACATGTCTTTATGGACATGTGGACATTTGTGGACATTCTGTGGTAACAATAACAATCACAGAGCAGCCAATTAAATCATTGTTATACATTTAGTTTAGGATGTAAAAAAAAAAAAAAAGAAGTTATTTATCTCTGTACAGATGAAATTATAGAGCCACCTTACATAAATTAGTTCAATAATTCATTTATTTATTAATTAAACAAGTGTGGATTTTATAACATATATTTTACTAGAACTGATGAAATGATGTTCAACTTTATTTAGTTTAAGTCTGAAAATGACATTTCTTCACCTGGCACGGATACTATAAGGCTGAGTTTACAGCTGGAAGCAATGACATGAAATGACATTGTGGTGCAAGTTGATGGCGGAACCATCACTGTCCCAATTCTGCCGTTTTCCCACACTTGCAACCTGCACACTCCAACCCTTAATGTGCACTTCTACCAAATGCACACTTCATACAGGACCATAGGGTTTAGCGTGGGTACTGGGACAGGGCCAATACAAAACTCCACTTCTTCCTAAACCTAAGCCAGCTCCTTTGTTTCCTGTCTTTTATGATTGGACAAACTGATTAATCCAGGTGTGTCTGGGTTTTGTTTTCATGGTTTCACCTGGATTAATCAATTTGTCCAGTCATGAAAGACAGGAAACAAAGGAGCTGGCTGAAGTTCACGAGGTAGTGGAGTTATGATATCCTATACACTGTTAGATATGGCCCCCTTGTTGTTGGCCAGTGGAGCTGAACGTCCACCCTGGCAGCCATCTTACCACAGTCAGCTTACCCACTCATTACATTAATTTAATGGTAAATGTGCTTTTTAAATAACTGTAAATTGCTCAATTTTCTACCAATTTTCAAACAATTTGGTTTGTTATAAACGTCAGAGATGTAGATATGAAGCTGCATGCTTATCAATAATTATAACCAGATTTGGGAGCCACAAATTTTGGTTTTGGGTTCTGATCACTGGATTGATGGATTGTTTTATTTTGGTTGTCATGATGATGGCAAGCATTGGTTACATGGTTGTAGTCAGCGACAGACCGTGCTGTCAAAGGGGTATATATAAATATCATGTTGCCATTCTGTATGCAGTTTTAGTAGCCTGAATATTGTTTTTACATAAATACCTTCTGTTTATTTTCATATGAAAGTCCATGGTTATAGCTCTGCTCTAGAAAATTAGTAATAATTATTGATAAGTATGTGTAGTAGACAAAATAGAAGTGGAATGCTACATTTGTGTTATTTTGTTAATAAACATGTTTTCTACAGAAGTGTATTATTTGTTTTCCATTTATTTGGCAGACCATTAGTTACATCAGTTCCACTGGTAGCCAGTAGGGAGAGCACCACTCTAATTTCAGTCAATAAATACGTATATTGACTTGAGAGCTGAACAGTTGCTTCTGTTCTTCACTCAGGCTGTTTTCCCCTACTCAGGGGCGTAACATATGCAGTTTCATAACTATATCTCTGACGTTTATACTGTAACAAACCAGACCGTTTGAAAATCGTCTGAAAATTGAGAAAGTTGTCGTTATTTAAAAAGTACATTTACCATTAAATCAATGTAATGAGTGGGGGAGCAGACTGTGGTAAGATGGCCGCCAATGCAGACATCCAAAACACCCTCAAGTCCTATCAAGTGTTTATATAAAGGTATCTGGTGCATATAGCCCATTGGTGGGGTCAGGCATCGCCACTGAAGATAAGGCCAGTTTTTCATCAACACACAAGTTCATCTTATAACTGTTCAAAAGAATGTAGGTAATTTTTTGTGCAGGCAATTAAACTCACATCATACTTAATGTGTGTTTTTGTGCATGGGAGAAATGGTATGCTAAAGAACAAATGTCTAATACCACTGACTGTGGAAACAGAGTTCACACTATACTAATGCAGAAATTTGAAATAAACTGCACTTTAAAAAAAAAAAAAAAGTTTCCAGTGTATTTACTGAGATAACTATTAGGTCTTCATTCAAGGTTTTGTTTTACCTACCAGAGCTAAAAGAGCCCATTTTCATCTCTTGCTTTCGCAAATTCTCGATGTTAAACACCTGAGTGACTTGGTTCACATCAGGTGGGTAGTGGAAACTGTGAGGGATTGTGTCCATGACACCGGCTCCACTGAGAAAAACATCTATATTAAACAAAAAATAGATAAATATTAACAAAGGTTTCTCGTGACAGAATTAAACAAAAAGCATCACATTACAAAAGTGACTGATTAATTGGGAAGAGTAGGTGTGCCCTGGGCAGCCACTACTATGCAGCTGTCATTATTGTGCAATTAAACAAAATCAACCAATAAGTCCCCAGCCAAACACAGCAGAAGCCAGCCAATTATTTGTCAAGTTACTCCCACATATCTACACCATTTCACAAAAACTCATAAGAAAAGAAATCAGCTTAAAGCTGAGGCGGCTAAATAGATTTAGTGGAGAGTAGTAAGCCATTTGGGCCTCTTAGATAACCATACACATAGAAGACTTTGGGGATTTCTTTAAGGTAAGCTCATAAAATCCCATAATTTGCAACAAATAACCAAATACATTACCATCTTTTGACATTGCTGTAGGCTCTGTTTTCATAGTGAAGATCCTCCGGACTTTACAAGTAGCAAACAGTGTGATACCATCCAGGGTCAAAAATCTTTTGAACAGTTCACCAGTCAATGATACAAGGTCGATGCATAAAGTAGACCACTGAGCAAACAAATACAACATGATTCTGAGTTAAAGATGAAAATAGAGATTTAAAAAGAACATGACTAAAGGCGCATTCAAAACTACAAAAAAGAATTGAAGGACTAAAATGATACTTACAGTATTACGCTTCAGTCCTGTGTAAGGTATCTTTGCATGCAGAGGTGTGCTGGACAAATCTTTATGCACTGTTGATAAATGAAGTCTTCTTTTTAGTTTTTCTGAGTCGGTTATCCTGTAAACAACAGTTAGCACAATAACACATTAATTATCACCGGCATGAAAAGTGTCAGTAAGGAATCAAACACCAGCTCTACTGTTTTCCAATGCGAGTTCTTAAAGGTGTTTTTGCTCTAATTTGAAACAGCAAAATCAGTTGTCACAACACTGAGAACTATATATGGCAGCAAGCAACAATAGTCTCCAGATATTTTTCAAAGTAAATCAGTGAGTGTTAATAGGTGAATAAATCATCTGAAAGTGAAATAAATCATGTAAACTTCAGCAATACATCTTAATTTTTCTCATTTGTTTTCCATGTCTTTGCCACAAGGGTGGTGACTTTCTGATTGTTACATCCACAGAGTTGCTGCAAACCCAAAAACAAACAAACTGTGTTTTATGAATAATGCAGCCCAAATGCAGGAGTTTTAAAATACACAAACTGGACTGCAATATATTACCAAAGGCACGCCATACTACAATGTGAAAGAGAACAATCACCACTGTTGACAATTAGGTGTTGTTTTACATATTTAATAAGCTGGCTTCTAAGCCTCCTTATAAATGAACAATGCTGTCATAATAATGATTATTTTATCCGCCATGCAACAATAATTGCTGTTAAAAAAAATATGGCTTAAAGGATTCTACTGATGCAAACAAACTCTTGTAGTAAATCCCTGCCGGATTATTAAATTATTTCACTTGTGTAAAAATGATAGCAGAAGCTCACACAGAATCTTGATCATAGTGAGCATAGTATTTAAACAAACTGTATAAGAACAACTTGACTGCTGGACTCACACAAGCTCTGTGGAAAAATCATGGTCCTCAGGGATATTGACTTGAAGGACTAAAAATCTTTGTATTAGCCCAACTGCAACAAAAAGAGGGAGTGAATTACAACTGATGTGGAAATAAACCATGCAAAATAAAAAGCCATCCATGGCTGTATGAAAGTATGGTAGTGACTTACGAGACATTTTTCCATTCTCTGGCATTTGCATCTTGACTGTCTGGCTGCTTCCCTCCAGACAGTAAACAAATCCTTTAACTTCTTTATTATACTCCTAAGAGAGAGCATAATTCAGAAGAGGCCTTGCTAAGTCTGAGTCCTTGCAGGGTATGACTGGTATACATGCTGTGTAAATGCCCCCAGGGATGACAAATGGTTTTTATGGGAGCATATATATGAGGTTTGAGCTATAAAGTCCATGTGTCAAGATCAACTCAAGCTGTAAAAAGTGTTTAGCTGGCAGTATTGCCTGGCATCTACAGTAATGAAGGTAAGATTATTTGTCAGCTCTGTCTGATAAAAGCGACTGGCATCAGAAAAAAAGTGGGTAGCAAATCAGGTAGACACTGTCTTCCTGATCTTATCTATCAAGATGGCACCATATGGCACTTATGCAGTACACTGTGTTACTGTGCTTTAGAGATTTGTTTAATTAGCATGAATTGCTGTCTATCTTTGCAGGTGCTAGCTTGACTTATTGGACACACAAATGAATTTATATTGACTGTGAAAAAAATCGCAAAACACTGATCAGAATGATCACTTTAAAGATTGGACTCACTTTATGTATGGCCGATGGGCCTCCACAAATTTTCCATTTAGCGACAGGGTCCTTTCCCTGTCCACTGAAGACCTCAAACACAGCTCCACCCTGAGGAACACACAGGATAGCTTGCTTAGTTTCTGTAGTCGTTACATTTAGCTACAGCTCATACAATCTAAGGAAATTATGTTATTTGCAAAGAAAAAACAACAACAAAAAAAGAAAAAAAATGACGACACAACTTTGACCGAAAATATGTCCATTATCATCTGTCCTCATACTGTGACCTTAACTTACCTGATAGTTATTCTTGAACATTTTGCGGCACATCAACTGAGTTTCATCATAACCCGGCGTGCGCGCTCACTGGCTTTAACCTTTAGGTTTTAGGGGTAATTCACATTAGCAAAATTTCGATCGATGTACGTAACACCTTTGTAGTTAATCTTCTAATGCGAATATGGAAAAGACTGAAAGGGACAGGAAGCCAGTTCTGAATACGTCTCCATGGTTACTAGAGTCCACAGCAGCCGTGACATTCCAAAGCTCGCGAGCGCTGCTCGAGAACAGCCAACGCCGATAAAATGGGTGACTTGTTTTTAATTCAAGCAGAATCATGACCTTGGCCTGTCATAATCTAAAAGATATACTGTGGTCAGAACATATTTCTATTTCAATTTATATATTTTGAAATAATGGTGACATGTCCCAATCGGCTATCTAGGATGCTGCATGGATTGCTTTATTATAATTAAAAAGTCTGGTAGTGATATTGGGGTACATTCACGCATTCAACCTGGAAGACACTGCTAGTGAAATTAGAGGAACATGCAAACGAACGTCCATTTCTCAGAGTCTAGCTTATTTCAGTAATAAAACATAACCAATTTCTGCAATACGCGATTACATCATAATGGCTCAGTGGATTCCAGGAGCTAAACTGTTCTGCATCAGTTCAGTCTTGCTGAATATTGAACACAGTATGCCTCGTTATGAAATACATAAACGCAAAATAAGGAGGTCTTTGCACGTTCAGCATCTAAAATCATAATCTAAACAAAAAGTCCCTTTCAAAAGTGCTGCAGTTTCCAAATGCTTGCTGTGTTGTTGAGAGAAGAGGTAATGCAACACAGAGCTGACAATGTTCAGAATTTGTTTTTCTTTCTTTAAAAAGAAAATGATGCAAGTGTTAAGAGACAAAAACATCAATGTTTACACGTGGGCTGAAAGGATTTGCATCTCATGGCATTCTTACAGTTTTACATAGTCCAAAATATCATAATAAGACTGGCTTCAGTATCTTTATTCATTATCATTTTTTGTTGTTGTTTTTGTTTGTTTGTTTTTTCTTTTTTTCCCCTAATTGATCGAAAAGTAGCTTTTATTGAACCATCTATTTTGTTTTATATGTCCCATCTTTTTCTTGGTCAAGTCACACTGAAGCTGGTCTGTGAGGAAAAAGTAAATAAAGTAGTAGATTCATAAAAAGCCGGTACAGTTACAGAATTTGCCTTTTTAAAAAAATTCTTTTTAGTACAAAGAAGAACTGAAATAGATAATAGATATTATATACGTTGCAAGACAAAAACTGTTAAAAATAGACGTGTATTAAAGTTTCATCTGCTCTTGAACTGTTGAAATCCATTATTGTGTCATTGTCACTTGCTTTGTTTACCCTAGCAGCATAGCTATTACAAGATCAAAAAGATGTCTTTTAATTAGCTACTGAGGGAGAATACGTCCGGAAGTACAACTGTATGTCTTACTGCTTATTAACATTTCTGCACGTCTGACTTCAAACACTAGGTGGTCTCAGTTATTTATGGATTTAGAACAAAAGAGACCAAACAAAAAGAACTATTTCCAGCCACACCTATGACTACAGTGAGTTTTATCGCTCTTGAACAAACACTGCAAAGTTTTGACAGTCACCATTTCCTTAGTGAGGAAATTTAGTTTTCAGTGTAACACTGAAATGACATCTGAGGGAGCAGCAGAAGTAAACATTTCTGCAAGACATGTTCACAGTAAATGAATGATAATATTTCAGAGAAAATAAAGACATGCCACCTTTTCCAAAGTCAAATAAATGTCTGTGATACAGTGATCCCGTCCCTACAATTCCTGTATGTCACATGTTAAGCATAATTGATATGAGGTTGTGTATGCTAGATGATATGAGTTTTCATATCCTTTTAGCATTTTTCTGGTTTAAAATCCACACTGTAACAAATGCAGGACATTTTGACCTGATTTTTTTAGCTTCTTGCCTTAACAAGTTTCGCCTCCTGGGTCTATCATTTCCTCATGTTGGCATGCCTGTCATGTCCACATGTGAGATAGGAATGATTATACTAAGTCTTACTGCTCTTTGTAGGCCACTAGTACTCCTCTTTAATTATTTCCTAGTTGGAATGACAAAAAGCTTCATCTGGAACTTGAACTTAGAATTAATTGACACAGAAATCGTGCTCATTGTTTCTGCTCCTTGCTTGGCAGATGCCTTTCTTGCAATTTGTTCTCATTAAGCGGATGCCTTTACACATATGCAGATTTGTCTTAACGTAGTCCAAGTATAACATTGGCAACCCTGAAGAGCTCTCTGGGGAGATCTACACATAAACTAACAACCGCTGTAAATGGTCATCACTGAGCTGAAAAGCATGTGTAAAACAACTACTAGCAAGTGCATCTTCCACTAACTTGCAATCAAAAACTGTTCTATTAGGACAAAACAGAATAGTGCGTAAGATTAAAAAGCATCAGCAGAGCATGGCATTTTGAAAGGATCGTAATTGACTTCTTTCTCTGCAGAAATGGCTTGATGTTGATTGGGACTGACAGCATTATTAAAATAAAGCCTGGCATGCAGTGAACACTGACGAAGCTGGTATGGAGAAATCATTTAATAAATCAGCTCTTGTTATCATACTTGATTATGACTAATTATTTGCTCATTATTTTCAAAAGAATTTATTCATTTACCCAAATCAAAACACTTCAATTAGTGTTGACAATGTTGGTTAGGAAATACTGTAGAAGGACAGTAACTAGGCTTCCTATACAGATCAAACAGCCACAATCATGTTGCTGATGCTCTCTGAGCATTGAGGTAAGAATGTAAGTTTACAGGTTCATGGGTAAATCGTCATGAGCAAGCATTACATTGCATTTACATAGTATTTGAATGCAGGGAGCAACCCTTTACAGAAGAGCTGAGAGACTAATGAATGAGTATATGCTGCAGCATATACAGACTTCTACCTTAAAGCTATTTGTATTGATCCATACTGGGTTTTTCTTTCAAACGCTCATCAACGCTGAAGTGTAAGCCTCTTACAGCATAAAGAATGTAACCATTCACCAGAAGACTGTGAAGAAAGTGCTGCTCAGAAGGCTTAATACCAGCAAAGCCACTTATAGCCAAAAGTAAAAACATCCCTTTGTGCAAGCTGCTCTGCAAAATCACTCATTTAAGGCTTAAATTAGAATGATAATTGAACTATCATTGAAAGACATATTGTTTTCAGGAGTATTAGGAAATAAGTTTTTCTAACCGCTACCAAAGAGCATACATTTTAAATAGAAAATTTTTTAAATGACTATCCAATGCTAATATGGCAAGACGTAGTTTAATCGAAGCTTCTGTTTGTGTTTTTCATTGTTTTACTAAAAATGTTCAAGATTTGGGCCAACTAAAATTGCTTTTGTCCTCTTTTATTTCAAAGTTTACTTTATTTTTCTTTTTGTAAACCACATTTTTAACGTGTATTCTTTCATTATTTATATGTGCTAATATGCTTCTGTAATCTATTTGTCTGTTTTCATATGACATCAACCTGCCTGATGAAAATGAGCTTGTACAACTAAATCTGGCATATTTACATGACAGAAAAAGAGTTGGTGTTAATTAGTGTGTATTGTCTCTTCTTCAGCAGAATTAAGATCAACATAAATCACAACTTTGCTTTTTAAATGAGGCCTAATACGAGGCTTGGCTGCATTTATCAGCCTCCTGCAGTCTGTCTCAGTTCAAGTCTCAACTTGCTGTTTTGACAAAAGAGATTGAGTGCGCTTAATAGGATTTTACGATTCTTTTTTTTTTTCTTTTGTTGTGTTGACATCAGATGATTTTGTATCTACCATCTGATGTTGACAACATACTGCAAGCAAATATTCTCAGCGAAATTATTATTTCTCCGAGCTTTAGTAAGTGCCACATATTTGTTTCAAAACTCTGTATATCCTAGATTATAAGAAACGTAATTGCCAGGGGCTTGTGTTTGTTTTCAGCAACCTAATCCAAACATTGTAGCAGTGCTTGTAAATGGGATTAAGACATTTCAGAATTGAAGTCTTTTCTGGGACATTTTTAGATATGTGAGTATTATAACCAACCTGGGTTACATGTATGTTGACCCACTTTAGTGGATTTCAAACAAAATGAGAATAAAAATAAGAAAAAAAAAATATCTGGACAATATGTGGCATCGAAAATACATCATAAGTTAAACACGGCAAACAAATCAAACTGAGAAGTCGGTTATCTGGGACATTTAACATAATAACTATCTTCACATCCTGTTCTAGCTCGTGGCAAATGGGACTAATCTACTCCATGACCTTTTAAGCCATTACTGTATCTTTAGACAGACGTGAGGAATCGCAAATCTACTCCTATTCCCCAACTGGTCCTGCTTTATTAAATATTTTAAATACAGTGTGCCCTACATCTCAACCCATACCCTCAAACCAAGATTTCTCTTGACCCCCTCGCTGTCTGAATGGTCCACTTCCCCCTCCCACCCTGCAATCAGTTATTTGCTGGTTACAAACAATGCCAGATTTTACTCTGAGGAATTTAACAGCATGCTGAGAGTGCAAGCAAAAGGGCTCAGCCTCTGGTCCAATAAACGGTATCACCTTGAAGGCCAACTCTTCTTTTATATCTGAAGACATATTTAGGTCACTCCGTTCTTTGTTTTACTCTTTATAGACATGTATTCAGCTAGTCTACAAGGATAACTACTCGCTCAACGAAACCACATCCTTTGCAGAGAATTTTACAGCTTTGCTTTAGTGAACACAAAAACTAGCTTTAATTAAATGTAGCCATTTCAAGGCCTATTTAGTACAAGAGAAAGAAACAGTTCATTTTCCATACTGTTTATTTCAATTCAGGGTTGCAGGGAAGCTGGAGTCCATCCCAGCTGTTGCTATGCAAGAGGCAGAGAACACCCCGCACAGACAAACATCAACTAACACTCACTCCTAAGGAGAATTTAGAGTGACCAATTAGCTAACATGCATGTCCTTTGAGTGTGGGAGGAAGGTGGGGAACCTGGAGAGACCCCTCCCCAGCCAAACCTTGAGCCAGCAACCCTCTTGCTGTGAAGCTGTGATGTTAACCAGCACACCACTGTGCAGCTCTACTTTAGTAATAACTATCATTTTCCAGTCACATTGCCTTAAAAATGTTTACCACAACGGGTAGCATGCAATAATCTGATTCAGGTTATATTAATCATGCTCGCATTTAAGATGGCTTTAACCTTTTGAAATTCTGCAGGAACATTATGAAGCATTTTGAGTCTCTATATTCTCACTTAATCTTGTGGAAGTAAGCCTGGCTGAGCTATCGCTTCTGCTCAGTTTAGATGCAGTGTATGAAAATGAATATATGCCACTGGTTTTTCAGGTTTTGGTACTTTCAGCATGAACTTCTAGTTTCTTCCAAGTGCTAATCATTACTGACCAAAGAAAATTTTTTAAAGCATTTCTCCTCAGTAAAAGGGTTAAAGAATGTGAGTCCACTAATAACTAATAGCATAATGCTTTTCAGTGAGTCCACAGAGATGCAGATTGCTGAAATATCTTTTCATTTTGAAATTAATTGGACTGATTAAAAAGAAAATTATCATGCCATGATTTTATTTGATATTCTGCTAGTTTTTTGCCATTCTTGATTATGAGCTAGTGTGATGCAATCAAGTATGACCTTAACAGAGGAAAGAAAAAAGACCAGAAAGTGAGCTGGAAACAGAAAATAGGCAAAGGACTGTCATTCAGTAAAATTAGCCCGAGGCATATAAACCAAAGTCAGTGAAGTCATAAAGGAGAGGTTGATTAAGCTGTCATAGTATGCTGTTTCCAAATTGCATTTCACCGTTGCTCAGAAAATGCGGGTCTCCTCTAATGACAGGTGATAATTCACATGCGTGGTTGGAGACAGACGGGCTGTTTTCTGTATTTAAAGTTTTAAGGTTCTGAATCTGGATAACAGTCACGTTTGTGATGATAGAAGTGTCTTTCTCTGCTGCAAGGAGGCAGATAAAATGGACAGAACGCACACGGCGGGGCCTCTAAAACACTGTTGTTCTGTGTGTTTTGTCTTTAACACAACGCGCCACAGGACGAGGGTTTGGAACAGCAAAGAGTGATGAATGTGTCTGTGAGATTTAGACACTAGGCTCGTGAGCTTTGAATTGGCCAGGACCACAAGGCGCGTGATGAAAATGCATAGCCTCTCTGATGTTTGCAAAGGTAACTGGAGAGCTCTGCAGGTTACAGTAGCTACGCTCCTAAAAGGAAATGATGAAAAATGGACTACGCCATATGCTCAACCCCCCCCCAACCCCTCGGTCTAATATTATTTTCCGCCCAGGAAGATGAAAACATACAGCATAAATCATGCCGTTACCATGGATGCACAGGGGCCTCCATTCTTATCAGGGCCTGGCCTACAGTCTGTTCTAAAGTGATCTTTCTTCTCTTTAATATATGACCTAATCATCTTCTCCTTCCCAAGGCAAAACTCCTCATCACACATTAGGGATGTACAGAGGAGTACTAAAGTGTCAGTATCTGATCCTGACTTCTCTTGATGTTAAGACAGAAACTGCTTTTTTTATTTCCTATGAAGTTCATTCATCTGACGTTGAGAAGGTGAACAAACTGACTTCTTTAAAAAATGTTCCATTTATGTTTGACACATCCTGACTTCACAGAGGGTACAGTTGTCAGTTGTACTAATAGAATACAAGCTAGGGTAGCGCAATGTATATGATAAGACAGAAAGTAGTCCTTGTATGCATCAAGCAGCTGATTTCTCTTCTTTTTTAAAATTGGCTTATTTCACCTCGATGTTCTCTGAGCAGGTATTTCCAAGGTGTTGGAACACCAAATATGCACATAGTGGGTATTAGTTCCTGTGTTGAGAGAAATGTTGCTCTTGTCGCTGAAATCTATTTATGTCTGGATGACAGATAATATGTTACCTTGGACTGAAAGTGAAGCATCTCGCCTCGCGTTGTTTATATTTTTCTGATTAATGAAAAAAGAAAAAGAATGAATTCACCTGCAGAATTTCCATGGCACAAGTAATTACGGGGAAAACTCGCGCCTCGTGACAAGCGCTGACAGTACCAAAGCATGTATGTTGGCAATATCTGTCAGCAGGTTATGTTAATGTTTTGGCAAGGCAGACAAGTGGCAAGCAAGAAAAGAAAAAAAAATAGGGGGAGAGATTAGCAGGCCTCATTAATTTCCACTCTGATTTCCATTTCGGGACATTTTCACAGGAGTTGCTGAAATGAATCATTTGATGGTTTTCTCTAGAAAATATTCAAAATCCGTGGTGTTAATCACATGTTTCTAATGAGATAATGCATGTTGTTTGACTAATGAATCTGTCTGTGATCCATCGGCTCATTGCTGTTTGTGTTCTTGTCAGGTTATAATGATTTGATGATAATATAATTAAGAAACATGTTCATTAATGCTTCCTAAGCAAGTCTATGGCTACTTTCTGATGCATATTAATGTAACGTAAGGTTGAGGTTTAACCAGTAAGTTTGCACTTCATTAAACAATCTCTTTAATATTGATAACATTTTGAGAGCAATTGGAAAGTATTTTTAGGGAAAATTATGATGGTGATGTCAATATCAGACAAGTATAATAGTTTGCTGTAATATGCAAAGTTGTACTTCAAAGATTATTCTATTAACACATGGTGGACTGTGCACATAAGCCGGGTTCACAAGACAAGTAGTGGAAAGCTTTTGCATTCCTAAATAGGAGACTAAAAATACTCTTTCTCCCTCTCTGTTTTTGATTTTCTGGAGCCATTAATTCAATTCCAAAGCTGTGCTTACAGTAGGAACCAGGCCACCAAAGCCAAATATACATCAAGATGATTTCATAAGACCAAGGATGGATTGGAAACCTTTTGATTAATCATAAAAATGCGACACAACGCGCTGCAACACTGTGAACAGTTTGAAAAAGCCAAATGAGAAACCGTTCATCCTACTGATGTTATAGATATTTTATTAATTGAAGCACCGGTCTATCAAACTGTAATTGTAAAGAGGCTTTGTGTTCATTTAATGAGAGGTAGGCAGCTGCTGAGGAGTCAAGGCGAGCAAAAAGCAGTGGGGGAAAGACCAATTTTTCTAACCAGCTCCGTTCTTTTCATGTTGTTGGACAGCTGTGAATAGATTCAGGACTGGTTCATCCGACCCTTCTTTGTAAAAAAATTACAGTTTGTAGCAGCATGTGTGTATAAGGCGTGTGTGAAAAGTGGAGACAGAAGAAGACAGACAGACAGAATTGGCTATTTTCTGTGGTAGTTGGCATGGCTGGACTTACAGCTCAGTGGTGGTTTTGTTGAATTCTGATATGGCTCAGCGGTGTCAACAGATGCACATTACTGGCTACCAAGCATACCTGCCAATAAACATTGCTCTGTTTTTTAGTAGCAGTTTAGTGATTACAATGCTAGCTTTGCCCTGTTTCTTTTTTCTTGCCTGTTTTTTTTTCATGGATTTGTAGATGCTTTCGGAATTTGAAGGGATTTTTTTATTGAGCTATGTCTCATTGTAGCTGGTTGATTTGATTTCTAATAGGTGTCAGATTGAGAGCTTGTGTGTTTGAGTTGCTACCACTAGAGATGTGCTTGGCAATGTAACTTGCATTGTGGTTGTTAGCAGCTTCCTGCAGTTTGAGATTAACAGAACAAAAAAAAAAAAAAAAACAGACATTTGCATTGCAATCAGTTTGGCCATTGGGCTGCTTTGTTGTCGTAAATAAGCCCTGTTGTTTATGACATGGTGCCACATTCAGAGAAACACAGCCATTGTACAAAGCATCTTCCACCAACAATGTGCACATGTAGCCTTGAGGGTCAGTAATGTAGAATCACTTACAGTGTGTGCACAGGGGAATAAATGTGGTAGCTATTTTGCTGGACTTGGACCCAGCAGCTTTATGTGAAATGAAGCAGTAACACAAAATAACACAGGTTCTGTGTTTTGCTGCTACACATTGATGGTGAAAGTAATAAAATACATTTACTCAAGTAGAACATGTAGCTAAGGTATATTTAAAGGATCCTTTCTAAATTTTGATTGCAGACTTCTTTAAACTATTCTTAGGCATATCTGAACTACAATGGTATTCTTTATACCTTTTACAGACAGCTTTAGTTAAAAGTTCTTTTAAAGACATTTAAAAGATAACTAATTAATCAGGCTGTCAAAACTGGGGCATTTTTTTCTGCTTATGACATCTTAAAAAAAGCATGCAATTATCAACACATAAGATATACTGTATTTGATATTACTTTACCAAATAGTAAACATCTGTTCTAAACCTCCCACATGGTTTTCTTTTATTGTCTGTTCAAATGTTTCCATATTTCAGCAATAATGACAAATGAAAAGAAAAAAAAAATCTCTTCTTGATATCAACAACAATACAAACAATACATCTTTGTGTTACAGATTCTGTGAAAGAATAACAAGAACCCCTTAGATTTATCTAGCGTCCCTGTATATAAACATAAAGGGTTTGAATATTTCTTTCAGTTTGCAGCAGACTTGGCAGTTTCATGGTGTTTAGCTTTCTCCACTGCCTATGCATGTCAAGCAAAATATATACATATTCTTGTGTGGCACAAGGTTGTTGGGAAAAGCAGATGTTGTCAGAGTGAAACAATTTGCTGAAGCTCAGTGTAGGTTTATCTTTAAATCTCTGTCTGTCCGTCCATCCATCCATCTCTCTATGGGTGCATTCACAAAGCATTTTTGATTGGAAACAGAGTCCAATTGCTCGGACAGTCCGCATTGTTTGGGGGAGTTGTGAATGGAGTCCCCAAAGAGACCGAGTCTTCCAGACTATGCTTTCTGAATGCACCCTTGAATAGAGAATATATATATATATATATATATATATATATATATATATATATATATATATATTATTCAAGGGTGCATTCAGAAAGCATAGTCCGAAAGACTCGGTCTGTTTGGGGACTCCATTCACAACTCTATATAACTATATATACAGTATATATATATATATATATATATTGTTGTTGTTTTGATATATATATATATGTATATTCCTATATTCATACCCTCCCATTAAATAAGAAAAAAAAAATCAGCTGTCAGTGATTTAAGCTGAAATTGAAAAAAGTAATACTACATGAAAAAAATATGGAAATAACGACATTAATTTTGAATTGTGGCTCACCAGAAATATGAAAAACAAACAATCAAAAAATAAAACAAGTAAATCAGAACACTTTGTGCATCATCTAACATTCAAGTAGCTGGATCAGGAGCTGCACACAGCAATAGGACAGCAAACTGGTGAAAAATGAAAAAGGCTGTACTCTATATGCTTGCCCTGTAAAGCTGAAATCTATCTGTGAAGCTCCAGCCTTTTTCATTTTTCACCAAAAAATAAAAAAACTAAATAAGCATAATGGGGGTCCTGAACTTTTTTTTTTTTTTTTTTTTAGGAACACTATGAGGCAATAACTGCAATCAGGCATTTTCTGTAATGTTCAATAAGACTTCTGGACCTGTTGACAGGCATTTTGGTCCACTGTTCATGACCAAGGTGTTTGTTTTTTTTATTATTATTATTCCTTTCAACTAAAATTCAAAAGTGATATTTTTCTTGTTATTTGACTAAGTATTGGGAATTTAGCATTTTCTTTAATTGTAGGATACAAAAAAGAAATAATTGCAGGGTATGAATAATTTTAAGGACAGCTATCTATCTATCTATCTATCTATCTATCTATCTATCTATCTATCTATCTATCTATCTATCTATCTATCTATCTATCTATCTATCTATCTATCTATCTATCTATCTATCTATCTATCTATCTATCTATCTATCGGGTTGACCCAGCATGTCACAGAGCCCACACACAATAGAGGACACACCTTAGATCTACTGATCTCGAAGGGTCTGGACATTTCTAAGGTCACGGTGTGTGATGTGGGGCTGTCGGATCACTGCTGTGTTTTCTTTGAGAGCACTATCTCAGTGCACACAAATGTCTCAAAGGAGGTGATAACAAAACGGTGTATAACTGAAAATACCAGTGAGATTTTTAACCAGGTCTTCTCTCTAACACCTGCCCTATCAGGGGCTTCAGTCAATGAGCTGGTCACTAGCTTTAATGCTAACATGCTGAGTGTCATGGATTCTATTGCTCCTATTAAGGTGAAGGTTATCTCTGGAAGGAAAAAGTCTCCATGGAGAAATTCCACACTGGTGAAAACTGGAAAGAGAGACTGTCGGAAAGCTGAGCGCAGATGGAGAAAAACAAAACTACAGGTTCATTATGACATCTATAAAGAGAAACTTCACTTTTATAATTTACAGCTGAGGAATGCAAGGAATTCGTATTTTTCTGACATCATCACTAAAAACGGTCATAATGCTCGGGCCTTATTTGCTACAGTCAACAGGCTAACAAACCCTCCTGTCTCAGTAGCACCTGAATTTTATTCCACCAAAGCCTGCAATGACTTTGCCAAATTTTTCACAGACAAAATCCAAATTATTAGACAAGCCGTTGGTTCATCAACAGCAGGTTCAGGTCTTGTACTGTGTCCACCAAGTCTAAACACCATGACACAGTTTTATCCCATTACTAGCAAAGAACTGGAGGACATCTTGCATCAACTGAACTCCTCCTCTTGCTGTTTGGACATCCTGCCCACTGGTTTTTTAAAAAAGGTCTCAAAGACCTTGGAGTCAGATCTGCTTCAGATTGTGAACTCCTCTCTAACGTCAGGTGTTTTCCCAGAGTCACTGAAAACAGCTGTGATCAAACCTCTGCTAAAAAAGGATAATCTAGACAAGACACAGATGAGCAGCTACAGGCCAATCTCCAATCTTCCATTTTTAAGTAAGATCATTGAAAAAGCAGCCTTTCACCAGCTAAATGACTTTTTAAGAGAAAACAACCGTTATGATGTCTTCCAGTCAGGTTTTAGACAGCACCACAGCACTGAGACTGCTCTGACCAAAGTCATGAATGACATATGTCTGAATACTGACACTGGTAAAATGTCAGTGTTGGTTTTACTGGATCTCAGCGCTGCATTTGATACAGTTGACCACATTATATTACTCCAACGACTGGAGAAGTGGGTGGGTCTCTCTGGTTCTGTACTAAACTGGTTCAAAACATACTTGGAGAACAGGAAGTACTTTGTGTCAGTAGGCAATTTTACATCTGAGCAGACAAAAATGACCTGTGGAGTTCCCCAGGGCTCTATCCTGGGGCCTCTTCTGTTTAACATCTACATGCTCCCACTGGCTCAGGTTATAAAGAACAACAATATTAGTTACCATAGCTACACAGATGACACACAGCTATATATTACAGTATCACCAGGAGACCGGGGCCCTGTACAGGCTCTTGGTAAATGTATTGATGAGATTAATGACTGGATGTGCCTCAACTTTCTTCAGCTGAACAAAAACAAAACTGAGGTGATTGTTTTTGGAGCCAAAGAGAAACGACAGCAGCTTGTCACAGAACTTCAGTCCATCCACATAAAAACCACCAATCAGGCCAGAAATCTGGGTGTAGTGATGGACTCAGACCTAAACTTTGAAAAACACATCAAAGCGATCACTAAATCAGCCTACTATCACCTGAAGAACATCTCAAGGATAAAAGATCTGATGTCTCAGGAAAATCTGGAAAAACTAGTCCATGCATTCATCTTCAGTCGGCTTGACTACTGTAACAGCGTCTTTACTGGTCTACCTAAAAAATCAGTTAAACAGCTGCAGCTCATTCAGAACTCTGCTGCCCGAGTTCTCACAAAGACCAGAAAAGTGGACCACATCAGTCCAGTTCTCAGGTCTTTACACTGGCTGCCGGTCCATCAGAGAATAGACTTTAAAGTTCTGTTGCTGGTCTATAAAGCTCTGAATGGTTTAGGCCCAAAATACATCAGTGACCTCTTGACCCAGTATGAACCTGCTAGACCCCTCAGGTCATCTGGATCCGGCCTTTTATCAGTTCCCAGAGTCAGAACCAGACATGGAGAAGCTGCGTTCAGCTTCTATGCTCCACATGTCTGGAACAAACTCCCAGAAAGTCTCAGATCAGCTGAAACACTTAGTTTATTTAAATCCAGGCTGAAGACCCACCTGTTCTCAGCTGCATTTACGTAATTTTATTCAAAAGTTAAAATCTGCACGCCTCTGTATTCTCTCTTTTTAATCTTAAATGCTTTTAATTCTGAATCATGCTTCTAATTGGTTTTTTTTTGTTTTTTTTTTATCTCCCTTTTGCTTATAATGTTTTATGTAAAGCACTTTGAATTGTTCTGTACATGAAATGTGCTATACAAATAAACTTGCCTTGCCTTGCCTATCTATCTATCTATCTATCTATCTATCTATCTATCTATCTATCTATCTATCTATCTATCTATCTATCTATCTATCTATCTATCTATCTATCTATCTATCTATCTATCTATCTATCTATCTATCTATCTATCTATCTATCTATCTATCTATCTATCTATCTATCTATCCAGTACACACACACACACACACACACACACACACATATATATATATATATATATATATATATATATATATATATATATATATATATATATATATACAGGAAGTGCAGAATTATTAGGCACATGAGTATTTTGACCACATCATCCTTTGTATGCATGTTGTCCTACAGCTCATTGCTAAATAGGCCGATAGCCTACTCCCAATTAAGCATATCAGGTGATGTGCATCTCTGTAATGAGAAGGGCTGTGGTCTAATGACATCAACACCCTTTATCAGGTGTATTAGGCAAACAGAATTATTAGGCAACTTAACAAAAAACAAATATATACCCATTTCAATTATTTATTTTCACCAGGGAAACCAATATAACAGCTCAACATTCACAAATATACATTTCTGACATTCAAAAACAAATCAGTGACCAATATAGCCACCTTTCTTTGCAAGGACTCTCAAAAGCCTGTCATCCATGGATCCTATCAGTGTTTTGATCTGTTCACCATCAACATTACGTGCAGCAGCAACCACAGCCTCCCAGACACTGTTCAGAGAGGTGTACTGTTTTCCCTCCTTGTAAATCTCACATTTGATGAGGGACCACAGGTTCTCTACGGGGTTCAGATCAGGTGAACAAGGAGGCCATGTCATTAGTTTTTCTTCTTTTAGACCCTTTCTTGCCAGCCACGCTGTGGAGTACTTGGATACGTGCGATGGAGCATTGTCCTGCATGAAAATCATGTTTTCTTGAAGGATGTGGACTTCTTCCTGAACCACTGCTTAAAAAGGTGTCTTCCAGAAACTAGCACTAGGACTGGGAGTTGAGCTTGACTCCATCCTCAACCCGAAAAGGCCCCACAAGCTCATCTTTGATGATACCAGCCCATACCAGTACCCCACCTCCACCTTGCTGGCGTCTGAGTCAGACTGGAGCTCTCTGCCCTTTACCGATCCAGTCACGGGCCCATCCATCTGGCCCATCAAGACTCACTCTCATTTCATCAGTCCATAAAACCTTAGAAAAATCAGTCTTGAGATATTTCTTGGCCCAGTCTTGACATTTAAGCTTGTGTCTTCTTCAGTGGTGGTGGTTTTTCAGCCTTTCTTACCTTGGCCATGTCTCTGAGTATTGCACACCTTGTGCATTTGGGCACTCCAGTGATGTTGCAGCTCTGAAATTTGGCAAAACTGCTGGCAAGTGGCATCTTGGTAGCTACATGCTTGACTTTTCTCAGTTCATGGGCAGTTATTTTGTGCCTTGGTTTTTCCACACGTTTCTTGCGACCCTGTTGACTATTTTGAATGAAACGCTTGATTGTTGGATGATCACGCTTCAGAAGCTTGGCAATTTTAAGAGTGCTGCATCCCTCTGCAAAATATCTCACTATTTTTGACTTTTCAGAGCCTATCAAGTCAATCTTCTGACCCATTTTACCAAAGGAAAGGAAGTTGCCTGATAACTCTGTTTGCCTAATACACCTGATATAGGGTATTGATGTCATTAGACCACACTCCTTCTCATTACAGAGATGCACATCACCTGATATGCATAATTGGTAGTACGCTTTTGGCCTATACAGCTTGGAGTAAGACAACATGCATAAAGAGGATGATGTGGTCAAAATACTCATTTGCCTAATAATTCTGCACTCCCTGTACAACCTCACACACATAAATGTGCAGATGTGTGTGTGTGTGTGTGTCTTCAGCAGTAATTTATTGATAGTACTTATAGAATCCAACCCTGTGAGTCAATCAGAAACAGTTCAATTAAAGTTTTTTTGTTGGTATTTCTTTATGAGAGTATAGAGAATCGAGGTCGATTTACATTTTATCACATCTTACCTGTCTATGAAAGTGCATAAACTATTATAGGCTATAAAACATTTATGAACAACTAAATAATGACTAATAGCTGTTGGAAGGAGATCAGGAGAAGTGTAGCCACAGTGTAATTGGAGGAAGTGGTTGCTGCCAAATGGAGTGTGGTTGCTACTTTTACTCACTTTTAATGAGAGGCTGCCAAACAACATAACACACCTTTGTTTGAACCTTTTCATGAAGCCATTAAATTTCCACAATCTCTGTGTCACTGAATGCAAATGACAAGTTAATCAAATCACGACACATGCTTCATTCTCATTAGTGCCAGAAACAAATATTGTTTAACTTGGCTCAAGCTATTCTGGAATCCCTATCAGTCATTTTAAGGTAATTTGCTACCAAGTATGAGGCATTTGCTGAGGCAAGCTATATGTTGAACACACGCCTGCACATAATAATGTCCAGTCCACTGGGGAAAATTATTCAGCTAATATGCTTGCATTGCCACAAACTACAACTGTCTAATGTAATAGATTTAATCCTAAGTGGTAAGGAATATTCCATGATGCGTGAGATATAGACTCTTCGGGCAGGGAGGTTAGTCACTCCATATTAGTTATCTCATTGCATGTTGCTATTGTTATATGCTATAATTAAGGGGGGGTTATATTTTTCCCCAGCATATAAACGAGAGCAGTAATGACCACAAAAAAAAAAAAAATCTTACACTTAACAGGAGAAAAACTTGTCTCAAATGTTTATTCTTGTGTCTGAAACGAACAATATAAACATGAAGTTCATGTGAATGAAAAGTCAACACATCAAATTAAATTTAATTTACATAGCACTTTTCATGCATAGAATGCAACACAAAGTGCTTCACACAGGATAAAATAAAATAAAAAGAGGATAAATTTGAACCTTGTTCCTCCCACCCCCACGCACACACGCATGCACACGCACACACACACACACGTTTGTTTTATATCCCTGTGGGGTATATCCATTGACACAAAGCATTCCCTGGCCCCTTACCCTAAACCTAACGCCCATAACTGATTGCCTAAACCTAACCCTTGTCCTCATCCTAACGAAAACCTACTGTTATTGTAACTTAAACTCTAAAACCTAATCTTTACCCTGAAAACGGGGTTCGTACCCGTGGGGACCAGGAAAATGTCCCCACGAGGGCAAGACGTCCCCACGGTGATGGTAAAAATCCGGAACATGGTCCCCACAATGTTACAAAAACGTGCCCACAGACACACCACACCACCCCACCCCCGCTCTCTTGGCCCGGGGGCCTTCAAGACGATGTCCCTGCAGGCACAGTTCAGACACAACTACCAGTGTGGAGTGCCCCTGGGAGGAAGCACTGGAGTGAAAAACTAAAACATGAAAATAAAGTAAGAAAAGATTAAAAAAACAAAACAACAAAAAACAAACAAACAAACAAGCAATCAATACAATAATTATAAAATATATGAAATTAAAAAATTTAGAGGTAAAATTTTAAGATTGGATAATAGTAAGAATGTACCAAGACAAGAAAATAGATAAAAAAATAAAAAAAACACAAAGACATAATAGATAAAAATCCTAAAAACACCAGAAATTTTAACAGTCAAACAAACAACAACAAAAAAAGAATAAATCAAGTCAGTTAAAAGCCAGATTAAAAAGGTGAGTCTTAAAGCCAGAGTTGGTAATCCAGCTTAGAAACACTTTGTTATACTGGGTGAAATGGTCCTTCCATTTTGACAGTAGTCAATACATCATGTATTCATAAAAAGGAAGGAAAAAAGTCAGACCTCTCTGAGAGCTGCAGTTCTGTAAAAACTCTGGCCAACCCCTGCCATTGGCACCGAAAGGCAGGAATTGGTAATTTGCAACTTATAGAAAGAAAGAATCTATACCTTTATGTCTCTTCTCTGTCCCTCCCCTCTCTTTGTCCCCCACGTGACCCCCCTTTGCGCCGCTCACTGTAAACAAATATAGCTAACGGACTGCTAACTGCTGCTGCACCAAAAAACCCCAAAACAAAACAAAACAACAGATAAGGATTAAGTCTTGGAGGCATTGCAGTGTGGCCTTTTTACACTGCAGAAGGAGCTGGAGTTGAGTGGATTAAAGCTTTTAAAAATGTGGTTTGTCACCTGTTTACTATCAAGCTAACGAGCAGCTATCCACTCGGCTGTTACCATTATAACCTGCTTATAAAACATTGGTGCACACGTCCCTGCGCTCTGAAGGTGTGGCTTCGGGTGATGTGTTTTTTTAAACTGCTGCTTGCTCCGTTTTTCCAACATTGCCAACCCTAGCTTTAAGTCTCCTTTTAAAAATATGAACAGTCTCTGCAGTCCTGATGTCCTTTGCCAGGCTGTTTCATAAATGGGGGCCAAAATGGCTTAGTGCAGCCTCCCCATGGGTTTTAGATTTAACTCTTGCAATGATTAAAAGGCCACTGTCGGAGAACCTTAGCGTCCACGAGGGTTAAAGTATGATAAAAGCAAGTCAGATAAATAAGATGGTTCAAGACCAAGACATTTAAATACTAATAAAAGAACATCTAAACATCTATCCTGAAACAAACAGGGAGCCAATGCAGTGATTTTAAAACTGGTGAAATGTATTTTTCTACATGTAAAATACTTAACAGTCAAGCTGAAGCATGATATTAGTGTGGCAGTTGACGGTCCTGTCACTATGCCTCTGAGTGATCATGTGCCCTGGCTACATGGCCAAGGGGATGTCCCTTTGGCTGACTGGTTAGCCCTACTCCTATGCACTTTACTTCTAATCATAATAATGCATTTTTATTTCTTACAGCAAAAATAAATAAATAAAATAAAATAAAAGAAGGCTGAACTAGACAATGTTTTTTATAATTTGTTGAGTTTTTTTTTTTTTTAAATCAAAGTAATGTTGAACACATTTTGTTTTTTATGCAAAACTGTCCAAATTGAAATGTCATCTGTATTTGTCAAAAACCCATTTGTTTTCCTCTATTTACAATTAGTTTCTTTTTAAAATTCTGGGCCGTTGTTAAAAAGAATATTTTTGCTGGTGGTCAATAGCCAACATCTGTTGTTTTTGTCTGTTTTCCTCCATTAATTCGAGGTGAAAAGTCAAATATGGTATGTGCAGTATTTTATCCCTTCACACTCTCATTGAATAATAAATACATTCATACAAATGTGGGAAAAATATTGATAATTATGTTACATGCAAAGCAAGGCAAGTTTATTTGTATTGCACATTACAATTTCAAGTACTTTACTTAAATCATTTAAAGCATTACAAAGGGATGCAGAGGAAAGACAGCTTCAAAATTAAATAGAAGAGATTCAACAAAAACAGAAAAATCTAAAATAAAACTACCAACATACTTTACTGTAAACACATCTTTTCAGTTGTTAAAAGCCCAATATTTGTGTATGTGTATGGTCTTGTGTCCATCAAAATTATAAATAAATAAATCTTGCCAGCTTTAGGACACAGTCAGTGCAACATAAATAGGACAGCCCACATAAATATCAGCTTCTGCCATCGGTTGATGTTATCCTACTTGCTGATAAGCCTCCTGCAGTATGATTCCAACGTGAGGCTGATATCCCTGTATCCATATAAAAAGCATTAATGACCTGAGCCTCTTCTGCACATTCACCGCCATTTATCCAGTGACAGCTGAATATGTCAGTGTCACGTGTAACAGTGACATTTTTCTGTTTCATTTTTGGATGGAAATCTGATAAGGTTGTATTTCAGCACGGTGCAAGCATGATCTACTGCAGACACATTAATAAACAAAGACACTGGCTACATTTTTCATCATCAGCTATTCAAAAGAATCCGTTTTTTCAGATGATAAACATAACTGGTAAAAATTTTCTAGATTATTAGGAATGCACTGCTCGCCTGTCATCTGGCTTCAAGTTTGACCAGTGCATTTCATGCCCCATGGTTTGTTGGGCATAGCCTCGCTGCATCCTCATCATATAGCTGGCCATTTCACAGGCTCACTCAGCTGCAGTAGGAGTTGGATGGGGTCTTTACTTTTCCTTAAAGGAGTCATCACCCGGAAATCCCACTTTTTCAAGTTAAAACATGTGTATTGGAACAGGACCTCAGTAAAAACGTTTCAGAAACTCCGGAAAGTGAAAGCGACTTCGTCCCAATTCCAATTCCTATCTTAACCCTCAATCTTAACCCTCAAGCTCAACCTTCAGTAGCCCTTAAAACCAAGGGTTAAGGGCTATTTTGTGACTTGGAAATGGGACACCCTAAAATGCAGATACGTCTTTAAACTGTGGGGGCAGCATTACGCCAAAGCTGCGTTCAGTCTGTCAATTCAGAAGAAGAAGAAGACGCAGAAGAAGAAGAAGAATTTATTTACATTTATTTGCACTGTTAACCCTGCCTATGGACATATTCAGCTGTCACCGCATACCATGGCTTATTGAAAGGTAAACACCAGCTATAACGAAAGTTACGTAGGTTACTGTGGTTCTGTGAATTCCTGGATGACTGCAAGTCAGCTGGCCTGCACGTCACCTGACTGACAATTGTCATTGTGACTCAACCTGCGAAGAGCGCGAGGAGCTTTGTTTACAGAAGGAATGAAACAGAACTATCGTTCCATAACTCTGCGACTACGGGAGATGACATCAGCCCGGTTTGATTGGATGAACTGATTAATCCAGCTGTGTCTGATCTCAGCAAATGGTCAGACACACCTGGATTAATCAGTTAATCCAATCTTGAAAGACAGGAAACAAAAGTGCAGTACTAAGTTCAGGAAGTAGTGGAGCTGTGCATAAAGCCCATTGCAGACATAAAACTCAAATAATTGAGATCACTGACTAAATACAAGTTTGTATAATACGATGCAAAACGATCAAGAGAAATGTGGCAGTATTTATTTTTTTAATTCAATAAAACAACCAATTCCAGGGGAAATGGTTTCGCATATACAGCATTCGTGTCAGCCAGGTCTCAATACGAGAGAAACTAGAAATGCTAAACCAGATTTAGTGCAGGACACAGTGCACAGTGTATTGTTGGCATTTTGCAGAGCTCAACAATTGGTGTTTGGACAAACATAACAATAAAGAGCTTGCTGGCATCACTAAATGAACACATTTTCATTCTTGCACCCAGAACACATAATGAAACCGTTTTTGTCGCCGTTTGTGTTGTTGTATTAAATCAATTCTGTGCGTAACATTCAGCTGGCCTCATTTCTCAGGTGTATTCATGCTCCGCAGTATTCAGCACAGAGAAAGTTTTCATTGTGTTGGATCTGGGGTTAAATGTTGCAAGGTTGGCTCATAGTATTTTCACTTTGGGTTACACCCTTCTGAAGTTACTCCAGATCCCTGTTCTGTATTCACTGCTGATTCCTATGTTGCTATAGTTACCTGTGTGCATGTGTGGTGTGTTGCCAGCTCATTTGAATGATCAATGTTGCTCTTGTTTCATTTGCATTATAGTAACATGTATAGAGAGAGTTGATAGAAAATGATTATTAGGAAGATTCAGAAAACTTGTGTTGACCTACACTGGACCAATAAACATACCACAGACAAATGCTTAAACTTAGCATAAAATTAAATTCATGCCGATGAGCTGATGCGATACATAACTTGCAGAAATGGATAAACAGCAATGTTCTCCCACATATTCAACCTTAGAATTACAGCTTTCAAAGAGGAAAGCAACAGCCGTCTTTTCAGCACGTTCTACACCACAGTATTTACATTAAAAGTGACTGACAGCTGAGTAATTATGGTAGGCACAAAGGAGAAAGTCATGTGACATTATTATAAAGTAAAAAGACCTTGAATGAAATAGTTGGACAAACAAAACCTCACACTTTACAAAAATAAACAGCGGTTTCCCCACGCAACACTGCCTGGCTCTTTTTGGCTATTCAGAAAACTGGACATTGTCTGCACACTCTGCTAAGACACGTACAATACAACATTCTCACTGTTGGCATATCACGGAGTGCATGTCACTGACTGTGCAAGGCTGCCAACATTTCTTTGAGGATGACTTTTGTGTTGATAGCAAATTGGACAAGTCTGAAATATAACAGAAGAGAAAAGTACCCGCTGTAAAAACACATGGCCTCAAAAAGACAATACCTGCCAGTGTCCTTGCAACAACTTTGCAAAGTATGAACTATTGATGGTTTAACATATTTAGGAAAATGAATTCTTGCATACATATCCTGGGCAAGTGGGGAATTTTAAATGTACAGTAACCAAAACTGTGTTCAGACCTTGAAGTTTTGTAACAAGTAATATTTATTGGATAAATGTAACTTAAAACATGCATCAAGCCAAGAGCTGTGTTTTGCACATTTCTGGAGCATAAACTCCAGCATAAATGGACTGTTAAAGTGCTTTTAATTGGATTTCTGCCCAGGATCTTATAAATAGGTCAACAACTGTGCATTTGAATCAGAGAATGTAGCTTGCTAGAACCTTTTGTTGCATAAATGTTCTTCCCTGCAAGCAGAAATTGTAGAACTTAGGCTATCCTCCTTCCTAAAACAATGAGAACAAGAAACACTGGCTTAATTTAGTGATTTTTTTTTTAAATCACCAAAAACCTGTAAAACACCAGAGAAGCATTGTGGTGGTTCAAGGAAAGCATGCCTCCCGAGAGGAGAACTTCAGGAGTAACTGCGATCAGTGTACACTGGATTATCTTTATGTAAAGCTGATGATGAAGAGACCCAGGGTCACAGCTAACCTTAATATGCAACTGGTATGTTTACTGATTTTTTTTTTTTTTTCTTTTTGCTAAAACAGCAAGGATTAACAGATACAACACAGTGCTGCCACCACCAGACTGTCTCATTCGTTCATGAGTGTTCAGTGTTTGTCTGCTGCATTCTTCACTGTTTTCTCATCATTGTTGGTAACTCAGTCCACAGCCAGAAGGTGAACAAAATATTTATAATCTCACTTTCTTGGGCAATTTGATTATTATTTTTTTGGCTTTGGGCCAAAAAACATTAAAATGAAAGGAAAAGAAGATGAGATATCAAGTTAAACGTTGCGTGACAGTAGTGTTGCTTTTGTCAACTAAAATTATGACAAAATATCGTCGTCAACGAACCTTTATCACGTAACAAAAATGAGATGAGACAAAACGTTAAAGGCGTTTTAGAAGTTTTTTCAGCAATTTTTGCAATATTCGATGAAATTGGGTTCACTACTCCATACACTATGATTACTTAAAAGTTTTAAATACACAAATGTTATTATACATTAGCTGTGAAAGTAATGGGGGTGAAAAAATATCCACCAATCATCTCTGCATTCCTTCATTTTTCAATTGTCTGTTGGCCCATCAATTACTCTTACTACTGTAGTAAGTGATTGATGGTCAATACAATGGGTAAAAGGCGAGACTGATCAATAAGAGTTATTTATTGGTCAGAGTACTGCGTGTCGGAAGCGGAAAACTCTCATCTGATGTTTCCAGTAGGTCGCTAAGAGTTTTTCTGCTAGCAGTTAGCAATTTGCAGACAAAAACATCTGTTCTACTGAGAGGGTTTATCTGCGGCTCGCAAGACAGGGGCGTGTCGTAGAGTGGGCGTGTCGTAGTGTAACGTTACTCGACAACACGCCAACCAGGCCAATGAGAGCACGGTAAACTCTAGCCCTACCCCTGACCCTTCCCCTAAACCTAACCAGACCCACCCACAATGTGACACGCCCACTATAGGACACGCCCACAATATGACACGCCCACTGGGTTGCAGGCCGCAGATAGATACACTTGGTTTTACCTGCGTTTGTCATATGAGGGGGAGAATCTGTACCTGCTCGTGGCCAAACATGGAGTGGCTCGTGGGGCACGTTGTTCTGTGGCCAGGGGAGGGAGTTGTGAATCTAGCAGGTTGGTCTTGCGCATGCACTTTATTCAAAAACTTGCTAACAGTCTCTGCTTTCTGAAATGCTGAAAACGTCTTATGGATCATCGCTAGCATCCGGGAATTTTCGCCAAATTCGTCACATCCAGTTAGGTAGGGGGTAAAAACATCGCTTCGTTGCATAGGGGAGCCATTTGATGACCTGCTTCATTACTCGTCAATCTTCGTTTATTCTACTTTGGAAATACCGAGAATCCTGCTGTGTATGGCTGCCATAAACATAACTACCACATGGACAGTTCCCAAAACAACAGAGAAAGTCCCGAACGACGTTCTTAGTGGCTAGCGGCTATCAAACCCATAAATGCTGACAGTTCACATTGGAAACCATGGAAACATCTAACAATATGCTCGGATCACTCTGTGACTGATAAAAAAAAAAAAAAAAAAACGTGTTGTGGTCTCACTATTTAAACCCTGTAGTTGTCTTTGCACAGATGATAGAAAAAACTATTACATCAGTGTATGTACAGAATCACAGCGCCGCCTGCTGTTCCGTCTCCTCAGGACAGACTGTTAAAGATCACATTCATCCAGATTACGAGCGTTTGTGTGGCGCGCGTCTAGCTTGCGTGTGAGTGACTAGCGCGTTTGTGTGCAAGAGTGTGTATTATTTTTGTATATCCACAACATTACACATAAATATATATCAATTGACCCTTCGCTAAGTCCCGCCCCCTATTGTTACAGTTGCTAAGTCTGGCAAACTTTCCGTTTTTAGCTCATTTCTGCGTACACCAACATGGATTGCTCAGTGATTTCAGTGAACATATTCTGAAGAAAATTGTGTTAAAATTTCTGGAGTAATACCTGGGAAATATCAGAGGAGGCTAGACAGAGAGGACTGCAGGATGCATCTGAGGAATTTATCATCATTTGCTGAAGGAGTAGCCTAATGTTGATGAAGAGGATGTTAAAATCAAAGCGAAGGCTCAGCGTTCATACAGAAAGACTCAGAAACTCCACTTCTTGATGATTCATGTCCAGAACAAACGTATAAAGGAACAACGTTCTTGCATCACAGAGTAAGTTAACAGATTGTTAAGTTAACTGTCATGTATGACTCCAGAAAATTTCAGGTATCTGACGTGTTTTAGTCTGTTGCTGGATGTTTTCCCCTTGACCAGAATGTTGTTCCCACATCGTGGGTTTGATCAATACATTGGATTTGATCAGAATAGCAGCTACTGGACTGAGAAACTGGCAGAGAGGACCGTGTTATATTTGTGTCTATTTGGCAACCAACGTGACTTATTCGTGTTTATCTGGTATATTTGTTTAGCCTCTAGCAACACACGGCTACCTTACTCCATGTTAAACAGTGGCTTTTACTTAATATTATAGCCGTCTTGTAGCTAACTACTGTGCTAGGTGGCATTAGCGTCTTACCTCCGTGTTCAGCCTCATGCAGCTGCGAGTGAGGTCTTCGATGCTGTTTAATCAATCTTTCACGCCATTTAATCCATATTCCACGCCTTTTATCCATATTCCACGCCGTTTATCCATATTCCACGCCGTTTAGTCCATATTACCTTTATCCATATTCCACGCCGTTTAGTCCATATTACCGTTTATCCATATTCCACGCCGTTTATCCATATTCCACATCTCTCTGCTTGTGTTTTTTTGGGGGGTTTTGAGAAGGCTAAAAATACAACATCACCCAAACGTACTGGATATCTGTCATCAGACTTGAAAATCCTGTTTATGTCCCGTCTATGGAAGTCTATGGAAGTGAAGTTTGCCAGAAACTCCTTTCCTTAGTTATGGTTGCTAATGTATGATTGGTCAGCGGCAGTTCTAGGGTGGGGCTGGCAGAGGGTCAGTTAGCTCTAACTGGGCGCTAATTCAGTCAAAAAATTTCTATAAGATTAAAATAATACATGATAACCATATTTGATTTGATTTGTGAAATGGGTTTGACTAAAAAGAATTTGATTCCATCTGTACTAATAGAAATATATTAACTGGCTGAAACAGAATTACTTTACTAAAAAGAGATTAAAATCATTGACTAAATATAACTAGACTGAAATGTCTTCAGTTTTCGTCAACTAAAACTAGACTAAAAATAGTCGTGAGTTATTCTGACTAAAATGGGACTAGTCAGTCAACTTAACTTGACTTAACAAAAAAGAGTCTGAATGTGACTAAAACTAATAAAAACTAAGATGACAGTTTGCCACAAAGACTACACTAAAACAAAAAGTAAAACAGGCCGAAAAAAACAACACTACGTTACAGACATGAGCAGATGCACATTATATTACAAAACTAGCATTTTTTCACATTTGTAATAAAACTGTTTGTAACACATTAAAGCGACTTTAAAGGTAGCAATTTTCATATTTTATTTACAAAAAATACTCACATTTGTGTGTTTCGCTGCCACTTTCAATTTCTTTGCCCTTTTGCCCACATTTCACATAAAATTTTGGGTAATATCATACCACACGTTTTCTAGTGTACCCTTGGTACCCCTGGCCTGATAGCCCTACCACTCCCCCTCAGTCTGAACCACAATCGGGACACCGCCCCTTCACATGAACAAGCAAAATGAAAGGTTAGGGCTAAGGGCTAGGGCTAAGTTGGTAATTGTAATTCACCCAGATACATGTTAAAGGTGCCATGACATCAAATTTCACTTTTCTGGGGTTTTGGGGGTATAATATGATCTATTGTGCACTGATGAGGCCATGTGAATGTCCAGAGTGAGAATCAAAGTTCCTGTTTATGGTCTGTCAGCTTTGTCTCTCTGCTCAGAAACAGTTGAATCAGACAGCAGGCTATCATTCTACGTAGTTTTATCATTCTACGTAATTTAATTGCTCCAATAAGAGCACACTATCAAGTAAACAGCGCCCCCCTCTCTCTCTCCTAACGGCCTATGCACCGTCCGCTCCCCCCTCCCCCTCCCTGTCTGATTCAGCTTCGTGTATGGAGCTAGTAGTAACTTCTGTGCAGTCAGGTCTGGATTTTCAAACAAAATGGATTTAAAAGAAAACTTCTGCAGCAACACTGAGGGAGGGGGCCACAACCTTGTCATTACCTGTAAGTTTATTTATTTTCTAAATGCTGTCTTGTCTGATAAACGTAGCTCACTGTCTGGATTGTTGCTAGCAGTTAGCCTTTAGCAAACTCCGATTGCAGCTTGACCTAGATTCTCCAAATAAGGTCATAGCGAAATAAGGTGTAGCCAATCAAAATGAAGTCAACGTGGTCTCCGGGTAAAGCTCCATATCATCACCGCACCCAACTGTATTACTGAGGAAGTGAGGTCTGGCGTTTCAAAACAATACTCCGCTGTAAAAAATGCCGTTTTTTTCTTTGGAGTATTTACATATAAAGTAATGCCAACAACATAAACTAGTTTTTAACTGCTATGTCATCACTCCTTTAACAGAAGCATATTGCATACATGTTCCCAACTTTTCAGAGAGGACTGGTCATATTCCTGCAACTTTGAGATCCAATTTTATTTCCCTGATGATGGTTTAATCATTCATGTTGCGCTGGGTGGTGAATAACACATTTGTCTGTGTGGTGATAAACTCAAGATGAAGATTTATTTCTGCTTTACTCACCATTTAATTGTCTTTTTTTAAAATGTCAAAACCTAGACTTAACTTTTATACATCACTGTCAAATCATGTTCAGCATTAATTGGAGATGAACAAAGACCATGACAGCATTGTTAATTATTTATCAATGTATCATCAGAGAGGTAGGATTGGAGAGGGAAATGGAGAAAGGTAGGTGATGCTTAAGCTGTGGAGGGACACAGGCATCAAGCCTCAGAGTGGGGGTGTACATCTTAGGAGACTTCAGTGCATTGATCCCCAGAAGAGTTTGATGATGCAAGGTGAGAATGGATTCTTCTGATGTCATTTGGGGTGACTGAATATAACTACGCAGGCATGCTAGTGATGACCATCAAGTACTGTATTTGCTCAGGTACTTTTAGGCTGAAGGCTATGAATGTGGATCCAACACAGAATAAGAGAAGTAGCACTCATTTGAAGGATATCAAAGGATTAAGAACAGCTCCTGCGATGAGATCAACAACACTAGTGTTATATCTGTTCTTTTTATACTATTAAATCTACCAATGAAGAGCTGCTCCAAGAATGGCATAGCAGCTCATTGAGGGTGGAAGGGGGAGGAGGAGGGGGTGGGTAACATTTCAGATGGCCAGTTAATGTTGATCCACCATCTGCTGTGCTATACCCCAAATCCAATAGCAAGTCCTACATCTGTGTAGGGCTGAATCTTGTCAGTCTGTGAGATATGGTCTGCGTAGGAGAAGGAGATACTGGTCCAGGAGGAGAGGAAGTGATGCCAATTGTCAGCCTAATTTACAAGCAGTATCAAGGGTAATGAATTTGTGGAGGGAAGCAATGGCAGCCGGTGACAGGAGGACCGAAAGGAACAGACAACCTCGAGGGATAATGCAGATGATGCAGTTGAGGTAGCTGAAAAGGAATAGCAGCATTCGTTTGTAGCATCAATGGCTTGGGAGGCAGTTGGAAAATGCCCAGAGGGAGGAATACAATGAAGTTTCTTGTTGAGTTTCTTGTTGCCCTAAGAGTACATTCTGCTGGAGAAGTCTAAATTGAGGCTGTGCTACTAAATACCTGATTAAAATGGTGCAGATGACTTGGAGCTTGAGATGCACAGGAAACTCAGGAGGTGTGTGCCTCCCAAGTGCCACTAAATTGCAGGGCTATGTCCAGAATTATAAGTGGTCTTCAAGCTCCACTGTGCAGATTAGTAAGGCCCATCACAAAACGTCTCTATAGAGAAGAGGAAAAAACTCAGTCGTTATAAGGTCCCTGAAACACTGCGGAGCTTGAGAAAGGCTAGACTTTGTGAGGCAGAAAACTCTCTACCATGGGTGGTGTCAGGGAGTGATGGTTGAATGAGCTGAGCTAGATCAATTTAATTACCCTGGATGATTTGTTGTCTTAGAGCAGTTCAGACAGAAGAGAGCCATGAGGCTGAAATTGGGCGACCCAAATGGGAAGGATGGCGGAGGCTCGGGTGAAGATTGTATCAGCTGGAGAACTAATGACGATCATTCAACTGATAACGGGCAAGCTGCAGAAGAAATGGGAGAGAGAAAGGGAGGGAAAGTTGAGCTTAAATAAGGAAGGGGAGCAGGGGTGGGGTTGCAGAGGGAGGATTAAAAAAAGGGCAACTGAGCAGGAAATAGCATAGACTGAAAAAAGGAAACTTCTTGATTCACTCATACTGAAATGGAGGTGCTTGAGGCAGAGGAGAAGGCCAAGGGAGCCATATTAGGAAGGGCTGAAGGAAGGAAAGGATGAGACTGTGTAGTGGAATGTTAATGATGGAGCGCAGTTGGGAAGGCTGGGTGATAGGCTGCAGATGTCGAGGGGTTGGATGGAAGAGATTCTGAGATGACGGATGGAGGGACAAACAGGTCGCATACAGATTGAGGTCTAATTTAAAGCCAGTGGAAAATGTAAGGAGAGCTGTAGCCTAATAGGGAAGTTGTGTCTGGGTGGAAACATGCTCATGACAAGTGCGACAGACAAATCTGTAAAGATGGACACATAAAATTAAATATGCGTGTGTGGTGCGATCCTGAATATGAGCTATCTGAGTCATTACTGGAAGGCCCAGAAAAATGATGCCACCCTGAAAGGACATCAGATCAAAAATTCTTTATATGTTGCTTGAGCACAAGAAACTATTCTGTTATTTTGTACTGAGCCATACTGGGCTTAAAATTTAGGTTAGAGATATTTGCTTGGGGCAATATTTAAATTTCTGGCAGATTGTTGTGTTTAACAACCTAAATTAACAATCAGATGAGGATTAACCAAAATCCTCATTTGAGATTAGATATCCCAAAATATTACTGTGGGCATGTGAGTGCTGTCAAGCCTGGTATGAGTCATTGAAAATAATCAAATGCTTTACAGCAAAAGGGAGCTGATCATTCAAAAACAGAAATAACTTTCCTCACTGAAGGTTTACAAAGTTTTTTATGTGCCTAGGAGATAACAATGTCTACATTGAAATTCAGAATTTCCCCTCAGTTGAAAACTAAAAGATAAATCTGTTGAATTTGTTTCAGATTTTTCTATGAGAATCAGAGCAAATTGAAAGTAGATTAATCTTACTGTAAGACTATGGTCAGTTTTATCTGTTCAGAAGCTTCATCTGCTTTGGCTCCTTTATTCACTACTTTTAAATTTAGATCAAAACTATTGTGTGGACCTTCATTTGGCATGCATTGGGATTAAATGTAACACACATACACAAGATATAATCAAGTAATTTCTGGAATATTATGCAAAGATATCTGAGTGTTTTATATGAAACAGCAATAATCAGCAGTGCTAATGACAAATATACAAATTTGGCAAAGTACGTAAGGAGGGCCTGGGTGGAATCCGATCCCCAGCCTCTCGAGTAAGAGTAAAGCGCAATATCGCATTCAGCCAAAGGGATAATCCCTGTGGCCAAGTCGCCAGGGGACATAATCAGTCGGAGGCAGTGTGACAGGACCCCACACTGTCACAATGATCTGTTCATTTAAAGATAAAATAAAAAAAAACAACTTTAGAAATAAAAATTTTATCATTGATTTTTATTCTAAATGAGATTATGTTTATCAGTTTATGAACAATATGTATCATGACCAGGTGGTTTTTAGGAGTAAAATTGCCCTAAAAGATATGCCCCCTATCGACGGCTAGCATAGGAGCATCCATCTTACTGTACATACCTGTACTGAGTTCATCCCCAGCCAGTAAAAGACAGTCTCTTATCTCTTGTTCTGTCCCTTTCTCTCTTTCTTTTTGTCTCTTCCTCTGATAGTCTTTTGTGTTTCTTTGCTGAATCCTTCGCTGTATTTATATCCACCTTGCTAGCTTGTGACACGGTGCGTAAAGTGACACTGGAACGTCACAAGGAGTCTTGGGGAAAAAAGTTGTATAGTGTGGTTTGTCAGCCTTGAGACAATGCGTCGAAAAATGCTCAAAACAGATGTCACTGTACAAGCAACTCCAGAAAGCAGTGTTTTAATGTTGGAAAGTTACGTAATGTGTTTATTAGATTCAAAAAGAGCCTTTGATGATTTACTCCTGTCTTTCTAAACTATGCCTAGCCATAAGCCTCAGCAGCAAATGCAGACCACAATTTTTTTAAGGGCACAATATTTCGTGCTGTATTAGATCAGTTTCATTTTCTCAATTAATTTTTAGAGACTTGAGGCAAGATTAAGAAATGAAACTCGCGACTGCCCTGACTGGCGCTGCAGGTAACTGCAGCCACAAGCAAAGCCGTCACGGGAATGTGCACAAATTGAAGCAGTAACGTTGTTTAGTACGCTGATAATGTCTTTTTCTTTGTAGTTCCACTTTTTATGGTCTTTCAGTTGATCTGGATCGTTTGCTGACGGCAGAAGAATCCACAACTATCCCTTGCAGTGTTTGAATTTGCCGCGACCGTCTCCTTCCTGTATCAAAACTGTCGGGTACGCAGCATTTTGCAGCACACAGCCTGTTCAAGGCAACAGAGAGAGACATGGGTGGGCTCGCTCTTTTTGTCTTTTAACGCTTCATCATCCATTAGTCTAAAAAAACTGGACATGCTTGTTTATTCTTTCGCAGTTCCTGCCTCTAGTCCCTTTAAAGATGAGAAAAGTCCAATTTAATTAGATTTACCCAAAGGTAATTTCAATGTATTGATATTTGCAACAGACTGGTGACCTGTCTAGGGTGTGCTGTGCCTCTCGATAAGCAGTACAGAAAATGACTGACTGACTGATATTTAATGTAGCAGCTACTGTACACCAAAGACTGTAAAAAAAGGGACATAGTATCCGGTTATGTCTGAAGAGCTGAAAGTGAAGCCAATTTGACAGTTCCCAGCATTGCCATCTTGCCTTGTTGTGTGTATCGTCACTCCTGGAAAATACTAAAATGGGCAAAGATAGGGACGTTCTGAGCTTCACAGCAAATGATTGACAGCAAAGCTAAATGCTAACCGAGCTGATCCAAAGTGAACAGGAACGAACGAAGATAGGTAGTCTAAAGGTAAGGCACCCTCAGACTTGCTGTTAACCAGCTAAAAACCGCCATTGTGCAACTCTGCTACAAGCTGGAGGCCTTCCTGGGAACAAGCAAGGAGCTAACTATTAGCCTCCACAGCTAAATCACTACCCGGTCTGCTGCCTATCAATCAAAAGGACATTTCTGCTGTGAAGTTTGGCTTTTTAACAAGGGAGTCTGTAGGGATTTGCCCTGTTATGGAGCCAGCCCCCCAGCAGGTGAAGAGTGAACTACAATTTTTGAGATTACTTCTGGGGCTTCACTTTTCTCCAGCAGCAATTGTCAGAGTACAGCCCGCAAAAAACAAATCAAATGTCAATTGAAGAATTGATTTTAAATTTAGGTAAGTTAACTTAGTCATCAGTTAGAAAACCAGTCGCTTTTTTTATTTTTTATAAGCAACTCTGCTTCCTGTAAAGATATTGTCCACATATCTTTTCCGGCTTTTGCATGAACAATTTCAGTGGATCATGTTCATGATCATGTTTTAACTGTTGTCCATCTTAACCTCATGAATTATTTATCAAAGCGGATTTTGCTTATAGAATATTATGTGTCCCTGCACCTGCTGGGTTGAGTGTATTTCTGCTTTATTGAGGACATAATTGAACCGTATGTAATTCAAACTACTCCCCAGTCCTGCAGATATTTTATTGTCTTGTTCTGAAAATAAAAAAACAACTTAATTTAGTACATAACATCTGTCTGTGTTTTATTGATTTGGGCATATCAAATGGAATTTCTTATTTATTTAAGCATGCAATAAAGACCTGATGGTAATAAACTGCTCCCTTTCTCCCAGGTTTGGGCTCGTCTTCTCTCCACATGCATCTTCAATCCATAACTTTAAACTCACACTGATTTTCATGACCTCATTCAATTACTTTCCTTGCTCTCCTTTCTCAGACTCTGTGTTTACCAGGAGCTCTTTCCCTCAGGATCCAAGTTCAATTTGCTTGAATTCTCCAGATCCCTATCTTACCACGCATTTTGCCACACCTGACACATCACCTGAGTTACAGCTCTGGTTTTATCATGAAAATGTAATAAAGGAAATGGGAAGCAGTATTTATTTTTTAAAAATACTAATACATCTGATTAATTAATCATTAAAAAATTCTCATAAGTGTAAAGCATTTATGCATAATCCTCTGTAAGCCATTCTTGCACCTTTGGCCCCAAACAGCAGCCCCTCTTTCATCATTAACCTTTACCTCACTTTCAAATTACTGTATAATAGAGTAACGTAATCTTTTGCACTGCTTAGAAGAGACCTTCTGCACTGCATTTAGTTCATCACTTTTTATAGTCTTCAAAAGATAAAAAAAAAAGTAATTTCTAATACACTCTGAGATAAGACCCTACAGAAACTCTTTCATTTTCTGCTCTGTGGCATTTTGAACTTTCAACATAATCTTTACTTTTCCATCTAAGAGTCTTAAGACTACTAGACAGTTATTACCTGCATATTGTCGTTGGCACTATTCTTTTTTTTTGCCAAAGACATACCTTTGTGTTTATCATAAAAAGCTGGGCTCCAAAGCTTCACCTCAGCGTCTTGACAGACTTTAAAGCATGACTGAAAAATTCAATAACTTGTGTCCCAAATAGATGTGAGCTATAACATAAATGGTTCCTTCAATATTGTTTAACATTGGTGAGGGAGTGAGGGGGAGGTGTGCTCCCGCAGCTCTTAAGACTGTGTGGCTGACAATTCTCCAGTCCCTGCAGCCATAGTGGTATTCTCAGATCTGCCTCAACGTGACTCATCAGCCTGCAGGCCTTGTGACGCTCCTCTTCCCTGAAACAGGTCTGCCTGTGCTGACGTCTCTTCTGGGGATGGAGATTTCTGCTGAGACCCAGAGCATCACAGTTATTTTACTTCAAGGACATTTTCTTTCAGGGAGGCGAGGGTTGTTGCTTTACTTGCTGTTGACACTGCACCTTGTGCTCATGTACCAGTTTAAGTGATCCCATAGGCTGTTCTAATGTTTGCCCAGTACACACAAACACAGTGCAGTCAGGTTCTGGCTGAAAATCTGAGGCAGATCACTGAATCTGAAGCTTTTACCCATATAAGGGAGCACTCAGTGGGAAAGTTATAGTGGGAGGTTTTACTTGTTCCTCAGTTCATTTTGCTCTCTTACACTGTACACCTGACCACTTTCAATTTCCCCTTTTTTTGAAGTTCTCTTCAGCTGATTTAGTTTTGGTGCGCTCAATAAAAGAAGTACCTGAAGAAATGAAACGTTCGACTTTATAGTCATATATCACCCCAAGGAGGTTAACAGCATAGGTGAAGGAAGTGAATGGGTTGATCACCATCAAAGTAAAAGGGTCAAAGGAGCTTAATCGCTGACTTGGTATCTGCTTTACCAAGGAGGAACTGCAATATCCAAGGATCAGTATCCTTGTAGTCTGATAAAAAATGATCCCATATAACAACAGGAAAGTAGTAACATTTCAGTAATGAAACATAAATTCAAAATGGTCATCGCTGTTCTGGGAGAAATGGAGAAATCAATTTAATTTCTTTTTCCTAAAAATAAATGTTCAAACTTAAAACATTGAATATAATTACAAGGCCATTGTTGCTGCCTTTTGACAGTTTTTAATCTTTAGTCTTAAAAACAAGAAAAGCAATCAGGAGCGCAGACAATCTGCCAAGGAGCTCAGTTCCACCTCCATATGGCCTTATCTTGCAAGGATCAACTGTCCTGCAAAAAATTGCCAGTGTTTGCTTGTCTGTCTGTATGTCGATCTGTTAGTAAGCACAATAACTCAAGATGTTGTGGTGGGCAATGTTGTTTGTCACTTATTTTGTGATCAATTCTCTATTGGTTTTCCATTTACTGTAGTTTAAATTAAACAGATGTGGCGAGCATCAGTTAGACAATGATTGCAATATAACAGTAAAGGATATAGAATGGTAGTTTAGGATAACAAAATTATAAATAACAATGGCAGAACTGAACATATTGACAATGTTGAGAATGGAAGGAGTGTCACATCACACCCCCTAAGCCTCAATCACACCTTGTGAAAAATGCAAAAGAGATGCAGAAAGCATGTTATGTCAAGTCTTAGAGCCCATATGTCAGTTTAAGTTGTTTGTATGTGCCTTAAAGACAACCTATAAGTTCAACCATTAAAATTGTACACTCTTAAAGCAGAACTCAGTAACTTCAGCTCAGGGCTCCTCCTAGTGGCGTCCTTTCACTGTCGCAAAGTTCATACTCCCCCCACACCCCCACAGCACACGGAGGTCTTCTCTACCTGTCTTTCCTCTATTTTGATCCCTGAGTATATTTCTAAGCTTTTACTAGCTTGTTGATGCTACTTTGCTACGTTGGTAGCAGCAGCTCGTCTCCCTCTGCTCAAAGCAGAGTCCTGTGCATCCTGCAATGGGACGTTTTACCTTTGTTTTGCGGGTAATTTTTTTTTTTTTTGATATACTAGTATGATCCCGAGGGGAAATTAAGGCTCTGCATTTTACCCATCTCTGTACGGTAGTACCAGAGAGCAGTGGGCTCCTACTTAAAGCGCCCGGGGAGCAGTTGAGGGGGTTAAGGACCTTGCTTAAGGACAGTGGTTCACCTAGGAGTCGGGTCGGGGACTCAATACCGGATCCTCCGCGCCAAAGCCCACGACGCTACCACTAGGCTACCGACTCCCCCAAATATGTAGTGGATTATATTTTTCTCTGGTGTTGGCGGGTAGCAGGTAAGAATACAAACTTTTATTTACTATTTGTGGACATGAAAAGTGATTATTGAGCCTATTCGACCGTGAGGCTCGGTGCTGCTCCAACCGGCGCCAAGAGTTGGTTTTGAGAGCCAGGAGTCAGTGTTTTGGTGGTGGGAAGCTAAAGAACATTTTTTTTTTTTAGTCTGGTTCTGGCGCAAACCAGTGCTGGAAGCAGCTCGGTGGATAGGGGACCTGAGTGCTGTACAGCATTTTCTGTTGTTGCAAGATCTGTGTTGGGTCTTCAGGCAGACTTGCAAGTGCCACTTACAGGCCAGGAGACACCGGGGGGAGGCTAGGAAACATTGAATCGCTCTGTAAACAATTTGTTTATCCCCACAGGGATTCTGAAAAGCATTTATTGCGGTGGAAAAGTTACTGAGTTCTGCGTTAAAGGTTCACAACATAACTTTTGGACCTTCTCAAGCCATCGCTGCCCAGTGGCATCCCGAGGCTGAGAAACCACACTATGCACCTTCCATCCGGGGGACGCCGTGGGACGTTGCAGCAGAGTTTTGGTTTCGCACTGTCAATTGCTAGCAAACAGATATAAGCACACCGGCTGTTTGGCCGTACATCATGGCAGATTCGGCAAAAAAATACAAGAAAACATTATCAGAGGAAGAGAAGAAAAGAAGAAAGGAGGGGACGGAATCAGAGAGAAGAAATTGTCAAGATAAGACTGTCTTTTACTGGCTGGAGAGAGCTCATATAGGATGGGTGCCAATGTAGACATTGATAGGGTAAGAAAATTGTATCTTAAAGGAGAAACACATCACATCCCCATACCCCAGAGGTCATTTTCCCATTCTATGGGTTGTTTCCTAAACACAACTCATACAATTGTTTCTTAATCATTTAATCATTCTGCAAGCTTACTAAATGTCATAACAAGTGTTACTTATGTGGAAATGAGGTCTTAGTGAGGGGGCTGTAGGGGAAGTGGATGACATACAGACTGAGATAAGAGGCCTGAGTTTGAAACCAGGACACAGCAGCTGTTTTTCCTGCACTTCATTCTTCTTGTCTACTTTTTTTTTCTTTCAGTTTCAACTACAGTTTCAGTCATTCTCTTCTTAGGTTTAGCCATCACTACTTGGTTAGAGTTAAGTGACACTGTCATGGTGCAGGGGTGGAGGCAGGAGAAACCACTAGGGAAAACTAGGACTATAGGAAGATGAAACAAAGACAAAATAATGAGACTGATCTAGCAGAAAACAAAAGAAAACTATACACCAGGGCAACTAAATTTGGTCCAATGAGGGCTGCAATTCTGCAGGTTTTCAATCTTTCTCTGCTCCAACACACCTGACTCAAATGACTTACATCTAATAGCCTATCAAGCTCCGCACAATGACCCATTAACGTCAGTCAGGTGTGTTGGAGCAGAGATACACTGAAAACCTGCAGAATTGTGGCCCTCATAGGACCAAATAGGGGATTATCACGCTTACCGGAAGTTCCCGGATTTTGGCACTTCCTCTTCCGGGCCATGTTAACTACAGCCGTTCCTGCTCTGTTATACTGTTTAAATCGGATAAACTCCAAACATACTCAAGTTTTCATTCTAGACTGAAATGATACTAAGGAAGAAGTGGATCAAAGCGATCGATTTGCCGCTGTGAAGGGCTGAACTTTATAATAAAACACACGTTTGTTTGTCGCCGGTGGGGCACAACACCGGCACTTCACAGCATGCTAGCATTAGCCAGCTAGCGTTTACTGACATGCTTAACATTGTGCGTCTTAAAACACACAAACATCTGAAAATCGGGTCTGTACCTCCCCGTTTCTAGTGGAACAACTGGGGACTGCCAAGAAAGGAGATGCTTTCAGATGCTTGTGTGTTTTCAGCCGCACAAAGTTAGGCACGTTATCGAGCTGGCTAATGCTAACCTGCTAACACGACTGCGCAGTCTTGGCAACTTGGCATTGGCGTTTATCCGATTAACAAAGTTTAACAGAGTAGTAGTCGGCGGACTACTGTTAGCAGGTTAGCATTAGCCAGCTTGATGACGTGCCTAACTTTGTGCGGCTGAAAACACACAAGCATCTGAAAGCGTCTCCTTTCTTGGCAGTCCCCAGTTGTTCCACTGGAAACGGGGGGGGGGGGGGGGGGAGACCCGATTTTCAGATGTTTGTGTGTTTTAAGACGCACAATGTTAAGCACGTCAGTAAACGCTAGCTGGCTAATGCTAGCATGCTGTGAAGTGCAGGTGTTGTGCCCCACCGGCGACAAACATACGTGTGTTTTATTATAAAGTTCGGCCCTTCACCGCGGCGAATCGATCGCTTTGATCCACTTCTTCCTTAGTATCACTTCAGTCTGGAATCCGTGAAAATTTCAGTAGGGTTGGCGTTTATTCACGTTTTCTACGAAGTAAAGCAGGGACATTGAACTGGACCGGAAGTGGGCCGTCTAACTGTTTAAAACCGGAAGTTCGGAACACGGAAGCGTGATAATCCCCTATTGAGTAGCCCTGGTATGCACTAAGGAGACAGTACAAAACAAGAAGCAGGTGGATCAAACAGCAAGTGAAGAGGTGTGTATTGAACAGAACATACAGGGGTGTGGACTTGAAACCAAAGCACAAGTCTCAGACCAAGAACAGAAACTCATTTGATATTTGAGTTTCAAAGGACTAAGGCGTTGAGCCTTTTCTATGCAGGTCTTGGTGGTCCAGAGGAGAGGAACTCGGGTTGTTTGCTGGGTGAGTGGCAGTTATAGGTCCAGGAATCTGGGTTGTGTCACTTCTGTGAGATGGTGGACTTGGAAGGCAGGATCTGACTTCAACAGAATCTCCAGAGATCTCAAATAGGTTTCAACAGTCTGGCGCTGACTGAAGGTGTATGCAGTAAGTACCGAGTTCTGATGGAAGACAGCTGTGCCTGTGTGTACTTGCAAAACCCAAAGCAACCACACCCAGACCTCTCTACACAGGGACTCGTCCATGCAGCAGGGGGAGACACACACACACACACACACACACACACACACACACCTGAACCTATTGCATCAAAGGTACCCAGGTGAGGCAAGGAAAAGATTTTAAATGAGTTTAACAACAATCATATTGTCATATTACTGTAAAAGAAAAAAAAGACTTTTAGATATTACTTTGGTGACTTCTAGTCAATTTGTTTTGAACCAAGGTGGCATATTTTAGAAACTACTCAATCTCTTCTTAGAATCTTTTTTCCCTAGTTGCAGCTTAGGTGCATCTATAAAGGTGTTTCTACAGAGGACATCCACATTTCATGTGTTTAAATTGACCACAAAGATGTTGATGGAAGAAGTGGATGGTGGGAGTTACTGCAAAACTTTTAGTCTGACAGCAAACACTCTTGAATTTTTACAGTCATAATTTACAACCATGCATTGCAACATTGTTACAAAAGACACATGGATAGACTTGATACTTACATGCATATGCTCAAATCAAGCATAGGTTGAGGCAGGGGTTGAAAAGTCCTGCCGGTTTTAGATGCATCCTTGTTGTAACACACCTGATTCAATTTAAATGGATCCAACAGCTTATCAAGCTCTGCTCAGTGGCTCATTCAGTTGAATCTGGTGTGTTTAAAAGGGAAACATCTAAAACTTACAGGACTGTGATTCTCATGGCCTCAACTTCCCTACCCATGGGCTAAGGTAACCCCCACTGGATTCCTCGTGGTTTAGTCAGATCCAGTTTTCCAGTTCACTTGTGATGTCAAACTGCAAGTAACTACACCATAAAGGCTGAGCATATGTCAAACATTATTCTTCACTCAGAGTAGATCACATTATGAGCTATATCTTGACAGTGGGTTGTTTGTTTTTTGAGGGGGTGGCAGTAGGGAGGACACGACTTAAAATCAACATTAAAAATCCCAATCCTCAGAGTAGTAAGTGAATTGTTGGTTTCATAGTGGTCTGGACTTTTGCACACTGAAAAGCAAAAGAGATGAGATGAGCTGCCACTGGAAAACTAAGCCTAATTTATTCACTTTGGCTCAGTGAAGAAGTGTTTCTTCCCCTGCCAGTGTGTACAGTTGTTATTGTGTGAGTCTACTTGTTAGTCAGTTAAAGTAAAAAAAAAAAAAAAAGACATCCAATAATTTTGCAGTTCACCAAAATGCCAAATAAGAAGACTGTCTCCAGGGATATCAAAGGCAGTATGATAAAATCTTGGAAAAAAATAAATGAAGTTGTGATGAAAATGTTTTTATAATTATATACTTAAAACCCAACACAAAGATCAGAGCTAGGCTAAAGCCTGGGATACACTGTGCGATTTTTTTTCGATCGTTGCTCGCAGCTCCAACTCAAATTGCGCGAATCAGTCGCAGAGTTCAAAAGTTCACAGCTTGCGATGTCTGTCTTCATATGAACGAACCAACCCTCGGATGCGAGCTTACTCACACTGTGCGTCCTCAAAGACACGTTGGGGTCATGAAGAATCCCGACATGACAATGAATACAGCTAGTAGTAGAAAAAGAAGAAAACGGAGAAGAGGAAGAAGAAAATAACAGCAACAACAACAGCAGCAGCAACATTATACTATCACCAAAAAAACTGTGCTGCCTTGGCGATTGGCGCTCTTGTTTGTGAAGAATTTGCCAAAAATATAAGGCGACGACGTCGCGTGTGGACGAGGAATTGTCTGAGCAGACGTGGGCTGTACAGTCTGCCGGTTCTACAAAGAGATCTCCATCCAAATGACAAGCCAGGTGGCCATGCTGCCTCTGGTTTACTTCAGTTTTTGTTTTGCGAATGCGAGCCACAACTAAAATATCAAACAGGTTTGATTTTCTTGCGACTCACGATTTCTGATTGTGAGCTCGTCGTGAGGTGCCAATCGCCTCTAGTGACCCCCTATATACTGCACGACACATAACACACGATTTGGCCAAGAGTCGGCCCCCTTTTTTTTTATTTTTATTTTTCTCTTTTATTTCTATTATTTTATTGTTTTCTTTTAAATTATTTTTTTTTTTTTTTTTTAATTTTTTTTTTTTTTTTTCTTTTAATCTTTTTTGTCTTTTTTCTATTTTTTTATTCTCTTTCTTTTTTTTTTTCTTTTTTTTTATCATTTTCCCTATTAATTTTTATTCTTTATCTTTTTTTTTTTTTTTTTTTTTTTTTCTTCTCTTTTTATTCTTTTACTTTTTTATTATTTTTTTTTTTTTCCTTTCTTTTTTTTATTATTTTTTTTTTTTTTTTTTTTCTACTCTTCTCCATCAACATTTATTTTAATTTAAATATAGAAACTTTTTTTTTTTTTTTTTTTTTTTTTTTTTTTTTTTTTTTTTTTATTTCTCTTAACTTTTTTTTTTTTATAATATATAATTCTTTTTCTTCTCCCCATTTATATTTTTTTTTTTTTTTTTTTTTTCTCCTTTTTTTTTATGTTAAGAGTTATTTATTTTTTACAAAATAGTAGCCAAAAAATACACAACAATAACACATTTATTTAGACAACCCTTGTCTGTTTCGTTTTATAAAATGCAGATTACCTTTTTATTTCTTTGCATTTTTTCCTTTTCATCAAAAATGAAAACGATAAATTAAAAAAGTAATTACAACTTGGAAGGATAATTATATAATCAAATTGAAACCAGTGACTAAATATGCCAATGTTTTTTTTTGTTTGTTTGTTTGTTTTTTTTCCCACATATGTATATATACAGTATATATATATATATATATATATATATACTATTTTAATTTCAATGGGGGATTTTGGCTCTGTATTTAATCCATCTCTAGATGAGAGCAGTGGGTTGCCATGTCTCAGTGTCTTAGTGGGGGTTGAGGACCTTGCTCAAGGGCCCACAGTGGTTTACCATTAGTGCCATGCCAGGGACTCAAACCCTTGTTGCCTGGACCAAAACCCACCAATAATTACATGGCTGAACAATCTAAGCTACGTTGTAAGTTTGTCCTCTTGCTCGCCCACATGCTCATCTGTGAGCTCTAGCTCCACCGGTAGCTCCAGGAGCCTGTGTCTGGTCGGATTCCTGGTTTGACATTACGGATTGACCAGTCTTTGCGAAATCCTATGAGCAAATGCAAGACAAACACCTTGACAAATTCATGAAAACTTTTCTCTGGTGATGATTAGAAAAATGGTGCACAGTAATACTGTATATAGCAGATATCTTAGAAGTGAAATGAGGAACAGCAGCAAAAAAGGTTACATGAAGACTAACAGGATGCGACATTACCTCGAAAAAACAACACTCGTTGGCAAAGACATCGAAGGATAACGAGGCCAAACCAGGATTAACATTAGCTTTATCTTTCCACAAGCACTACAGAGGTAAGGGAGCTATTCAGTTAAGTTAATTTTTTTAAAGCATAGCATGAGTTAATGTCTAAAGTTCGAGTTGTAAACGGCACGGTTCCAGCAGTGGCTAAGGTGTTGCGTTGAGTTCCAGGGTCGGTCTCAGTCTGCACACTTGCACGACATGGTACACTACTTTTGAGTGCAAGTGCAGTTTCAGCTAAAATTCAGTGCTCTGAAAATATCTGGATGCTGCCCTAAAGTCGGTCAAAAATCCAGTGCATAACGAAGCACACTACTTGCACTAAACAGATGCCATCTTGCTGCCATCTCATTCCATCTACTTGCCAAGGGACTGAGGATGGAAATTAGCCACTGGCTATAATTTTGTATATTTGCACAGAAGTGTATATTAATATGTCTGGTCCCTATTTTAAATAAATAAATTAAATTGAAATTGAAATTGCTGACAGTGGAAGAGGTGGGACATTTGAACTGTTTTCAGAGCTGAATAATGGCGGTGAACAAAGCGGTGGTGACCCCTGCCGCAGCGGAGGCGGTATTGCACTGATGCAAAGTAATGTTGATGAAATAATTCAGATATAATTACTAATGTATAGTAGCATGCTACCAAGCTGTTCACTCCCTAATGACAGTGATGATCTTGTCATGTGTTTGAGGCTGTGGTTATACTGGCACAGTAGGGTTAGCTTACGTTAGTGGGCAATGCTACTCCGTCACTTCTGGTAAGTGCAGTGCACTATTCAGGTCAGCATTTAGCGACAATAGTGTGCACTACAGACGAAGTACACAGTGCGCACTAGACACTGAATTCCAGAGCACTCGGGCAAGTGCGCGATTTGAGACACAGTTCAGTAGTTGTACTAGCTAGGATCCAGTGTTAGCACTAGCAGAGTTGACTGGAATCAGCTTCTGGAGTAACTTACAGCTAAGAGCTCGACATGTTCCACATAATGGTGATGTTGTTTAGCTCAGAGTGTTTTGCACGTTGCAGATATTCATTAGCAGACAAGGCGAGTAGGAAGTGGCACATACTGTACTGTAGGTAGAAGGAGGTAGGCTCGTTACATGCTTTGTTTTGGTCAATAAGCAGTGCTTAACAACAAACCAAACCAAAAAACAAACAAAAAAAACAAACCTTGTGGTGAAGCGATTTCGCTTTTTGCTCCTTTAAATATTTGGGGTTGTCTGTGTTGTAGAAAATAAAGAATTACTAAGAGCCTGGTGAGTAAAGAAAAAGAGAGTATATTTATTTACTAAGTATGAAACAAAGAATGAACAAATGTCACTTTGCTTGGTGGAGCGCTCCACAGAGGGACTTGCATTCTGGCGCCTGGTCTGCAGAACGCTGACTTTGGTTGGGAACAGCATGTTTACAGTTTACTCAGACGACTGGTACCAAAGAAGATACAGTGGGTACAGAAACTATTCAGACCCCTTTAAACTTTTCACTCTTTGTTTCATTGCAGCCATTTGCTAAAATCAAAAAAGTTTATATTATTTCTCATTAATGTACACTCAGCACCACATCTTGAACGAAAAAAAAAACAGAAATCTAGAAATGTTTGCAAATTTATTAGAAAAGAAAAACTGAAATATAACATGGTCATACAGTAAGTATTCAGACCTTTTGCAGTGACACTTTTATTTTACTCATATGCTGTCCATTTCTTCAGATCCTCCTCCCCTTCATTGGAGTCCAGCTGTGTTTAATTAAACTGACTAGACTTTGATTAGGAAAGGCACACACCTGTCTATATAAGACCTTACAGCTCACAGTGCATGTCAGAGCCAATGGGAATAATGAGGTCGAAAGAGTTGGCCAAAGAGCTCTGAGAGAGAATTGTGGCAAGGGACAGATCTGGCCAAGGTTACAAAATAATTTCTGCAGCACTTAAGGTTCCTAAGAGCACTGTGGCCTCCATAGTCCTTAAATGGAAGGAGTTTGGGACGACCAGAAATCTAGCTACAGTAGACCTGACCGTCCAGCCAAACTGAGCAATTGTGGGAAAAGAGCCTTGGTGAGAGAGGTAAAGAAGAAACCAAAGATCACTGTGGCTGAGCTCCAGAGATGCCTTAGGGAGATAGGAGAAAGTTCCACAAAGTCAACTATCACTGCAGCCCTCCACCAGTCGGGGCTTTATGGCAGTGTGGCCTGACGGAGGCCTTTCTTCAGTGCAAGATACTGTATATGAAAGCCTGCATAGAGTTTGCCAAAAAACACATGAAGGATTCCCAGACTGTGAGAATGAAGATTCTCTGGTCTGATGAGACCAAGATTGAACTTTCTGGCGTTAATTCTAAGCAATATGTGTGGAGAAAATCAGGCACTGCTAATCACCTGCCCAATACGATCCCAACAGTGAAACATGGTGGTGGCAGCATCATGCTATGGGGGTGTTTTTCAGCTGCAGGGACAGGGCGACTGGTGGCAATGGGCTATATGCACGACTCCACTACTTCCTGAACTTCAGACAGCACCTTTGCTTTCTGTCTTTCATGACTGGACAAACTGATTAATCCAGGTGTGTCTGGCCAGTTACTGAGGTCAGACACACCTGGGTTATGTGGACTATGCTTTCTGAATGCACCCTTAAATAACAAAGGAGTGGCCTCTGTGTGGACTCTGTGTCCATTCTTGACCGGCCCAGCCAGAGCCCTGACTGAAACCCAATTGAGCATCTCTGGAGAGACCGAAAAATGGCTGTCCACCAATATTCACCATCTAACCTAACAAAACTGGATAGGATCTACGAGGAAGAATGGCAGAAGATCCTCAAATCCAGATGTGAAAACATTCCCACAAAGACTTATAGCTGTACTAGCTCAAAAGTGTGCTTCTACTCAGTACTGAGCAAAGGGTCTGAATACTTATGACCATGTGATATTTCATTTTTTCTTTTTCAATAAATTTGAAAAAAAAAATAAGTTTTCTGTCAAGATGGGGTACTGAGTGCACATTAATGAGAAATAAAATGAACTTTTTTATTTTAGCAAATGGCTGCAATGAAACAAAGTATGAAACGTTTAAAGGGGTCTGAATACTTTCCATACCCACTGTAAGAGCCTTCAAGATATGGTCTTACACATGATTCAATTTAACTTTATTTATATAGCGTCGATTCATGACAATGTCACCTCAGGGCGCTTAACAAACAGAGAAATTCCAGTTGGATTCATTATAGCCTAGCTAAGGAAACAAACAGATTGGATGGAATCTTGACTTGACCCAGTCCATCCCCCATCCTGAGCAAGCACGGAGTGGTGGCAACAGTGGGAAGGAAAACACCCTTTTAACAGGGAGGAAAAACCTCCGGCAGAACCCGGCTCAGGTAGGGCGGCCATCTGCCCTGACCGGCTGGGGTGATGTGAAATCAACACCAGAATTATGTCAAAGAAAGATTATTGACACACCAGAGTCAAAGTGACACTTTGACAATAGGTTAATTAGATGATTTTATCCACACCATGATAACCTTCATTAGAAATTCAACATTCACTCATCTATCCATCTATACATTTTGTCTGCGCACTATCCTGTTCAGGAACTTGAAGACCATCTCAACTTTCATCAGGGGAAAAGTTTTGGTCCACCTCAGACAGGTCCTACAAACAGGGACTGAAAAATTTAAAAAGAAAGAAAGGAAAAAAGGAACATTAAAAAAATAGAAGAACAGTAACACAAAGTTTAATAGAAAACAGCCCTTCAGACAAAGCAGGCTTTGGTCTCCTGGGTGAAAGAGATGAAAGATCTCTTTTCTCCTCCATCACCCACCCCCAACCTACAAATGATAATTATCAAATGTCCTTGTGTTGTGAGATGCACATTGACCCCAAGGGGTCTTGACCAAAATTCCACATCTGATGAATTGAGATAAAAGACAAAAGCGATGTCGTGTGTGGTGCAAAAACGTTCAGATAAACACAGCTGACTCATATTACATTGCTGTGATTAAGGTTCAATGAGAGTTACAAAAACATCATGACTTGGGCTGCAATCATTACTTCTTTTTGGAGACCCTTGTAGCCATGGAAACCTTTGGAAGGACTTGGCATGATTAAAAAACGCCTACACTGGATGTTTCAGGAGCAACCCAGCAACTTCTTCTATGTGGACTTTTTGGCTCCATGAATCAAACGACTCTCACCTTTTCACCAGGCTGAAAGAAGTCAGAGTTACAACAGCCACTGCCCTGTCTTTTTGACATAAACATAGAATCTTATTTTCAGGAAAACACACTTATAACTGGATCAAAAATACCTCACTCACATGCTGTAAAGATGCAACTTCTTTCATTTAAAGATGTTGTCTATTACAAGAAAAACAAACCTGTAAAAATCTTTTTTTTTAAATGATTTAGCACCAAAGTCCACTGAATTGTGTTTTCAATGTATTTAAAATAAGATTTTATAATCAACAAAACTGAACTGAGAAAGAACAAAAGAAAAAAAAACTCTTTAGCTGAGGTCAGATTAAAGGTGCAGCCATCATGTCTCAGGACACAGTGGAAAGATGAGCGAGGAAAAAAATACAAAGGAACACAAAATGAAAATCAATGATGTGGCAAGGTGAATTATACTTTATTGACCCACTGTGATAACTCCTGCTAATGAAAAATAACACTTAATAACAGACTTGTTTGTGGAAAAATAGGACACTCATCTCACCAGGATAATAGCGGTGACAAAAAAGTGGTCAGAGGTCTTTTTAGAAGTATCTTTCTCCGTATTCGTTCTTCCAACTTTAAAGATAGAAATTCAAAGTGCATTTCCCAAGAACGTTGGCAGTGATTCATCTGCAAGTGGTGTTTATGGGAAAGTGCATTTAATACAGATTCCCTTGGCTTGATTCTTTTCCGCTGCTGATGCCATTTGTGTTAGGTTGCTAGATGAGATGTGTCTCAGTTGAAACCACTGAAGAGATCTTGATAGCACTCTCCATATGTTCAGCTACATGAGTACAAGCATTGTGCAGTGAGTGATGAAAGACCCCATTACTTGTGAATGTTGCCAATACCTCATTACAAAAACAGGGGAAAAAAAGAGAGAAGAGAAAATAGGCTGTGTTCTAACTGCAGATGATGCTGTGAAAGAGGTCGAGACATAATATAGATAATGCATTTCTATACACATTTTATGCCCTAACATTAAAGCCACTGACAGGTAAAGTGAGTAACACTACTCATCTTGTTATAATGGAATATTCTGCAGGGAAAACGGCATCCTGACATTTACATGGATGTTACTTTGACACTTGCAACCCATCTGAACATTTTTGCAGTCTAGTCACCCTAAGACCCTTCCTGCGGTGAGAAGACAGTCCTATCAACTACACTTTGCTGTCCCTGCTGTATACAAATGTTCATCAGCTATTCTATCTGAGAAATAAGAGTTTTGACAAACATGAGAAAAATAAATAAATAAAGATGCAAATCAATCATTCTAGAAATAAGCAATCTTCTGGCTGAGATGCAAATATATTTATTATGCGGCTGCTCTCTGTAACAGCTAAAGAATCTTCACTTTTGAACAGTCTCATTACAATGTGTTCTCATCTTGATGCAACTTTTTAAACAGATTTCAGGGAGATTATAGAACCTGTAGGCTAAGAAAACTGTGCCGACTGTTTGTTTGAATAATGAACATGACCTGTTAGGGTCGAGAATGATGCTATTCTCACTTTAATTTATGAAGCTTCACCCGGGGGTAAGAGAATACAATATTTCTCATATGAATATACTGAGAAACACTCTTATTATACAACAACAATGAATAATTGCGACATGCATGTGTGTGTGTGCACTTGCCAAAAAGAAAAAACACAACTGATTTCCATATAGTGAAGTTGGCACTGCTGAGATGCAGTATAATGTAAACACTGTTTATTTAGCTGTTAACTTGCCAACTTAAAGCTGTGTATTATACTCATTTGAGCCACTAATCACTCTCCAGTTACTCATGATGCTTTAAACAACACCCTCCTGCCACATAACTCCGATAAGCAGCAAGCTGGAGAGTCATTCACTGACTTTTTAATGTGCCATGAGCAGAAGGGAAATATGTCACCACTATGTGCCACCCAGACGAAACCCTTTTCTAAAACACCCATGGCTCATTTTTGACTACCCTCGGTTGGCTAAAACAGCTACTTATTTACATATCTGAGATTTATACATTGCAGAGCAATGTTTTAAAGGATTTTACGTATTGTTTTCAGTCACTAACCTTTTCTGGTATTTCTTGCTGAGGAGGTAACAAACTCAGTGTTGCTTACTTAAAAGTGTATAGCAGTACCAGATTGCCTCATACCCGCATTTTAAAAGGACTCTTTGGCTTCAGATTGTAACATCTGGGATAGCCTGTTGGGAAAAATGTATCTGGGCACAAACTGCAAAATTTTGCCAAAGATTAACCACCTTCAGTGCTTCCACTTTTTTGCTTGTCTACAGCTAATTCATGCTTTTTGCATCAAATATGGATACAAAAGGGCATCTTAAGCGCAAATCAGTCATTCAGAACCACTGACATGTACAGTCGTCCTCAAAATTTTTCATACCCTCCAATGAAGCATGATATTTTAACTTGCATGTCGTGGGATTTAAAAGTTTGAACAATCAGCACTGAATCAAACTCATTGTAACAACATCTAAATATTTCAACATTGTGTTGTTCTTGTGTGTTTTCCACTTATGGCTAACAGGGAATGGTGCGAGGTCAGAAATGTAAAGAAGGCGTGGCTAATGCGCAGGAAGTAGAACACTGTCATTTCTATTTTTCTGCTGACACAAAAGCTTCACCAAGTTTAATGAATAGTTTTGAGTAACAGCTGACCTAAAAGGGAAAGGTGTGTAAAAATCTATACAACTCATGTAAGCAAGGTTCAAAATCCTCTGGGGCGTTCAAGGGATCCTTTCTTTCAGGTGTGTACTGTGACTTCACAAGTCATCCGTACATACTGTATATAGTGCAGAGTAGCGCGGTAAAAAAAATATGGTTAGGCCTACTACCAAAAACATTCTGCTACTACCAACTGATACAATCAGAAAAATAACACAGAAACAACACATTTATTACTGATGCAAAAAACAAAAATCAGAATTTGGCTTCATCTCAGTGAGAGAGTCCCAAGCATGGAGATGCCTTGTTCCAGTAGTGAACCAAATCCACCAAAACCCACTTTAGCCCCCTTATACATGAAGTTTCTGATCATTTTCAAGCCTCAGATCCAAGTTTTCATCACCCGGTGTCCAGAAGTTGTGTACATTGGCAGAAAAGGATCATCATATGTTGGCTCAGCCAAGCTCCCCTTCGCTAATTCAAACCATGCATGTAAGGCATATAAAGAGATGAACACTGGCTATACAAAGTCTCGCCCCAACAAGGACGGGGTGAAGTATGAAATAACCACAACAGAAAGAACTTTGTTCTTTTTCCAGCCACCTTGAAAAAATGAGGGAATTTTTGTTGTGTAGTTCTGGGCTTTAATGTCACCCTTCCGCTGATTCCACAACACTGTAATGACTTGTGAAAGAACACTGATATGGTCTCTGCTTGTTATACTTCTGAATGAGCAAAGGCAGTTTCGAGGGGTTCTTTGTTCCACATGGTGGAACTAAAGTGTAAAAGGGGCTATTGTTTAGGATAAACCCACCTTCTGCCATAGTCTATGAGATCTGATGTTACTATTTTTTTGGTTTCCATCATTTTGTTTCATCTCAGATTTGATCTTTCCTTGGATTTCCATTGTTTTTGCAAAATTTATCCATGTTCAACAGTTTTATTTAATAAGAGTTGTATCCCTTTAGTGTGTTTTTGTTTGACTTTTCATTCAATTTTCTTTTTCGATTTTTCTTGGACGGTGTTAAAATACTCACTGCTATAGTCCTCTTTATACTGAGTCAATCATTTTAAGATTGTTGGAAATTTCAGGTGGAACGTTTATACACTTTTTTAGAGAACAACAAACCCTTCAGACGATGCATCAGAAGAAGTGTACACATGCTGTCAGTGGTGCATTTAGCAATTTTTGGGCCCCAGGTGAACTTAGCTAGGGGGCCCTTCAAATCTGCCCGTCAATAGAATACTTGGCCTATAAAGAGCAGAATGTAAGAAATAAGATTCAGATATAACACCAGTATGTGTCAAAATGCAACTTTTCTGATCTATTTTTCTTCAAAGTTGCCTACTGACTCAATTTTAGAGCTAAAAGAAGCTTTAGAAATTATTCAACTCACTATTTTATTTAGAGTTCTTTAAGAGAAGACAAATAAAAACATTTTACCAGAACACTACCTGGTTTCTCCCTGAAAAGATGTCTCTCACACCAAGTTCTAATCTCTCCTTTTCCAGTGAAGACTCTACATCATCATCATCATCATCATCATCTGTGCTGCTGGTCTCAGGTCTGATGTCTCTTCCCTGTCCTCCTCTCTCTGTTGTAGCAGAATGATTTCTTTAAAATATGAGGAAAACAATAATGAGCACAAGTTCTGCATAGAAGTGAAAGAGGGCTGAGGTTTTTCCTTGCATGAACTGATTAGCAGGGGATGGAACCAGTGTTGTGGTGGTATCTGAAAAAAGTAACAAAAAAGTAACTAGTTAGTTACAAGTTATTTCATCCAAAAGGTAACTCAGTTACTTTGATTACTTAACCGAAAGGTAATGTCTTGTATAATTGCATTTAGCGCTTGTCACATGGTGCATTCAAAGACAACTCAGAAAAACACGTTGCGGCATGTAAATAAATTAAACAGTTGTTAAGGCAAATAATAGTGCAGGGACAACGGGCACAGACACAAGAGGTGCGGCGGACACCATGTCTCAATTACGCCTGTGTATGTGTGTATGAAGGAGAATGATGGGGACAAAAGGTGCTAGGTTGTTTTTTGTAGACTTTTTTTTTTTTTTTTTTTTTTAAATGAACAGCATGATTTTTCTCAGCTGGTTGGGGGCCCCCTTCCGTTTGGGGGCCCCAAGCAATTGCCTGCCTTTGCCTAATGGTAAGTCTGCCTTTGCATGCTGTATAGTACATTGGTAGGAAAGGATCATCATTGATTCAAGAGCTAACAAGAGTAGCTAAACCATATTTTGACGCTTCAAATGTGATCATTCGGTCTAAACAATATGAGCTAATAGTGGGCTCCAGAAACACTTGTTTACCAACAGTTGTCATGGTAACATATTTGCTTTTTGTGGGAAACAGAAATTCATCATTGGTATCATGAAGATTGTTATAGTTGCACAAAGTGCCTGTGTAGGTGGATAAAATGTAACAAAAACAAAATTACAAATGTGCACAAATTTGTGTCATTAAGTTGTATGTCAAGCAACTGTGTTTGTGTGAGTTAATGTCCAAAATAAATCAGCAGCTGAGCAGCTTACCTTCTAGTGAATCTCTTGTAGGCGAGGCAAGATAAGTTTATTTACAGTATTAAGAACATTTTACAAACAAAGGCAATTCAATGAGCTTTACATAATTTTACATATCAATTTGCTCTTCTCTGAATATGAATACTTTGGAGAGGGTGGTGCAAATGACCTCATCATTTTGACCTCAGCCCAGATTTCAGTTTCAGATTGTCACACACCTGCATCACATCAGTCAATGCTTTCTCCCATTTATAAACTACAAGGCCCCATTTGTTGATTGACTGCTTCCCATTCCTTCCTGTCTAATTTTTGGGTTGTCTCCTGCTGCATCAGTCATTTGATACTAACAATCTCTTTGTGTTTTTTGGAATTAATTTTTGGATCTTTTATATTCCTCATCTGTTTATTCACTTAGGTTTTTTACATTTTAAAGTCTATGTCTTTTTCCACCTGTCTTCTACCAGTACATCTTCAATTAGGTCCATACACAACTATCACAACACCATGTTGTCACCCACTCTATTGCTGACAACTGTTTTGAAGCCAGGTTGTTATTTGGACGTCTTCATCCAGGGTTTTTGCAGCTAGAAATGACATGTAGGGTATAGATCACACAAGACTTACAAGCATGTTCCAACATCAATGGTCTCATTTCTCATTTATTTTGAATGTGACAACTTGTATCCTAGAACTGAATTCTGCATCCATTCCATTCTTAGTGTGCAGGCTGTGGAAACTTCAAAGCAGTTTTTTTTTTGTTTTTGTTTTTTTTTTTGAGCGACAGTAGAGGCACCAACCAATCAGCTCATCAGATGAATCGACAGTTTGGTCTTATGAATAATTGCAGCAACTATTCCAAACATCAGGCAGCCCGGCCAGTGCCAGAAGTAGCTTGACTGTAGTAGCTTTCTGTCCACTTCCTTTTGTACATAACTAAGTTAAAGAGAAGGTCAGAAAAGTGACACTAATTTGAAAAATGCCCTAAAGTTTATTCACTGACCAAAGATCAGAAACTTTGTATACCCAAAAATGTTGCTCTAGTTATTTTATGAATTGATGTTCCTTTCAGTGTTTCTCAATACACTCTGTAAGCACTTGACCTATGACATATTTTTTGCTGCAAATTCAGTCTATCTCATTTTTTAAGAAGACTTAAAATCCATTTAGACAGAATAAATGTGTGCACATTTTTTTAACACATTTTGCTTTGGGGGGCGCCAGTTGAGGTTTGCCTAGGGCACTACATAACCTTTGACCGGCACTGAGTCCTACAATCAGACATTAAAGCATTGTGTCAGTGTAAATACCTGATAAGGGCCCTTATCCATCAAACCAATGCCGTGAAGAGTCAGCTGTGAGAGGAGGCCCCTCTCTGGGTCCCCTTATATCTCTAGGTAAACAGTATAGCACTTCAGTGCACAGCAAAGATGACTTCCAGCTCTCTGCAAGGATATACAATCTTCTTCAGGGCAAGAAGGCACAATTCACCAGTTCAGAAGGGGGAAGTAGTACGGAAGAGAAAGTAAAAGATGAATTGATGGTAAAATGTCAAATCTAAGCATCAAAATGTTTACATCTTGCTTTTTTGGCACCTGTTGGTTTTCAGTTTTTTACTCCCAATTTTCCATCTTGTTGTGAATATGTTGCTTGTTTCTGTGAAATGAAGATGACAAAGAGCATTTGCCTTCTGTTGTCACTGCCCTGCTGTCTTCATGCACCTCCTTTCCTTCTTGAACAACCAGTCAGACAACATGCTGTACCCAACACAAAAAAAAACCCTTGACAGGGTCTGATAGATGTGTAGGGTTCCATTTATTTTATGTATCTAGTATAACACTTAACCATCCCTTAAGGTAGCACCACAAAACTGTTTTTTCTAATTGTATAGTAATGAATTTAAGTGTACTTAATTTCTTCCTTTTTTGGAGATTATGGTTATGGCGAAGCTGTGTGGCCCATCCCAACTTTGTATCCAGATGTTTGGGCTTTTCTTCTAGAAAGTTACCTGATAACATTTTTTTTCTTTCTGCAGCTGCAGGTCCAGGCTGTATTAGATTTCAGCGTTAAGTGGACACTTCATGCTGAAATTCAACATACCCTTGTTACGCTTGAAGGGTTACTCATGAAGTGGGTTATTTCAAGAGTAACCCACTTCTTTAATTAATTGGAAATAATTAGAACAGTTTTCATGAAGCTCCAAATATGTAACATGTATAATGTCCCTACACATTATGTCGTTTCTGGATCAGTACTGCAACTAGGTTTTCACAGCTTGTATCCAACATCTCTCTGGGGATTACGCCTTTCACTGATGTTGCATTGAGTGTATGATTCTGAGGCCTAAAGTCACGTCCAAATTATAGTCATTGATATTCAAATCAAATTAAACAAAAATAGATTATTCTATTTTAAGACTGCAGTGATGCAAGGGCTGGAAATATTCTACTGCTAATTCATTAAAGGCTGATTTGAAAGAAGTAAGGTCTTTTTTATGTCTTTCTTTAGAAATGCTCATATGGAAATAAAACCTTTTTTTTTCCCCAGAAAGGATCACGACTTTTTACATGACTAGTCTTCAGTACTAGTAGTGTCAGAAACTGAGGCAAATTTGGGTGATAGACTTCTAAGTTACATATTCTTGTATTTAAATCTGCATTGTCCAGACGCAGGCATATTAAACCTGGAATGTGTGGCACAAATGGGTATAAGACATATCTGAGCCAATTATAGGCTTATTGTAGAATAATGATCAGAGATTAAGATGTGAAACAAAATAATTTTGATACTGGCTTTGTTCCTAAAATGAGAGAAGTGATTGTAACAACACAATAACTTTTTGTGTAAGTTTCCCATTGCAATAAATTACATTTTAGGGCTGCACTGTTTCATTTGAAGCTCTTGAACTAAATCCCCTTCTCCAGTGACATGTTTAAACAGCAGTGGGTGAATTTCAATCGAGGACAGAGAGAGAGAATCAATCCAGCACAGACGAGTTGTTCTTTTTCTCCCCTTCTCTTCATTTTGCCGTGAGAACCTTCTGCACATTCCCTGTGGGCCATGCCTGTCTAAATGTAGACCCTCTCACTTGATTAAATGTGTCGGGAGCAGTTGGTCCTCACATCAGCACAGTGTTGCCAGTTGCCTGGGGCCTTCCAGTGGGTGTAGTTTCCTGACAGCTTCTGGATTTGATCTCTGATCTTCAATTTTTTTTTTTTTTTTATTTTACAAACACGAGCTCCAAATTAACAGTTGTACCTTTATGATCATACAGTACAGCCTAACTTGGTTCAGTTCAGCACACCTGATCTGCCTGTTCAGAGTCAGTGGGTGTTCCTGCTGGAAATTCTTTTCGGGGTTTCTGAACACCTGCTGACTGCGGATGTGTTGCCAGTCTTTGGGGCTATCTGGTGAAACCAGCTGTCAGAGATAATTAGAGTTAAAACTGACGGCATATCAGGTTGAAACCCCATCCATAAACTACAGTCATATGATTTATTCTAAAGATAAAACATTCATTTTAGTGACTTTAAGCTGTTTAATGCTTTATGACCTTTAAAGTCCGAGTAGAGTGGAAATAAATTTATGTTAGAAATTTGTCACTTCATGTGCAAATGTGTTATTAACCATCTCGCTAACAGATCTGGAATACAGATCACTGGCAGAAAAGTTTCCATAACAAAGCATGTTTCTTCCTGCTGCCGTGGTACCTGAGGGTTTTACGATCACAGACATCCAAAACTGATTTCTGGATATGCCCCAGAATCTTTTGATTACATTGTGTGCAGGGACATGTCTAGGATTTAAAAACCAGCCGTCAAAAAGTTGCCCCCTTTAGCCAATGTCAAAATCATGATGATGATGATGAGTTAAAAGCAACATTGAAAAGCAGCTATTAGAAATATCTTCAGTTATTGTAATGTTATTTTGGACATGGGGCATGGGGGGAGGCTACCATGACCAGATACTGGTCTTGTTGAGTTCTTCTTGATACAGTGACATAAATGCCAAAAGGCTAAATAGACCAGTCATGTAATATACAGTTATTCAACTTCCTATTAGATAACTTGCATGTCCATTAATCTATTCATTTTCTATACCTGCTTCATCACTCACACTCGCTCTTGGGGTCTGTAGAGAATCACCAATTAGCATGCATTTTTCCTGTCAGTGGGGAGGAAGTCATGCATGCGCAGGGAGAGCACATAGCCACCATATAAAGGCCCCAGCCAGGATTCAACCAGGAACCTTCTTGCTGTGAGGCAACTAACCACCAGACACCGCTGAGCAGCCTGTCACAAGTCTAAAGAAAGTAATTACACCAATTGCTGCTCGGTAGGTTGATTCAGCGAGGGTATGATTTTATTCTGCAGTTTCACTTCCATAAAGAATACATTAGAATGACCAGACAGAATTTAAAGCTCATAGTGAAATCTGAAAAGATGGAAATATAGAAATGGATCAAACTCTGTTTACTCCTTATAAACTCTGAACATATCTGAGCTGTCTCCACTGTTCTGTGCACCAAAACTATCTTGTACTGTAGACAGCTTTTCTATCATCTGTCTGGACTGTGTGGCTTTGTTACCTAAATCAGCAGTAGAAGGAGTTTCTTCTTCCATCTGTGGATCCGTTCAGTCTTTTTTCTCTTTTTTCCCAGTACATTTGGATCACCTTCCCTGTCTCTGGATCTCCATGCCCTCTCTAATGGCAGCTTAATATCCTCATGGCCGTTTACGTTACTTGAGTATAGTAACAGAGCCCCACATTTTTGAAGGACAGACATCCTTTCACAGACAGACAAACTGAACTCTATTTTCAAAGCTAACCTACAATAACAGAAATCACCTTCATGCTAAGATTTTAGCTTAACAAGGCTAGTAAGTCTTTTATTTGTGAAACAGGGAGCAACTATGTCCAATATAATGGAAGTGATGGGGCAACCGCGCGCAGCCTCTAAATAAGGCATTATCTGCCACAAACTCCTTCATTTCACCAATGTTTTGTTACAAAACATGAGTCGGACCCCCTGTGAGCTCGAAGCGGCTTTTTTGAGGTGATTCATCCTTATTTACAGACATTTTTACTGCGGCGGCTTTGATGATGTCACTATTATGCGACACCATAACGAGTAAATGTCTGTAAATAAGGACAAATCACCTTGTATTGTTTTTTTTAGAATGGATACAACTCCATTTGTAGTCAGCAAATTCAGTCAGTGCGATTACACATACATGTATGATCAGCAGGGAGGACCTAGTGGACCTTCATAGGCTCAGTTGTGTGTTCAGGCATAACGGCCATTGAGTGTTATAAATACTAAATGCCATACAGTACATGCTAGAAATGTTATAAATTTAGTCACTTTTAATGGAAATAGACTGACACATGTCATTCTACAGGCTAATCATACAGTATGTGCATAAAACGATTGTAATGGTTAGTATGCAGGATCCAGGCATACAAACGACTCTTTTTGGGTTAGCAGGCTCCTTTCAATATGGCAAATTAAAAATATATATTTCCACAAAATTTATTGGTTTCTCACATCAACTTCCAATTCTTTATAACATTCTGCAATGTATGACTTTTTACAAGTGTTTAATAAGGCTTCAAGACGATCAGCAAGATCAACTTGGTGAGTCGAATGTTACCAGTGTCAGACAAAATCACAGTTTACATCACAACCAAACCTTCCCTATTGGCTTCATCCTTTCAATTAATAGATGCATGTCACGGTTCTCATCTCAGCCAGCAAAGAAATTGACGGCGCTGTTCAATTTCTTGATCGTCCCAGTGGTAAATCTCTCAAGGACTGGTTGTCTTTTTATTGTACCACATGGGTATTGCCTTTGATCATTAAATGCACTCATTTCTCCAGATAAAACAAGGGCTGATTAGTGTATATTCATATCTGTGGTCACTGTCCCCAGGTGGACTCAGTCAATGAGAACTGTCACAGCCTGATTTAATTTCCATAGGCTCGTTCACAGCAAGTCTGGGAAAAGCCTTCACCCAGCTCTCTTCATTACACTCCCAATGCACATTCACTTCATTTCTACAGACAATCCATCTGCTGTTCTAAACCCTGTTTTGTCAAGAGTTGTTAGCTGCTTGGCCCCAGGGATGAACACCATGGGCTATTATTAATCTTGTTTGTTTCGTGTTTCTCTGTCTCTGTGCAATAGCAGGATTGAATGCCCAGTGGACTTTCTCTTCCACAGACATAATCAATGATGTAAGTAAGTGCAGATTATCATTGAGACTTGTGAAGGAGGGCCGCCTCTGGGGTCTACAAGTGTCACCTTGTGAATGATTAGATATTTGTACAGAAGCGGTTTCGCTCTTGTACCTTTGAAAATTTCCAACAAAATGAACAAAACACACAAGCGTGAAGTAGAAGAGAACCATCTAAAGATAAATTCTGGCAACCGTGTTGCATGTCAAGATGATTTAATTCGTTGGTGTGTGTAAATAACAAAAGAACTAAGCTACATTGTTTTATATGTTCTGCCTTTTTGAATGTAGTGCTGGGGGAATACGCCTGCAAATGGAATTTGTTGCTATTAATTAAACACCTTCCGCAAGTGTGATTTCCAGCAAAGTAATGCTGACCGGTGGTTAATACCATGAAGCCAACAGTGGGAAGAGTTGTCAGGATCAGATCCCCGATAATCATGACCTTGTCAGAGAAGGACGAGGCCAGAAGAGAAGGACTCTGCTGATTCGGACTCCGGCAGCTTTAATCTAGCCAGCGGCACTGAAGATTTCTGAGCACTCACAATCAATACGTTTACACCCATGTTTCTCATGTAAGTGAGATCTGATCTGGAATCAATCCCACTTTGGTGACTCCAATGCCTTGCTGACCTCATCTTTTTTCCATCACATTAGCATCGAACAAATGAGCCGTATCCCCCCCCCCCCCCCCCACACACACTCTGTCTTACAGTAGCACGGACACCTCAAGAATCCAACAGCAAAGAAAACTGATAAAACTGCACCGTGCATCTGTTTTCTTTTCTTCAGTTTCTCCTTCACCCCTCTCAGTACTTTACTCATAAATTCGTTTCACTGTTTATTGAGTTTCTGCAAAACAATGCATGCGGTAATAATCACATTACTAATCTAGTTCAAGGGTTGAGTTTTAATGCATATAAATCATGGCACTTCCCACTAAAAGTCTGTTGGATAAACAATAAACCACCGTTTCAAAGTTACACCAAATTCAATGACCTTACAGATTGAGATTTTATGATTAAATGTATAATTTATCTACACTTCATTTTCTTTTAACAACAGAATAAATATACACCTTGATTTAAAGCAACATTTCAATACCTCAAAGTAAAGCCCGCAAAACCGCTATAATGTTTAATTAACACCTTGCCTCTCAATGAAAATTGAACATTATAACCTTCATAAAAGTAGGATTTATTGCAAGGCCATAGATTACATTAGTTTCAGCTGGGTGTACCTTATAAACCGGAGACTGAGTCTAAGTACTGCAGAATGAAACTGTGACTGATTATGACCCCAGCAAAGACAACTTCAAAGTATTAAATGCTTTATGCGAACATGTGTATGAGGATGTCTTGGCTCTGTTATGCTGCTGCTACTGCTGATGGTCTTTTGATGAAACATTTTGCACAGACTTTCATGATCCCCACACAGTGGATCCTATGACTTTGATCCCTCCTCTCTTCTCTCACCCCAACCGGTTGAGGCAGATGGCCGCCCAGTGCCCACCCTGAGTCTGGTCCTTTCTGACGTTTCTTTCTATTAAAGGGGAGTTTTTGCTCCTCCCTGCTGCTTTGCTCAAAGGGAAATTGTTGGCTTTCTCTCTACAATACTGCAACGCCTTAACCTTACTGTGTAAAGTGCCCTAAGATGACTTGTGTTATGGTTTGTTGCTATGTAATTTTGATGGAAGTGAACTGAAATTGAACTGAAACCCTGCCTTTTTATGTTCAGTGAGAGCCACATTTGCTTTATCACCACATAACATTTAAAGCAAGCTTTGCTTTGTCTTTGTGCTAATCAGTCATGGCTAGCATTCTAATTTGCCACAAATAAAAAGTTAGAGGAAAACATGTGTTATAGGATGAAGTTAGCATCATAAATGTTGTGGTTATTTTACAATAAAAACATTCGTAAAGTCACTAAGATGTGGATTTAAGGTGGAAGTTCTGTTAGCCTGCAAATTCGCCCCCAAATTAGCCTACATTTACAGTTGTTATTCCCAAAAGGGATTCTCTCAGCACTTGTACTTTTGTATGTTATGATTGTACTTACTCTTTTTCTCCTTTTAATGTGTTTATCTAAAATTGAGGGGTGAATTGCTTCTGTTGGAGAGTGTTATACAAAGGGCAAAGGGGGGAAGTTTACAGTAACACCTCGATACAGATTAATTCTTCTTTCAGCTGAGGCTGACAAGGAATAGAATAAAAATCCTTGGCCATATAAAGAACAAATTCATCTACAACTACAGAAAAGTGGAGGCTATGGCCTTATTATGCATTGTTTGCTTTGTTTACAGCAAGATGTTGAGATAGCTGTGTACACAAACTCTGAATCCAACTTGACAGCAACCAAACAACTTCAAATTTTATTCATATTCAGTTTTATTCAAGATTTGAATTGTGAAATGTCCTTGAGAACATGTCAAACTCATCATTCAAATATATTAGTTTTACTCAGTCAAAAATCTTAATACATTCATTCTTAGCTTTAACTGTGAAGAGTTTTACACAAGTATTTTACTATTACTAACATATACTTACACCAAGAGCACTTTTACTGCAGTGAAATAATCCATTACCTTTTGCATGCTGCTACATATCCGATGCTTAGTTGGGGGAGGGCCTCCCAGCAGCTGGTGCGGAGTCAGCACATAAAGGGTGCTCATTAGATCGTCTATAACCTATGTGGTCCGAGGTGTTCAGTCGGGGTCAGTTGTTGGCCTGCACTGCTCATTTGCTCATTTGGAAACTCTGCTGTGACACTGCTGTAAAAATACTGCTGCTCCAGGGAAAGAAACTCTCTCCTAAATATTATCTCTGTTTTCTGTTACACATCATGCATCTTTTGACTGAAATTTACAGATGGATTATTTATTCACTATTAATCAGTTGAGTAATCATTGTCAATTAAAATATTTTGATAAGATGCAGAAATACGCTTACACCAGCAATATTGTTTTGTGAAACATCCACTTTTTGTGGCTGTGTTTGCACTCTCCCCCCAGTTTGGAAATATTGTGTTCAGCTTTGATACAGAAAGAGTCCGCCGTGACTTGAGACATATGTTTATTCCTTTTCATTCAAAACAACAACCTTTTATTAACCTCAACCAGTGTGCTTTTATCAACTGCATGTAATCACAGATGGGAATTCGGATGAAAATCTCTCTGCTGTGAAAGCGGAACAAACACAATATCCACTGCGTTGACTCCGGTGGAGGTCATAAATGTGGAGTTTCATTCACTCAAAAGAAACATTCCCTCTGAACACAATCCAGACAGAGATTACATTACACTCAGTTATAATTAGGAGAACAATTAATTTTTTGTTTCTTTAAAGCCTCGTTACAGTATGTGGTAAATGTAGTTTTCAATAAGGGGCCATTGTTAGCATCTAAACCCCGCTGTGCTCAGTGATGGTGTGAAATATAATTAGCCAGTAATGTCTAGTTTAAAGCCTCGTCTTGAATCCGGTGTACTTTCATCAGTCTTTGTTAGACTTGTTTGATATGAATATGAGATTCTTTGGTTATAAATTCTTTTGGCAACATAATTTACTGTCAAACACTCCTGTGAATTCTTGTGGGACTTTCAGGAGAATGCCTGATTAAAACAGGTTGCCCATGACCCTTACTGCTCACTGAACGTTTTCCTGGTTAAATGCACAAGAGTGACTGAAACAGGGATTTCAACAAAAGACCGTCATCTCCCGAAGCATTGAGTTTTAATTGTGTCCTTCAGATGAGGAAGGCAGGTATGATTGAAATTTTGAATATGATTTGATTTCTTTGTTGTCTGTGTGAGTAGTAAAGCGGTTCGGTGAAAGAAATATAATCACTTTGTGTATAGTTGTCGGCCATGAATCCATGTTTTCTCTCTGTGTGTTTCTGACGATCATCATCACCTCATCTGTCTCAGAAGTATATCTACTAGAAATGCTCCGATCTGATACCCAGATACTGAGGAATTAGCTGGATCGGATATCAGATGAATTTGGCCGATCCAGTCATTTTTGTTTTTATTCAGATGATAATAAATGTACACTTTGTTAGTTGTGAATAAATAATATTAAAGGTAGAGTTTGAAGCCCCCTAACCATTTCTGTTTGCAAACAACAGTCTTCAAACTGAGCGCCCCTCCCTCTCAGGCTAATGGCCGCCTCGTTCTTCAGCCTATTCAGCCTCAAGCCTCTCCTTCAGAGCTCAGAAGCAGGTAAAAGCCAAACTAATATTAACCCTGGTTTCCAACTTGCATTGTCTAAAGCTCTTACCTTTTCTTCGGTGCATCTGCCATTTTTCTTTCTTTCTCTTTTTTTTTTCTTTGAGAGTTCGAGGTAACTGCTCTAATCATGAGCTTATTCCCACACAGCGTCATGTCCTTAGCTCTGTCATTGGCTGGTGATATAAACAGAAATCTCCACCAAGAAATGTCCCAACCACAACAAAACAAAGCTAAAGAGCAAATTACAGGCAGGGGAGAGAGAGTTGCATTCAAACGCACCACTGCATGCGAGTAGAGGCCCAAAGGCGCGGTTTGAGATGGGTTTCACTTGCACAAGTCTAACGTTTATTTTCAGGGGGGAAACTTCGGACTCTACCTTTAAGTACATTTATATCTGTGTTAATTGTTACCTTTTTATTATAACAAGGCTACATCTTTACGTCATGGCTGATGCCTTCACTCACATGGCGAGTAATATGGCTCATTCATTCAACAGTTGTATCGGATCAGATTCGGGTATCGGCTGATACGCTCGGCCCAGGAATCGGTATCGGATTGGATCAGAAAAACTGTATTGGTGCATCTCTACTATCTACCCCAGTGTTCAGATTCTTCTATTAACCGCTGTGCTGGCTATTTGTTCTTAGGACAATGATTCTTGCCCACTTTCATACCTCATGCATTATCCTCTATGCCACAGATTCACCCACATGTGCTTACCCTGTATACTCCAAGACCCCAGCCTGCCTGCTCACTCTCATTAGCAGCCTCACTCTTCTCAACCAAAACAATCTCCCTTTCCCCCACCCAGTCAGCCACTGGTTTACTCGTCTCCATAACCCTTCAGCTATCCTGCATTCATTCATCTTCGACTTAAATTAATCTTGCTAAATATTTTCCCCCAAGTTAGTACGCTGCATTTTGTATCCACTTACGCTGAGCACTTATCATTTTTAATCATTATGCAAGCACCCCACACATTTCTTTAGCCTTTCCAGAGTGGAGATTAAAAATGGTGATTGAGTTCTTATTTATTTATTTATTCTTCACCTTATGAATGAGAACTTTGGAATGACTTGCACATATATATGCATAAAGAGAATTATCCCACCAGCAACATTACTTTAGCTCTACTGAAGTATTTCCCTCACTCCTCATTCAGCTGTTTCTATGGTTTAACATTTCTGTTTATACATTTCAGTGGACCTCACTTAGCACATCGACTTTATCCTCCAGATATTACCCAAGCTGTAGATTCTTGCATCAAAGAGCTCGCTAGGGGTTCAGCGTTGGAAATGTTTTGCACATTTTCTCAAGCAGAGTTTCTGCTCTGAGCTGTAAAGTGTCTTGATGCACGCAGCAGGTGATGAGGCACAACTGTAGACCATGTACCTGCGCGTATAACCTGAGGCAAGGTTTTAATGAGCATTTACAAAACAAAGAGAGCATTGCATATCAAATGAGTAGATAATGAAATCAATTAAATGTTTAAAAGTATTTGACAGTTAAAGATCAAAACCAGCGGTAAGGAAAAATGCATTCAAATTAATATTCATATAGTAATCAGCATTCTGTGAAGCATGGAAATTAATCATAGGCATTTTATTTCATATAGAAGTCTCATGGCTGTAGGGCTTTTTCCCTACAAGATATATCTCATTTCTGTACACGTAAAGACAAAAATAAACACCCGCAAGTATCTGTTCCCAGTAGAAAGATGTAATAATGAGCAGCATGGTAAGGAATGAGAAAATATTCAAACGTATACTGTAGGTGTAAGAGAAAAAAAAACAAGTGTTTGGTCCATTTAGAGATGAGAAAACCAGTTTGAAAAAATAGCTAAGTGATGTTTCCAAATATCTGTCACACAGTTTTTGGCCTCAAGTCATGCTTCGGTGTGTTTTTGTGTTTTGTGCCTCTAAAGGCACAAAACAAAGTATTAATAAGAAATAATGAAATACATACTCAAACTCAGCTGTCTCAGTGGTAACCAGTAGTGACCAAAACTGAATCATCTGGCAATAAGTTAAATCAGTCAGTGTCAACATCTTATCAACTCACTTAATGTGGAGCTAAAACAGGCCCAGAGAAATGCAGCTAAAGGTGCATTTTTATACAGCTAAAGGCAAAACAAATTTAAAAGTCTAAACTTGTAAACCCTTGTATGTCAAACAGATTAATAGCATTCAGGAGCACGCAACAATTTGCATGCTTCTGCATGCTATTAATCACCGAGATAGCATCCATCTGTGCCAAGAAATATAAGATAAATAGAAGTAAGTCTTTTGAAGCTGTGATGCAATGAAATCCTGAGTGTCTGTTCTTATATAGTAATATTTGATTTTCAGCCTTTTTTATTCTTTTATTGGACTTTGTTAGAGACAGAGAGAGAATCATCCTCTTCAGGCTTTGTGTTGCTTAATTTCTTTTGGAGCAAAACAACACCACCGAAGGGCCGTCAGGGCATGCAGTAGCCAATTATCCAGCACGCTGTCAGAGGAGCACGGTGCAGCGGGTACTATCCACTGTGGATAACCGTGGTGAGATATTCCCTCTGTGGGGACTGTTTGCAGTGTAGTTGTTCAAGTTGTTCGGCTTGTGGGTCAGTGGGTCAGCCTGTCCATCTTCAATCAAAATCCTGTAGCAGATTAAGGGGATATTACGTATATGTTTGTCTGGCAGCCATACTTGCATGCTGGTAGTCTGTAATGTTGGTTCAAGGTTAATAAATACACAGATAAACAATAGTTTAAAGCTCTTTGTTTCTATTTTGATCATGGAAAATAGTGGAAGAAGACGAAATCAAAAGAAACATATTTGCTTGTTTGTAACGTTCAACAAAAGGTTTCTGCTGCTAAATGCTAAAAATAAAGTTAATTGATCAGTGCACAAAGACAGGAAACAGAAGGAAATAGCTCAACTTAAACTTCACTGCTAAGCTAAACCTCACTAATTATCACTTTGTTTGTACGTTGGCTAATTAATACAAAAGCTAGAGAACAAGGTTACAGTGGTGGCAGGTTTCTAAATTTGGACAGGACCATGCTAGCTGCTTCTCCATGTTTCTAGACTTTGTGTTAATGAGAAGAGTGCCAATCTTCTCAGCTCTCTCAGCAAGTAACCATGAAGTCATGTATTCCTTGTGGAACTGGAATCTTAATATATTATCACCTTCATAAAACATGATCAGTCTTTTAACTGTAATGCATTTTGACCTTTGTGTGTCGTTCACACAGTGTGTACATTCACACTGCCGCATGTAAATCTGAGGTCATACATATTTCAAGGCAACTTCTTGGCATTGCAGTTTTGTAATGCTATTGTGTGTCTGAGTTTCGATATTTGGCAAAAGAAAAGAAGCGCATTCACAAGCCAAAGTGCTTTGTTGGCTCCCAGTTGTTTTCTTATCTAGTTGCTGATAGAATTAGCATCTTTTTGCTGATAGAGAAACCATCAATGTTCATCTTAGTGTTTCCTCTCTTAGTGTTTCAAATAGTGCACTTTGATGTTGATCATATTTGATACTGTTAACGGTGGATATTCCAGTCAGTTCAGTTAAAGGTGTCATCACCTGGAAATCACACTTTTTCAGGTTAAAACGTGTGTTGGAATAGTACCTCAGCTAAAACATGCCGGAAACTCTGGAGTGTGAAAGTAGCTTCGTTTTTGAATGTGGGCTCTTTGTTCACACCAGAATCGGCCACGAGAGCATGCATTCCACTGTACGCAATTTTGCTTCTCTTCCAGGGATGACATCCTTTGTGGAAGTTGATAGCTTCTAACAAAAGCTCACCTCCAACACCTGAAATTAGCTGATTAGCTCCCGCTCTGCAGCGCTTATTGGTGAGCTTTGCCAAAGAGGAGGATGACAACTCTAACAATCAGATCTGATGCATTAACGAGAACTTCTAAAATGATATATTCTAAAATCCTTGGTCTACATTTTTCAGTTCATAATTAGATTTTTTGGGGGGAGTACGGCTAATGTGGGATTTGATAAGCTGACAAAACAAAGCACATGAATGCTTTGCTTTGTTTACGCTCTGACCTCCTGCTGCCTCCGGCCATCATGCTTCCCTTTTCTAACTAATACTCACATTATGACTGCATCCTTTTCACAAAGATAGTTGAACAGACTATTTACACTGGTTACAAGATAACTTGAAAAATCTGGTGACTCAGAAACCAGCGAATGATCTGAAATGTTGGTGTACATGTAAATGGGGTCACTGCTGTGTCCAGTGTGCTGTCAAACCAACATAAATGGAAGAAAAACTAGCACTGCCAACAGTGCAGTTCATGCAGTCTGAATAAAACCTCTTGTCAACCATTTTGAGCAAAATCAGTCAATAAACGGCACAAGTATTACAAGACTGGCTGAGGCTCTTGGTGGGTTGCCATTAGACAGCAGGATTAACAGGAGAGCCGGCTTACTTGCCACAGTCAGCCAGCTTTTGCTTTTGCTTTTTTTTTTTTTTTTTTTTTTTTTTTTTCCCGACTGCTCCGCCCATCACAGCCAACAGCGTCAGGCAACTCAGATGAATGAAGTCCTGGTCCCTGCAGCTGGTGCAGATCACTCAGCTTTCCCAGCATCATGCAGTTTCAGGTTTTTTGTTTTTTTGTTTTTTGTTTGGTTTTTTGGCTTGTTTGTGTACTTGGAAATAATATGCATAGACACCTGAATGCTGCAGACCAACAGCCTGCCAGACATTCTGCTTTTATAAAGATGCTCATGCTAAGCGATCACTTAGATTTTTTTCCCTTTTGCAGCACCTGACTGTAACTAATTTCTTTAATTCCTATGTAAGTACACACACTACTTCTGTTTATTGTTTGTTGAGTAAATCGAATCTATTGTTCATCAGAAGTTATGTTTATTCAATTTTAAGACCATTTGGGGGCCAAATTATCCCCCCACCCCCTAAAGCAATAAAACCTTAGACTTGAAAAAGGGTGTGCTTTCTTTTCCAAATGTCTGTATGTAGACATCTTGACAAGCAGGGTTACTTTGTAGGAGCAGCAGCAACCCCCACATTCTACTAAAGTAATTACAAAGTACACCTTTAATGAGTGTCAAAGTCATTAGGAGATAGTAGCGCTGTGCCACGCTGTTGTTTTAACTCTTTCCTACTTGTCTACTGATTTGTTTAAGTGGAAAAGCTAATTGGTAACGGTTGGGAAAACATAGTTTGACTTTGAATATACTACATCCCTTATTCTGCATGTTGTCAAGACACTAAGGAGTACCCAGTGTTACAATGAGCTGATGGGTTGGAGATGAGACCAGGGTCATGATTGGACATATGGCGATGAGATACATCATAAGATGTGCAACACGGAAACAGATGTTTTTATCACACATGTTGATGCATTTATTGTTGTAAATGTTTTTCTCAGTTTTAATGTTAGTTGTCACTTTATAGGTTGGTTTTTTTTGTCACAGATCAGTGCCTCAAATTCTATCTGATTTTAGATGCCTTGTGTTTAGACTTGGCTTTGTTTTAAGATGATGTTTACCTTTGTTTTCAGTCCCTGTTTGGTTGGATTTACAAAAGATCTTGGTTTGGGTTCAAATAGCCCCCTTCAACACATTCATCACATTTCACAATGCTCCATTTTCCATTCTCCAACGTTGCCAGGGTGACGAGAGTGACGAGGCCCATTTGCTTCACAGAGGAGAGGTTTGTGAGGATTTCTTTGTGATATATGATAGTAAGCTTAATATCTTTAGGGTTTAGAGTGTTTGTCTGATAAGAAGAAAATATATGTGAGGTGAAGCTCTAATGCCACTGTAGCTGTTTCCATTTCCCAAGGCAATAGTGGCAAAAATAATCAACATTCATAATAAAAAAAGTTTATTTCAGTTCACTAGTTTGCTCTAATTTGTCTCAGTCTTGATCTAGAGTGCTTGATGTTGATCAGATCAACAGCACAACACAATCCATTTCTTCTGTCGAGGTTTTGAAATTAATGATAGTTGATAAGTTATCTTGTCTACAGTCAGTTTAATGAAAAAGTCAAAGCTTAATCCCAACATCTACAAATGTAAACAATCAGTTTTATCCTCACAGGCTGTAAAAATGTGCCTGCTGTTTAGATTGCCCATTTCACTCTCAGTGATTCATTATACATGCAATGAGATATGTGATTACCATTTTGAGTATCAGCCCCCCTTTAACCATCCACCCACTAGTCCACCCCCACACACACACGTACACATACATACTGAAGGTCAGTTTTAAAGGACAGGTTTGCTGTTTTCATTTTTAAAGTCTTGCAGTGTCTCTGTGGCTGAACATCAGAGGCAGCATCTCATGCACCTGTTTGGAGCTAAATGCCACTCTGATGGGCATGTTGCCAGCACAAATTTTCATCTTAGTGGAGAAAATAAATGCTAATGGTTCTGCTTACTATGATGGTGCTGCAAACAGCAGCACCTAATCTCTGACATGATACAGTATTATTTATTTATCTATTTTACTGAGCTCAGTGGACTTTAAAAAGCCATCTGTCGACTTACCTGTCAGCATCTGTTACTGTGACTGTCTAGCAATTATTATTGTGGCATTGTGTCCAGAAAACTAAAGAGAAACAATATTCTGAAGGAAACTTCGTGACGTGATATGACAGGGAGATTAAGAGAAACGGGCTGACGAGCTTTCTTTAAATGTGTCACTCCTAGACTATTTTTCTGCCTTTACTCCCATTGTATTTTCACATCAAAGGAAACGTTCCATTTTTGTTTCTCGCCGAGCTGTTGCAGCAGGCAAAAGCACTTTTAAGAGCTGCACCATACTGCTTTTCCCCAGATGCCCACCCTCTCCGCTAAATACACCTTTCCTTATATCTCTTCTTTACTCCCATCATATTTTCCATTTCTGTATCTAAAGAGGAAATAGCGCAGATGGAAGAAGGGACCTGCCATCTTACTTCCCCATTCATCACAGTCTGTTTGTGGCTACTGTATGCAGTGAGTCAGCAGCAGAAGGGTGAGACTCAAAGATGACGGAGAGGGGCATTAGTGGTCTTCAGAAAATGGACAGCTGCGCTGCTTTTGGCATTCTGTCAGACATCTTGCTCGCTTGCCTGTCTGCCTGCCACCTCTGACCCAGCTCAGTGTGGGTGGAATGTTAATGAAAGCAGTATTGAGTATTGTCATTAGAGTATAGGCTCTGAAATGTCATTAGCAATGAAGCCAACCCATGCTAATCGCTAACATCTTGAAAAGGCTGCGTCTGACATTGGTGCAGGGCCTGAATAAGCTGTGATAGCAGATGATTGTTATCTGCTCACAGTGTAGACGCACTGTGCTCGTCACTGTGCTGCTGCACCTATGAATGCACCGTGACAGAAAGCTCAATCTCACACCCTGCTAAGAGGATTGATAACACAGCCAAGGGTAAGAGAAAAGAGAAAAAAATATTGATGAGAAGTTGATATAGTCTCACTGAATGGTCATACAGGGTATTAGGCAAAAGCTGTTTATGTGATGATTTGGTGAATAAGGGATTTATCATAGAAAATCCAGCTGATCCAGGTTGGCTTATTCACTAAAGGGTTATATAACCCTTATAAAACCCTCCCTGCATCTTACATTGAATTATGTTTGCAAATAGGCACAACATTTTCATTCACACCCATCACCTTTTTCAGCAAACCAAATAACTTCCTGATGCCGTGCACACCCTCTCCATTTCTCTCCCACATAGTCATGCGCATGCATATCGAGTAAATGTTTGCCAATTAGCATTTCAAAACAACAGATCATATAATAGATGCTTATCGTGTGTGTTTTCATAATGGATTGCCATTTGGCTGACATTGCCCAGCAAATATACTGTGGCACACATGGTAGCGAGGAACTGTTTAATTTCAATGCAGTGTACAGTCTTTGGATTAAACGCCCTGCTCAAGGACACAATGGTACAATGTTTCAGTGTCTGATGTAACAAAGGAAGGGGGTCAATATCTAATCAGCAGTACAGCCAATGCAATCTTTGCCTTTAGATACACCCATTAGGTACCTACTGTCTTTAACTTTACACTGCTGGGTGGAGAGTTAGTTGTCAGCTGAATATACTCTTGTATATACTGCTATGTAGTTATTTTTAAGCTGTTTATTGAATTAAATTGTAATATAGAAAGAAAAAAAAACACCATGAATACCAGTAAAGAATGAGAGCCAAGCTGGGTGCACTTAAGCTTTATTGAAACTTTGATATTATATATTGCGGTTGGTTGTGCTGACAATGATCAATTTTACACATTCTCTGGGAAAGGTGTCTTCCCATAGACTGCATAGAAAAGATGGATTGAGTCATAAGTGAAGCCAAATGTGGAAGTGCCTGACAGTTCAAAAACACTGATGTCCTCCGGGCCCCTCGCTCCAAAAACATCTCTGACTCCAATAAACTCCCATTCAAGTGTCAGGATCTCTCATGAAATATTAAATCAATACTTCTTTTCCCACAAGCATTTATAGTGTCATTCGCTAATTGCACTCTTTCTGATTAGTGTGCTGGAGTTGCCTTTAAAAATAACTGAATTGAATTGAATATTTCATTAACTCGAGGGAAATTATATTGTTGTACTGTATAATTTTTCTTTTAAAAAATCTATTCATGATAATAAAGAATAAAGCAAAATCAATGAATGTAAAAAAGACAGATTTCATCACATTCACTCACTCTGCCTATTATATAAGGTTATTGAGATGAACAGAAATAACTTTTCTATACCCGCCCTGATTGCAGCAAAACTGAAGAAACCTCTGACAGAAGATGCTTAGCTGTGCAATCAATGTGTGGTTTAAAAATATCTCTTCTCAACATACTAGTGCTAAGTAGGGTTGTTCATTATGTTGTTTTATGTCATGTAAAGGTGTGTTTAGTTGTTTTTTTTCTTTATTTTCATTATACTACATAGAAGGTGTGTTGCATTGTCTCTTATATTGTTTAAACAGTATGTTGTTTTGAGCAGTGGTTTTCAAACTGGGGGATGGGACTAGGGCTCAACCGGTACAGATTTTTTTTTAGGACTGATACTGATACTTACATTATCAGCCTCAGCCAATGGCCGATGCAACCTGCCGAAATTTTCGGGCCTATTTTGCACTGGACCCAAAAATTAATGCAATGAAGGACACAATGAAAACAAATTTTGAAAACGTTTTTAAGATGAAAAAGAAACAAAGCACTTCAAATAAAACACCACCACAATGCAAAAGCAATATTTTATTTCACTGAATTTAATTTTGTAGATTTGTATTTATTATTAGTTCCTTTAGTTTCTTGTTATTTGAATTGCGATTGTGGAGGCATGAATAATTTAGAGGACGACTGTATATATATATATATATATATATATATATATATATACTGTATATATACAGTATTGTAACGGCCCACTTGGAATTACCACTCAAGATGCAGAGAGCTTCGACTGATGCAACTTTTAAATGCTCCTCTTTTCAACCACTGACAATATGACACCGTAAAAACGATAGAAGTGCACAAAACACATGCCATTATGCCACAGTTCAGTAGAAAATGCACAGACATCTTCACATTTACTTCATAGAAAACCATTTTGACAAACTCAAATTATGACATTGACATGAAATCAGCATTTTTAAACTATTTAAAGGTTGAATATGGAACATTTTTATTAAAAGCTATATTTAAAAAAAAAAAATCCATCCACAGGTCATTTGGGGGTGTGCCGAATAAAAGTACATTTCCCAGAAAAATTATATTCAGCCAAAAAATAATTATAAAATAAATTTTGACGGGTTCGATAATGGCATTTTATTTACGTCTATAAGCCAATACATGCCGCCATTGCAGGTTGCCAAATACGATCTCTGTGTGGAAACAATATTTTGGTCATAGTCAGGCTTGTATAGGGGAAAAAAACAATGGAGATGATGAGTGAAGCAGCTGCTTCAGAGCCCTGGAGATATTGTTATCTGTTTCTGAGGAGGAGTGACCTGAGAAGAGCAAAACCTGGAGTAAATTTAGGTGAAGACTTCACTAAATGGACCCACATAAACGTTTTCCACAGAGTCAAAACACGGAATTGGCGACTTTCCTGCTGGATCGGTAAGCTAGCTTGTTTGCTAACATGGCTAACGTTAGCTGTCAGTTATAAACTCCTCTGCGTTACTTGTTGGACATGCTGCAGACTGTTGGTCACTTGCGTATCGGCAGTGAGCCTGGCATCCCAGCGGCTGGAGTTGTTTTTCTGCCGTTGCAACTACAACCTAGACACACGTGATGTCGCTGTTCTGTCCGTATTACATATTCAACCTTTAAAGGGACTTGAGGCAGGAATTTGAAAAAAAACAAACATGAATGTCCCTTTTTTTCATACTAATGGGTGATGAAGCGCTAAATACCAAAAATAACGTTTCCACCCATGTTTCTCTCCGTTGCCTTGAACAGGCTGTGTGCTGCAAAATGCGCTGCAATTCGGTGTCCGAATTTCCTGCGCTGCCCTGCGGACGTGACTTCAAATGACACTACATCCGCAGTTTTAATGCAGGAAAAGACGGTCACGTTAAATAAAAACACCGTAAGCGATAGTTATGGATTCTTCTGCAGTCAGAATACGATCTAGATCAACTGAAAGACACTAAAAATTGTAACTACGAAGAAAAAGCTTAGTAAACAATATTATAGTTTTCCAGCTCTGCCATGCGGACGTGACGTCACATGACGCTACATCCGCTGTTTTGATATAGGACGAAGCCGGTCGCGGTAAATTCAAACACTGTAAGCGATCGTTATGGATTATTCTGCCGTCAGCAAACGATCCAGATCAACTGAAAGACCACTAAAAAGTATAACTACGGAGAGAAAGGTGAGTAAACAGCATCATAGCTTCAGTTTGTGCACACTCCCATGACGGCTTGGCTCGTAGCTGTAGTTACCTGAAGCGCCAATCGCGGCAGTCGCGAGTTTCGTTTCTTAATCTTGCCTCAAGTCCCTTTAAGTTACAGCTTTTGACAAAATGAAATACACACTCAAAAATAGAGGTACCAATTTGTACTTAAAAGGATACAAAGCTTGTCACTGGGGCTGTTCCTTTTTGAAAGACATTTCTGTACCTTCGGTCCTGGTCCATTTTTGTACCTTATCAAGCTGTATGAGTTAATGAAGTACAATTAAACCAATTAAAAATGATGAATAAAAGTCAATAAAATAGAGATTATGACAACAATCTAAGATGCTAATAATAAATGATCCGGGTTCAAGTCCCCGACACGACCCCTGGGTGAACCACTGTGGACCCCTGAGCAAGGTCCTTAACCCCACCACCTGCTCCCCGGGCACTTTAAGTAGCAGCCCACTGCTCTCTGATACTTACAGTACAGAGATGGGTAAAATGCAGAGCCTTAATTTCCCCTCGGGGATCATACCAGTATAACAAAAAAATAAAAATAAAAATATATATATATATATTAGGCAAAACACATATATATAATTATTTCTATGATTACTATGATTATTTTGAAAATCATAATATAATAACTATAATTATACTGCTGTTTAGAGGGACTGCTATTTATTGTACAAGCTACGCACATTTTTCAAAGCTGCAGGTACCCTTAGGGTTGAAATGGTACAAATTTGTACTTTATATTACTTTGGACCCTTTTTCATAGTAGGTACACTTCTGGCCTCATAAAGACCAATATTGTACTTTTGAGAGAATATTTGTAAAAAATACACCTACAGGTACAGAAATGTTCCTGTCTCGTGCCTCTATTTTTGAGTGTATAAAGACAAGTTTTCTGTTTCTTAAATCAAAAAAACAATCATTTGCCCTCATTGCTCCGGACTTTGGCTCAGCCCGGCCCACAACAATCGATGCACGGAAACTCAACACTCTACCTGGCACGGATACTACACTGTCTAAATTATACCAATAGCACTGGCTTTATCTAAAATACTAGATGTTGTGTTGTGAATATTGTAGGGTGAGTATGGGTAAACTGGGACACTTTCTGAAAATGTAATCTTACTCTTTCTGTCATTGCAGGCATTTGCCGAAATCAAAAAAGTTCATTTTATTTCTCAGCATCGCATCTTGACAGAAAAAACTGAAATGTAGAAATTTTTGCACATGTATTAAAAAAGAAATATTGAAATATTACACAGTCAAAAGTATTCAGACCCTTTGCGGTGACACTCATATTTAATTCACAGGCTGTCCATTTCTTCTGATCCTCCTTGATATGGTTCTGCTCCTTCATTGGAGTCCAACTGTGTTTAATTAAACTAATTGGACTTGAAAGGCACACACCTGTCTACATAAGACCTTACAGCTCACAGTGCATGTCAAAGCAAATGAGAATCATGATGTCAAAGGAACTGTTCAAGGAACTAAGAGACAGAATTGTGGCGAGGCACAGATCTGGACAAAGTTACAAAAGAATTTCTGCAGCACTGAAGGTTCCTAAGAGCACAGTGGCCTCCATAGTCCTTAAAGTGCTGATGGCATGATTTTGACTTTTTTTCACCATGTTTTATAGACCAAAACGTTCCTCATGATGATCTACTTAACAAAAACAGGCTTGCCTGTGTTAAATGAGCCTCAGTGGGTGAGGTCCCCGAGACCAACTTAAAACCAACCACCAGAGGAAGCCAAACCTGATCTCTGCAAAACAGGCCCAACACAGACTCTAATAGCAGCTGAGCACATGAATGAAAGACGTAATCCTAATTATATTACCAGTAATGATTAAGGTTATGAGTAATTAGTAACTGAATGATTGAATTTAATGCAAATGACATGTGTAGAGAAAGATGTCATAAGAATGATTTTTTAAGTGAGTTGGTGTAAAAAAGAGGCATGTAAGTTAACCTTGGGCAGCACGGCCTGTTCCTAAACAAGCAGATAACGGTGATGAAGCGCCGGCAGGCTGTCTACAGAGGAGCTCATTTTAAAGTCCAAAGTCATGCGTGGTCAAGTCAGGAATATTCTGGAAATGGAGATGACACGAGCTGCTACGTCAGAGATACCTATCCACCTTATTCATATGCCCCATGAGCCCTTGCATGAAATATGCAAGCAACTTCCGGTTCGACCGGAACCGGCATTTATTTACATGCTAGATGTTCATGCTACTCCACGTTTTACAAGCTTTTTTTTACGAGCTACGAAACTACGTGGGAACATCAGCTGTCACAGCTCAGACAGGACAACGTCACATTCCCTCCGCCTCCTGCAACAGAGGGGTGGGAGGAGGATGATAAAGATGTGGCCAAAAATAACAAACAGCAGCCTTTAGCTACTTAGCTCTGTCACGTCTGACTGTGAAGCAATAAGCCATCGTAAAAGCTCTGAGGCTTATCAGTACCTACATAATATTAATATTAACAATAATAGTGTGCATAATAATAACAATAATAATAGTAAATATGTTTAATTTGACAGACACCTTATCAAAGCACCAAAGGACACTGTACAAAGCGGACAAAACATTAAACTAAAACACTAAGCAGAACACAGAAAACATTGGATTGATGTACATGGAATTAGGTGAAATCAGAAGTCTGTACAGTTTTGAGTCTGGATTTGGAGAGAGGGAAGGAGTCCACTGTGGAGATCGGGAATTCCAGAGATGGGAGCAGAGTATTACAGAGGAATAAGGTTGATCATGTTTTGTTGAAAGAGGTGAGATACGATCTTATTTACTTATAAGTAGGTGATATTTTAGTCCTAAAATGCGACCACTACGTCGCAGTCTGGAGCCCTGCAGCCACTCTCTCACTAAACCGAGGTGCATGTTTTACAAATCGCTGTTGTAGCCACAAATTCAACTTTCTCTGCTTGTTAGTACAACCAGGGGCGTCTCCAGCCTTTAAGGACAACCTGGGCTTAGCCCGGAGCCGCACCAGGTGTAAATTTGAAAAAAATTAGGCGAGCTTTTCTCTAGTCTTTCGCTACAAAAATGTGTTTTCGAAGGCAATAATAGACATAATGGAGTGGATAAATTGTCATTTTAATTAAAAAAAATAATTAACCACAAAATCAACAATGAAATGTTGACCATTATGTTGCTAAAACACATTCGTTGCTCTCACGCAGAAAAGTTCATACAGTATTCACTTTTTGTCTTCTCTTTGACTCATCACTGACCCTCCTCATCATCACATGTTCTCTTCTCACCTGCTCTTCTTATCTCATAATTTGCTCTTCTTTTTTTCCCTAATTTGTTCTCTTCTCTCCTATTTTTTCTCTTCTCCTCATCACTTGTTCTCCTTTTCTCCAACTCATTTGTCTTCTTCTCCTCATTTGTGGTCATTTTCTCCTCATTTATTCATTTATAGGTTTCACAAATCAGAAACAGTGCTTTAATTAATCTACAGTCTCTAAAGAACATCTGAGTCCAGGTTTGAAGTCGACTTGTTGTAGTTTTTACACAGGACCTTGTTAAATGTTGTCAGTAGAAAATTATTTGAGTAGAATTGCCCTTTAAGCCAAAATTGAAACAGAAGCTGGGAAGGAGTTGCTGCTAACTTCAGCCTCGTTTTTTATGTTGGGGGGGGGGTCATGTTGACTTTTCCATATTGTTTTTAAGGAGAAAAAAAAGCGTCACCACTGTGATATCTTACCATTTACTTTCCTGCTGAAAAGCTGAGGGGTTGTAACTGCTGCTTTCTCTCATATTTTCTGTCCATCTCCGCTCTCATCATCTGCTGATGCTTTAATTTGACTGCTGCTCTCCTCTGCACATGCGCACACGGAGCCGACAAACTTACTTTAGCTTCGCCTGACATCAAAGACGGGGGGGGGGGGGAATCGGACCTCGGACTTCACACAAACATGCTCATTCACACACCACACCAACGGGAGCTAGGCTGGACCTTCACGCAGTCATGGTGTGTTCAAGTGCTGGCAGAAAGCTGGGTCATTTGGATTTTCATCAGATTTTTTTTTCAGGAAAAGGTGGTTAAACAGTAAATTCATACCCCGGGCTAGACTCAAAACACCCGGGGCTGAAGCCCTGAAAATCGGCTGGCGACGCCACTGAGTACAACCGCCAACCACACGACGTGTTTCTGAACATTGCGAGTACATTCTTCTGGGGAAAATTGTTTAGAAATGTTCTGAATACTCATGTTGAAATGTTCGACTAAACTGCTAGCCGAAACAACATCTTACACTGTGAGTCAATGGCGAAGCCCTACTTCCGGTTTCTCACAGGAAGTTGATCGCATCGTCGTTTCTACATGTGCTAGCTCAGGAATAAGGTGGATAAAGGTGTATGCAAAGCAGAACTTCGGGGTTGCATCTTTTGGATCTGAAGAAGCGAGGAGCTCCCAGGAACAACGGGAAAAAGATGCATAGAGGAATATTCCAGTTGGACTTATAACACCAGATCTGATGCAACTACGTCCAACCTCCAACTGAGAAATATTGGATCCTCTGTCTGCTACACTCGCTAAAGTGCAAAGTAACAGATTTGCTACCGAGTTTTGAAGATAACCGGAGCAGCTGTTCACGGCACTTGGAGAGGTGTGTAATCACACCTAAATGCGCATTGGGCTGAATACTCACTCCTCTCATTTAAAAGGATATATTTGGAAATACAGCGAGGTTGCCAAGGAGATAAAATGAAGAGGAATTTTGGAAGTAGTGTCAACACTCTCAGATTTGGATTTTTTACACCATTTTTCACCAACCTGAGGATTAATTATATTTATATACACATACATACATATATATATATATATATATATATATATATATATATATATATATATATATATATGTTTTTTCATTTTATTATTATTTTTTTTTATTCCTCTCCTCTGAAAGAGGATTACGTCGAGGTCAGTGTTGGATTTCTTGCGCCAGTTCGCTCCAATCGGTGAAATAATCGTTCTCGGATCTAATGACAGGTCCAGGAAAGGTTTTTTTCAGTGGAATACCTCGGTTGGATTGTAATGCTTGACCTAAAGAAGTCAGGACTCCTCTCTAACCTGGATATCTGCAGCATTTTCACCAAGTGCTATTATAGCAAAATCCTCAAGGTCACAACACCCTGTCACCCAGCCTCTCAGGATACATAGTGTTGGAGTTGCATGTACCCCATGCACACCGTTTGACCATTTTAAAGTTGTACTTCCATGGTCATTTCATTAATATTTCTGTGTTCTCCATTATTATTGAATGCATTCTGCATAGTTTCTGTTAAAAAAAAAAACCTTCTGGTTGCTTTGTATCCAGCTGTATTTGTAGGATTTGTAGGAAATAGAGCCGACAAACAAGTTTGTTCTGCCATGCTAACAAACGTTAGCTAATTAGGTTCTCAACTCCGAAGCTACAGTCGTGCCGTCTTTACTTCTAGTGTGTAGTGGAGGGTTACCTGCCTTCCAATGGACAGATAGAAACCCCACGTGGGATACACTATTTGCAATGTGACGTAGAAGTGCAAGGCTGTTCCCGATTTGCTCTTTTTCTTCGTATTGTTTCTCTGATGAGAAAGAACAGCCGACTGGGGGGAACGCAACGCTAGCAAGTCAGCATGTGTAAGTAAACAAGCTGAAACCCTCCGTATTTCAGAAGGAGCAAGTTAAACGGGTTTTCAGTGGAAGGAGGCCTTTAAACTAAAATGAACACATAAAAAAGAAACAAAAACGGACTGACTTCAATGCATTTCAATGGACATTTAACCAGAGAATGTCCGAGTGTATGGGATAGCTGTGCACACCGTGATTGGCTCATCGCGTTTGGGGGCGTGGTTTAGCCATAGGTCAATTCCAGCGAACACATATATGAAAGATGTCCAGTCTCCTCCATGTTGTACAGCAGGGGAGGGTGTACTTGTGTAACCTGACTCTGATTGGAACCAACCACCGTTGACAAATCAACCAATCAGATCAACGAAGCATATGACCTACTAACAAAGCGACAACGAAAACATGAGCAAAAACATACTTTCCTTTGAGAAAAGACTCCAAAGCTCTCCTTTCAGTGAAGAAATACTCTGTAACTCCGATAAAGCTTGAGCGATAGCCACGCTGACGCTAGTTTCGTCCGCTGAAGCCGCCATGTTGTTTAGACTGAACTGTCGCTTCTCTTTGCGTCACACCTCAACCTGCCTCAAAGCCAACTCTGATTGGACGTTCGTTGGGTGAACTGCTCCAAACTCTCTTCAACGGAACGAAGTCAGACTGATGTGTGAGTGAAAACCTGAAGCTTGCAAGATCTGTATGGTCTCACGAGGCTAGTACTTGTGCGCATTTACGCATGTTGCACAAAACCGGCGTTACACTGATTATTTTCTTTTATCTCCAGACAGGTCATTCAGGTTCAGTGTAATGGCTTGGAATGAAGCCGCATCATCCAGATAACCTTGGAGCTTCATCAGAACTATTTAAAAATCTGATTTCAGAAGCTAAAACTTTATTTTGGAAATGAATCAGAACACACAATTAAAGAAATCCCCAGCGCGCTCGCTCTCAAAATAACTTAAAAAGCAACAGGAGACGATTGAAGCCCCCAGTACTGCTAATTATATCTAAACCTTGTAGCTTTTTTGTTTTTTTTTTCTACATTTTAGATCAGTAATCTAACTATTTGACGTCATTGTAAATCTGGTGTCCTAATTGTCTGTTTGTACGCAAGCGCACTGCAGTTTCATATTTGGAGGGAAAACTATGTTTTATTCCTTGGTATTTTACCAAATTTTGTTGTGGCAAGCAAATATTTGCAGAAGCAAAACGTTTCATCAGGGTCTCTTCGTCACCGTTTGCAGTTCAGCACCTGACAGTGCAGAGTCAGTGACTCTTATTAACACACGTTTCCTTACATGGAAAGCCTCGTTGGAATGGTGGATCGTTTGTGTGTCAGAATGGCGGTATTTCGGGATGGTGGTATGTCTAAATGACAGTATGTTGGAATGCCAGCATGTAACTGTAATACAATTGCTCTGTTACTCTAAGGCGGCACTGGACATCCAATGGGCCAGATAGTGAGGTTAGGGTTAGGGCTTAGGGATAGATAAATTAAAATAAAATGACTCAAAACGGTTATGTGGGTCGAGTCGGACATCTGACCTCTCCCAATATCCAACTTTGCTTTGTTCCACAAGCCGCAGGCCGGACCCTCGCACTTGGCTTGCGTGAGCTGCTTCCAGCGCTGACGTGAGTGTGACGTACACATACACGGAAAGCAGACAGAAACCATTTTAAATAACCATGGGAGAACAGGGGACCTTTCAAGACTACAGAACGAAGGAAATAAAAATTAGGTTTTTGCAATTTCCCTAAAAAAACGAGACAAATTGTGTCCCGGGAGAGATTCTTTTTGTCCCGGGACAGCTGGTAAAAAAAGAGAACAATTCTGGGAAAAACGGGACGGGTGGTAACTCTAGTGTCTAGCTGTAGGAGCCTCCTGCACGTCTCTGCCAGTAAAATTCCCGTTTGCAGACACCGTTTATTGGACATAATGAAACACACGGAGCTGCAGTCACTTCTGCCGGATAATTCTTCATTCATCAGTGTTTGCTTCACAAAGCTGTGATATCCAGCTATGAACAGAGAAAGCGTCTCCTCTGGACTTCACAGGACTTCTTGGACACCACAGGACTTTTCTGGTTGCTTCCAAAGATGCATCTTTCCTTCCATCCTCATCTTTATAAACAGGAACTATTTAAAACTCAACTGGATCTACAAGTTGTTATCTTCTTGTTTTCAAAGGCTAGTTATCTACTGTGAGTTAGCGTGCTAGTGGCTAGCGTTAGCCGCGAGCCGTGCTGCCTCTCCACGCTTACTCCTGACTCTGTCTTGTACCGTACTGGTCCTGGTCCAGTCGGTGCCAGTCTAAGCAGCTCTACAACAGTTTTGGGTCCACTTGGTGCTGGTCTGGGCCGCTCCTTACAGTTCTCAGTCTGCTCTCTGGGGGTCTCTTGCATGCTGGAGCCAGTGCACCGGACTCTGTGAGAAAGTCTTGAAGCTGACTTACACTTCTAAGTCCATTTTTATACCCTGTTGTTCCCATCTTCATCTGAATCATGACACTCTTCTGAACTGGCTGATAATCCCACCACACAAACCAGTTCCAATCTAGCTGTTCTGGAGCCATCTTTTATGTTTTCACTGTTTTGATTTTACATGTAAATCAATGAGCTGACCACCACTGTCTCATCTCGTGATGAAGTGTCATGGAGAAGCTAAAGTCTAGCGAGTTTTGGCTTTTTAACATCAGATATTTACATGAATATGAGTCTGATTGACTTCTACTGTAACTGCACAGCACTACTTATTTTGTTTTGTTGTATTGTTCTATTGCTAAATAGGGGATTATCACGCTTACCGGAACTTCCCGGTATTTGGGCACTTCCTCTTCCGGGCCATTTTAACATCAGCCGTTTCTGCTCTGTTGTACTGTTTAAATCGTATAAACTCCAAACATACTTAAGTTTTCATTCTAGACTGAAGTGATACTGGATCAAAAGCTGGATCAAAGCGATTCGCCGCGGTGAAGGGCCGGACTTTATAATAAAACACACGTTTGTTTGTCGCCGGTGGGGCACAACACCGCACGACACCGGCACTTCACAGCATGCTAGCGTTAGCCAGCTAGCGTTTACTGACGTGCTTTACATTGTGAGTCTTAAAACACACAAACAGTAGTAGCTAGCGGACTACTGTTAGCAGGTTAGCATTAGCCAGCTTGATGACGTGCCTAACAGTGCTAACAGTAGTCCGTCAGCTACTACTCTGTTAAACTTTGCAAATTGGATAAACGGCAATGCCAAGTTTTCATTCCAGACTGAAGTGATGCTAAGGAAGAAGTGGATCAAAACGACCGATTCGCCGCGGTGAAGGACCGAACTTTATAATAAAACGACACACGTTTGTTTGTAGCCGGCAGTCTGCACAGTCGTGTTGGCAGGCTAGCATTAGCCAGCTCGATTACGTGCCTAACGTTGTGCGACTGAAAACACACAAGCATCTGAAAGCGTCTCCTTTTTTTGGCAGTCCCCAGTTGTTCCACTGGAAACGGGAGGGTACAGACCCAGTCTTCAGACGCTTGTATGTTTTCACAAGCGAAAAGTTGGTAACGTCAGCTAACGCGAGCTTGCTAACGCGAGCTTGCTAACGCTAGCTGTAGTGTAGTCTGCATCATTGAAGTGCCAACTACAGACATACGTGCAACCTTGTTTTATTTCAAATTTCGGTCCTTCACTCCGACAAATCGCTTTCATCAACTTCTTCCTTAGTGTCTTTTCAGTCGGGAATCCATGAAAACTTAGGTACGGCTGGCGTTGTTTATTAGATGTACACAATGGAACAGAGCAGCAACATCGAGACTTGGATTGAGCCATTCCTGGCCTGGAAGAGGAAGCTTCAAATGTTTCAACTTCCGGAACGCGGAACGCGGAAGCGTGATAATCCCCTATTACTTGAAGTTAAATCTGTGTCATCAGCACTTTAAATGGAAGAAGTTTGGGACAACCAGAACTCTTCCTTCCAAAATATATATATACATATATATATATATATATATATATATATATATATATATATATATATATATATATATATATATATATATATATATATATATATATATATATATATATATATATATATATATATATACTGTATATAAGGGACTATCACATTATTGCAAGGAGATCTCTGAAATTAACACATTCATTTTTAAATTATTGCATGCATAACGATTAATATCATGCTGAATTTGGCATTATGTAAAAAAAAACGCATCTTCCTTTTTATGAAGTTTTCGATAGTTTTCAAGTCTTACATTCAGAATTTTTATCATTGGGTGTCCAGAAACAAAATTATTACAGGTTGCTATTCAAAAATCAGGATTTGGCCCTATTTTGGTGAGAAAAGCTAAATTTTGACAGTTGGGTGCTTTTTTCCACATCTGTTTACATAATCCACCAACATACACTTTACGTTCCTTATTCGTGAAAAGTTTGACAGTTTCCCAGCCGCACATTCAGAGGTTGGGCACAAGATGACCCATTAGTTGTATTACACAATTAACCACTCTGTAGTCAGAAGGGTGGTTACGGAGATTATGGACACCAAATTTTGGGGGTTGTGGACAAAAGTTTGAAAAAAACTGCTGTAGAGGATATGTTTTGTATTTTCTGTATTTTATTGTGTTTTAGCTGATCTGTGAAGCACTTTGTGACAAGTGTGTGTGAAAAGTGATACACAAATAAACATTAGCTATTTACTTGTTTACTATTGTTGATTTTGCATCAATCCTCTGTTCACATTCATCTCCAAAGCTGTCCCCAGCACAGCACCAGCCCTTTTTTATGAATGCATTTTGGGGGTTTTTGCGTCACTGACTCCGATCCTGCTCCTGATAAAGAGGATTGCACTACACTCTCTTCCACAGGCGCATATTAGATAATACAACATCTTGCTGCAACCATTTAAGCATCTATTCTCCCACAAAAATGGTCTTTTCTGGATTTTCTTGTAAACAGAGTGTTGTAGCTCCTGTCTAGTCTGTTCTCCAGGTGAACACAAGTATTTACACTCCTCTACCAAACTGGAAATAATGTTTGTCTTACTCCTATTCCTCGTGGAATACAAATAGTCTTCTTTACTTTACTCACATTCAAGATGGAGGGCCTTTTTTTTCTACAACTTCCCATAAAGCAGTCCACTGTAGCTTAAAAGTATAAGTAGGTTCTATAACTAATTAAAGACTAGCCGTCAATTTTCAGTGTTTGAGGGCACGCCTTTCTTGATTGGCATTCATAAAAGCCATGAGATTGATTCACAAGCCTGTTTGGAGAAGGAGACAACCCACTAGAGAGCCATTTCCTGTATCTGTGTCACTTGCTATTTGCCACTGGCCCACCCCTCTAGGTGACTAGTTTCAGGTCCTGAGTCTATTAATTCCAATGAGAGATGTGAACACAGATTCTGACCGAATCTTTCGCTCAATGGTCTCAGAAGGACTGTTTTGCACAAGCTTCATTTCCTCTGAACATTCTGACATTAAATTAGCATTTTTCATACTAAGAAATCAGGAGAAAATTTGTTCAAGGCCTGACTGTGTCTCAGCAGTACACTCTCAGGAGATCTGGCAACACAGATATGTCTCAGCAGAGGCAAATTTAAATATATGATGCAAATATGGCATGGATACATACATTTCAGAATTTACTCATTAGTACATTTGATACAATATTTGTCAAAGCTTTCTTTCACCCTTCCATATACTTGATGGGTAGAAGTACAACAAGCTTGCAGTGCTTCATGTTTTTATCCGGATTTTTTATCAAGGCATCAAAAATTCAAACCGATGGGTAACAGCACTGCAGCTCTACCCAATCAATGAGTCTTTCTTCATTTTTTTGAGAAAATATGTTTTCTAATCATGGCAATCTAGCAATGTTGTCTAATTAATAGCACAACAAATCATCATGTTAGTTATTACTGTTTTTTTTTTTTCCTTTTTGCATCTCATTTTCTTTGAGTAACATCCTACACTGAAACTTCACCCTACTTCATATGTTATTTAACACTATAAAATGACAAAAACTAGTAAATGTGAAAATAACACTTAAAATGTGACATCCGCTTTAGTTCAATATTTACAGCTGTGTGAAAAAGTTTTTGCCCCCTTCCTAATTTCTTACTTTTTTGCATGCTTGTCACAATTAAAGGGACTAGAGGCAGGAATTTAAAAAACAAACAAACATGCATGTCCATTTCTTTTAATACGAATGGGTGATGAAGCGCTAAATACCAAAAATAACGTTTCCACCCACGTTTCTCTCTGTTGCCTTGAACAGGCTGTGTGCTTCAAAATGCGCTGCAATTCGGTGTCCGAATTTCCCGCGCTGCCATGTGGACGTGACGTCAAATGACGCTACATCTGCAGCTTTGATACAGGAAGAAGACGGTCGCGGTAAATTCAAACACTGTAAGCGATAGTTATGGATTCTTCTGCCGTCAGCAAACGATCCAGATCAACTGAAAGACCACTAAAAAGTGTAACTACGAAGAAAAAGCTTAGTAAACAACATTATAGCTTCAATTTGTGCACGCTCCCGTGACGGCTTGGCTCGTGGCTGCAGTCACCTGAAACGCCAGTCCCGGCAGTCGCAAGTTTCGTTTCTTAATCTTGTCTTAAGTCCCTTTAAATGTTTCAGATCATCAAACAAATTTTAATGTGAGTCAAAGATAACACAAGTAAACAGAAAAGATTTTTACTAGTGTGTGTGTGTGTGTGTGTGTGTGGGGGGGGGGGGGGGGGGGGGTCCTGTGTGAAAAAGTGATTGCCCCCCCCCCTGTTAAAACAGAAATTAAATGTGGTTTATCACATCTTTGGAAAGCAGAGTTCAATTTCTCTAGCCACACCAAGGCTGGATTACAGCCACACCTGTTCTCAATCAAGAAATCACTTCAATAAGACCTGCCTGACGAAGTTTAGTGGACCAAAAAGATCCTCAAAAGCTAGACATCATGTTGCGATTAAAAAAAATTTCAGTAAAAAATAAGAAACAAAGTACTTGAAATCTATCAGTCTGGAAAAGGTTCCAAAGCCATTTCTAAAGCTTTGGGACTCCGGCGAACTACAGTGAGAGCCATTATCCACAAATGGTGAAAACATGGAACAGTAGTGAGCCTTCCCAGGAGTGGCCGGCTGACCAAAATTACTCCAAGAGCACAGTGACGACTCATCCAAGAGGTCAAAAAGACCCCAGAACAACATCCAAAGAACTGCAGGCCTCACTTGCCTCAATTAAGGTCAGTGTTCATGACTCCACCATAAGAAAGAGACTGGGCAAAAATGGCCTTCATGGCAGAGTTCCAAGACCAAAACCACTGCTGAGCAAAAAGAACATAAATGCTCTTCTCAGTTTAGCCAGAAAGCATCTTGATGATTCCCAAGACTTTTGGGAAAATATTCTGTGGACTGAAGAGATAAAAGTTACTATTTCGGAGGTGTAGTTTCCCATTACATCCGGCGTAAAAGTAACACGGCATTTCAGAAAAGGAACATCATACCAACAGTAAAATATGGTGGTGGTAGTGTGATGGTCTGGGGCTATTTTGCTGCTTCAGGACCTTGAAGACTTGCTGTGGTAAATGGAACCATGAATTCTGCTGTCTATTGAAAAATGTTGAAGGAGAATGTCCGGCCATCTGTTGGTGACCTCAAGCTGAAGCGCACTTGGGTTCTGCAGCAGGACAATGATCCAAAACACACCAGCAAGTCCACCTCTGAATGGCGTAAGAAAAACAAAATGAAGACTTTGGAGTGGCCTAGTCAAAGTCCCGACCTGAATCCATTTGAGATGCTGTGGCATGACCTTAAAAAGGCAGTTCATGCTGGAAAACCCTCCAGTGTGGCTGAATTACATCAATTCTGCAAAGATGAGTGGGCTAAAATTCCTCCACAGCGCTGTAGAAGACTCATTGCCAGTTATCAGAAACGCTTGATTGCAGTTGTTGCTGCTAAGGGTGGCCCAAGCAGTTATTATGTTTAGGGGGCAATCACTTTTTCACGCAGGGCCATTTAAGTTTGGACCCCCCCCCCCCCCCCCCCCCCCTCTTTTAAAAATAAAAATCTTCATTTAAAAATTGCATTTTCTGTTTACTTGTGTTATCTTTGTCTCACATTAAAATTTGTTTGATGATCTGAAACATTTAAATGTGACTAACATGCAAAAAAGTAAGAAATTAGGAAGGGGGCAAAAACGTTTTCACACAGCTGAATATTACATTTAGTTCATCCAAATGTGGGCCAGTATAAAATGTAGAGGTTTCTACTGCTTGACATTTAGGAAAAAGAACAATTAATTTATTATTCACGGAAGACGTCATATTTGCAGTTTATTCTGACCCAAAAACTACATGATGACACAACTAGTTAATAAAGAATCACAAAAGACTGGAGAGCATCTAGATAATATTTAGTACAAATTTTCTCTGCAATTGATTTTCATATGTGCATTTCACAATGGGAGACCGTATACAGTAGTGGCTATCGAAAGCTCATGAGGCTTTATGCAAAAGTATGCAATGGAAGTGTGTCTTTTTGTCAACAAAAAGTTGAAAATGGTGGATAAGGCCTTTACAGCTGTCATTGTAATGTGTTTGCATCCCGAACTGAAACCAAGCATCATGTGTGTTTATTTTATTTTTTTTTTCTTATACTTACCAACAGTGAATGACAGTGAAACAGGAAAACGAGTCTTTGGTCAACTCTGGGTCAGTTGGGGACAAGAATGGAGGATTTTTCACACTGCAGGCAAAAGTGGCCTTAATCTTGCTTTTTGGCTCATTTGTCAGCCATTTCTGATTTCTTTTTACCTCCGCCAAGGACACTCAAAGAAATAATTTGTTGGTTGAACACAATTCAATCATGGCACACATTTTCATGTAATTCATATCAAACAAATATGTCTGGCATTTGCTGGTTAAATTTAATCAAATTACATCAGGTCAACTAGATCCTTTTTTATTGAATTCAGATTTATTATTCAAGTTAAAAGAACCAATTTGGCTTGAATTTATCCTACATCATATCAAATCAAACCGTGCTATATGAACAAGCTTTCTGTTAATCAAGGCTACAACTGTTACTCTTGTTTATTGAACCAACGTGGGTTTTGATGGTTTTACTCAAATGAATCTTGTTCTTTCCTCTTTCCATTAGATTAGATTTCATTTGATGCATAATAACATATTTATAACTAATCCAGTTATTTGCACTTAGGGATATACATGATCAATCAAATCAAGTGTGATTGCTGGCACCAACATTTACTATAAGTTCACCTGTACCATTGCTGTAAAAGAAATTCAGCCATTCCAGGTGGTTTTCATCAGTACAATGACATATACCCAGAGAAAACCTCCAGGGATCACATATAAACTTATGGTGCAGAATGGAACAGGGGAAGCCAAAAAGCATAAAGGGAAATATTCAAGCGAATCAACTACAGGACCAATTATAATAAGTTTTTAATTTTAAATATGAACCTTCATTGGACTGAAGAATGCAAATCATGTTCATCCAATTTTTCTTTGTTTTACGTTAAACCAAGAGATAATGATTTAAAAACATAAACACCATTTATACATGTTAAATGAACAAATTTCTTTCTAACTTTTTTGAGTGGAGGAAATGTAATTTCCAGCATTGTTTGTCTGTTAGCTATTTTAAAAAAAAAGAACAGATTTGGATGAAATTTTCAGTGAATGCGGTTAATGGCACAAGGAAGAACTGATTACATTTGGTGTTGATGCGGTTCACTGTCTGGATCCAGGGATTTTTTAAGGATTCTTTATTATTACAAGATAGAGCCACATGTGGGGAAGTCAGCAGCTTGGGGAGGTCTGCTTTCTTTCTTTTCTATTATTTTCTTCTTTTTTTTTAATAGTCCTACTGCACAAATCTGATTTTTTTTTTTTTTTTTTCAAATCAGAACTGGGTCACTGCTATATAATGACTCAGATGATTATCTGATGGTTTTCAGTGCAACCTCAGCCTGAACAGTCACATTTTATCTAAATTTCTTGTGTTCAAAGAGAGACAGGTGCTGGAACTCTACAACAAAGGACCCAGCAGGATCAACTCTAAACGGATGGAACAAAATTATATCGTGTAAAAATATCATGCAATATATTGGATCTCAGATTTCAAAATTGGAATTTAGCATTAAAACCAGCAGTGCTAATGTAGCTTTAATTTTCCAGCATGTCAAGACTACACTTTAATCCTTCAGTCCAACATAGTCCCCAAACACACATTCATATAAGAGTTCTGATCGAGTCTAACTATAATAGGCAGCCTTTGGTGAGAAATGATTTTAGAGACCAGTAATTGAATTAAATATTTTGTTGCTAATGTGAAGCTACCGCAATTTGATCTGTGGACCAACGTAGCTATTACGCTATACTAAGAATGAATTGCCCACAGAAAATAAGTGGGTAGTACTCTGCTTACCTCCTCTACAACACGGAGTGGTCTAAAATTAGTCAGTTTTAAAAATTCAGCCAAAGAATAAGCTTTAAAACTCTGCACTAACATCCCATTATCTGCAGCTAACCGTACCCCGTCATTATCCGTCACTCGTATTCGGTGTTAAGCTTCACTGCGACTGCTTTTCAGACAGCAGAGAAAAGTACTTTGTTTGTATAGCCAACTTTGAAATAGTCTAATGGTTTAAAAAGTCAATGTCGGGGAAAGAAAAAACGTTTTTATACTCTTAGATGTGCCAACGACACCCAGAGCCTTCTGCAGCACAGGTGCAGGGGAAGTACACACAATACACTTAAACAACTCACTGCTGAAGGTCAAAGTCATTATCAGCGCTAACAATTAATGCTAAGGTGAAGAAGAGGATACAGCCAGGCCCATATCTTATTGTATGCATACCAATGAGATGGTGATGCAGGGACCATGCTGCCTTTTTACTCAAGCAGAACATTACTCGCAGTGTTAAATTATTTCTCATAGAGGTTGTGTTGATTTTCTTATAAATGGACTGTTTGGCTCTTTAATTGAGACACGCACCGCCTGCTAGTTTTCTGCTTATTATACTTGGCTAAAAAGTGACCTGTCTTAATGAATCCAAAAACACACAATCAAACATAGTACCTTGAAATGTCAACACAAAAGCAGTTGCCGTCATTTTCTCCGCCCACCAAATTCATCACACCTCAGCCTCTCATCTCGTCAGCACAATTAAAGAGATAAAAGAGTAATTGATTTTAACAAAAATGCATATACAGTGTCAGCTGCTGGAAAACCAAATAGAAACTTGTTTTTTTCTCCCACCAATAATATCAAATGAACTTAGTATCTTGTATATTTTTTTGCCAGACAGCCACAACTACAGACACACAGATTTTTATACATTGATGGCCCATTATGCTGCAATTACCACTACAGCATCATGCCATAACTTAAAGTAATGATCAAAATCTGGCCAGCTGCACTTACAGCTTCTCCTCGATGACTCATTGTATTCGTGACCAGATTTTAATGTTCAAACTATCCAATAAATACTGACGTTTATATAAAGTGGGCTTAAAAGCAGGTCTATGTGTTTCCTCACTTCCTTGCTGTCATTTGAATAATCATGCTTGCATATGACCCAGCTCACTCAGAGAAAGCCGCTCTCCATCTGCTGTGGTAGGAAACTAACACAAGCTGTTTTCAGCTCAACACATCTAACTCACACACCTGTTACTGTTAGGCAGACTTAGGCTGCACTTGGCAGCTCACACAATATTATAAATTGCTGCCTGCTGCTTCCACTAAATGTAATGGGCTATATCAAGTTTACCAAGGAAAATCACTCTACTCCTTCATGCTACTGTGATTCTAAGTAATTGTGACCTTTACAGAGAATAACTTGTCATTTAGATTTTTTTTAAGCAAAAAAAACTCTCCAATTTCCCCCTTTGTGTTCTCGTGGAAACAAAATGAAGGGAGGGGTCGTGCTATTAGCACCTAGCAGTGAGAACTGATGGAACCACGTGAGGATATTTTGGAGTAATTATCATGTACAAAAGCCATTTACACCCACAAATCACTTTTACCCAAATGAAGCTGAGGACATTATCTCATTAAAATTGCTCCATCTATGCATCTATCAGCTTTACCTTTCAGTGAAACAGAGCTGTCGTGCAGAGAGGCCCTCCAAAGTTTTTGTGCTGACTGTGTCACATCGCTGCCTACCACCTTTTCTCATAAATCACATTAAGGGATGTCAACAAATCGTTTATCAAACCTCACAGAGGCTAAAAGACGAAAAGCCGTCTGGCACCGAAAAATGAGCACACTTAAATGTTCGTCTTTGTAAGCTACTTTAGTTAGATCCTGACAATCCCAAAAAATGTTTGCTACAAAAACCTTTTTCTAAACATGCACAAGAGTAAAAAGAAAACAACTAAAACAAAAATCTTTAGTTTTGATTGGTTGTGTTTCCCTGGTGACCATCCATAGTGCTGCAATGGCGAGGGAAACCCTGAGGCTAAAACTTTTAAAGCTTCCAAACTCCAGCGGTTCTCATTAACACAGCTATGTCTCGTCTTGATGCTTATGATCATGTGTTATGCATCCAAGGTTCTGCCAGGGAAAGATGTCCAAATATCCACAGCCAATTTTCCCCTACAGTAGATGCTATTGGTTGATAGTACAGTAAAGTTAAATTTGAATCCCTTAAAGCTTTTTATTTAAGCTTGAAAGATCCTATTTACACCTGGGGAATGTTTTCCACGTGCGGATTAAAGTTTTACCTTGATTAGATGGTTGATGATTTGTCACGATCCCAGATATCTCACTTCTTTGAAACAGGTGTTGGATTGGTTGCCACAGCAACATATTCCTCAGGTCAAACCTACGCTGGAGCAGGTTTATTCAGTGTAAACAAGATTAAATGACAGACTTGGCTGGCATCATTTCAGGAACAATAATGGCAGTGTTTTTCTTGTAGGAGGAACATATTCAGACTGATGCACTGATAATGAAAGGAGCATGTTAACCATTTCTACAGTTTTACCCATGACAATACCTAGAAAATAAATAGGTGAGATGTCGGCTTGCTGCATTGGGTTAAAGCTGGCCTATTCCTCATGTTTTGGTTCTGCCTACTTCCTAGTTGCTCTAACTGTACGTTCAGACCAAAAGCAACAAAAGCGGCAAAGACGCCCGAGGCTGGGCAACAAACAGGACAGCGTCCAGAGCGGCAAGATATTTTTGCCACTTAGGTCACTCTTGACGTGACTGACGTCAATGTTAAAGGGACTAGAGGCAGGAATTGTGAAAGAATAAACATGGATGTCCAGTTTTTTAATGCTAATGGGTAATGAAGCGTTAAAAAACAAATGCTCACGTCTCTCTCAGTTGCCTTGAACAGCCTGTGTGCTGCATAATGTGCTGTGATTCGGTGGCCGAATTTCCCGTGCTGTCCTGTGGATGTGATGTCAATAGGGGATTATCACGCTTACCGGAAGTTCCTGGTATTGGCGGTCCCCAGTTGTTCCACTGGAAACGGGGAGGTACAGACCCGATTTTCAGATGTTTGTGTGTTTTAAGACGCACAATGTTAAGCACGTCAGTAAACGCTAGCTGGCTAATGCTAGCATGCTGTGAAGTGCCGGTGTTGTGCCCCACCGGCGACAAACAAACGTGTGTTTTATTATAAAGTTCGGCCCTTCACCGCGGCTAATCGATCGCTTGGATCCACCTCTTCCTTAGTTTCACTTCAGTCTAGAATGAAAACTTAAGTATGTTTGGAGTTTATCCGATTTAAACAGTATAACAGAGCAGGAACGGCTGTCGTTAACATGGCCCAGAAGAGGAAGTGTCCAAATACCGGGAACTTCCGGTAAGCGTGATAATCCCCTATTGACGCTGCATTGTTAGTGGTTTTTTGCTTTTATTTCCAGTGGCGTTCAAACCATTTGATTTTGGGTTATGGTAGATACATACAGTAGGAAGGGTGTGTCCAGTCCGGATCAGTCGCTTCACTTTCCTCTGGTCAACCTGAGCTCCGCGTCTCACTCACAGTCACAGTCCAGCACACAGACATGCTGCCGTTAGCTCAGCCACTGTTTTGAGATTTCTTCCGCCCTCTGTTACGAAATTATTTGGTTACTCTTTCTCTCAACGTGTTCTCGTTCTCTCTATGTCTCTCTTATCGCTCTCTCTGTTGTAATTTGAACAGTCGTGTCACTTTGCGCAGATTTCTGGTTGCTAAAGCTAAAGCTAGCACAGCGAAGCTGCCAGTGGCAGAACTGCGGCATTAGCAGCAGCAGAGCGATCATTACTGCTCCTCCATAGTGACTCGCCACAAATTCTAACCATTCTAATGTGAGAGCTCTTTCTCCTCTTTGTCTCATGTTTTTCCCCCTTCCACTGCACAATCCTACATGTGAGAAAAATTAAGTTACTCTGGCTCACAAGAAGGCTATAACAACAGGTGTGAATATGGACGCATTTGTTAGGACTTTAACACAGAAAAGCAGACTGATGTTATAATGATTGATTTGACACCCCCAAAATTTTCCGGCTGCGCCGCCCTTGCCCCCCCCTTATATGCTACCTGCACCTCCTAGTGGGGCTGTCTAAATCCAGGCCTGATTGGGACACTGCTACAGTAGCCCTTAACATGAACACACAAAATGAAGGGTAAGAGCCAAAGTCTAGGGTAAAGGAGGGAATTGGAATTCACTCTTACAGTAGGTTGTATAGTAGTTGTACCTACTATTTTGTGTTCTAAATGGCAGTTAGGTTTATAGTTATCAACATTACTTATTTTCTTTACCTTTTTTTCATATAGCTTATCAGTTTCTTTTTACCCAGTTATTAAGTAGTTTGGTTGATCTGGCTGTTTTTGTTTTGTATAGTTAATTCATTTGAGCACCACTACTAACCCCAGGGCCCTTAGTTCTTTGTCATTTATTTTGTATTTACCCCGACTGTCAATAAACACACCTTTGTCTCCACTTAAACACTGTGCCGTGCACTTCTCTTTGTGCATCCCAAGTTCATCTGTTTTCGAAGATCTATCATCTATGCAGTGTGTGGCATAACAATGACAAGAAGTAATTTGTAGATAGGTTGCAGGGTTGTTATTTCCTTATTGACAATTTGAAAATATCGGTGGCTCAAGTTATTCTCAGGGACACTAACCTTTATTCTTTTGCATTCAATGAAATGTTTTTCATTTTGGAACAGTAGATGATGTCTGATATGACCACTGAAGCTGACCAATCACAGTGTTACAGCAGAACAAGGTTGTACATTTGCAGGACATTCTGAGCCAGCAGGAAATAAAGCATCTATTTCAATGTGGATAATTGAATTCCCACTGTTAAGCACAGTTGCACAAATACTAACAAGACTATACAGGCATTACAACACCAAACATTAGCACTTCAATTCACTTGTGGGATCATCAGTCTTTTGCATTATCACTTTGATTTTAGACTATGCACATTACCACATAACCTACTTGTTTAGATATAGGAGGTAAGGTTGGGGAACTTTGCTTCTGCAGAAAAATAACAAAATTGAATGAAGTGTAAAGTATCCAAGCTATGTGCATGAACATTATTCCATTCGTGAAAATGGCACAAAAAGTCAACTGAGTTTTTTTTTTTTTTTAGAAATGCAATACTGTTTAGAGTGCCATGTTAAAAGAATGGAGTGCCCCATAGTGACCTACAGAAGGAGAATAAGAACAAGACACGTGAGAGTGGAACAAGTTGGGTATAAGAAACTCCTTGTTTAGCAGTGAATGTCCTGTTTTTGCTTCAAGCTTCACTAATAAAAGACCACTGACCACAGTAAAGCAGAAGCCCATGTCTGCTTTACCACTTTTGTGTAAGAGAATGGAGTTTACCCAAAAGCTTCAGTCGAGAAGGAATTCCCTCACCTCTGCCTCCTGATCATGGTCTGGAGACTAACAGCTGCTGAGTTTTCACCTCTAGTAAAGGCAATGGACCAGAGCAGCAATAAACCACAAAAATGTTGAATTCAGGAGCAAAAACACTAGACAGCAAGACAAAATGAGATGAGAGGTTTAGTACCTACTGTACATGAAAGACCACTAGAGTCCATATGATGTAAAAAAAACAAAAAAAAAAAAACAAGTTCATGCATGGCCCACATGCATTATACAGTAAGCATTTTAAATGCATTTTACACTTCCCCTATGGAGATAAAGTATTTTTCATTTCATTATTGATTATGTCACGATGACATCACAACTAATTGAATTTATCTTACCTAAATTAGTCAACTTCAAAAATCACATGAAAGGCGCATCTCAAATGCAAAATTCTGAAGTAACATTTTTAAATTCCATTAAAAATGTTGAAAAATGTGATGATTAAGATTCTGTACACATCCACCCCCTTATCGTTGCTGGATAAGTCTTATTTATGAGTATTAGTTGTTCCTCTATGTATGAGATGTGTGTAAACATAAGGGAAGTGGAAAGTTACATTACACAGAGAGGTGCACGCCTACACAAGGCTTAGCGTAGACAATATATCATTGACCTGCAAACATTTCTGATGATGTACATTGTGTTTGAACTCCTTGCAAGTAAATGTGATAATCCACAGTTGCTGTGAGTCTGTCATTCCTTAGTATGTGATAAAGGAGGTTTTGCTGAGTTAATTCTCCCAACAAAAACCAATAAAGAATTCATGGGAATTAGACATGTTTCCATTCACTGGTTTCCTCCCCCCTCTACACCCTATCAAAAATGGCAATAGAAACCTGCTTAGTGAACAATTTATCACCCAGTGACCTTTTAGTTTTTGTAATTTTCTTTGCTCTTAAAGACGTAATAGGAATATAAAAAATGTAACTAAGAAATGGTAGGATTTTTTAATAATCTTTTCTCTGATATTTTCTGCTCTTGAGATTTTATTTTCAACTAAACCCTCGAATAAAAACTCACCTAAGGAAAAATATGTTGCTTGCTTTCATCATTTATCCAACCACTGAGGTTTCCACTGTGAATGTAAACACTAGTCACTGACATCCTGGATGACTGAATATGGGTTGGATGGTTCCAGTTATGCTGCAACCATCCAACCCAGTCTCAAGGAAAAACATGAAACAGTGAAGTAAATATAATCTACTAATTTGTTTCTTTAATCATATTTATTTATTTATTTATTGGATCGTTGCATCTCATTTAACAGGTGAAAAAGTTCATATTTGGATCTCAGAAGGGTTTGAAGATGGCACTACACACCCGACTGCTCAGCACGAGAGTCAAGATTGAGTCCCTTCCAGACCACTGGTGCCTTAAAGTAATTTTCCTTTGAAATGTTCTTCCTTTTTTTCATTCTTTAGCTGTTTCCTAGAGCCTTACTCACTGCTCATCATTCAAACTGCTTGGTAAAGGACTGGCATTAAAGATCTACAGTCAGATAGATATTACAAAGTACTTATTAATTTAAGTTAAGACTTAAATGCATGTGCATGCCTTATCATTTGTAAGTGATCAACTAAGACTGCTCGCAACTGGCAACTGGCGCAAACAGCAGTATGTAAATAGGGATTTAGCAGGCACTACCGCTTTGCCATGGAACGTTCAGGAGAGCAAGAAAGTCATAAACACAAAATAAAATTGGACCCATTGAAGATAGCTATTAGTGAAGAATAAACATAAAATGAACATACAAATTATTATCAAATAAAAAACAATACAACCGGTATCCCTGTAGAGCCTGTAAGAAGAACAGTTTACGAGGACATGGATGGGGACATGGATGGGTTGGAACTTAATAAAACTTTGAAGATAGTCTGACATCTATTTACAGGAAGTGCTCTACGTTATATACTGCCAGCAGCTGCAGAGTGCAGCAGCAGGGGCTGGAGAGCAGGAGCGCACTGTTCGTATCAAATTTAAATAAAAATTTCACTGGCAAAAAAAAAAATGGGAGGAGACAATACCAGCTTCAAGTGGTTTTTCAGTGGCTGCAAATGTTTTGCTTCGTTTGTCTAAATTAAGCCCGTGTTAAATAGTGATGTTTGCTGTGTTGATTGTTATTTAATTAGATTATGAAAACTGAACATGATGCTTTCACTGCTCATGAGAAAGGATTTTGCAGGTCTGCAGTCCTGCAGCATTGGGTTGTTCCTCATCCAGAAGCGTGAAGCTGCCAGTTAATACCTGCTTTGCCGATCTGCTAAATACAGATGGAAAAATAGCCACCACAATCCATTTCACATTTGATAAATCACACTGAGTTTGTAAAGCTCAATTATTTGCATATTCGCTGATGCGCTAAATGGATTGTAAGTACTATTTTGCCCGTTACACAGGTGCAGTCCTCATTGCACAGTCTTAGTAAATCAGTTGTTTTTACATGTGCAGTTGGCCAACGTTTTAATACACGCAAACCCATTTGTAAATCAAAAAGTGTTTTGTTTTGTAATTATTTCCTATTTTTCCATGAGACTGAACCATCACTCTGGATTAACATGCTGGTTTTGGCTCGTTTAAACCCTTGTTAATGGTAAACGTAATCTATATTTGGGGGTCTCATTTAAAAAGGAAACCTATCTTAATGCTAAAGGATACTTTAAATCAAAACCATTCTGGTCTAGTTATTCAGCAATTAAGAGGCAGCTGTTTTCAACTTGAAATAGTGTTGGATAGGAGCATGATTTCCTACAAATTTAGTTTTAAAATATTTGTGTCAAAATGTTCACAGGACCTTAAACCTTTCACTCTTCTGACCATGTGTATGTTTTTAAGTGCAACTGTGTTCCAGATGACTTCCCCATCCATGTTCGGCTGATTCATCTGTGATGTACAAACATTTTTGAATCTGCCAGAAGAGATTTTGTTTATATGTTTATGTTTCTGTAATAAATACAAATGTAATTTCAACTGAGACGCCCACGCCAAGCTTTACCCAAATAAGGCCCTACTCCTACACTAATAGGACCTCTTGAGAGCAAGATTGTCTTTGTTGTGTTTCGGATTTGACAGACATGTTTGCTTGATGACCATTGTCTGTGGGTCTTTGATTATCTGTCACAAAACTGTCAGTCTTGTTATTTGCTTGTCATTTGCTTCCTGAATAAATCGGCTGACCCAAATCTTGAAAACAGAACAGAAGTGAACCTCGGTACATTTTACAGTGGCTGTAACTCATTGTATTTCATGATAATTGTGAAATTAAGAGCTGAATGTGCATTGGTTAATTAACATTTAACACGGTCAGTTAACCAGTAACAGTAGATAACCCAATTTATCAGTGTGAAGCAATATTTTCTGTGAAGCCACCACACATACACATCCATTTAAGAAAGAAAGCGGGCGAACTAGTTATCTATTGCTCTGCTGTTTTCTACAAGCATCAGGGAAAATTTGGCTTTGTACAAAAAAATTTGTGGATATTAGCATAAATGTTGTGCATGATCTTTTAAACCAAGTTATTCTATGTTTGTTCCATTATTTTTACTTCCCAACTGAGCAGGTAACCATCTACAGTATTTACATAGAATAGAACCTGGTGTGATAATTGACCCTCATTTATTTCTTAATCTTGGGTACCTGTAGATCAAAATTTGCATCAGTCATAACTCCAAACAGTTTATAATTAAGAGGGAGAGCTTTCTCCTGGGAGAAGCCTCTCAAGAACAAGGGGAATTGGAGGAAGTCTCATTTGATTGGTTGAATTCTTAGAAGCTTGCTGAGGGGCAGAGGGAGGGTGGGGGACTTGTGAATGTGCAGTACTCCTGTTGCTAAGGTTCTCATTAACAAAGGAAAACTTTTGACTGATACATTATGTGTTGCATGACTCCTCACATCCAGTTTTACATGTTCCAGTCAGAATTGAATATGACGGTGGACAACACGCTTAAATTGCAAAGATTACAGTAAGACATCTCTGTTTGATAAACATGAAATTGTGCAATATTATGGATTATATTACCTTTCCATTTTTGTCTGTATACTGAATAGGGTAAACTTACCCTCCCAACCAAAAGCACATTTTCTTGGAGGCATCTGCAAAACGAAAACAAAATGCCATGCCAGAAGTAGTGGTGGAGAATCTGAAATTTCTGCTTTTAAAATGGTTGAAGCAGAGACTGTATTTGGATGCTGTACTGTAGCTCTCATGGACACGTACGCCAATGTTTTAGCATTGCCAGGAGAAAAGGTTTCCAAACAGCGTCACAGATAGGATGCACGCGCAACCAGGGGGCAAGAAAACACAGCAAAAGCATTATCGAACTATGAGAAGACGTGTGTTTTACATGCAAGACTCAACTTTTAATGCAGATGAGGTCACGATATGATGTGAAAGTGTCAGGGAAATATTTGAGTATTTGTTTGGTAGCAAAAATTAAAATGTTAATGCATGTAAACAGTTGAAAATGGTGATAACAAGAAAGTAGGAGTGATTGTCTTCAGAAACCCTCTCGGATAACTTATGCAGGTTCATCCTACATGATTTATTTATTCTTTCACCGTGGTCACCATGTCAGATTAAACCACCACGGTGGAAGAAATTATTCCTGTGTTGTAGTCGGGAGACTGGTGCTGTAAAAATACAAGTATCACGGCCGTGACCAGTCATTTATCAGTTCACGTCTCACGGCTGCATCATAACACTGTAAGCTGTAAACACTCTATGTGTGACAGCCGTTCTCTGCTCAGACACAGAAAATAAAAAGAAGAAAAAAAATGATTGTGGAGCCGTTTACAAACATTTATGCTGCATAACAACACATCCCAGAGATTTAATAGAAAGTACGGAGGTCATAAATCAGCTGGCGTTTAAGTTTATACTGTTAGCTTGTTAGCAGTTAGCGAGTCTGTCTACTGTCTACCAGGATTTCATTCACAATAAAGCATAACATTACACAAGCAGCGTAACTTATCAACAGCAATGCAGGTGAGTCCATAACAGCTGGAATCACCTCCTTTCCAAACGTAGTGTTGATGTCGTCTTTGCCTGGTTTAATCCCAAACTAGTGAAAGTTGCTCCTGTACGGAGGTGGTGAAGACACCGAAGCAGAGCCTGCTGTAGACAGCAGACTGTTGTGGCCTATTTTGGTTTTAACAAACTAAACGAAAGCTTAGGTCGCCTTCTAACTCAAGCTTTTCAGGCAAATTTCAAAGGAGGTCCAACACTAATAATATCCATGTTTTAACAAGAAAAATGTCAAGGGGGTGATGACTCCCTTGCCAAGTTAGTATATAATGGTAATAGAAACGCAAAACAGCAACGCTGCATTGGTATTTTTTTTATTCTTCATCAAAATACAGATTTATGCAATATGATTTAAAACACAACGATCCCTGTTTGTTTTGTCAGGTTAATTTACATTTTTATCAATGATATGAGTGCGTGTTTGACCGTAGACTGCAGTACAAAACACAGGCTTTTCGCCCCCTGCTTGCACATGCAACTGCCAGTGTTTGTAGTTTCCAATCCAGTAATTTCCAGATACTGAAACTACTGGATGTTGCAATGCACTGCAGCTAATATCCTTGTAACCAGGCTCTTATAGGGGAGCCTTGTTGTTAGGTGTACACTGTAGCACAGCACAAGTCATGCCCACAGTCAAAAACAGGGGTATTCCCAAAAATGTTCTGCTTCTACTCTATGCAGCTGATACAATCAGAAACAACTCAGAGAGGATTTTTTTTTTTTTTTTTTTTAATAACCACAAACAGTAGCAAATGAAGCGGTTGCTGTTTGCCCGCTCACGGCACACAGCAAACAGCAAACAAACAAGATGCTGAATGCGGTGATGCAAGAAACTAAACAGATCATGGGTGTCATTTGGAAAAAACAGATGAATTCATTAATTGAATTTAATAAATGTTTTGACAACACTGACAATTAATGTTTTTCTTTTTAAGAAATATCAGGAATCTTGCAGAAAAATTAAATGTAACCTGAAAGCGGACTGTTAGAGCTCCCCCTTAATGTCTCAGGTGAGTGCTTTTAGGGGAACACCTGAGGGTAGCCCAGCTCCCGTTAACACCCCATCGTAATGTGAACCATGCTTGCAGCAGGTTTTAGTCATTTGTGATGGAATTTGAAAATGAAATCATTAATTGCAAATTACTGGGTGAAATACTGAGACTACAAGTAATATGTAAATGTGGAGCCTTACAGAAAATAAAGTCAAAAGATCTGTAGATAACCTGCAAGTGAATATGCAAACTTTTATAAACTTGCATTTTCTTATAAATTAATGAATAAATAATACAAAAAAAGAGTTTACTTTATTTATTCCAGAGGGAAATTGGAATTTCTTTCTTTTTTCATCAGCCTGGTATTTCAAAGAAAAAAACAAAGGGTGAAAAAAAAGTCAAATCATTGTAAATTACAACACTTTGAATTTGTGTAAATGTGCTCAAATTCTGATTAGTTATTATTTATTTGTTTATTTCTGCCACCCACCACATCTTTCACAATAATTTATTTCAGTAGGAGGAGAGCTCATATAATCATCACGTTTGTGTTTCACAAAAGGAACTTGGCAGCTATTAACCCAGCAGAAGGATATTTTAGTGCAATTTGTTATCACACCTTCTTTTTTTATTGGAAGCCATAATGTTTTCTTTGCCTTGAGAAGAGAAGTTTTTATTCAAATACATGCAGGTACCGTATAATGCCTAATGTCATGTACTGTAATGCCCATGTAGTTTGTAACATGAAAAACTATATGTCGCTTCTGCCAGGTGCAGCGTGCATCAAACATCCTTTAACAAATGAATTTGCTCCATGAAGTTTCTACAACAACAAATGAATCACAGGAACGTTGGTGCAGTATTGTAGTTGTGTAATACAGCAATTACTGTAATTAGTTACACTTATGTCATGAGTCAGATAAGCTTCTTTCCTAATTTTGTTTTACTCCATATCTTCTTGCAGTGTGGTTGATGTGAGATGGAGAGTTTTGCTGAACACAATGAGGTGGCGAGGTAGACAGTGGAAAAATGCAGCCTTGGTAACTGACTGAAATGTTTTTTTTAAATGTGCCTTTTCTCAAGGCTCTGAACAGATCCAGATATGCATATGATGCTAAAGGAGCTTCTTCATGTGGGAGTTGTGTGGTGCTAAATGAGCTGGATAAAGGTTTAAATATAAGACTGCTGTTACGTTTCCCCCTAATACAGTGCAGTATGTGATTATTTGAAGCACAAAGAAGGAAACCAATGAATCAAAGTGTTTGTGACCGTCATTTGAACCATAGCACAGAAATCGACTGTTCTGTGTATCTTAAAGGGGAGCAGTTAAAAGATTTTTGTCTTCAGTCACTGAAGAAAAGCGAGAGGGGGAAAAAAAGTGTTTTGTTTTGCCCTGTGGAAACTTTTGCACAAAGATGAAAATAATACATCCGTGTAGTCTTAGCTTTGAATCTCAAACAAGCATACTGTATACTGACCCAACTTCTGCAATCATTTATTTTTGATTTTGTCCAAAAGAGATCTTTTCGACAGCTTTAAAAAGCGAGGCTGGAAACGCTCTGGTCGGGATGATTACACAGCTGTCACACAAAACACGACAATGTAATCACTCACTGCAGAAGAAGAAGGCTTCTGAAATTAAAATGAAGAGCTATAATGATAATACTCATACCCGTGATCCTTTAAATACGTTTGTTATTCCAACACCAAGGCAGAGAGGCTTGGAGGAGGTTTTCAAGATGTCATTTTGTTTGTCTCCTTGACGGAGAAAAATATTGTATTTCACCAAATTTAGTGGAGCTGTAGATGACACTAGATGAAGCCACGCAGCTTGAGCAAAGGAAGAACCAATTACAAACGTCCTCAGAATTTCACACCCACTGTGAAGTGTGTAAGCTTTCATCGTGCTCAAAAAGTTTATAGGATGATAATGGCCATATTTTCATTAAGGCCCGTTCAACACATCTGTCACTTTCTGATCGGGGACACAAACCACCCAACCTTCACCTCGTCTCTGCGGTTGGCTTAAACAATAGACTAATTAATGTCTGATGATCATGTGCAATTTTCCAGAGAGACGCTTGGATTTTTAAAAATTCAACAGAAAAAGTTTCTTCGGAGAATGCTTTTATCATCAGGCCAAATTCTCAGCTTTGATGTGAGATAAAGCAATTGAGAATCACATTAATACCAAAGCATGGCTTCGAAGATTTATCTCAACTGGCTAATGAGCCTGGGAATGTTTCCACTGTGCATAATCAAACAGCAGAGGAAAAATACAATAAATCATTAGCATACAACAAATAAATCCTAAAAAGAATGGCTCCACTGTAGGTATACCGAAGGAATAGGTAGACTGTGACAGACCTGAAGAGATTATAATGGAATTAATTGAGCGCATAAATGGTTGAGATACATGTGTGTTTTTCATTAATATTTATTAGGTTTTTTTTTTCTTTTTCGAAGAAGAGGAGGAGACACACAAAAAAACATTTCATTCTGTAAGTAGAAAGTAGTTTGCCATTTACTTAAAGGGCAAATGTTGCTAGTATTTTCTGCACAACTAAATGGCTCTTCTTGATTGCTTGATATGTGGGGATTAGAGTTTTATTTTTTTCTCACAACCTTGTTTTTATATTTTCTTTTATGTGTTGCTGTGCAAGTCATCTTGATGGAAATTGGGAGACAATATTTATGGCACCTTGAAATTAATTCAACTATGAAAATCAGCCTCTGAAAGTCTTATGAAACCATAAGGGCTCTTGTGTCTTTATTCTTACATTTGTTGGAGCAAACTGAACAAATAATTTCTGAATTATTGTTGAATGCAGTTGTGCAGTGCATACAATAGTTTATTAGGTACTGCTGATAACATTTTTGAGAATAAGTTATAAAAACTTCCACAAAGATTTCTTTTTTGAAATAAATAACCTTGCTTTTTCTTTAATAACCAACTACAACTGTTGAGAGAAACTAGACTCTCCTGAAAAATCCCAGTTTACCAGCCCCTCTGCCTCTCTGCTGTGCTTCAGCTCTGCCTTCAAAGTCCATCCCTGTTTTATGCTTGCTAGTAACCAAGGCAACTGCATCTGCCAGTGATTGACTTCCATTCGAGACTGCTCATCTTACTGCTTGTTTTCACTCAAGCATGGTAGACTCTTGTAAATCACATTAGAAGCACAAGGAGGAGTCAGATGAAGCTCATATTTACACAGATTCATTGGTCTCACGGCTTACTGGTCACAGTTTCTTTATCTTTAAGTGGCAGTGTTCTCATCTCCTCTCATAACTGTTTTTCATCCTCTCCAAATACCTGAAAAGTGTCTGTTTTTTTCTGTTTGTCGGACCAACTTCTGCAGTTAAAAAGTTTTCCGCCTCTCCCTGTGTGCTCATTTTCCCTCTTTCTGGTTCTAAGGATAGCCTGCAGTAACTTTCAGTAATTGGTCTGTGAGTTAAAAAAAAAAAAAAAAAAGAAAACAACTTTTCATACTAGAAAAGGACCAAGCAATTGTTCAGCTCGATCCACACTGAACTCTTTTTTTGTGCCGGTGTAATTTTGGCCCAGAAGTTGGTTGTGAAATGGCGTTCAGCAAGCATAACATTAAAAACCACCTGCCTAATAATGTACAGGTCTTCTTTGTGTTCAGGACCTCAGAGAATTGTATTTGACACCATGCTGACAGAAAATCCTGTGGGTGCCGTGGGTTGCCAGGTACGGCCTCCATGGATTGAGCTTGTGCCTGTACATTATGCATATACTTAACTGGGATGGGATCTGGGGAATTTGGAGGCTGAGGGTCTGTAGCAGGTTCAACATATCCAGGGTAACTTCTGCTTTAACTAATCCAAGCAATGACGGTTTTGCAAAGCGGTATCAACAACACTGGTTACCCACTCGGATAGTCAACTCAGACTTTAAAGCAGAACTCAGTAACTTCTGCTCGGGGCTCCCCCGACTGGTCTCCTGTCACTGTTGTAAAGGTCGTCATTTCCCCTTCACCCACAGCACACACGTCCTCTCTACCTGTCTTTCACCTATTTTGATCCCTGAATATATTTCTAAGATTTTGCTAGCTTGTTGATGCTACTTTGCTACATTGGTAGGAGCAGCTTGCCTCCCTCTGCAGCTGCTCAAACAGAGTCCTGTGTCTCCTGCAGCAGGACATTTTACCTGCGTTTTTGGGTAAATGTGCTGTGGATTATATTTTTCTCTGGTGTTGGTCGGTAGCAGGTAAGATTATGAATTTTATTTAATTTTTGTGGACATGACAAGTGATTTCTGAGCCTATTCGGCCGTGAGCCCCAGGCAGTACAAGCTTCGTGAATCACTCCGTAGACACTGTGTTTAGCCTGACAGCTGAAAAGCAGTTATTGAGGTGAAAAAGTTACTTTGTTCTGCTTTAACTCTTCATCCACTTTTATGTGAAATGGGTGGAGTTTATATTAGACAAGCAGTCAGAATAAGGAATTTTGAGTTGCACATTTCCTATGAAAAGAGCAAACTGAAATCCAAAAGTGATATGAAAATGGTAATAAGGTTTTATTCAGTTAAACAATAGTGAAAATAACATTTTTTACTTTATAAATCCCAATTGGGAAATTTGTTTCTGCTTTTATCACATCTCTAGATTAACCAGAGAGCAATGGGCTGCCAATTACAGAAGTTTGTGGGGTTAAGAGCCTTGCACAGGGGCACATAGTGGTTCATCCCTCTTTTTTACGGTCTAAGGCATTACCACTAGACTATCCACATCCCCCCCTTAAAGAAACTATACCTGATTTGATTTTAATCTGTATAAGAAAAATGTTTTTTTTTCCACAGTATATTATGTGGTAAATGAGGTCATTTGATTTTGAAAAATAACTCTTTGGTTGCATATATGTATGAGTCCAGGCCTTTTTACTTGGTAGAAGCTGCTAATGCTAACTAGCTTCTAACTTGGCCGTAATGGTTTTTCTGTGACATGTCTCCCCAAGTGCATGCACAACAGATCTTGTAAACAGAACAGCATGGCGGTCACCGAAGGGAAAGTTAGCATACAGAACCTCCATTAGCTGTCACTGAATACAAAGTAAAACATCCTAAAATGATTTCAAACTGAGGAAGAGAAGAGAGACTTGATGTATAAATGAATAAAGAAGTGAAGGTGGGATACTTTCAGGGCCACGACTCAAACCCCTATTCTAATCCAGGGGAGTCCTTACTTTCCCAGCCAACAGAGCCTTAGTACATTTGTTACTAAGTTCAGGAGGTCGTGATTGAGGTCAAGCTGACCTGTACTGTACAGTATATGTCTATACATATACTTTAAAATCTATATAAGGGTAACTATTCTCTGCTTGCAGCAGTCTCTATTTAAACGTGGGCCAATAATCATCTTTGAATGAAAAATGGAAGATTTCTCATCTGGACTGTGCTTTGAGAGGCAACTGAACCCCCTAACTACCCTCCTATGAAAGGAAGAGTCAGGGACCTTAAAAGTGGATCAGGTTTTTCCTCAGGAAGTCTGAGATCTTTTATTAAAGAAAGCAAGCACAAATACTAGAAAAAAAAAAAACAGACCAAATCCGAAACCTGAAACCCGCCCATAGGAGAAGACAAATCTGTCTAAAAAGAAAAGAAGTCAAGCTCTAATGCCCTCAATCTGCTCTAAGCCTCCAAATGAACCTAAAAGCCCTAAAAAGCTCCCGTTTCATACTCAGCAACAGTTTTTATACTTCTGTTGTAACTCCCACCTAGTGTGAGACAGATAGTTCCAAAAAGGTCATCTTCACGTTGATTGGATATAATACACATCAAAAACCAGGTGTGAGGTCTATTTTTTAGAAAAAGAGGAAGTGCAGAGCACAGCTGTCCTGCACAGAGACATTTGTGTCTTTTACATGATTAATCATGAGTAAAAGAGTCAAAAAGGTTAAAGTCAAGTTCACCCAGCACAACACCACCCTTTGAACCTTGACTTTACCATTGATGCTAAGATTACACAGTCGTATAAGCATCAAGATAATATAAAGAAAAACTTTATCAAGGTAACTCAAAAGTAAACAGTACAGCTCAAATATTCAAACTGAAGCATAAGTGCCTAAGAAAGAATTTAATTCATAGTGATCATCAAAGTTCATAAACTTGAATCAAAATACCGTGCAAAGTAATGATTCTCAAAACTGTAATTCTCATTACATTCTTGTTCTTATTCAGCTTTGTCTTCTCCTCTTTATTTCATTTAGTATTCATTTATTTATTCATTAATTTTTATTCACTTTTTATTTGTTTCTCTCATTTATGCAGTAGTTAATATTAATTTTATTCATTCAAACCAAAATGGCAGTATTTATTGGCAACATTCAGAACAGCAATCAATAGGAAATAAAAAAATAACAATACAAAAAACAACAAAAAACAACAACAAAAGAATAATATCTCAATGGAGCAGCAATGAAAAGGAGCAAAAAAATTATTAATCTGGAGTCTAACAGTCAAGCAAAATTACATCAATCAGGATATCACTCCCCTTTATGCTTTACAGGAAAAGCAGGCAGGTGTGGGTGAGGTCTATGTTTTAAGAAAAATTTGAGTAATCATAAGTAAAACAGTCAAAAAGGTTAAAGTCAAGCTCACCCAGCACAACAATAAGCTTGTTGATATCACTGAGCATGAGTAGATCTGATGATTTGCAGTTAGATTACTGTGCTGCCGGCGTGTTTCTGGGCAATTTCTCTCTGATTCAATACTGATAAGTCCAAATGTTTCAGGGAAAATTGTGAAAGGGAAAAAAAACTTGAAAAAGATGGCAGATACCACTGAATAGGAGTTATTACCCCTTCTCCTCATTTAGGCTCGCTACAAAGAGACCAATGCGGTATGTTGATCAACACAATAAGGAAAAGCCTCTTCAAGAAACACTTGTGGCAATTATTTTTACAGTCTTGAACTAAATTAAATAAATCGTGTGACTTTGCTCATTAATCATCACCACAATTACTTCCTCAGATGTGTCACACAGTTAGTGTAGTGCAGTCACAGGCTTTAATGTCGGTCGTCAGATCACAGCTAACTGCCCGCTAAAGTGAGAAAACACTCCCGAGATATAGTAATGATTAGATTAGTAGCCAACTAAATTACAGGGAAAATGTGTCTTTCAGCCAAGCATCAAAAAGATGCTGTGAAAACATTCAGAATTGCAGATGATTCTGACAGAGCTAATTAAGCTGTGGGTGTTGTGTGGTGCTAAATGAGCTGGCTCCAGGTTCCCGATGTTAGACTGCTGTTATGTTACTGTCATCTTTGCACAGTGTGTGATTATCTAAAACAGAGACTAACAAATTGAAGCATTTGAGTCTTCTGTTTGAACCATTGCGTTTGACTACGTAGGGTATTTTAAAAGAAAGCAGATGCAGGAACAAGGTTGTTAATTTAGCAGTTTTCTGTTGATGATGAAAAAAAAATGGACGCGTGATTAATTGAGAATTTCACCCATGTGATTTATATCTCCGTGTTGCTGTCTCTCCATAATATTGATGCACAGTTTGTATATGAAACAAGTGCAAGATTAACAGCCCTTGACGGTGAAATATTAAATGATTCAAATGCAAATACACTGATGGGCTGTGGCCGCTTTTTGTAATTCACTTCAAGGGCAGAAATTAGACTTGCAAAACTTCACCCATACGCAGGGAAATTGCACTGAGATGTAGCCTTGCTGTGAGTGGCAAACAACAGGGAAATGAAACATGCACCAAAAAAGGAGGGACCATCAATCTAATGGGATTCCATTGCAAATTCTCTGCATTTCAGTATCACTCGCTCTCACTGGGGGATAGTCAACAGTGGAATAGCTTTCAGGCACTTCAGCACACTCAAAGGAGGACTGCAGCTACCCTAGATCCCATGTAACAAGCAGCGCTGCATGTAAATCTGTACAATGAAAGCCATTTTTAATTTTTATATGGAAAGAATAACAGCTTGGAATAGAATAATGTGGACTCCATTAAAAACCAAATCAGCTTCATTAGACACGGTAATAGCCTCACTTAGTGATGGCAGGCACAATGACTGTGGCAAGCATTAACTCTGCTCATTAAGGAGAGTTGAGCCTCACTGTGATCAACACATGCCAGCATATGATGAATGGCAAATTATGACCTATTTTTATCACAAAGCTGTACTACACAGTAATTATTTTGTAATCTTAACCTTGATGGAGCCATGCATCATGAAAAGATGTAAATCTTGGTTTAATGTAAACTAGCTATGCCACCGTAAGCATAATGAAGGATGCCTGCTTGTTTCTTCTTCTTCTTCTTTTTTTGCAACGGTGTAAAAATGGAGCTTGCAAAACATGAATAGATCACAGCACGTCCTGTGTGTGCACTCATTTGTGTTGGGAGAGAAAGTGGAGGGTTGGATGACAAATTTGGAGGAGGGAATGTGATTACTGAGACATTGGCAGCAGCAGTTGTCACTTCTGCATCGCCTCAGAATGCAGCCATTCCTCCCCAACTCGGTCCAAGTAGTGGGAAACGAAGAGGGATGGATCACAGTTGCTTACAGATTTTGACAAATGGCAAGGTAATATATGAAGGTACCATTTGACCTTCTTACCACTTCAGTAAATGGCTCAGTAAGTCGCGTCACGTCTGCCGTGATGAGAGTTCAATAACCTTTGCATCAGTCTTGCTCTCAGCTACAGAAAGACATCATGGGAAAGACTTATCTGGGAAGAAGTGTGGGCTGATGAGTGTAAAACTCCACCGCAGCAGAAACAACTGTTAAATTGGAGGCAGAGAGGTTTCTATAGTACCTCCTAAAGATCACTTTTCTAAAGTAAAGCCTCTGTAAAATAGCATTACTTGAAAGGAGTTACATTAAGAAGTGAGCTCATGTTACAAGACTCGCATCTCCACGTTCCTCCTTTCTCTCTGGCTGTCTGCTTTTAAATGGGGCTTATCAATTTTACTCTTCGATCGGACCCTACATACTTATGTGTAGCAGCGTTTGATCAAGTCTACTGCACACCTGCTGGATGCCAACTTGCATTTCGATTCAAGCAACAGCAAGAAAACTGTGACGGAGTACAGTTAAAAGAAAAGACAAGAAAGTGAGAAAAAGCAGGAATTATGTGGGTGACTGGGCAATCATTTGCATTGTGAGAAATAATCTTTATGACTGCATAACAATTAGATAATTCTCTTCAGGGTGTAGGTGTGCAAGTGTACTCACCAGCAAACAAGATGAGACTTGATTACCAAAACTGCAACACATAAATTCCTGGTCAGCCTCAAATCAGAGGAGCTGAGCTGCAGTTCACAAAAACAAATCACTTTAACCAGCAGAGTTGTGGAAAAAAAAAGTTCTATGGGCTGATGAATCAAAACTCAACCTCTAAAAAGAAGGGAAGAGAAAGTAACAAAATAAAAGAAGAAGAAGGAAGGAGCATGATCCATAGCATAGCACCTCACCTTTCAAACCTGGTGATTTATTGATGGCATTTACCGGTGATTTCGCCTCCGGGGGAAGCAACAGGATAAACGCAGAGGTGTACGGGTGCGTTCTGTGCTCCCAGATTCAGCCATATCCATCAAATCTCACAGGACAACGTTCCATCAGTCAGTAAGATGACGACTCTAAACATAGCAATCAAAGAGCTGGTCAGGGTGAGGAGGTGGAATATCCTCTGCTGGGAGAGTCAGTTGGCTCATTTCAGTCTGACTGAGTTCCATGAGACCAAAACTGGAAACAGGCAAGAAACAAATGCTGAATGCGGCTGTTGGGGGCCTGGGAGAGCATCTCCTGATGTACTCATGCAGAGCTTGACTGCATAAAATTAATTAAAAATAATGAATGTGAACTTTTTCACTTCATGTGCAAGAGGGTCTAAACGTTGAGCACTACAGCTCAGAGTTTCAGTCGTTTTTGCACCTGGTGCAAATCTCCGTCTCGGCATTATAAAGTTGCTGATTGTATTTATTAATGAGGGGCTGTGCTAAGTCGACTGGACACAGTGGTTATTGCATCTGTTCCGGATGCACAAATTTGTGTTTCCCTTTCCCTTTTTTTTTATGAGAAAAGTATTGAAATGACTCACGCAGCTGAGCTATACGCTGCAATCAGCAACCTGCCGACGACTCTGGCATCATTTACCACCAGGAAAAAGGTATGTCTTAAACTTTGCATTCCACAAAGCTGTGACAGCTGCTGCAAGGAGGCACAGGTGTTGTGCAATCCTGGCAAAAAGGAAGAGTGAGATCATCCAGCTGGGTTGAATGGGATTTTATTATTTATATTGCATATGCACATTGCATATCGATCACTAAGCTGCATAATCTGAATTTGATGGAGCAACTCAAAGACAATCTGAAACCTCTCAGTGGAAAGACTTGACAAAAATATATTGCAATCAAATCAAACTACATCTGGCTGTTAGGCAAGTCAGAAAGCTTTTCCAAATTGTTGTTTGCCCACATGTTATAATGACTCCTCCTCACTTATGCATGCTGTCTGATCTGAGCCATAAAAAGAAAAAAAGAAAAAAAAAATCAATGGTAAATCTGAGTGTGATCAAACTGCAGAATGAAGTCTTGTTGACAATCATGGAGTTTATTTAGAATTGAGCCAATGAGCTCATCTTGAATTGGACTGAAATGAGCTGGTCACAGCTGTTTTTGTAGATCAGCGCCATTTAGGACCTCCCACACAGATGTGGACATCCTCATCTGCACTGTTTAGAACTTGCATGCAAACCCTAATTTGTCCTGTTAAGCTAATCTGGACCTACATGCTAACATCTCAAACTTTTTTTTTTTTTAACTTTAATTTATACAATTCATGTTCTACAATTACGGGCAAGGCATGACACTTTAATGTTAATTTTTTTTTTTTTTTTGCAAAGTAAACATGTTGAAGCTCAAAGCCTGAACCTCAGCCACAGTCTGACAGTCTGAGCTGAGCAGAAATGTTCTTTGTTCTCTTTTTGTTGCTCCTTTTTGTACATCCATCTAGCCAATCAGTAAAAAACAGTGTCAGTATTATTTCTCAATGCAAATCTGTGAGATTGCTTTAATGATTCTCAGCAGAAATCTGAAAATGAGGAACAAGCCCTGCCTCAGGCTGCACACCACCAACAAGGCTGAATGGGAAATTTATGGATCAAGATCCATGTTGACCAATATCCTATTTTTTTTTCCTGCTAATGAACAAAGAAACCACACAACTGCAAACTTGGCAGGTGTAGCATAAAGGCTTCCTAATCATTGTAATTGTGCCATTATCTTTTAAAGCCAGTCCAGAAACTTATTTGCAGTATTTGTTATTTTATTTATGAGAGCATTATTGTCATTACTGTTTGGACAGCGAGTCCTATTAGAGTTTTGGCTCCATTACAGTAACATGGCTCTCTGTCAGCAGCGAGTCCAGCTTTGAACTCTTTGCAAAGTGCTGAAATGATGTCAGCACCCACAAACTCACTGGAATAATTTGACATTGCTGAGTGTGAGTGCAACTGGAGTGACAACACTTATCCGCACAATTCAAAACTAATGAGAAGATGTTTGAAAATAGAGCAGAAATAAGTGTACAGGAAATCAGCAACCTCCAACCACTGCTGTTAGGATTGCAAATGTGAGATTACAGCTTTGTTTTTTTTGTAAATATAATTGACATTTTAATTTTGATTTCACATCTGCCACTCAGCATGTGCCTGTACTGTCATTTTCTTCAAATGATAGACACAAATTTCATGATTTCTCTTTCTTCATGCCATCCAAACTCTTCTGTAGCCATTAATTCGCCAGAAAAAGCTTATCTTAAGTAATTTAGTCTCATTGGTTGATGCAAAAGTCTCCTTACTGTAGATAAGAGAAAAGTCTTATTAGAGTCATAAAACCGAGGAAGTGGTCTTTGATCCCAAGTCGTAGTGCAACTGCTCACTCGACATGACTGACAGCTGGCCTATTAGGCGGGCTGGATGTCTCATATAAGGGTCTATATGTTGATGATAACCTGTGTGCGTTCTGAAAGGCTTTTCAGAAAAATGCAACAAAAATTGCACCTGGTTTATAGTTTCCATTTTTTTACAGCGGTCCGCAGGATCATCCTGATGCTTTATCACGTTTCACTAAATCCATCCTCCAGCACGGCATATGTGCTTGGTTTGGTAATCTGACAGTTACCGTCAAATCTCAACTGAACTGTCTGGTGCACACAGCAATGAAGGTGGTGGTTGTGAGTGACCACCCTTCCCTTCAGTCCAATTACTCCCATCTGGACCACGTTGTTGCACTCCAAGGTTCAGATACAGGCGCTGTTACAGCATTATTTTATTTTATTTTTTTCCCCTTTTGGCTACAAAACCATTATAAGTGCACATACATGCTCAAAATATTTCCATCTTCTAGACAAACAGAGTCTATTTTAATCCATAAAGAGAGCCTAATTGTTAACAATGCACTCTAAATAAGGGTCAGTATCTTGAGGGCAGAAAAGCTGATAATGCATCAGTATTAACACCTTAATTAACGCTTGACTAAAATCAATAAAACAAGTATAACTGAAATGGAAAAAGCAATCATCACAAAGGGGAAAGCTTTTCACTTATATTTACACTATCTGAGCGAGCTGTCAACGGAAAAGGAGAAAAGAAGAAATAAGACAGCAAATGAGGCAATAATCATTAGCTTTTGTAGCATTTTCGTGCAATTTGTAACTCTGAAATCAGTGCGAGGTGCTAATTGTTACATATGCATCTTGTCAGAAGGAGGTATAACCAGTCGCAGGGGATCCCATCCATAATTCATTATGTTACTATAAATTTAGATCACTAAGATGCACTAAGAAAAACAGCTTGTACTTACTGTGCATGTACATGCTGCAAATATGCTATCAGAAACTTCAATGTCAACCTGAGATTTTTCATCGATTTCAGGATCATCGTTTCAGCTTTCCAACAAACACTCGTTATAATGAGCATGTTTCCCCTGTAGACCTAAGTATATCCACTTTGATAGTTCTGTTGAACCACACTGTTTTTGTATGTGTGTGTGCTGTGTTTTGTTTCCAACTTGTTAATGAGCTTGTTCTCTAACACCTCAATTATTTTTTTTTCCTTTTTTTTTTTTTTTACACTGACTTTCGTTTCTTTGTTAATACTCTTACATCAAGTGTTATCAACACATAGCAGAGTGAATTCTGTGAGATTAAAATGATTTGTCACAGAACAAGCCAAATGCATTTTGGCAACATTTCATATTTATATATTACATCAGTTTATAATGCTCCTGTTATCAATTGTTTTGTCAATATTTATAACTTTGCCTTCCAGCCACCCATTACTGATGTATAGTGAATCATAGAAAACCAATGTAGCTCATTTGAAATGACATCTGCCTTTCTACTTTTACAAATATACATTTTATTTTAATATTTATTATCTGCACTCTGCATATTTATCATATTAATGATGTTTAATTGCCATTTATATTGCTTGAGGGTTTATTTATCAATTCATAGAAACTCTTGGTCTTTACTCTCTCTGGCAACTTAGCACATCATCTAATAAAAGCCAGAAAATGTTAAGAAGCACATTTCTACCAATAGCAGCCAGAACTTAAATGGCCTGGAGCTTTTTGTCCATGAGCTAAAAGATTGTTTCAGCCACAGATCTGTTGCATTTCCTCCGAGGTTTCAGGTTCAGGGTAAATTAGGCAAATTCTTGGAAGTATGTCACTCCACCAGAGTGTTTGCCAGAGTTTCAGCACTGCCAAGCTGAGCGTTTGCGGCAATTTGCTGAGTTTTTATTTTTGTCTGAGAACATATTAGCTGTGAGAGAATAAGAAGATTAATGTTTTATTCCTCTTAATCACATTTTCTAATCACTACTGCCTCTGTGGTCCACACTGGAGGCAGCTTCATTGTCCTCTTCATCAAACCTGCCTTCAAACCAGGAACTCCTCTTCAGTTGTATATAAATATGTCCATGTTACACATTTTTGTAGGCTTGGGGTTATCTTGGGGGGGGGGGTTGAAGCTCAAAAGGTTTGGGAACCAGTCTGCATAATTGTTGCGATCGGAAAGTAATATTTTCACTACTTTCTTGTCACAAGCAGGGTCTGTATTTTTTGCTCAGCTCCAAAAATGACTTCTTTTGGTTTAAATGTTGTTTACAAGTGGTAACAGCTACTGTATGTCTGTGGTAGATATTTAGCTCTCAGATATTACAAGTAAGTGTGGACAATAAATCAAATCAAATCAGATTTATTTGTGTAGCACATTTAAAAAAAACAACAACCAAAGTTGACCAAAGTGCATGATACAAAAAATCAAACAATGATAAAAACAGATTTAAAAAATGTATAAACATATATTAAAAAGAAATAAAAATATATAATAAAAGGATTTTTGAACCTCCAAAAGCTTTAGAATATAGATGCGTCTTCAGTTAAAACTTGATATTACTGAAACAGAAATTTTTTAGGGCAGCAATGGTTCTCAGATGCTGTATTTCCTCTACAGAAACCAAAGTCTTGAATTGGGGGGCACGACCATATGGATTAGGGACACAGGGGGAGGTTTTAGCACCCAAATGGGCCTTTTGGAAGGCAGTATTGTGGAGGTTTTGAGCTAGTGGAGCCACATGGGTTTTCCTGTTTTGCTGGCTGCTTTGGTAACAACATCATCTCTACCATAGACAACACCACAAGCAGCTGGAATAAGAACAATGCGATTTAGAGCAAAACAACACTGATAGCTTCAATTGCTTCAGAGACAACCTAAAGCAAAATAAAAACAGCCAAAACCCCATAAAAGTGGGTGATATGGACAAGGAGTTTGAGGTAATACAACTGAAGCAGACTTCTTGGTTTCAATATCCGTCAAGACTCGGCGCCTCCACCAAGCATAGATGTGGGGGAGAGACGCACACTTCAGCGGACTTGATTTGCCTAATCTGCCCTCAGTGGGAATGCAACAGAACCAAGGCTGAAATGACCTTTTAGCTCCTAGAAAAGCATTTCTGTTGTTATGGCTGTTATGTTCTGAGTCCTGTTGATCAAAATCCAGCTAAAAGTATCGCCTCCCTTCCAGGGCTGAAATTTCACCACTGTTTGGGCCCAGATGTCTGCAGCTGGAATAGAGGGGGATGAGGATTGGACCACTTCCTGGTTCCTGGAAAAGCTTCTGTGGTGGAAGTGCAGCTTTTGTTTTATGTGAGTTCTGAATTGTTTAAAACCTGTCTGAATGATTGTGTATGCTGTAGCCTCTAAATGCCTTTTAAGTGTGTTTGATTGTCATTTAGTAACTAGTCACACACTCGTTAGGGGTCCTTAAAAGGCGAAGCAAGCATGTGTTGAGAAACCACTGTTAAATATTTGAAAGTAAAGTGTGAATACACTGTATGTGAATGCTAAATAGAAGGTGTCAAGAGTGAAGTGCTGGCCAAAATCTAATTTCAGTGCAAATCCTTCTGACAAGGTGGAGAGACTGTCGTTGGCAACATCACCTTGAATATAAAATCCCTGCAATCTCAGTCAGATTCTTTTGTCCATTTGTCAATATCACTTGCCATTTTTTTCTTTCAAGGGCACATAAACGAAAGGTTGAGTGCAGACATTGAACCTAATCATGCTGATGGTTGTGGGACTCTAAAAGCCGTGGGTCATTAGCTCTCATAAAGGTCTACATGCCGTCCCCTGAGTGACGTTTTGCTGAGGACAGGGAGATGCATCTGATGCATTTTTATTATGGACTTCACAATGACTGCGGAGGGAGGATGGTCGATAAAACAGAGGCTTTGGGAGCACTAGGAGTGTATTGTTTTCTCAACTGTCAGGCCTGCTGTCACGTGTTTGTATTGAATCTATAATCTGTATGCAGGCCTCTATCATATATCTGCAGAGTAAGGCACTATTGTTGCAGCAGTGTGCAGACAAAATTCAGTGAGTGATTTCTGCTATGAAAGAAACTCAAAAACTAGATAAATGTGTGTCCGTCTTCCTTATCTCCCTCAACATATTTCCACTCCGGATGTTTCCTGACTGCTAAATCTACATCTGGACAACATAGTTTACAGAAAATGCTGCTTTATTGCCACTAAAAACCGCAGCACCTCAGTGTATTTCCTTGAATTTAAAATTCTTATGCATGTCTTGAGCGGGCGGTTCTCTCGTGGGACATGTATCTGTCTCCTTCACACAACAAAGCTTGATTTATTTTCAGTTCACTCTGTGCATTCGATATGTAGTTTAATCTTGGCATCGAGGTAGGGAACGCTTCTATTTGTCTACTCTTGGATTTAGATCAATCTTTTTCTGTGGGAACTAAAACAAAGCATGTGTTGGATGAGCGCCACTACACAGACGAGTAGCTCAGAAAATGATCTTCAGCATGCATCAATCCAGGAATGATTCAGGTGGGGAGACTGAGTGGAGCTCGTTTGCAAAGCTCTCGTTGCAAAACAAACAAATTGAGGTGTCTGGGTAGTCGTTCAAGGTATTGCATTGGTGGGACAAAAGATCACTTTATGATGACATTGTTTTTACTCAGCATACTTATCCCACATACATCAGATGTGACTGCAGCTTTCATTCTTGCCTATACTGTACAGTATGAAACACAAAATACTCATATTGTATTTCATAGTTTTAAAACTGTTCAGTCACAGTCATATAATGGTATAAGGAGGCGAGCATCAATGGTGAAATTGGTTTCTTTGCTTCCACGTTGATATAACAGCCCATCATCTATATTCAGAAACACCAGAATATGCTCTAATTTCACACTTAACTGGCTGGTAACATGGTTTTTGTATGTCATACTTTGCCTATGTGGAATAAAATGCCTGCAGGGTGTCAAAAATCCAGAAGATAAATTGCAGTGAGGATAAAGATAGCTTCACAGGTAATCATGTGTATGGCAAAAACAGGCAGAAAAATAAAAGTTAAAAGATGCCAACAGCATCTAGAAAATATGCAATGCAGACACCGTTGTCAGTCTGATAGTTAATGTGTGTATTTACAGGACTAAAACATTTCCCTAGGATATAACGCAGCTCTGAGGGCTGTATTTCTGGTTCTGTTCGTGCATTAACATGTTTTATATGTAACGCTTATAGCAGCAATCAACTCACACTGACATGAATAATGTTATGTACAGGAAATCAAGAATGAAGATGGAAAGTTTGTGCACCATAATCTCATACATTGAAAGTTTTTTACTTGTGAATGTCTTTTCACCGTACCATACCGTCTTCTGCCGCTTATCCGAGGTCGGGTCACAGGGACAGCTGCCTAAGCAGGAAAGCCCAGACTTCCCTCTCCCTTGCCACAGTCGCCAACTCATCCGGGGGGATCCCGAGACGTTCCCAGGCCAGCCAGGAGACGTAGCCCGTTCAGCATGTCCTGGGTCTCACCTGGGGCCTCGTCCCGGTGGGGTGTGCCTGGAACACCTTACAGGGAGGCGTCCAGGAGGCATCCTGACCGGATTCCCGAGCCACCTCATCTGGCTCCTCTCGATACGGAGGAGCAGCTGCTCTACTTTGAGTCCCTCCCAGATGAGCGAGCTCCTCATCCTATCTCTAAAGGAGAGCCCAGCCACCCTGCGGAGGAAACTCATTTCAGCCGCTTGTACCCGCGATCTCGTTCTTTCTATCATGACCCACAACTCATGGCCATAGGTGAGCGTAGGAACATATGTCAAATCGGTAAATCGAGAGCTTCGCCTTCTGACTAAGCTCCTTCTTCACCACAACGGACCGATGCAGAGTCCGCATCACTGCAGATGCCACACCCATTCGTCTGTCCATCTCCCGCTCCATTTTTCCCTCACTCATGAACAACACCTCGAGATACTTGAACTCCTCCACCTGAGGCAGGATCTCACCCCGACCCGGAGAGGACACTCCACCCTTTTTCAGGTAAAGACCATGGTCTCGAATTTGGAGGTGCTGATTTTCATCACGGTCGCTTCACCCTCGGCTGCAAATTGCTCCAGCGAGAGTTGGAGATCATGGCCCAACAATGCCAAAAGAACCCCATCATCTGCGAAAAGCAGAGACCCAATCCTGAAGCTTCCAAGCCCCTCAACACCTCAGCTGTGCCTAGAAATCCTGTCCATAAAGGTTATGAACAGGATCGGTGATGAACTGCAGCCTTGGCGGAGTCCAACTCTCACCAGAAATGGATTCAACCTACAGCCAGAAATGTGGACCAAGCTCTGGCACCAGTCGTACAGAGACCAGACAGCTCGAACAAGGGGGTCCGGCACTCCGTACTCCCGGAGCACCCCCCCACAGGCATCCCTGGGTCCATCCCCCACGATCAAACGCTTTCCCCAAGTCCACAAAGCACATGTAGACTGGTTGGGCAAACTCCCATGCCCCCTCCAGGATCCTGGAGAGGGTGTAGAGCTTGTCCACTGTTCCATGACCAGGACAAAAACCACACTGCTCCTCCTCAATCTGAGGTTTGACTGTCCGATGGACCCTCCACTCCAGGACCCCCAAATAGACGTTACCAGGGAGGCTGAGAAGTGTGATCGCCCTGAACTTGGAGCACACCCTTCGCTCTCCATTTTTGAGGAGGGGGGAAACCACCCAAGTCTGCCTGTCCAGAGGTACTGCCCCCGATGTCCATGCGATGCTGCAGATGCGTGTCAACCAAGACAGCCCCACAGCATCCAGAGCCTTAAGGAACTCCGGGCGGATCTCATCTACCCTGGGGCCCGGCCACCGAGGAGCTTTTTAACTACCTCGGCAATCTCGGCCCCAGTGACAGAAGAGTCCACTCCTGAGTCCCCAAACTCTGCTTCCTCCTCGTTGGGGGGATTGAGGAGGTCTTCAAAGCGTTCTTTCCATGGAACCACAGCGTCCTGAGTCGCGGTCAGCAGCCCACCATCCCCACCGTAGTATTAATGGTGCACTGCTTCCCCTCCTGAGCTGCTGGATGGTGGACCAGAATCACCTTGAAGCCGTCTGGAAGTCGTTCTCCATAACCTCACCGAACTCCTCCCATGTCCGAGTGGGAATTAGAGCTCTCTCTGATCCAGGAATGTTTTGAAGGATTCTTTATTATTGCAATAGCTGCTTGGCAAAGGTCTTTGCTCTCCAAGTGCTTTGCTAGTACTTTATGTTATGAGGTTTCTATGTTGTGACATGATGCATTTGGCCTGATGTAAATTTAAAGGAGTGATGACATAGCAGTTAAAAACTAGTTTATGTTGTTGGCATTACTGCATATGTAAATACTCCAAAGAAAAAAACGGCATTTTTTTACAGCGGAGTATTGTTTTGAAACGCCAGACCTCACTTCCTCAGTAATACAGTTGGGTCCGGTGATGATATGGAGCTTTACCCGGAGACCACGTTGACTTCATTTTGATTGGCTACACCTTATTTGGCTATGACCTTATTTGGAGAATCTAGGTCAAGCTGCGGTCGGAGTTTGCTAAAGGCTAACTGCTAGCAACATGGGCACTTCAGACAGTGTGAGCTACGCTTATCAGACAAGACAGCATTTAGAAAATGAATAAACTTACAGGTAATGACAAGGTTGTGGCCCCCTCCCTCAGTGTTGCTGCAGAAGTTTTCTTTTAAATCCATTTGTTTGAAAATCCAGACCTGACTGCACAGAAGTTACTACTAGCTCCATACACGCAGCTGAATCAGACAGGGGAGGGGGGAGCGGACGGTGCATAAACCGTTAGGAGAGAGAGAGAGAGAGAGAGGGGGGGGGGGGGGGGGCACTGTTTACTTGATAGTGTGCTCTTATTGGTGCAATTACAGTTTTTCTCAGTTGCTAAAACGCTAAATCCCATTCTCAAAGCCATTTTTTCAGAAGCCTAAACCAAGGTATCAAATCAGTCCCCTTGTGATCAAAACCTAAAGCACGTTTCACATCACTAGACACTGCTTGCAAAACACATTTGCATTGTGATGCACTTGCTGTGCAAAATGGTGAACACATGCTGCACACTTTGATCTCAACTAAGACACAGATGTCAGCAGGTAAACACAGTGACTCAAAATTGATTTCACCTTTAGCTGATGATGATAGAACCAGTATAAATAAGTTGAGGAAGCTGTGGGAGGTCAAGATTTTGCGATGGATAAAGGAAACCAGAGAGGAAGAGTACGCATAAGAGGTGGTCGCAGAGGTGGTCGAGGATGGGGACGTAAGGGGGCAAAATTAGGTCCGATGCAGAGCCTTCATTTCAGATGAAATCCATGCAACTGTGATCGACCACGTTGCTGTATTACCTCCACCAAGGAGTTGATGTTTTTGGTAGCATTGGTTTGTTTATCCATTTGTCTGTCAGCAACTTTACGGAAAAAGTTCTGAACAGATTGACCTGAAATTTTCACCAGCCATGTGTCTCAGCCCAAAGACGTACCCATTATATTTTGGTGGTGATCCGGATCACCTTCTGGATCCAGGAATTTTTGAAAGATTCTTTATCATTGCAAGAGCTGCTTGGTGGAGGTCGGCGCTCTCTGAGTGCTTTTCTTGTTCTTTATGTTATGAGTTCGCTGTGTTGTGACATGATGCATTTGGCCTGATGTAAATAAAAAAGAAAAACATTTTGACAGCATGATGTTCTGAGAACTCTGTTTTCCTTTTTTCCTTCTAGTGTTTCCTGATTGCTCTCTGGTGTTCTACATTTTGCTGTGCTTGGGGCATGATTTGACAATAGTGTCGCTTTTTGAGGCCAGGTGATGCTGTTTTGAGTCAATAACTTCCTTTCGCAGCAAGAAGCAGAGATTTGGGGAAAGTAGTTTGAGTTATGGGATTCGTGTTTAAAGTTGTGAAAAAGTGAGGGGGCATTTCAAAAATAGTGTTTTAGCAATTGAGAAAACTGTAAATTACGTAGAATGATAGAACTACGTAGAATGATAGCCTGCTGTCTGATTCAACTGTTTCTGAGCAGAGAGACAAAGCTGACAGACCATAAACAGGAACTTTGATTCTCACTCTGGACATTCACATGGCCTCATCAGTGCACAACAGATCATATTATCCACCCAAAACCCCAGAAAAGTGAAATTTGATGTCATGGCACCTTTTTAAAAAAAAATTGACAGCATGATGATCTGAGAACTCTGTTTTCCTTTTTTTTCCTTCTAGTGTTTCCTGATTGCTCTCTGGTGTTTTACATTTTGCTGCACTTGGGGCATGATTTGACAATAGTGTCTCTTTTTGAGGCCAGGTGATGCTGTTTTATGTCAATAACTTTCTTTTGCAGCAAGAAGCAGAGGTTTTGGGAGAGTAGTTTGAATTATGGGATTAGTGTTTAAAGTTATGAAAAAGTGAGGGGACATTTCAAAAATAGTGTTGTGAAATTGAGAAAAACTGTATTGGACAAACTGATTAATCCAGGTGTGTTTGGCCAGTTATTGAGATCAGACACACCTGGATTAATCAGTTTGTCCAATAATGAAAGACAGGAAGGTGCTGTCTGAAGTTCAGGAAGTAGTGGAACCGTGCATATAACCCATTTTAAGTAATTATTAACTTCTTGGTTTCTTGTTATTTATTTGAATTACTATTGTAAATTTAGTCTTTTCATTGGAGGGTATGAATAATTTTGAGGACAAATATATATATATATATATATATATATTATATGTGTATATACATATATATGTGTGTAAATGTATATATATATATGTGTGTAAATGTATATATATATATGTGTGTAAATATATATATATATATATATATATATATATATATATATATATATATATATGAATACATACATGTATAAGTGATGGGGTGGCAGGTTGAACATTTACATAAGCCAACAGTAAATGTCTTTCACTGCAACAATGTTAAATAGATTTCATTGTTATAAAAGAAAAGAATTGTTGGGAGGAAAAAATTAGGCAAAAGCAAGTGGTGGCTGGGAAAGTGTACAAGAACATCTGTGCCGAGGATGGGTTAGAAGTCCTCAACTCCCGATGGGACACACTACTGACAGTGGTTGAGAACAACAGAGTGAAGCTCCTGCGGGACTTCAAGTTCCAGACTGACAAGCAGCTGCTGGCCAGCCAACCAGACATAGTGACGGCTGACAGGGTTGTGACAGATGTGGCAATCCCTGCTGACAGTAAGACAAGGAAGAAGGAGCACGAGAAGATGTGGAAGAAGCAGGAGCTGAAGGAGCATTGTGAGCAGATGTGGAAGGTAAAGTCCACAGCGACCAGTAACAGAGAGATTGTGACAAAAACTGGAGGAGCAGCTCTAACGGATTCGGGGGTTGCAACATACGACGTTTATATATTTTTAATTTGTGGCATTCTGTTCACAGTGTGTGTCTTACCTGTGGGTTTATGAAATATTTAAATGCAAATACATACAGCTGGTTTTAGGGCAGTTTGGAGTCAAGACACAAAACATTTCACTTTTATTAAAACAAAAAAGAAGAGAGAGAAAAAAATAGATTGTTTCATTACCGGCGAAAGGCAACGTTACTCAGAGTGATAAAGTGCCGTAGCAGTGTGACCTTGCTGAAGAATTGTTTGCAGTTCACAGCTCGGCAACTTGGGCTTTCTTTCCCTTTTTCTTTTAACTTGATTGCATCAGTGAAACTATGGATGCAAACGTAAGAAACTTGAAGTTAACCCGTTCCTCTAAAGAGAAAGAAAAATGATTAAAGTTTCCACCAAATAAATGATGCTATGTTCCATTCTTTTAACAGTGTGTGACATGAACAGAGGACAATGACACATTTCCCATTAGTAATCCTTTTGTTCATCTGCATAACTTCAATTTTCATAATTGCTTTGCTCAAATGGAACTCCAGGCACCTGCCCAGCAGCACTATTTGGCTGTGTTTTCCCTTATGCAGCTTTCAGATTCTGGCTAGTGATTTTTCATACTTGCATTGGAGATTTAAAAAAAAAAAAAAAGAAAGAAAGAAAGAAAGATAAAATGAGGGGAGGCTGGTAAAATATTCATCCCTTGGTTTTGCATAAATTACATCTTGCATACTTTTACAGGCATTAACAACACTTTCATCTTTGATTGTGTGATTAATTTAAATCCTAAACTGTGTTCGTGTCTAATTTTGTTGATGAGTTCTGTATTGTTACATTTTTACCTACAAAAAGAAAAAAAAAAACTTGGTTCTGCATAGTTTATTTTATGGAAATAGCATGTAACATGACATGTATTCTCATGTTGGTGCACATTCTATTTGTTTTCCTAGAAAATAAAAGTCCCTCAACATCATCCTCACCAGGTTACGAGATGGTTTCAGTTTTTGTTTAGAAAATCAGAGTACACTCCCATCGTGCAGCCTTGGTGAAGTAATTATTAACATTCTGAAGAGGGTATGAGATTACATGGTTGGAAAAATCATCAGAGCCACAGATAACATAATTTCTATTCCAAGCAATATTCCTCCTTGTCAAAACCTGGTTGCCCACAATCCAACTTGGGCTCTGACAGGTCAATTTTGGATTCTGGTGGGCAGCTGCTAATGGAGCTTTGAAAGGTGGAGAAAAAAATGGTTGTATGTGGCCTGAAAAGTGTGTTAATCCCTTAAAGGGAATGTCAAACTTCAAATTTTTGCCTTGCCTTATGTCTGCTTTGTCATTTGTCAAAAACATCATACATTTTCCTCTGTGCAATGATGGCTTTGGTGCGATAGAGGGGAAAAAATGGATGAAGTTAGTCACAGTAAGGTCGGTGTGTTTTCCATGGCAACTAGAGCATGATTTCTGAACAGACATTGCTGTTTAAATTTTAAAATTTTCTTAGTGCTCTAAGCATCACGAGTGGCATCCACTTCATTTGTATTCAAGAGACATCAATACAGCCAGTATTTCCACATTTCAGCAGCTTATGAAAACAATTAGACAGATAAATAGTACTTCAGGCCAGAGGAAAAATCTGGATATTTGATTCTAGTGGTTAAAAATAAATATTAAAAGCAATAATAATTAAACAACTATGAATTGCAAACTCTTCCAAACAAATTTTTAATTAGCAAATGTCACTTTCTCGGATCAGCATGATCATGATAGCATATTTTAAGAATATTTCCATAATTAAAGGGATGTTAGATCTGAGCTGTGTGCAGGAGAATGACCAGGAGGTTTGTTCATTGGCAAATTTGGATTTAACCATTATTTTTGATTCGTAGTACATATTTTGTCATGATTTACTGGTGAAGTAAGCAATCTATTTTCCACACTTTTGGTGTTTTTTTATTAATCAGTTTTCTGTTTGCTGTAATTATGGATTATTTCTTATAGATCCTCAAGGGGTATTGGCATTTGAATTTTTTCCAGTAAATAGATGTTTATTTAGTGGCTTTCCATTTTAATCCAACAGTTTCATACAATCTCATTTATATACTAGCATGTTACCACTTAAAATAGATTGATTTCTGACCTTGTCCAAACTGACGTATGGCTGTGAATGACTATAGATACTGAGCGGAAACGTACAATAACTGTTGGAAAAAATTGTCCAAGACAGGTCTTTTTGATGTTCATTTGGAAGTGTCACATAAGCCTATGGTTCAGTATCTCTCTGCTCCTTACAACCGTTTACAGCCAATTAAACACTAGCGATAAGTGGAAAGTGGACGTTGTCATGTTGGAACATGAAAAGGGATGTAAGACGTGTCTGTGCAGATAAAATCTAAAATAAATCCATTATTATGGAGAGAAAAGTGTGATTGAAATGTAATAATTGTACTTTCATTTCTTGTTTCTATGGTGAATACATTTTTGTGCTGTGGACCTTTATTTCATGTTCTGTCATGACCATTGGTTTTGGTTTCACCAAATACAGACCACAAACAGAACATTTGATAATTCACGCTGGGGATTCTGACGCTGTTATTTCATGCAAGTTATCTAAATGTGAACAACAACTTGTCAGGTTGTTCTCGCCATATTGTCCACACATTTATCTGCAAGAATCCAAAATGAAAGGTGGATATTAAGATATAAAGCTGCAGCCACATTGAATTGTATGAAAGGAGAAGTCTTTTCGTTTATACTTTCTTCACAGGCTCAGTTGAAGCTTTGAATAAACCCTCATTCAAGCACGTGGATTAAACAGATACTGTTCTGAACATCACGTGAGTTTACACAAAAGAGATTGGGTTCGTGTCTATCATACATGTAAAGGAAAAAAAACTGAAAATCTCAGCATCTGTTGTAGCTGTCTTCTATATTTGTGCAGAAGCAAATAACTTCTACACGCTGCAAAATTAGGTAATTCCACATTAACATTATCTCCTTTGCTATAAAAAGAAGACTAAGGAAGATACTAAAGGAAGCACTGAAGCTCCTTTCCTTATCACTTATAAAAATTAAACCAGCACTTATCGTGGAACTTCTGGGTTATTAACCCTGTTCTTATTCTCAGGGCATCAAATGCTGTTATTCTGTCAAACCCTGAAGTGTGCCTGAAATATGCATAAGGTATCATTTGGCACTGGTTCTGCAATGCACCAGATGTGACAATATTTGATGCTGAGATCAAATACTGCCACCCTTGTGTTCTTTTGGAAAGTTTTGCCATGCAGGATTGGATGAGTTGAGACTTTTGTTTATGCATTTTTATTCTTAACCCTTGCTTGCTTCGTTTTAGCCAACAAAACCTATGAAGTTGGTTGGATTTAGCAGAAGAATGTGGTTTGGCTAAAAGTAAACCTTCAACTTTAACATCAGATGTTGATTCCATTTCTGGAAAGGTGGCAGTGTGTGATGCAAACAGCTCAGTAAGCTCACTTGGCCCATTCAAATGATGTCACCCAATTTATTACATTTCATGCAGCTCCCACTGGAGCAACAAATGGGGTTTTCACAACTTCCACCAGATAGGAGCTTGTACTCCCAGAGCCCTTTACAAAACACTCTGATAAGTAAAACTGAATGTTTGCGGTATCTCTTCCTTTTACAACCAGGATGAACCAAAAAAAAAAGAGGTACATATATTACCACTAACACTTCACACCAACATGGTTGACAAAAACCTTTAAGTTCTCCTATAAACTGTAGATGATCAATCATATTCAGGGTGAGCACAATAAATAAAGATGAAGCCAAAAGGAAGCCTAGAGCCTTCCCAAGTTAAAAATCTTACAATTATAAGGAGGAAAAGTGGAAAAATCATTCCTCCAAAGCAAACTGAAAGACACCAGGCTGACAATACTCCATTTAATTAGAGAAAGAGAAGAGACACATCAAGACAAAATGGAACAGAAACTGTAATGCTGCTACTTTTAAAGGTCAAAACAATGTCCTTGTTTATTTTAATGAAATTCAGGTGAACACAAACAGCATCAGCGATGGAATAAATTTGAACATTGCTGGCAAGACCTAACGTGAGCTTTGTATTTGGTTGTTATACCAGTGATTATGCAGGTAACTTGAGACTTATTTAAATAATAAGTTGTGGCAAGAGGACCGTGGGATACCTGATGTCCGTGGGAAGCCGTGGATTAACGTGATGCAAAGTTAAACCAGAATACTCGGAGGATCTTCACACTTAATGTGCTCAGTTGTTAACTAACACAAAAGGCTTAAGAATATCCATGAGCTGAAACACTTATGTGGGATATCATGTAGAAATCATGTTAGTACAACACAGACGATGCAGTTCTCTGCCGTGATGCTGACAAGCTGATTTCCTTTACAAGGGCGCGCCACTCTGACAGCTTATTCTGTTCAGCACGGTGTGGCCATGTGTACAAACATCTGCCAGCTCTGGCAGTCGCACTGTGCCTAAAAAGACCACTGCCAGCGCCATGAGAGAGATAAATACAGCAACGTCTGAATAATTGACAAAAGTCAAGGGTATCTTCATTTTAATAAGTTTGGACATAGGGGGAATTTGAGGATTCTCATTGTTATTTTCAATTAGAGGAAGGACTTACCAGCAGTTTCTAGTGCAAATATGAGCCAACCTCTCCTCTCTTATAAAGCTGTGGAGCAAATATGACAAGAGATAACAATGACTCTGCAATGACAGCTAACATTCAGCAGGCACAGCATAGCTCTGACATTTAGCTATCATTTCCAAACAGTCCGTGTGAGCAGTTGCATCATGCAAGGCAGAATGTTTGCAGCTGTAAACCATGAGCTTGCCAGTTTTCTTTGTATCTCAGTGTACAACATAACGCCTGGATTCGCTCAGCCGAGGAAGATCCATGTTTGCATGTATGCAAATTCAGTGAGGAATTTTAAGAACTGTTATGTTAATCAGGTTCTCCCTTTTCAACCAGCTGCTTGCGTCACTGTGATAACGTTCAGCAAACCTCTGACTTGCAAATGAGCGTAAATTGCGGTAAGCGTGAGAAAAATTGATCCCTGAGCTTTTTTGCCTTTCGTGGTGCAAATGACTGTTAACAGGATGCGTTTTGCTTCATCATTTGGAGCTTGTCACTGAATTTTTGGGGGTTGTCTGTTTTTTCCTTACTTCTTCCCTGTTGCAAAAAGACAGCGGTCGTTATGTGCTGAGAACATGTACACACAAATAAAAGCTGCTGATGAAAACAGCTACACAAACTGTGCAGGGCTTCAAGAACCAACATCAAGTAAATTATTATGGCATCAATATACCGTATTAAACAAATTGATGCTCTATTCTGGGATTCTTTTTTTTTTCCCGAGCTATTGAATCACCCACAAGTGCGTTGCTAGGCTTTGTTGCCTTTCTGTGAAAAATGACTCTATTATGTTCTTCAGGAGCTTCACTGATGGTCCTAGGTGGTTTGAACAACTGCATTGATTAATGGCAACATGAATTTTGCACACACCCTCTACTGGATTCAAATAGCAACTACTGGAGCCTCAAATCATTCACGTCATAACTCTTTCTTTCTGTTCCCAACTCGGCCTTTCTTTTTCTCCCATTCGCATTAATTCATACCGTTCACATTTGATCTAATACTGACCACCCAGATGTAAAACCTTCCACGTTTCCCTCGTTATCTCTGCATTAGAGGAACTCATTCTCCATCCTCCAAAATTAGGTCAGCTGCACCAACACATTACATCATGGCGAAGCCTCTCTGCATTTGGGGGTACAGCGTTACTTTGATGAATGAAGTAATGCGTGCATATGAATCAAATGTATGATCTTATAATGATATTAAACTAACTGAAAAAGTGAACCACAGAGGTCCAGCTGACACTTTGTAGCTCACAAAGTGTCATTCATTTATATTTTCATTTACCATACTCGCTTGATCCTGTCCAGGGTCATGAGGGACCGGAGCCTATCCCAGCTGTCATAGGGCCAAAGGCGGGGTGTCGCCTGGACAGGTCCCCAGTCCATAAGTGTCACATTTCATTTTATTTACTCTAAGATTGCCTGCCAGAAATGTCTTCACACTCTCAGAGACGGATGACGAGCACAATATAATCAATAATCAGTGCAAGGGATAGCAGAGGCACATCCTGCCACGGTGGAGACGCACCTTCCTGTTTCCACGGGAACTTCAGCTGTTCCCATCTGGTCTCGGGGAATTCTGTTTGCCGGAGTGTTACTGCTGTTAACACCCTTGTGTTCTCAGGCGAAACTTGTTTTCATGCACAGTTTGCAAAAGTAAAATCCAGACCTTAAATTCTCAGAAACATATTCATCATCCAGGGCTTAGCTGGCTGCCGGAAAAGTAACCAAATCATGCTTTCTTTTGCAATCTGGACTTATTTGCTCATTGATTGCGTTTGCAGCTTTCTGTCAGCATAAATCATGAATGCGGTCCTGTTTGGCAACAGACTTCCCAAAGCACATGCATGCATCACGCGGGCAGACTTTTCAAATCTCTCCACGGATTTCAGCACAACATAATATGACTTTGACGAAAATAAAACCAGACATGATGTTCTTTGTAATGGCTTAAGTTGTCTGACATTCCTTGCAGACTTTAAATGAAACCAGTGACTGCCAAAAAAGCAGCAAAACACATCAAGAATTCTTGGCAGTAATGTGAAGTAAACGTGGCGCGAATGGATGGACTTAAACATGCAAAACACAGGTATGGTCCTTTAATATTTGATAAAAACACAATACCTGTTCTTTGTTGTTTTTTCTTTTCAAAGTTAGACATACTAAATATGAAACATAAAAATGCTAAGGGTTATTTTTCATACTGTTCATTTGCAAATAAAGCTCAGCCTATTTTTATATGAGTAAGTTGGCAATTGTTCACCATTAATCAAAGTAGGAAGGAACAGGAGGATCACATATAACATTGTCATCCTGGAGCGGCGCATCCCACTTTTTGACATTTTAGCTTTAAAGCTGCTATCGGCTTCCTCGGGGCTAGATTTCCAGCCCCTTCTTAAGCACTTTTTAAGTGCCACCTTATTTAAGGTTGTCCTGTCTTGGCTGACACACACTCGTCACACCCTCCTGCAGCATTAATGCAGTGAAGATTTGGCCCAGAACTTTGACACATTGATGAGAAGAACTAGAGGACAGACCAACAAAAGATATTTGAGAAGAGTAATAATTATAAAAATAGCTTTTGACTAAATAATGTAAAAGATTGAGAATCAGATAAATTATATATGGTCATAGCCTGAATTGCATTACATAATTGATGCACACAGTCGTACATTATGCAGCAACTGTCAACATGTGAAATATGTTTGAAAAAATAATACAAGTGTGATTCTCAAACCACTTAATGGCAAAGAGGAGGGAGATAGCTGTGGGACGGTGCTGGTGTCATCGCTGGACTCACATGAATCATACAGCTACTGTGTTTTGCAGCTTTTCTTTTCTTCTTTAATCTGAGGCGCAATTGAAGTGTCAGAGAGAGTGTTAGGATGCCTTTGGGGTCTCAGCTCCTTATGGGTGAAAAAGATTAGAATGTCAAATGTCGCTGCGCACATTACAAATGCCTCATAAAAACTACCAGGGACTGCAAAGGCACACTGAGGAAAGTGGAGGGTAGTTCAGGGCTCCTTTGATTTCTCAAGGTTCTGGCATGAAGCTCAGCGTGATGCTATTAAGACAAAAAATAATGGCTGTGACTCAGGATTTACAGTCTTGACTGTGATTGCTTTCATGTGTTTGCAACTGTATCAACTATCTTGTCAGACATCCAGGTTAGATGTAATGATTAGAGCTGAACGGTGTTGTTATGAATAATAACTTATTCGCCTCTTCCCCTGTTTTATATGATGCAGATACCCACAATGCACGGCATGCAGGGAGGCCAAGTGCTCCTCTATGAGAGAAAATTGAGTTTCATCAAGGGCTGAGCTGCAACTGCAAAATTACAAACGCAAACACTCATCTGATAAAGAACTCATATTGTTCTTAATATTCTCATATTAAGACTTATCACAAAGAGCGTGTCACCCATTTGTTTTGTTTTACTGTCATTTAAATGCTATTTATTGAAAATGAAAAAAAAAAACACACATACACACCGTGGAACACATACATCTTTTCTTTTTTTTTTTTATTAAATTTGTAAGCCGGGATGTTATCGCGGCTGGTTTCAAAACAGCTGGAAGGCAATTTTGTGCGATGAAAACAGGTACAGTCACATGCAAAAGTTTAGTCAAAGTTTCTGTTACTTTGAAAAGCTTTCTAAGTTATTCATGACCTGATTTCCAGGAGGCATTAAGTTGAAAATGACACATTTCTTTAATATTTCACAATTTTAAAATTGTTTCCATCTTCTTAAGTTGCAAAATAAGAAAGAGGCCGGAAGCGAAAGCTTTTGCACTCTGCATGGTCAGTATACTTAATAACACCCCCTCTGGCAACTAGCAGAGTGTAAACACAATCCATTGCCAGCTAAGAGTGTTTCAGTTCCCATTTTGCAGATTTTTCCAGAGTCTTCCTGCAAGATTTGTAGTTCTCTGAATTATAGGGGCTATCTCAACCCTCTATGGTACGATGATATGGCAACAGACCCATTTTTGCCCTGCCACATTTTCACAATGCATCCTTTTAAGTTTCAGTAGTTTCATGCAACTTATCTACCAATTTATTTGTGAAAATTGAATAAATGTAGGAGTTGCCATACAGCGACAGTGTACCACAATGGAAGGATTATTGCAGTGAGAGTTTGGTTGTGTATGTTTGAATATATATCATGTTCAAAAACACACCAGTTATCATTTTGTTTTGATCTTTATATTAAAAAATATTACCTTGTGTTATACTATTGAAGTTTTCTTTTCTATTTTCCTATCATTTCCATCTATTGAATTCACCTCATTCTATGCCACATCAGGATGAGGGCAGAAGCTAAACTTCCAGCTGAGCAGAGTGATCGGGTGTATTGTAAAACACAACTTTGAGTTACTCTGAATATTTTCATTAAATGCTCAGTGAATTTGTCACCATTGCACCTGCAGAACAGAGCACCCGTATGTCAGGACAACACTGATTATTGGCCTATTTGGGAAGAGAAAAAGAGCAAATGCTTAGATCGTGGATGTGGAAGTATAGTCAAATTGCAGTGCAAAAACTGTGCCACCTACCCCGGCTTGATACTGAAATCCTGTTTTTGATTTTTAACTGGTTTCAGTAATCTGGTTATCTTTGTTTACTTAAGTAGTTTAAAGTTAGAAATATGACACTTAACATGTTTATTTCAATGGGTTGCTCTCAGTGCTGCAGTGTTGCCGAAAGGCAACATTTAGCCAGGAAACTTTTCAGGAGTTATTTTTATAATGCTCTTGAATGTAAAATTGTATGAATTTTGACTCCTGGATGTTACCAAATACCTTTACACATGTTTATGAGGTTAACAATCTTTAAATTGGAAAATAAACCTTCTTTTTTCACGTTTTTACCATTATGGTACAAAGTTGCCATATGGCAACAAACCTATAAAACTTAAAAAAATAAACGAATAAATTGAAATATCTTCAAATTATGTTTATTTAGGCTATTTTAATCATGAAAACATTCCAATAATGTGTACCATAGAGGGTTAAGCATGCCACATTTTTCAGGCCCATCGTGTAGGCTGGGGACTGTGAAAGTCATGAATGCATTTAGGTTAAGCTTCTTGAAGTAGCCGTTTATAGATCGTGTGTTTTAAGTCATTGAGCCGGTTTTAGTGGCATCAGAAGCAAAACTTCATTTCCCTCTTGTGAATGTCAGGACAGCTGCCGGGTCAAACTCTATACATAGCTGGACTCAGCGCTGCGTGCAACCCTGCTGACCGTCCTGTTGGAAAAGCCTTTGCTTTTCAGGAAACATGAGCTGAAAATTCTTCAATAAGTCCTTTTTTTTTTTTTTTTTTTTCTGCTCAAGGGTATTGGACACATTTCCAGAGTACAGGACTAACAGTGTAAAGCTTTGCTATTTAGCTCACATGGTTTCTCCTAACAATGAACAACTCAAACAAGTCAAGGCATTCAAGATCCGTGACCTTAGTAAGTTAACTGAGAGCACAAATCTCTTCAGAAGCCCAGGCCTTTGCATGGGACTCATTTCCTTCATTTGACTTTTAAAGTGTTTAAATCAAAATTAACACAGTCATTTATCTTAAAATGCAAAAATGGATGCATATCTTTGATTGCCTTTTGGAGATAGTTCATCATTTACTTTTGTGGCAGCACCAGAAAATGTGACTTTACATCTCAGCTTTGGCCATGGGGGGGACTTTATGACTGTTTGCTCAGATAATAATGAATGGGTGATTAAAGGCAGCTCTAATTTGTAAGCCACCTATTTCAATTTGAACTCTGTTGTTTGCACAGTGTTTTTTGGTTTTCATACTCCCAGTGGAATAAAAGCAATTTTCCATAACACTGGTGAGAGAAGACACTGCAGAACGACTGTAATGTTAAATCTGGAAAGTATCATCATCCTCATTAAAAATAAACCTGGATATTTAATCTATTTGTTTGCTTTTTAAAAGGCACCATACAGTATATTCTGCAGATGTCGTTCAAAAGACATGGCTTTCTACAACATAAGGAAAAGAAAATGGTGAATTTACATACATGCAATCAAGCACCCACCCACCCACACACACAAAACCAGATCTGATAAACTGATCATAAATATAGTTGACAATTTCACTGCATTACTCTGTAGTTTAAAACTCTGGAATGTGGAGCCATAAATATAGGCTGTTTATGGTGTTTTGTGATGATCTATTGGTCTGGGGAGATTTACCTCTACATCAGGGGGTCAGTGTTCTAGGTCCACCGCACAAACACTTTTTGAGTCCGCCTGATAAATCAAAGAGTTGCCCTTGTTCTCTGTCATCTGACAGAACAAGATAGGAAAAGAAAACTGAAAAGTATTCCTCAACTTCTGTTCAGGTTAATTGCACTTGATCAGTGAGAAAACAATCAGGTCTGGAGCAATTGTCAGCCAAGGTGGTGTTTTGCCGTGTGTATGGAGGTAGTGCAGCCTGGAGAATCATGCGAGGATGCCCACGAGGCTGTGCAAGCTTTGAAAAGGTAGGCATTTTGGAGAGGAAACAGATGGCCCACATTAAAAGCAAAGGGCCCTTGTGACTGTCCTCAATGGCCCTGTAGAGAACTAGGTAATTAAATGAGAAATTTAATCAAATTCCTCAAATTAAATGTCCAGCTGGATAGTTCTGCAAGAACACCACTGACTACACATTTACCTAAGGGAGCATCACTAGTAGATGCATAATTCTCCAATCGCAACACACTTGCATATGATGATAGCCTATTCCAGGTGATGATTACTGCTCAAGTATTCCATTCACAATTCAGCCAGCAGGAGGCAAAGGGGCATCATGTGTGGCCACAGAGGGGTCATTTTAATAATGGGAGCAGGGAGGAAGAAACAAATGACAGGATGGGGGTGGAAATCACTGGATTTAGAGAAGAAACTGTTTTATTTTTCCCCCCTTTCGTTTAGAACAAAGCTGAAATCCAGAGGCCCCATCTAGATAATAATGCCAACAGCATGTTTAATGCAACATGTTTTATGCAACATTTAAAGTAGGCTACTGATTCCAACGTGGATGGTGACTTGACAATCTTATACGAGTCATTGGTTTTTTGGAGTCTTTCCTATAATAACACAAGAAACCAGCCTCTGGGTCCGTTCTGTGTCATTTTGCATTCAGCAGATCCAGGAACCGCCCCCCTTCCCACCACCCCCTCCCATCCCTCCCTCCCTCCCTCCGCTGCTCCCGCCCCGTGCAGGCTCCTCACGCGCAGCCTGTCCGGTAGGATGGGACCAGAGCAGTAGCCACATATCCGTGCATGCCTGACCGCTAGACTACTTCCTGGATGGAAGAATGGGACATTTCCAGCACCACTTTTCTGCTTCAGCCTCCGTCTCGCTGACGCCGCGGATAATCACTTAATAATGACCACGTATGATCAATAACATTCGACCACTTTTTCCTGTAGTTAAAGACAGCGATTGATTGCCGATTGACCCTTCTACACTTCGGGAATGTCGCTATTTGGAAGCCTGCAGCAGACACGGAGGAGTCCGACAACAGATTTTGAATTGTTTTCGTATTGCCGTAGTGAGCTTAACGCTTTATTCCTCGAAGCAACGAGCAGCCTCTGCTCACACTGGAGGCGAGTAAATTTGTCTTTTTGAAAGCAGTGACTGTATCCTGTGACCGCCAACCATTACTTTGATGCTCTGCCTTCGTGGCCGCTGCTCCAACTTCGTTCCAGCTTCGGTAGTGTGTATGTGATTCTTTTTTAAGGAGGAGAAGAAGAAAAGACACGCAAACTTAATCACCCGTTGCCTTCTTGTTGCTCTCGATGAGTAGTCTAACATGCGGAAAATACGGGAACCGAGTTACTGGTGGATTTTATCCTTAATGTTTTTAACCTTGCCCGAACACAACGACTGTCAACCTGGTAAGTACCCGCAAGAAGGGTTAGCTATCATCTGTTTAGCCGATGTCTATTGTTGGGGTTTCATTTGCAAGGGTAGAAGCTAGTTTTGCTTGACGATACAGAAGATTTCCCAGAGGTGACGCTTTGCTGAATTGTTATCGGTTGCTGGGCCGAGCCAACACATACGTCCAACGATTGTGTAAACGCCGACACGTTTAGCCTCGGTGATTTGTGTGCATGTTATTGATTAAGCAGCTGGACTGTGGCGCAAACTATCCCTGCGTCGACGATAGGCTGAATATTCAACTAGAACTGGTTGCGGATGTTTGACCTTTTCTCGTTAGCCCCAGCACCAGTTATTCAGACAGCACGGTGCAGTTCGTCAATCAAATGAAATGTAGTAGATATTCGTGCATTTACTACAGGGCTGTGCATTTATAACGTTCAGCGCTATCCCCCGTGGAATTGCACTATCGGCTCAACCTGTAGTTTCGTGACCATGAAATAAGGTGTCCCAAGTTTTATTACAGGTTTACCGTAGTTGTGGCCAGTTCAAGCGGAGGTATAATCTGTGTGTGCCTTTTTGCGGTCATGTGTGTCGGTGGAGAGGGGGACCGGGGCGATAGTTAGCTCTGTTGGCTCGTCCATGGATGTGCATGTATGGGGGGCGATTAATGCCACTGAAGCGTGAACGTAGTTCTGTTTGGGATTACTAGTGTTGCACTGGAATTTGTGCCTCCTGGTGTTCAATTGTGGATTGGTTAGCTTCTTACTGTCGTTTTAAATGTTGTTGCTGTCATTTATTGAAATTTGGCATTTGGTAGTCGAATAAGGTCATAAATTTGTAGCTTCATAGTATCAGTCAGGTTAAAGCAACGCAATAGGTTACCAATTAAAGTGTAACATTGTTCCCTGTCCTTTTTAGTCTCCTGTGACCCAATCTTTATTTGTGCTGTTTAGAAGATTCGAGGTGAATCCAAGAGTTAATATCTGCTGATCCTCTTTATGTTGCTAAATTAGTTTGTAGCTACATGAGAACTTAGCCCTTTTTCAGACACAACACGCTGATATTGTAACCAATCTGTTAAAGTGATAGCATTCTGTAATGTAGACATTAGCCAGTTTTCTGTTAACCTTCCTTATCCTTTATTAACATGTCCCCATGAGAGTGATAGAGAGAGCCATGATATATTTGCAAAAGTGGCAATTTGTGTGAAAATTGGCAGTATAGTAAGTGAGGTATATTACTAATGACCTTTATAGAGTCCCAGTTTTCTTACATTATCATATCACCATGTAAAGCGTAGTGTAAAATAGAGAAGCAATGTGCAGAAGAAGCAAAAATTTGCCTTTTCTATTTGTTTTAAATTTAATGAGCTGTATTACACTTGCAAGATTGTAAATCAGCTATTTATATTAGCAAAGGTATAACTTGGAGAAAAACATGAGTTTTTACTTTACCTGAGGACACTGTCTCCTCCATTTCCTGCTGTTTGTCAGATAGGAAGCACAAATCATCCAAAACTTTTATATTTTGCTGCTGAAGAAGCCCTATGTAATTTTGGCAGATTTTCTCTGTGACACACCCTCTGATGGTGACTAATTTAGCATCCATCTTGAATCCTACCTGAACGCTGAGGTCTCCAGACCGTACAAGACAGTCCTGTACTGACTCTTGTCTCATTTCTTGCTCTGTCTCTTTTTCTGTGTCTTTTCCTCCCTTCCACTGATAATATTCTATTTCTTTTCTGTGCTGAATCAGCCACCGTGCACGTTCGACACAGTCGGTGTGTTGGTATCTGCTTGCTAGCGTGTGACGCACTGTTTAAGTGAAACTCTGCTGTATAGTCGTGAAGTTCGGTTTCTCAGCCTCTGGATGCTGTTGGGTCGCGATGGCTCTAGAAATGTACTTAATAAATATCCCTTTGCTAACCAATCTGTCAAGAAGGTCAAAGTTTCATAGTACGACTTTAAAAACTCATATCAAACTACGGCACATAACATTGGGATAATCAAAATGGTGTAGATAATATTGATCATATTGATATATGGGTCAGCAAGAACATATGAAATGCTTTTAATAAGCTTTTCTTCACTAAAACTGAAATCCCTGAAAAGAAATTGACGTGATTCAGCTAATTATTGTAGCTAAAAGCAAGGAAAAGAAAAGTTACAGCTCATTTTATTGTCACAATCTATCTGAATCCTATCCTAACAGATGATGGTATGACCCCATCGCTGCTATGTGCATTTTTCTTTCAATATTTCAGACTTATGCCTTATTGTTAATGGCATGTATATGTTATCAAGACAGACCGAGTCAGATTTCTATTGCAAAATGTTGCATAAAAAGACCAGGGTGCTCATGCAGATGTGACATTGACATATTCACTTACCCTCCAAGTAATAGAAAGCTTGTGATTAGAATAGCTGGATTCATTTATCAAAGATGACTGCACACTTACATGGGCATTGATTAGGTGCATGTATATTGATAAAGGTAACCATGAGCAGAAGCTCTACTGTTGGAGGGATGAAGAAAGGGAGAGTGTAAATTTTCGTCCCAGAGCAGCAAGGCCTTCTGTCGAGGTTTGAGGGAGAAAAGGAGGGAAAAAAAAGGTGATTTACGCTATAAGTATTGTAAAAGCTGCAAGAACAAAAAGGCAGTTGTAACAAGTGCCAGATTGCTCTCCATCTAATAAATCACTATTTTTCTTTTACTGCAGAAATGAAAACTTACTGTATGGAAAAAAGGCTATTAAATTAATGTAGATGTTCTAGGTGGGGAGTGAGAGTAAAATTAAGTATGATCAGATTCAACAAATGAGTGTCCACTAGTTGTTTACTGTTGCAACCTTTGAGTTTGTCCACTGTGTTAATTAGCTTGTTTACATGGTCTTATTTCCCCCAATATTTAGAAAAATAACACAAAACAGATCTAACCTATTGCTTAGAGCTGTTAATGTTTGTTGTTGTCCTTTAAAAGTAAATAACAAAAATTTAAAAAAGAGAGAGAAAGAAGGGGATAGAAAAAAAAAAAACTGATGAGTCTCACTTTACACAGTGCGTCACACGCTAGCCAGGCGTTACCCGGCTTAAGAGTGCTCTGTTCACCAGCAAGAAATGGAACAGCCGTGGTTTGGAAGCTTTTCTGAAACAATGCCTCTTAAGTCTGACATTTTACTTTTGTTTACACTGAATAAGTCTGTGTGTACGTATATATATATATATATATATATATATATATATATATATATGTATATATACTGTATATTTTATATATATGTATTTTTATATATATGTATGTATGTATGGTATATGTATGTATATTGTAGTGGATTATATGGGCATACATAATTCTCCATGGGCAGTTATGATCACTGATCAAACTTATTTTCATTTCTGTGCCTTTAAACACAGGGTTTCCTGAAACATTATTTTGATTTTCCCTCGGGCTACGCCACATGAGTGTTGTGTATTTTTTTTTTTCTTTTTTTTTTTTTTTTTTTTTTGAGCAACTTAAAAAAAACCCCCCCCCCCCCCCCCAAAAAAAAAACAAACAATACACTAGTGCTTTGTCAAAGAGAAATTGGCTCCACGTCGTTTTTTCCAAATACCACAATATATATGTATATAAATGAACAAAGGTGGCATTCCTTCAGGGAGGGAAACAGAAAAGAGCAACATATAGGCATGTGGGTCGGACTGGCTAAATAACCTTTTGCTGGTGTACATTCACTTTAAACGCTCGTGCAGTCGAGTGAACTGGATAGTTTCAGCCGTGGCAGAATTGTTCTGTGAAACGCTTCTGGTGTGACAGGATGACATGCAGAAAGTGCTGCGCTGCTGCTCCGTGGTTACTGTGATCTTACTTCAGACAGTGCTACTTCCCCTACAGCCGGCACACAGCGTGGTGCAGGGGGCAGAGAGAGTTTAGGAATCTTTTTGCCTTTTTTAGTAGATTGGTAGATTTATCGGTGTGATTGTCTGGGTTTTAGGTGAGCACTTAAAAATGGTGGCTCCTAAAGAACATGCCTATATGCTGCTTGCATCAATGATATGGAGAGTGTTATGCCATTAGGAGAAAAGCACTAAAGGGTTTTGTCGTGAAAAGAGGTTATCACTCTTCTCCTGACAAGAGTTTGATTTACTAAATGATTTTCCAGCCAACCTTAAAAGTCCTTTCCCCTTTTTAGACAGTTTTTTATGAGTCATACACCTGATAGATTCAGGTAACAAACAAACATCTACTTTTCAGGTTGCAAATCTCAGCGGCACATTTTTAAATTTCATCATCTACTTTCCAGAACATTGAGGGAACTGGGTCAGCGGTGTTGTAACTCTGAAAAAAAGTTTTCCAGTGGTTGGGTGAATGAAATGTTCTGATGTTTGATGTATTTACTTCTCTGGCACTGATCATCCTCCATAGACAAGCAGCAGTAATTATGATGATGTAACACAGGAGAATGGTTCCTCTGAGTCACTACCGCCCCAATACCGCTCCAAAATCCCCTAGTTCCATGCTTCCACATCCTTAGTTTGCAGCTTTATTGACTGGTAGCTTTACAAGCCCCTGAAGAACTGAGTTTTTTTCATATGACTTGTCTCACCAGACCTTTGACACACAGCAGAAAGGCAATACATGCTGACCAGCCGAGCAGCTAGAAGGTGGCGGAGGACAAATCCAATTGTAGTGTCATTAAACCGCTTCTTTCATTTTAGTTTGAGTGACATGAATGTTACAGCTTTCATCATGGAGACTCTTAGTGAAGCGTACGTGGAAAAAAGTGATGCGAAAGGTTAAGTGTTTTCCTTAAATCATTTAAACCTATAGCTTGATCAAATTAACAACCACTTTATGATGAAATTTTTGTGCCAGTGTAGAAGGCTTTGCTTTAGTTATACCTCTGCTCCCCACTGCATTACATTTTTTGAGTATTTTGTTTATTTGTTTTTCCAAGAAAAAAAATCTGTTTCCAGCAAATACTTCAGTTTTTTTTTTTTTTAAATGTATTTATTCATTCATTCATTTGAACAACATTCCAAGAAAACCCAGCCTGCCTTGATTTATTTATTTATTTCTTAGCGGCGTGGTAGCATTTGCAGCTCTAGCAGCCATTAGAAATATCGATCAGCTTTCTGATTGTGGCACTTAATGATAATACAGCCCTGGTAAAAAGGATAAATTCGTATGCTCTTGTGAAATTGATGGGGTCTCATTTGGGGCACCTTCAAAGTGATCTCATTGACCTGCATTGATTAAAAAAAAAAAGAATTCTAAGAAAGAGTTATTAGACAAATAAAATGGCTGTTTCAGTTGTGCTTTAAGAACTGCTCTTTTCGAAGAGCATTATCACTACTTACTGAAGGTAGTAGATAAGTAGGGACACATTTTCCAGATTTAATTAATGAAGTCTTGATGGACTGGTGTACCAGGAGAATGCCAGCTGCCTGGACTTCACTAATGTTGGCAACACCATCATTACCATCAAGGTCCTTCTCTGGATAATTGGTTCAGTGCACATAGCACTGACAAAACATCTCACAAGGAGCTCTGGTGGTTTAAAATAGCCTCACTAACATATGCTCAGTCTCAATCATAGACGGGACTCAGCATAGTGTTATCTGTTGTTTCTCCACCAGCTGCCTGTGCCACCCACTAAATGGTCCGATGGGGAAACATTGCAACTGTAATCACTTTTCACTGGTGTGCACATAATTTGCTGTTTATCCTGTTTACTGGTGATGCTCATCCTTCCCTTACTGCTTTCAGGTTTAATGACTAACTTATCCGTCTTTCTAATTAGCCAGGCGAAACTTAAGCACAATAATGCAGTACTGTAATAATAACGTTATTTGAACTAGAATGACTTAAAAACTAAGAGGGAGCCAACTTTGTTGTACAGCTGTCTGGTTTTTGGAGAACTGAGACTTGGTGTGCAGCTCATGCCATATTATGGTGGTTAGGCAGTGATCACCATTGTGGTTTGGGAAAAACACTCCAGCATGTTTACCTCAAACTGATCAGCTGTGAAAAATATGCTTCATTCGGCTGAAATGGCTTGTGAAATGAGATACTCTTTATTAATCCTTCAAAATTTGTGTTTACTAAATGCATAACGTTCTTTTTATTTATGCCACAGTGAAATTTAAGGATAGTTGAGTTAAATGCAGGACATTTAGATTAACATATGCAAGCAAATTTGATGTATCATTAGTGCACGTGGCACCTACACATGTCACAAGGGTCAAGTTTTAACCCTATCACATATGATGCAGTTACCAAAACCTTTTGCATCACTTTATGGTAAAAAACTTTGTTTAAAACCCTATTGTACACAATGTAATATACCTGTCAGGGGGCAGAAAACTACATTACGATCATTTTGACATATCCTGCAGTTACAAATGGTGATATGGAAAAAAAAAAAGTTTTTTAGACTAATGGGGATCCATAATAAACTAAACTAAATTTATCAACTCTTAATTTCTGATATCCGATATCAACCAATACAGATATATGGAGACAACTGTGAGGCTGTATCTCTCATATTTTGAGAAATAAAACTATTCTGCTCCAAGAGCAAAGATCCCAACACAGCCTTAACTCAGCCAGAGGAGTTCATTTTGGACATCTGGCTGCCATATATCGGATACTAGCAGGTATTGGTCAAAATGCGGCTAGTTGTAATGTTTCTGACAACTTGGCAACTTAACCAACAACTTAAAACTAGATTTATTATAAGCAGCTTCAAAGCAAGTCAGTGTGTTACAAAAGCACCCTCACCGTAGTCACATGACTCTAAAAGGGATGCTGGGATATGAAGTTCTTTTATGAAGACTTTTCCAGTGGCGGAGCCAGGAATTTTTCATTGGGGTGGCCAGGGAGAGACCATTACTCACATAGGGATGGCCATAAGTAGATACCTCAGAGCGCATGTGTATACACAGGTACTACCCAAAAAATGAGAATATCCTGAAAAAGTTCATGTATTTCCGTAATTCAGCTTAAAAGGTGCAATTTACATATTGTATAGACAAATTATGTGTGAATCAATATATTTCAAGCTTTTATTTGTTTGGATGTTGCTGATTAGAAGTTGTAGCTTAAAGGGACATTGTGTAACAATTGTATATCGCGAGTAGCTCCCTCGTGTTTTTCATGCTGCGTTCGTGTGAAACCGGGCGGACGGACGACAGCAGCTGCATGTAAAGGCATAAACAAGCCTCTATGTGAAGATGTGGTCTGTCAGTTACAGTGACTTCAGTCCGCATCTGATATGTTGTCATGGCGATGTCGTATTGTTTTCCCTAACTCAGGTTTTACCGTCTTTCTCTCTGCTTCTGTGATTAAAATTACGTGTGGTTCGTTACTGACGGCCGTCTGCCCGACTGCACGTGAACCCAGCATCAGTGTAACGCTGGTTCCTCCACACTGCACCTGCGGTGGCTTTTCAAAGGCATTACCTCGAACTGAGCTGAACACTCCGGTGTCTCCGGTGAGTTTCTGTGGTTTCTTACTGTCACACTTATACTGAACGATATGATATAATACACCACCGAGCCGACCCGTTCGATGTTATATATGAATGATACAAACAGCAAATTCAGAGCTTACAGGAGTACTTCAGTTTGTTGATGGGAGTGATTACTGATTAAAGCTATGGTCTACGATTTCAGAATCAGTTGAGAAATTTGAAAAAAAGCAGCCTGCACCCCCCACAAAGCCCGCCCCTCTTCTGCTCGTTGATCACTCCCACAGAGTAGTACGTACGGCCCTCCTCCTCAACTACAGCCAGCCTTATCACAACAGCTCCACAGTGTAATATTTATCACACATAAATGAACAACAAGAACATCTGCACACATATATCATATTTGCCTTTCTCAACCACCGGAAGGTTTATGGTATGTTTTAGCTGGAGTTTCTGCATCAGTAAGAGACCACGACGTTCCAGCGACTTCACGAGTTACTGAATGCATTCAGGACATCACTGATGACAATGCTAGCTTACAATACTGAAAATAAACAGCTGACGTTCCGACGCCGTTTGTCCACACAGAAAAAACCACCAGCAGTGTTTCCAGTCATCAGCAGCATCGTCATAGATGATAAATTTATGTACAACTCACACATAAAAGTTAAAAAAACAAACTGCCTACCTGTCCAACAAAACGTCTGCTGTATCAGAATCAGTTTTGCTCCCAGATCCACCCGGAGCTTCCTCCCGCCGGTGACCCGGTGTACTCCGCTTTCAGTCCGTCCGTGTCTCTGTTTTCGTCCGCATCCTTCCGTCCGGCTTTAGTCTCATTTTCCTCTTCGTCTGCGTTTCTTTCAGATACTTTATCCACCTGTAGTTTCCTCCAGCGGCAGACGTAACACCCGGCCCCAGTCTTCCCTCCTGCTGCTCACATTCCGTCTGCCGATCTTTTCTCCCAACTTCTGCGGTGAGCAGAGGCACTTCCTCCTGCTGCTGCCTTTCTGTTCCATTCTCCTCTTGTTGTTAAGCTGCTACTCAGCTACTTATTTATTGCAGAAAGTTTTGAACGCAAAATAAAATTAATGAATAAATTTATGAATAAAATGTTTTTAACACGGAAGAGGGCGGGGCCGAGGCGGAACGCGGAACACAGGGAGTCAGCTGTCGGGGAAGTGTCGGCTTGAGCAGGGGATTGAATGAGAGCAGAGAGAAGCGAGACGAACGGCTACGTTGAACAATGTAAGCCATGCGGCCGGATGGCTCGGATTGGTTAACGTTTTTGCAGCCCAGCAGCCACTAGAGTGGATGGATTTTTTTTCATTTTTTCTGCTCTTCACTGTCCAAAATTACAATGCTGCATAAAATCAATCAGAGAAGGGTTTTAAATACAAAAATATCAGGCCTCCTAAAGTAAAATCTTGCATCTGTACTTAGTACTTGGTTGGGGCCCCTTTTGCTTGAATGTCTGCCATAACCCGGCGTGGCATGGATGCAACCAGCTTCTGGCATATCTCAGGTGTTATGGAAGAAAAAACATGCTTCAATCACAGCCTTGAGCTCTTCTTTATTGTTTGGTCTCTTCCCGTTCAGCCTTCTCTTGACAATGCCTCACATGTTTTTGATGGGGTTCAGGCCAGGTGACTTTGCGGGCCAATCAAGCATGGTTGTTGAACTAAGATTTTGTACTTTTGGCAATGTGGGCAGGTGCCAAGTCTTGCTGGAAGATGAAGTCTGCATCCCCATACAGCTGGTCTGCTGAAGCAAGCATGAGATGCTCCTTAATGTCCTGGTAGACGGCTGCATTTATGCTGAACTTAATGAAGCTCACAGGTCCATTCCTTATGAAGTCCTACACACTTGAAAGGCCCTTTCCTGACCATCCTCTCCAGGCTGCTGTCAGCCCTCTGGCTTGTACTGTACACCGTTTTCTTCCACACTTCTTCCTTCTGCTTAACCGTCCATTAATGTGCTTGGAGACAGCACTCAGAGAACAACCAGTTTCTTTTGCTATCACTTTTTGTGTCTTTCCCACCTTGTGCAGGGAGTCAATGATGGTTTTCTGCACAACTGTCAGATCAGCAGTCTTCCCCATGATTGTGAATTCTTCTAAACCAAGACAGGGACTTTTTTAAAGGGTTGGGGCACTTATGGAGGTGTTTTGGATTACTTACCTGATTAGAATGTGACAGACTGAACCTACAATACTGGAGCTTTTCACAGTATTCAAATTTGAGTTTTTGAATTTGAGGTTTTCTAAAGCTGCAACCCATTTTATGCTGTTATTTTAGGAATTTGCTGTAAACAGTCACACACCCAAGACATAGTTTACCTTTTCATTTAAAAGTGATTTCAAGTGTTTGTTTGGCCATGAATGAAATTATTAAAGAATGACAAACTTTGCATACTTACTGAATATTCTGTGAATTTGTTGTAGTAAGTGGCTGAAATTAAACATTTTCAGCACTATTATCATTGAGTTATATCATTCAAACCAGTTTGTGAAAATACTTTCAGTTTGGGTTTATTTTTCTGTGTTGTGTTTCTTCAGCTGTGAAATTACAGCATCATTAATAAATTAAAATGAATACTTTAGCTGCCACTGGATCCTCCACTTTCTGAATGTTGTCAAGGATGCAGTTCATGGAGAAAATTATTAATGGTACAACTTGTCAGTTAACATTTTCTTTTTTACCACTCCATGATTTCCCGTTGCCTGCTGTTTATTAGTATGGCTGTTGCCTATTTGAGTTCTTAACTTTATATTCAGCAGATGTCACTTTAATGATTTTAAAAATTCTTGTTTTGAGCTCAGAATATCTGGTATACAAAATCTCGCTGCATAATAAAACCCTGAGGAACAAAGGAAAACTAAGTTTGAATAATGAATAATAACTGCTTTGTTTCATGGACAAAATATTTTAAATCATTTTGAGAGAAATGAAGTGTGGATGCGCGCTGTAAATCCTACATTGTGTACATTGATGTTGGCAGCGTACCAGTCCTCTTCTTTCCTCTCATTGTTGGTGGTTGCATTTCGTCAGTCACTAGTCAACTATTGATCTGTAGAACAATGAAAAATCAGGATGTGTATAATGGCATGTCTCGCCTGACCGGAATGACCCTGATGAAGGCCACAAGCTGAAACGTGTTGGCTTATTAAATTTGCTCTGTATACTGAAATTATTGCTTGAGTTGTGACTTTTCTAATATTTGTCCATATCCATAGCCACTTTTAGAGTAGGTGAAGTTATGCCACAGCCTTTGCTCTGCTTCTACATTTATCTTTGTGATTGGGCCATTTATATGTAGGGATTGGTTTCCCTCCAATAAGTGCACCACATTGCGTTGCCATGTTTCTACAGTGTCCCAGAATGGACGTAATAATAAGTGGTTCAGAGATCGCAGCTCAAATATTTAGAAGAAAAAAAGAAGCTATCGAGGCCTTTGTACACCAAGTTCATATTATTTGCATGCATTGTCTTTTTTATCTATAATCTGACAAAGATCTTTAAGCTCATAAAGCTTTTTTTAATCTATCCGGCGGAGGTAATATGTGGCAAAGTGGAGTTGTAAAGCAATGATGCAGATTTTTACAGTAGAAAAAGGGAAAGGAAAAAGGTAGGGTCAATTTGATCTTGAAAAGGCATCAAGTAGTGTACTTAACATTTGCAGTTTCAAGTTGTCCTGGAAACTGCCTGAGCCTGTCTGGAAATTCCACATTTCTATATTTTATAATTTCCCCCGTCTTTTTTTTTTTTTTTTAATTTTTTTTAGTGTTTCTCCCCCCCCCCCCCCCCCCCCCCCCCCCCCCTTTTTTTCCCCTGGGGATGGAAGTGTCCTCCATCATCTTCATTTCACATTTATTTCACATTGTTATAAAGTTTGCGCTTAGAAAGAAAATGACTGTTAGTCAGATGATAATTTAGATAATTTTACATTTGCATGTGTAGTGGCTGTGAGACAAGGAATATTGTCAGACTGATAAGGGGGGGGGGTCAGACTGTTAAACCTTTTCTGAAAGCTTTAAGCTCTGGCGACAGATATGATTGGGTTAACTGACCTTATATTTTTTTTTTATTAAAGTATGACAGCATCAAGCAAAAATCCATGCTTGTTGTGGGAAGGCCTTTATTTATTGTAATTATTCTGGAGATCATTTTTACAGTTGCCTATAGTTAACTTATTTTCAAGAGAATTGCTATATTTTATTCCCCTTTTTGCATTTGCTTTTTTTTTATGTCATTATGAGAAAAACAGATGTGAGATCTGTGCTGTTGTACCCTCATATCAACTGGCTGCATTGGCTTTGCAGTTGTGCCATGGCTTTGTCATGTCTCCTTTGGGATTTTCATAAGTTTCAGAAATGGAGCACCCTCAAGCAGCCTGTTCTGTAGAAATCACATTTCCAATGGTGCTGGCAGTTGCTTTGGGGGTTTCTTATGTTTGTATAAGCTTATAGAAGACACATTTCCAGCTCATATACAGTCAATCTGGCAAGGATCACTTTGTGACTGTATTTTTCTTGTTTTAATTACTGCATCAGAAGGAAAGCTGCAGAGCTTCCTCTCCTTACACATTTGTGAGGAAAAATTAATAACCAAAAACATCATGAAATATTAATTTAATTTTAGCCGTCAATGAGCATTTATACATGGTTGAAATTCATGCTTCAGAGAAAGCATCTTGGCAAAGAGCGATGTGGTGTAATAAATACACTGCAAGATGGAGAGAAGAGCCTTGAGTGAAATAGAACGTCACGAGGCTGCTGAACATTAGCTTTCTCACTGACATTGGGAGTGAGCTTGTGCTGCGTGGAAATGCATAAATCGGTTTTAAAGTAAAATGTTTATGTCAATGTGACATCAGCATTTTTAGTGCATTGTTTATTTTGTGAGATAATTGCAGTAATTTGACAGTAATAGTGATAAAACTGTTTATTTGTCTAACGTATGTTAATCAAAGCAATCAGTCATCACTTCATTACTTGATGTGTATGGTTGAGTTCACTCAGTCTTTCAGCCAAGACACTCAAAGCTGGTCACAGTAGCATTTAATCATTCAGAATGACTCACAGCCACTTCTGTCCAGATCATTTCATCTGTCTTAGTGGCATTAAACCCAAAACACATGCACACAAACTGGGTTTGACTAGGTGTCTTTGGAACAAGGGGAGTATAATGCCAATGGGGAAGCTAGTGTACTTATTTCCTTTGCTTCATGACAATAGTGATTAATATCCAGGCAACAAGACACTTTCAATGAAGGACATCTACTGCTGCACTGGAGGACTTGGCCATATCAATAAATGTCCTTTGTCCTTCAGTTGCCACATCCCCTTTCCCCTTAAACAATCTTGCCGTGATGTGATACTGTGTCAGCTTTACTTACAGCTGAACTGTCAGTCAATGCTGCCCTGTGGAGAGTGGAGACAATGGAACCTTCAGGCTCCTTTTTTCCTTCATTGTGTTATTGTGGGTCAACAGACCATTTGTGTTTGCTTTGTGCTCATGTTTTTTCTTTCCTCTTTTTTTTTTTTTTTTTTTTTTGGCGACAACATTAAAGATTGTCTTTTTCTGAGGCGAGGAAAACAAATTCCAAACTAGGCTATATCCACCACGAGGCTCATTTTCCCTGTCATGAATTATGGCAACAATCACTAAAGATATAGGATTAGGCTGTGCATGTTTTATCAAGCTGTGGGTGCTGCGCTGAATGTAAAATATGCTTGGTGAATGATAATCCAGATGCTCTTGATGAATCAAAGTTTAACCTTCGCAGAACTGTAACAGTAGCAGAAAGTTATATTTACCTTTGCTCCAGTAAGTGGAGGTTATGCCCTTTTGTTAATTAGTTTTTCTTTTTTTTGTGGGTTAATAAAATTGCGTCTGGGTTTTATTAAAAAAACATTCTCTGTTTATGCAGTCCTCAAACTCCAGTGTGATGCTTATTGTCAGTCAGATGAATGGGCATTTAGATTGTACTGAAAATGCCATGGAAATTTGAACATCTTTGTCTTTGGCATTCTTAATAGTGGTGAAAAATAATGTCTTTTTGTACTGGTATTACTGTATATGTTTCAATGCGCTCATTTTTGTATATCTTTAAAAGTAGTGGCTATATAAGGCTCATTTCTTTATTGACTAACAGATTTTATGGTTGATTTATGTTTTTTGTGAACTAAAGTATGATTTGTCCATATTTATACTTTTTAGTTAAAGTTGTTCACTGGAGCTTTCTCTGTTTGTAAAACAGTGATTAATAAACCTTCTCAGATAGGTAAATAGAACTTTAACCTTAGCTGATTGATCAGGTAGATGGAAGAGAAATGCTAGTGGTTTTGGGGGTGATTAGAAATGGTATTATTCTACTAAAATATTATTTGTTAAGCTAACATTTTATAGTAAAAACTGTGGTGGTGTTTGGGTTTGTGACGTTTTGACTACTCAAATTTTGATACTTAAAGCTGATAGCTACAAGTTTAATTCCTCCCAGCCAGTAGGTGGTGCAGTCACTATTGCTCTGTTAGCATTAGTGACATTACAGAAGCCGCTAACCATTAATTAGCATTAGTAAATGTTTAACTTGCACGTCCAGGAGGGAAGCAGGAACCTCTCCAGGGCTTTCAAGTCCTTTTTCTGCCTTTTACCCTCATCCTGCTTTGTTTTTTTGTCCGCTTTAATTTGAAAAATGTAACACAAGGAATATGCTATATCTACACATAGCAAGCTAGCAACTTCTGAGCTAATGTTAATGGCGCAGAATCTGTAAGTGTTGATATCTTTACCAACTTTTGATTCCTTTATGATAATTAGATTTTTTTTTTTTTTTTTGGATATACTGTTTTCTCGGAGGGGAAATTAGGGCTCTGCATTTCACCCATCTCTGTATGTATCAGAGCAGTGGGCTGCTATAAGCACCCAGGGAGCAGTTAGGGTTATCATGATACTAGAATTTCATTCTCAATACCTATATTAAGATGGCGGTTGATACTCAATACTATTTTTGATCCTGAGGAGGATCCCCCATCCTGACCAAAAAAAAAAAAAAAAAAAAAAAAGATATATATATATACATTTTTATATATATATATATATATATATATATAATATATATGTATATATATATATATTGTTTAAAATAATTAAATACATAAAATAAGAATCCAAACAACACAATAAAAATATGTGAATATGTATGAGAAAAGACGGTAAAATGGTAAATAAAGATCTAGTTTGTGGAGAGATACAGTCTTCTCCAACTGCTCACTGTTATTCAGAGGAGACGAATTAAAAACTTCAACCATCAGTGAGTGTACTTATTTACATGTCCTTTTCTTCACAATACTTTAGACCAAATCAAGTAAACAATAGAACAGACAAACTAGTTAGGGTGAAGCTGAGATGCTGCTGCGCGGGCACGTGGCTCGCATTTTTACACGGGTGCGAGGCCTGTGGTAGCCGCCACAGTTCGTTGAGAAAAGTAAACAATGCACATTTGCACATGAGTCTCCAGTAACAGTGGATTTATCGCTAGTCGTTTGTTAAACAAAAAAGTTAACAAAGAGGTCTAAAGTCGCTAAGTTAGCCACACTGTAAACAATGGGTCCTCCAGGGAGATGCTGTAGGGGAGGGGCTTCCCGCATCAGTGCCTGTTTAAAAGGTCAGAGGCAGCTGATACTTTCCGAGACTTGGCAGACACTGAAGTGGTATGCAAGTATTGATACCTGTGCTAATTAATATTTAACTAGACACCAATTTTTAGATCGATTAGCATCTAAGAATCTATTTTTTTGACAACACGAGGAGCAGCTGCTGGGGGTTAAGTAAGTTGCTCAGGGGTCCAAAGTGGTTCACCTAAGTTTCGTGACAGGGACGCAAACCTGTGTCCTCCGCACCAAAGACCATGACATTACCACTTTGCTACCTGCTCCCACAAATATATCAAATATTTAAAGGTAGAGTCCGAAATTCCCCTCTCTGAAAATAAATGTTAGACTTGTGCAAGTGAAATCCGTCTCAATCCGTGCCTTTGGGCCTCTACTCGCGTGCAGTGGTGTGTTTAAATGCAACTTTCTCTCCCCCTGCCTGTAATTCACTCTTTAGTTTTGTTTTGGTGTGTTCAAGACATTTCTGAGTGGAGATTTTTGTTTGTATCACCAGCCAATGACAGAGCTAAGAGCATGACGCTGTAGTTCTGGACGATTATGGAAAAAATTATGATCACGATTATTTTGACTGATATTGAAATCACAATTAATATACACGATTATTCATTGATTTTATAAAAAGTGTTTATTGAAACACCAAAACTCAACCTCAAATATAACTTAAAAAAAATTAAACCGGAAATAGATGAGAAACAAGGAGTAAAATAAGAATATTATTTAAAATAATAATAGCAATAAAAATGAATACTCAGTCTACATGCATTCCTGTTCGATACTCCCTGCAGTTTGCTTCCTATAACTCCATCAGTCTGTTCACTTCAAGATTAATTGTTTTTCTTCGATTACAGTGTTTTTATGATTGTGAAAAGGCAAAATTGAAATCACGATTGAAATTCGATTAATTGTCCAGCCCTATGACACTGTGTGGAAGTAAGCTCATGATTGGCGCAAACGCCAGTCACTCGAACTCTCAAAGGAAAAAAAAAGAAAGAAAGAAAAAACAGCGGATGCACCGAAGAAAAGGTAAGAGCTTTAGATAATGCAAGTTGGAAAACCAGGGTTAATATTGGTTTGGCTTTTACCTGCTTCTGAGCTCGGAAGGAGAGGCTTGAAGCTGAATAGGCTGAAGAACGAGGCGGCAATTAGCCTGAGAGGGAGGGGCGCTCAGTTTGAATACTGTTGTTTGCAAACGGAAACGCTGCAGGGATTTCGGACTCTACCTTTAAGGGTGGGCTGTCAGTTATTTAAACTGATTTTTGTCCAACAAAGCAGAGTTGACATTGATGCACTGACGTCTTAACTACTATGAAAAACAGAATAACTTTGAGATCGCCTGATTAGATACTCCAATTAGTAACTGTGGGCCATTGTGCAAAGTCATCAGTTCAGATGTCCATGCTGCTGTCCATGTCGGCAGGTTATAGCAGATACAATGTTGTTAGGACTCTCCACTGCAGGAATGGCGGCTCAACACATTAAACGACTGCCAGATTTGTCCACAGGATGCCCCGAGCAGGCTTTTTGCACAGTGGTAATGAAATCCATTTCCATGCATCAACCAATAACATAAAACCTAGACTATTATTCCAGCGCTGTGTTTTTATAACACTTAAGTTTTAAACGCTAGAATGATTGTAGGATTTATCATCTTATTAAATGTCATTATTAATATGACAGAAGTAGTAAATTAAAAGGGCCACTAGTAAACAAATGCTATTAAATGTTAAATTGTGTCTCCTGCTTTGTAACTGCTCATCTAGTCCTGCGTTAAACTCATTTCCTTTAAGCTCTTGTCAAATGTTTTTCTTTCCCCCCTCCTTATGTTAACACCCTTGGAGATCAGTCCTAAGCTCTCTCCTTTGGGTTTAGAGTGAGATTGATGTTCTGTTTGTTTCTCTCACACTTCAGCTGTCTTTGAGAAGAAGCGCTAAAACATCCCAACGTTTTGGGATAATTGGTGTTAAACTATGTTACTTGAGAAGGCCGTAAAGCATTCGAGGTAGTTGTAGGCCTCATCCAGGTGCTCACGATATAATTGAAAGCTTGCTTTGCTGAAGTTTTACTGTTTTCTCAAAACTAATTTGATGAAATGAATCTGCATTATTATAAAAATGATGCTGGCAGCAAGTGTTAAAATTTGGTGTTAGTTATTTCATAAGACTCCCAGGGTGAAGATCTGCTGAGTTTAATGCTTTTTGGAGGCAGAACAGGAATTCAGAGACTACCCTATCGATCCTGTTGACATGCTCCCCTTTAGGGAATGCAAATGTTTCTGTTCTTCAACACAAACATTCAAACCCTCCAAGTAGTAGCACCCTAATTAACTAGGGATTTGAATACCATGGCCTTTTCATTTGACATTTTCATATTTCAGAAAGAGATTGTTTTACGCTTCCTCAACAAAGACAACCCTCGCATTCATCAGGCAATGAAGCTTTATGATGAAAAAGTTAACCGTAATATTTATTAAAGATTTCAAATAAAACGCCTCCTACTTGATCCCTAGATAATTCGAAAATGCTGTCATATAAATTCCCCTCGCCTAGCTGTTTATCTGTTAAACACCGGTGTGGACTGAAGGTAAGAAGACAGCTGCTGTACATTATTGTCACAGCCAACGCAAACCTCATAATACACGTGTTTATCACAGCAAAGCAAACCTATCCCAAGGTAACCACTACTCACTCAGTGGTACCAAAGATCTTCTACCCCCTCACCTTGCGCATCAACATTCAGCTCCCTAAACATCCCAATTCTCAAGACAGCCATTTGTGATACTTTGATGTTTTAAATGAAAAACTAGGAACTGGCCCTTTTGGCACTGTTATTGTTACTTGATGACATCTGGTTTAAATGGAAGTGGTGGTTTTGAGGTGAAGAGAAATTCAGTGTTTTCCTTTAACTGGCAAATGTTACAATGGCCAAGTCAAGAAATGAAACTGCAGGTTAAAGATACTCGGAAGGTTACTGAGGACTCACCGTCACCATTCAAAGTATTGGCTTTTACCTTGAGCGACAGAAAATGTAAAATTTTAATTACTGAATAATTTCTTTTGCCACTATTCATATATTTATATATTTCATTCTTTTAATTTACCTTGACACCATCTTTTTAAACACCAGTGATTAGTGGTTGCTGTGGTGATTATAATGATGAACTGATTTTCTGGTTAGACAAGACGTTTGAAGGTGTCCATAAAAACTGAAACAGAGGAGTGGTAATTTTGACTATATTCTCATATTTCTTAGATAGAAGAGAATGATGAAACAATTTCTAAATTTAGTTTTCTGTAGCCTTCTTCATATCGGTGATCTTAAGAATGCAGTATCATTTTTTGTCAATTGGAAAATGTTAGAATAGCTAACGCAGTGCAGATGGAATATTATCTTGGATTTGGGAGTCATGGATTTTCTTGGACTGCCTTCATTGGGTCATAAGTTTGGCAGCTAGATGTCCAGATTGCATGATCACTTTACCCCTCAGCTGGGAGTGCTGTATTTGATTAAAACCATTACCCTGAGTCACAGCCAAGTAGCCCGTCAATTGAATGCTGTTTTTCAGCCTTTGTTTGCTCCTGCTCCTGTGTGCTCTGGAGCACATGTTTAAAAGCTTTGAATTTGTTTTTCTACAAGTTTGACTACACGGGGATGATAAGATCAGTGCCAAAGTGGCCTCAGTGTGTGTGTGTATGATGTGAAATATCTCCAGTTGTCTCTTGATACGGCACAGAAGACCACTGAGCTGCCATAGATGAAAACAAGGCTGAATGTCAAGGAGCTGTGGTCTGAGCAGATGTCCTCATTTTCAAGAGTGATATGTTGCCATAGACGACTTGTACTGTAATAGTCTTGTAATCCCGTTTGGCTAATTGATGACCATCTTATTTCAGCATGCCACATGATTTCTTCCATCATAATTCCTCAAAAGTTAATAAGTAGGAGCAGTTTTATATTATTTGGATCATTTATAATCATCATTGATATCAAGCGTGAATTTCTTTCTTTTTTTCCTGTAAATGTAGTTAGTTAGTTTTTAAGGAAATTGTATGCTTTGGACTCACAATGAACAACTTAACTACTTTATCACATTGAGTTTTATTTCTACATGTCACAGAAAATCTAAGTACAAGTCTAATCAGTTTGATAAGCTCGAGACAAATGGTGTCACTTTTCACCAAGAAAAGATAGCAAGAGGAAACCAAGAATAGTCTGATGTGATGTGAGACAGAAATTACACATCTTTCAGGCATTATATTTTAGCATGCAGTGTCTTGAGAAATTCTAATGAAAATGACAGCTGCTAATAGACCATCATGAATGCTGCTAATAGATACAGCTTCACTGTGCGTCGTGTCTGCAGGAAAATGACTGATTTGTAAAAAAAAAAAAAAGTTAAAGAAAGACCGTTTGATGGGTTTTTCAAGGTTAGAATGGGTCACAGTATGCAGTACATGGGCTGCTGATGTTCAGCCTGGCACGTTCACTGGAGTGGTGTCAGGTTTCTTATCTTAAATTCTGTGTTTTTGCACGGTCCCTTTTTGCAATGTAAATGTATCCTAATTCATTTTATTCTGATGCTAACATACCTGTGTTGTGGAGTGGTCCAGTGCATATACCTCTGTGCTTAAGCTATGTTACATTGTGGTTATTGTACAGTAGTTGTAACATACTATTGAGGTAACAACAGAAGCTGTTAGAGAGGTATCAGGGACAATGCTATTCATGGTGTTATCTATCGCTTCTAAATTCAGCCTTCAAGTATTGATTAGAGTCCAACATCAAAGAGCATTTAAAGAGGAAAGGAGGTCTTACTGCTTGTATGGCCCCAGGCAGGCATGACGAATCTGTTTGGAAGTGATGCATGCAAAGTCCCGGTGCAGTGTTTTTATTTATGGCTAACAGCGACCTGAAGGTTAGGTATTTTTCATCAGTACTAGGCACGCATTTTCCTTCTGAGGCACATTTCTACAGGTATTTAATTTGATTCCAAACATTTTAATGAATTTGCAGCAGTATTGTAGTTGTATTTTATTACCCAACAATTATATTATACCATTTTGCAGATGCTTTTCTCTAAATCACATTACAGTAGCTACACCATCATAAATTTTCAGGCTGGGTGGGCACACTGGTCAGTGATCAAATAACTGACCTGGTGGTATCTGTGTCAAGCTCCAAGATGGACCCATTTACATTACCAGTAATCAGCCATCCCCACTCACGAGCACCATTAATGTGTGAGGGGTGTAATGCATCCAGCAGAGGCAGCTGAATATATTTCAGAATCAATAACTAGACAATTCATGCAGGACTGCACACCATGCTTTGAAGAATGACCTCATAAGCTCTTGGCACTTAAGTGATCCAATTGCCACATATTGAAAATTGAAAACTCACTTTACACAGTAAATTTCCCCAGCATTGTCAGAGCTCTTATGTACAGTCCTGCCAGTCCACTGTGTGGACACAGATTTGAAGATTGTTTATGTCTGTGCAACGAACAAGCCATAGCTGGTCTTAGAAGGATCACAAGCCTGATTTTGTGTAATCTTGTTAATGGTTTTCATCAGAGTCCCTGATGCACTCAATCAGTAATCACTCCAGCTATTTAATGCATTTAATTCACTGTACAAGCATTGGCCTGGAAGCACATTTAACGGCTGATTGACACACTTAAGATTTACTGTATAATTTCACCATTTCTGAGGAGTAGCTACGCGCTGTAGATTCAGCCTGTCTGTACATGGCCATGTTTAACACCAAGTCCTCAGCAGGAAGCCATGTAGTTTTAATTCAGAAGTCAGCTTTGGCCAGACAATACTACAATTGTTCTTTCCTGGCATCTTTTTAAATGGGAGTAAATGCCAGGATGTGTCCCCCCCCCCTTTTATTTCTTTTTTGTATTCAAGGAAGGCTGAATACATTGGAGACTTGTATCCAGACCTTTTTGCTCACGCGCTCTATCAAAGTCTGACACATGATATACTCCACGTCTCACTTATCCCTTGTGGTAAAAGGTTTAAGAACACTAACATATGACACATCACACTATTCAAGCGCCCTTACCTTTGACATGTGTAAAACTGAAGCACAGGCGATCCTCACAATGCAGCCCCTTTTTTTTTAGAGCAGCAAAACTGTTGGTGAATGCAGACTAGAGATGCACTGATCCGATACCCAGATTGGATATTTACTTCTTTTTAAAAAAAAATTATCCAGCATAACAGTTACAGCCATCTAGTCACTTCAGTTCTGTGTTTGCAGTGCTGGTTACATCATCATGCCAAGCAGAGAAGTGTTATTTTTTTTCTTTTTGCTGCTAATGTACACTCAATTTGTTTATAAATTATATTTATTACCCTCATTTTTGTTTTAATTGCTACTTTTTTTTTCTTTTCTTTTTTTTTTTTAAACAAGGCAAAATGTTTATGTCAAGCCTGATGCCTTCACTGACATGGCAAGGTATATGGTTCATTCGTCCAACAGTAGTATTGGATCTGTATTGGGTATCAGATACTGTATAGAGGGTATTGCTCAGCCCAGGTATTGGTATCGGATTGGATCGGAAAAAACTGGATCGGTGCATCTCTAATGCAGACATCTGAGCTGTGTGTGTGTGTTTAGAGTTGGTGACGCATTTTGGATTCGATTATAATGAGATGGCCTTATCAAGTTTTTGCTAGATAAGTTTTGACAAAAGCTTGCAGAGCAACATAATGAGAAAGTCAAGCACGACTCCTTTGCCCTTCCTTTAATTCTTCTCGTTTTGTTGTTTCAAATTCCCCACTGAAACGCAAACAAAAAGCTTTTTCTGTTGGGAGGGCGTATCAAGGCTTTAATGTACACAATACTCGCAACCACATGCGGATGACGGTCTTTGTGAACTTATTTCAAACTTAGTTCAGCTTCTGCCACACCACTATTTCTTATCGTCTCTGCATCTCACAATGAATTAGAATTAGGCATTTGCATCCTATGTGGCATTGACAAACAACTTTCGTATTTAGCATGCAGTAGCATTTCCTGTCAATTAACATGATGAACACGAAGAGTCGACAGGTGTGAACATGTACGCAGATAGGCTCACACTTATAAAAAAAAAATGAAGACAAGATGTGAAGGGATTTTTTTTTTCTTTTTCCTTCCAGTCGAGGAAGGTTTTGTAACACTTGACTAATTGGCTTAATTTTACTGTAACATGGCTTCATTTCTCTGGCCCAAGGACGCTGATGGAAGCCGCTTTGCTGAAACTGCTCATTTGCGTTTAGCTGTGTGGGTCTAAATATCTGCATTGGGATTTGAGTTGTTGTGTTATTATTTCATAGTTTGATGTTTTAGCCCTAAGGCCTGGCTCCCTCTGTGATGTATCTCTGGCTGATCTTGGCATTTCTCATGTTCCCGAGGTCCTTGGTGTGACTGGAACACTTCCGGGGATATCTCGCCACATTTCCCACTTTCCGTCGAACACATGCGCTCACAAAGCCAAGCTCCACTTTCTTCTTTTCCTTGCTTTTCTGCACAACAGAGGGACCAATTTCTATTACTATTATGTTTTTTTCTTCCACTGTGGCCTGTTCTCCAATGGTGTTTAACTAAGCTCCATGCACTGCAGAGAGATTGAGGTGTTTGGTATTAAAAGAGAGAGAAAGAAAAGGTACATTTGAAATGTGTGCTTGTCATAAAGATATGCATTAACAGAAAGCAGAGCAGATGTCCTTATATTTCACAGTTGACTCTATGCATTGGAGATGAGTTTGTCCTAGACAGCAGCTGTCTCCCTCAATATGCACATTTTTTCTTCATACATAGCAATTTTAGATCAAGAGTCCAGCCTTTATGCGCTCATGATGCCTGAAAAAACAAAATTCTGTTTTAGGAGTTTAGGAGAAAAATGTAAACGCTGTTTAGGCTGTAGTCTTTCTAATTAGTCAAGTTAATGACATGCGTTCTCACTCCCTCTAATTAAAGGGACAAGTTGAGAAGATGGGGATGGGTGACGGGCATGAGATGTGCTGCCCTCTCCCACAACAACTGCTGTCAAAATGTCTGTATGTAGCCTGAATGTAAAGCAGGACAACGCTGAAGGAGAATGTGAAAACTGTAACGGCACTGACTGATGTGTTGGAAAGAATCCACTTTATTTAAAAGACACAATTCATCACATCGCCTTCATTAGGCGTGTGGATGGGATAGGAAAACATGTTTTTCTCCTGGGATGTTGCCTAGAGATATGTTTTTTTTGTCATTATTTTTGCTAGGTAGTAGACAGATTCTGTATAAAGTAGTGGAAGAGCTAATGTGATTTTTTTTTTTTTTTTTTCTGTAATAGACTGATCTTCTCTCAGTGATAATGGATTTTGGCTACATAAAGTAACACTAGAGATGTGACTACAAAAGAATTATTTGTCTTTTTTTTGTCCTATGGTTAACATATTCCAAGAAAAAGACAAACCCAGAGATGGATTGATCCTGCGAACGTGCATTGTCTTGAGATGACAAACCTCGATACAGTGTAGTGCCGGAGACCTCTATCTATCCATCTTTTTTTTTTTTTTTTTTTTTTTTACAAAACCAATTAAAAATACATCAGTGAGCTGAGCTGTTTTTCTTTCATCACATGTTCCTTCATTACCATGAGCACGGGCGCTGTAGTTTATTTCGAGTCAATCCCACATACATCGTCCTGCCGCAGTAAATATCATTAGCATAGCAAATCCATGTCTGAAAATAATCCAATACACTATTTACCTCCCCGAATGAGTAATGTTTGTTTTAAAATGGCAGCGCTCAGACGCTTCAGGAAATTATTTAACCTTCCCTGAAAATAAAACAAGCTAAAAATCTGTCCTTAGCAGGGAGATCTGAGGTGCTGATATGTGGACCAAAGATTGCTGCATGCTTTCAGATGATTTGTTTATGATTTCTAACATATAAAATATTAACAACCTCATCTTTTAAAGGATAATGCCTTTTACTGAGGGTTGATCCAAATAAAAGATTAGGACATGACTTGTGCACAAGCCAAACTGCTTTTTGGTTTGTTGGTATTTTTGTTGAAACGTATGGAGGAAAAAAAGAAGCAGGGCGCAGACTTTTATGGAGCTCTTTTTAGCTTGCATAACACACCATACTCTGCTTGCTTTCAAATGTACATGAATCGTGATTGTGTTTTTCTTTTTTTGTATCACATCTGAATGTGTTTTCCTCTGTTAAAAAAAGGTGAAGTACTTTTACCATTAGGATCGGCACTACATTACTTTTAAATGAGTTTACTATATTAAATGAATATTGTAAATGTTGATGTTGGAATTTACCTGAAAACTGCAACAGGGGATGCATTTGAGGGCTTCATAAATCCCCCAGTAATCCTTCTGGTGACATGGATGTGCCAGCCTGGCTACCCCTCGCATATCTGAGGCTAACACTGGTGATTGATATTTTAACTCTGTCCCCCAATGACTAATGCAAGTTAAATGCTCCTGTGGTTGTTGTTAGGCTGCTGTTTTTCAAGGGCTCTCAGGGGTTCTTGGCTTGTTGTTGCGTGTGATATTATGGAACAAATAGTAGGGCTTAATGGTAGTGTAGATGATTTAACTGCCCTCGGGGCGATGGAAAAAGGAAAATGATTTTGCAGGAATATACAGCGAACAAAGTGTTTTCCTGTAGCTGTGTAGAGACCTTTTCTTCATCCTCAGCTTCCTGAAAAAATAATCAAAGCATCCAGGACAAACCAGTTGTATGTATTGTCTCAAGTTAAACTACTTGTTAAGCTAAATGATTCACCCGCGCTCTCCACATTTCAGATTTATGTATTTAGTTTGAGTGCAGCACAGCTCTCCTCAGTCTCCTTCAGGCTCAGCCATGACTGCGTTGTCTGCTCGGCTCCATCAGAAATGCTGTGGCTTTAATCCTTTGCCCACAGGGGACGGCTGACATGGATGTGTGTAAACTGTTGACATGGTGCTGTCTCCTATGCTCTCTGATCAAAGACAGTGCAGCCCTCCTGTTTCACAACCTGCCTTCAAATATGCTGCAAGTCTTACTCTCAGATTTTCCCTTCCTCTCTGGTTCACACTTTATGTTAACCCAGGTCTCCTCATGGTAAATCGCTACATCTGATAATAACAAAGCAGCCATTTACGACTGTGCCCGTGTCGCCTCTGTGACCTCCCCGTGAGCAGTGAATTTGATTTGGAAAACGGTGTGTAAGTGGCCCAGGCCGTAGTGGAAACCATTTTAAGAGATGGTAATGCACTGACTTTAAGTGCATGAAGAGATTTGGCTCGATGTTGTGCTTACTTTAATTAATCCTTGGTAATGATGCAACTATTAGTAAGAGCTCAGCTCATCTTAAGTGGCTGGAAATGTGTGTGTATGGAAGATGGTTTGCATTAGATGTGTGGAAATGCTGATCAAGCCAGTTAAACTCACTCTGAAGGTGGTGTACGTTCAGGAGGCAAAGGGCTTCTGCTGTTCTGAAGTTACCTCATGAGACAACTTGTTGTCATGGTTACAATGTAACAATGCAGTTTTACATGTCTATACAGTAAAAAACTGAGAAATGTAGATTTTAAAGAGTTTAATCTAGTAAAAAAAAAATCCATTTTAAAAGCATAGTGTTGAGCTTGTGTTGTGTGAGAGTGAACTGATACCGAGATGACGTTAATAGACTGTTCTGGTGGCTTTAGCGGGTTTTGGATGTGAGATTAACTGCTGTGCCAAGCTGCATGTTTATAGAGGAGTAGATGTGAAGACTTAGAATGGTAAACACAGTTTCAGGGTTCATTGTGCAATGAGTTATTTAAAAAAGAATCTAATAGAAAATGGGCTATCTAACTAGATTCAAAAGCTATATTGTTGCAAGCAGTTCTGTTCTTGCCTCCAATTGAGTCTAGAAGATTGTCATCTTTGGTTTTGTTTGAGCTTTTCCTGCTGTTCTCTTTACGCAGAAACAATCTGCCTTCCAAATTGTTTGCATCCTTGTAGCATCAGGGAGCCAATATTAGCCGATCTCCAGGTTTTGAATGCCACAGCAAGTTTTGACTGCTTAAAGAAACACAAAACTCTATTGTTTTGCTTATGCACCTGATTGACAATGGCTTCAACGAGACATTCTCTTCTCCACTGGCACCGACTGCATCCGTTTCAGAGCACATTTTCCCCCAGTGAGTTTGATTGTTGTATGTCTGAGGCGACGCTCTGGGGAGTGTGTATGCTAAAGGACAATTTATGCCCCTAGCATTCGCTGTAATTCTGTTGACAGTGTTTGATTTTCTTTCAGGCAATTTTTCATAAAAGTTAAAGAGACATTTGTGCCCAACAGACATGGGGCTGAGTGTCTACACCCCTGGTAGCAAAGGCTGTCTGCATTTAACTAATTTGAGTTTTCATCAAGAGGCTTGGTAGGGAAGCTGTTGCGGCATGATGCTTGCGTACACGGTGATTGTACCGACTGTCCAGTTCATCTCATTCTTTTTCTTTCCCATTGAGTTGCTGCTGTAAAGGTTGTGATGGATTGTAGCTGTAAGGGAGCAGGAAGCAATCATATTGGCTGCAGGAGAAGCTCCACTTGTTTTTCTGCAGAGTCCTGATGGTGGTGATTACCACCCATTAATGCTTCGTGTCAACTCGCAGCACCTGGGCTGAAGGCACGGATGTAGTTTTCTTTTTTTTGTACAGGTCATTGTTGCTTGTGTTTCTCTTTGCATTGAGGCTGTGAGGGTATTCAGTTCAGGAAGCTGTTATATGTCAGACTACTCAGCCAGCAGAGGGAAGTGAAGATTAGACATAGATTTATTAATTGGTCAGCTGACCGGACGATTATTAGTCATTTTGAGGTATGCCATCGGCCCCATGGTATTTCATGAGGCAAATAATTGCTGTATAGGCAGCCTTGTCTGTTTGACTGATGTAGAAATGCATTTTTTCTTTTTATTACACATTTATTGAATTTATTTTCTAGTTTTTTTATTTAAGGGTCCTGTTTCCGACCTTGGGTTGTGCTTTGTGGGGAATCTACACGCTCATTGCTCTTTCTTTGGCTGTGTGAGGTTTCTCCAGCTATCCTTTTTTTTCCCCATCTCATAGTCTGTGTATATTAGGCCAATTCACATTTCTAAATGTGCCTCAAGTGTGAGTGTGTGCACTCAGGTTGAGTGGACAGACACACTATCCAGGAATTACTTTGATTCCCACCCAGTGGCAGGTGGAATAGCCTCCAGCCTCCACGTGACCCTGTCCAGATAAAGCGAATATAGAGGATAGAGGGATGGATGGATGATATTTACATTACAATTTGTCCGTCGGCCATCCTGGTCTCTAAATATGCAGCAATGGCCTTTGAAAAACCTGTCCTGGTCAAAAGTTATCATTGAGAAAAGTACGTTTCTGCCACCAACGTCTCCGGGGGTCCCGGCTGAGAGTAGCTGTAATTCGAGAGAATAATAAGAGGTACAGTTGTTGTACAGTGCCATCAGTCTGCAGATGTTTGGATGTTCTAAACTCCAGTTTTGATAACGAACAAACAAATCAGAAAAGATGCATTTAAATTCACTGCCAGGTTTCCATAGAGTGACAGCTAAAGTGTTCAGCGCTCAGTGGCTACATGCTTAGCTAAGACTTTTTGCGTTAAGTATGACGCATGGTACTAGTTTAATGGCCTGTTGAATTAATTGGTTGGGTTCAGAACAAAAACAACTTCTTTTCCTTGTGAATTTTCTGACCTCTATCTCCGCCCTTCACAGTTGCATCGGGTGACCAAGCTCGCCTCACTGGAGGCAGCCATCCTGGAAATACAGGCGTAATGAGGGAGAGGAGGACAGCTGGTGACCCCTACTGGTCCTATTCAGGTAAGCTCTCGTTTATGCTCCAGCCAAAGCTTGAAACAGGAGGGAAAATTGCTCACATCCTTTCTGACTTGCCTGTCATTTCCCTATTTTTGTCTGCTGTTTTTCCAGCAGCCGTTACTCCCCTCTTTACTGCTGCAGCCAGAAGGGTTGATTTAGACATTTTAGTATTCACATAATAGCATACCTGTGCTGTATGTTTTCATTGCTCTTAATAACAGTAATTAAACTAATGCATTCAGGAGAGAAACACTGACATATGGCAAAGTGAGTTAATGTTCAGATTGTTAATGCCAGCTTATTATGATGTAACCTCCTATGTTTAACAGAAAAGAATAAATAAATTGCTTTTAAAATGGATTTATTTGTAAAGTACTGGGTTATACAGAATCAATACATTAAGATGGGTCAGGATCAAATCTTGCACATATCATTTAATAGTAACCTTGGAATCTTTTTATTATTTTAACAAGCTCTCAAATGGCGATTATGACCTCTACTATGCCATATTTGATCAGCAACTGTCTTAAGTATACTATGATTTGTTAAAAGAAAAAAGATGGAAAAAAAAAGTTTAATCAGAGGGACAGGAGGCCAAGCTGTGAAAAATGTGGTTGTTAAAATTCCTGTCAACATTATTGATGATATGCATGGCTTCAGTGTCAAAGTCAGTGTGTTTGGGAATTTTGCTTTGCTGCCTCTTCTAATTTTTCACTCATCTACCTTAGCAAATTGGAAAGATTGATGAATGTGGCAACCCAGAATAAACAGTGTGATGTATGCTCTGATGGATGATTCATCATGCGCGCTCATATGTTTGTAAATGTTTTCACTAGTGTATATCAGCATCTGTATATTTTATCTGTATATTTCAGGTGACTGTACAGAAAGTGCAGATGCTAAGTTATAAACTTTAGATGATTAAATTTCTTTAAAAATCAAAAAAAATGTCAAGTTTATGTTTTTGAAATGACTTGTTTAGAATGGCATTTTAGAAAATCTTGTTTTAAACTATAGCTTATATGATTTTATTGATAAAATAAAACATTTACAGCTTTATTACTTTTGAAGTTAGTTTGACCGAAGTATCTTAAAACTTTAATGGCAATCATAACCTAATTAGAATTTGAGTGACAATTGTATAATTGTTATATATATGTACACACAAAAAGTTAACGATATTTGGCTTTTTGTATGATGTCAGAATGAATCTAAAATCCACTACAACCTTTCCAGGTGAACTGAATTAAACTTTCTCTAAACTTTTCAATGCACAAGTACATTGTTCAATGGTTAGATATTTATTCTGCATCATTCTGTTCTCCAAAAACCGAAAGTTGAATATCCCTAACTTTTTGTGTATATATATATATATATATATATATATATATATATATATATATATATATATATATATATATATATATATATAAATGAATATATATATATATATATATATATATATATATATATATATATATTATATTTGTGTGACTACAAAAACAACAAACTATGTGATGAAAAATAATCAAATATTTTTACACTAATTTAATATTGATTTTACATGCATAATACCCTTGTGTAGTTTAAATGTTTTAACAGGCTGTAGCATAATTTTTAGATTACTTTCCTGATTGCCTTTAATCCCTGTAGACTGACGTGGATGCAGCATGCTTGTATTCTTTCAATCAGTCCATTTACATGACATTCAGAAAACAGTTACTGAGTTAGTCCAACTAAAACTAGGCTTACATCCCATATGTGAATATAACAGTTTGATACAGTGTATCTGACTGAATTAGATTTCTCACAGCCAGTTAACACGGCCAGATAATGCAGTGGGGGGTCGAATTACATCTGCAAGTTTTTTGACCTAGGCTTTCAGAAGTCAGTAAACAGAAGAAGAAGCTGGTAGCAGCACTGAACCACAAGGCAGAGCATCCTTTTCATTTGTAAGGAAATAAACTCTAACAGCAAGTATATAAAATGTGCAGAACTGCAAAGCTCTTCAGTTTACTACTCAAAGTGGAGCTGATTTGCAGCAGGCTAAACTGTTGGTTGTTTTGCTCTGTGACTTCATATCAACCATTTAAAGCATAATGCTAACATTCTGAAAAGGAGCATATCAACACCTTTTATCGCCGAGTGACATAGTGAAGTGAACAAATCAATTTCCCTACTGTGCTTTTATGCTAGGACATGGACAGAAGACCATTTAAACCGCTTCGCAAGGGTCTTGATTATTGCTTGGCTTAAGTGTGCATGCAAACATACTACAAGTGTTTCTCCGCCTCCTAAAGCACAGTGTATATACAATACCTAAGTTTAGCCTTGGAATGAAGTCCATTGTAAAGAAACAGCTAGCTCTGAGCACCATAGATTCCAACACAAAAATGATCTGCTGTTGTCTTTTTAGCCAGGATCTTTGTGAGGAATCTTGCTGTTTTGATGACGCAACACAGTGATAATGTTTGGACCAGTGTTTGCTTTAAAGGCCACAGGTATCATTAGCACATCACACACAACAAGGAGGCTTTAACCTTTAGTGCACCATAGGGTTGTCACAATACTAAAGTTCTGTTTCAATACCAATACCATTTAGTATTTCGCTACCTTTTGATGATTTTTTGTAAAAAAAGTAAAACACAGTAATTTAAATACAATTGCTTTATTTTACAAAAAGGTTTGTGTTCTGAAACTTGATATGAGACATATGGAGATACTAGAAAAAAAAGATAAGAAGTGTAATATATATATGGTGTGTTATATATATATATATATATATATATATATATATATATATATATATATATATATAAAAGATTAAAAATGTTTTTGTTTTTCAATTGTTTCAATATATTTAGTTTGCTTTGCCTTTAATGGTTTAGATAAAACATTAAATGGAGAATGGGGTAATTATGGCCATATAGGACACTTTTTTTAAAAGTCAGTCTGTTAATTTTTTTTCTATATCTTGTAATTTTGTTTTTAATTGAAATTTCGTTTTTTTTAATTTTACGCAAATTTAACACAAAGACAGTTTATAAAGTATTACAATATAATTACTTGATACAATTCTAGTACACCACAGCTTTGATCCAGCATGGACAGTGTCGTGGCGCAGCTCTTCCGGTAGCTAATCAGAAGCGCTGCTCTTTAGCATAAGATAGAGAAGTTTAATGAAGTCCTAATACCGAGAGTACAGACCTGTGATACGGTTGATTCCAGCCGCGTGGTGTTTTCAGGCAGGCGATCGGTGGGGCACCTTGCTAGCTCAGCGATAGGCGGGGGACCGGAGGTGGCGGTGAATAACCACAGAACGCTTAACGTTACACGTATTACAATCTAAATTGTTATAAACGGTGAGAAATTGTGAACAAGACTCTACTAGGCGTGCCTCGGCAGTCATAAATGGTGATCTGAGCTGTCTGCTGCTCCGAGCGGACCTCTGAGCGTACTCCAAGCGAACCTCCCGTCTTCCTTTTTTCCTCCTTTTTAAAGGACCCATATTAGGTCCAACCTCCCGCACTGACTTGTAGTCCACTTCCTGTTTCTCTGCCATTGCTATTAGTTGAGAAGTGCCCTAACTGAACTACAACATCTACCTGCGTTCTTATTATACATGTCTGCGTTAAAGCAATAACCTTGTATTGTTTACTTTTAATCTAAACTCTTATCTTGCCACATAGTCTTAAAACTGTCAGTCAGCTACCACAACAGAAACAGCAATGGATACATGTGATCACATGACAGATAAATAAATATAAAACAGCTGCACAGTATATTGAAAATGCACCGTTATAGCATTATTAATATCATCCAAAACTGCTGGCTGCGCAATAAATGATTGGCTATAGACCTTTTTGACAGCTGACATTTTGAAGCTGAAATGTTACGGCACAGGTGTATTGAAGAGGCCTGCACTCCACTTACAAAATGTGCATAAAAGCAAAATTTCCTCCAGCCAGCATGCATAGATACTGAAGTGGGATGCGGTCCTTGAGCTTACATCATATACTGGCAATTTATTTACATATTGCAAGTCATATATGCAATATTCAGCAATGATATTACAAATCATATTTTTGTAACATCATGCTGTCCTACTTTCAGAGAACATATATTAACCTTTGAGTGCTTGCTGAAAGCATATCAGGCAGCGGTTTTCATCAAAACTTCAGTATTTTCTGTTCATATGATTACTGTATAATCCTTCTGCAACAAGCTCTACTTTGCCCTTCCAGTACACGAAGGCACGAACCCATCGTACGGTTTATGTTTTTTTTTTATTTTATTTTCTTTCTGGTGTGCATTTCTGATAAGCATGTTCTTTCAGAGTACTACTTCTAATGCTGCCGTACACTTCCACACTAATGCAAACACAGCCCTCTGTTGCCCATCAAACAGTTCCAGTGGGAAATTTGAGTTGTGTGCTTTGATCGAGGGCACCTCACTGAAAGAGCTCAGGGAGGGGGCACTTGTATTTACAGGTCTGAAAACACCACCTTGCAAATAACAAGCATGGTCCCTCTCCTACAGGAGTGCATCATGGCTGTGAAAATCATTACACTGATGGAATATTTTGTCTTTGGTGCTGCAGTTGTGAGCCCCAGAAAATCAGGGTTTTAGGCAAGAAAATTGCGCAATTCACTGTGGAAAAACGAGCTGTGCTTACTTTGGACTCAGGTTTGTTTGGTATTCACGTCACTCCTGTTGGTGGTCTTCGGCTCCCTTAGTTGTCTGGTTGAGGCAGTGAAAGACTGTCTGCTTTGACTACCCAAGCATGACAGCTTTCTCACAACGTACAAGGTATGTGGAGCCCATAATAAGAATCTTAATCACTTCAAACATGCCTTTGTTTTTTGGAATCCTCTGTGCACAGAACTTTTCCATAAATAGTCGACCTTAATCACCTTTTCGCATCTGTGTGTGTCTTATCTGATGAAGAGATTAAACTCTTTCAGTTCTTTGATTAGAGGACGATTTTGATGATATGACACTATGCTAATACACAGTTTCTGGCTTGTGCCACTGTTTGTGGTTTAAATAAAAATGCCAGCAAGCTCGGTAAGTCATGATGAAATAGCCACCAGGGCTTAGCTAAGGTAGTTAAATACCAAGAACCTGATACAACTTGTCATTTGATCTGTTTATTTCTAGATAAGAGGTTAAGGAGTGACACTGTTAATTTATAGCATTTAAGGTGTGAAATAAGATCTCTTCCCCATTTTTCCTCCATGTTACTGCATGCTTTTGGAAGGGAATGCATTGCATTTCTCCATCTTCACTGTGTGTGTGTGTGTGTGCTCTTTGCATTGTAACCGTAATTATGCACTCATCCCTGATTTCTCAAGCAGAGTCCGACCGCTGATTCAGTTACTCTGAGTTCAGACTCCAGAGGGGGTGTTATGAAGCTAAAACACAGCTAAGCTTTGGTTTACTGACTCTACAAAACCTAAACCTCCACTCAGAGAACCTCTTTCCCTTTGAGGGTCTGTGCGTGCACTAAAAGGGGTGTTTACTTTTACACAAAAGATGCTGAACACTATTCAGAAGATGAGTGGGCTGTTTTAATGGAGAGGTGTGAAAACTATTAGTATTATTACAGAAAAAAAACACAATTGCTAGAATGAAGATGAGTAACTTATTACCTGCCTTCTGTTTATTTTATTTCCGTTTACAAGCTGCAAGCTCTTACAATCTTAATTTTAGCTGTGGAGTAAGCTCTGACAGCGACCCATAATAATGCAGAAATGACATTAGTCATCATTCAAATTGAAGCAAATTTCTAATGATTGAATAATCTGAGATATTCAGGCCTTCACTAATTATGTTTTCCTTTTAGGAATCTTTTTATTCTTTATTTTTCTTTTCTTTTATTTTTTTTTTTCTTCTTTTTATTTTCCCTTTTTTTCCCCCTTTTCTTTTCCCCCCTCTTTTCCCTCTCCTCTCTCCATTCTCCTGTCTTTGCCCTCTTTTTCCATTCTCCGCTTCCAATTCATACCTCTTTTGTTCTATTTTTCAGATTATTCGTCGAAGAAAATAGGATTATTCAACCTATCGCATCATCAACCTAACTCCTCCTCTTTCAACCACCTAATTAAAAACCATTAAAGTTTATTATACATTAAATTTTATTCATTTTTAGTTAATTTTTATATTATTTATATAACCTTAATTCCCTCTATCCCTCTCCCTTCCATTTCCCCTCATTCTACCTCTTTAATTTTCTCCCTTTTACCTCATTTTTTTCTATTTTTTTTTCTCTTATTTTATCTTTTCCTTCCCTTTTTTTTTTCCCCCTTTTTTTAATTCCTCTTTCTTTAATTCCATTTTTTTCTATATTTCTCTCTTAATTTCTAAATGAAATACCCTTTTTTTTAAATTTCCTTATTTTATTTTTTCTTCTCTTAATATAATATAATTTCTTTCTTCTCTAAAATCTCTTCTCTCAAAATTTTTTTTTTTTTTTTCGTTTTCTTTTCTGAGAATTATATTTTCATTAATAATTAGAATTACTTTCTTTATTTAAATTAACTTCTTTCATTCCCCCCCACTCCTTCATTCTCCCTAGTTATTTCTCCTCTTTTTAATTAATTTCCCCTTTTTTTTTTTTCATTTTATACCAATATATATCTACTTAGTTTTTATACCCATTCTCTTTTCTTCTCTCCTCTCCCTTTTTTTTCTTTCTCCTCTCTATTTATCTCTTTTTTTTTTTTTTTTTTTCTTTCTCTCTCCTTCTTCTCTCTCTTTACCCTCTTTTCCCCCTTTTTCCTCCTTCATTCTTTGTTTTTTTTTTTTTTTTTTTTCTTTCTTTCTCCCTCCCTTTCTTCCCCTTCATCTTTTTTTCTTTTTCTTCTTTTATCCTCTCTCTCCTTCTTTCCTTTTCTCTCTTCTTTTCTCTTCTATTTATCTTTCTCTCTCTTTCTTTTCCCTCTCTCTTCTCTCTCTCCTTAATCTCTTCTTCTTTTTTTTTTTCCTTCTTTCTTCTTTCTTTTCTTCTTTTCTTATTTTCTTTTTTCTTTTTTTTCTTTTTTTATTTTCTTATCTTTTTTTTTTTTTTTTTTTTTTTTTTTTTTTTTTTTTTTTTTTTTTTTTTTTTTTTTTTTTTTTTTTTTTTTTTTTTTTTTTTTTTTTTTTTTTTTTTTTTTTTTTTTTTTTTTTTTTTTTTTTTTTTTTTTTTTTTTTTTTTTTTTCTTCTTTTTTTTTTTTTTTTTTTTTTTTTTTTCCCTTTTTCTTTTTTTTTCCCATTCTTTCTTTCTAAGTTTCTTCTTTCTCCATTCTTCTTTTTTCTTTTTCATTTTATTTTTCTTCTCTCTTTTTCTTTTTTTTTTTTTTTTTTTCTTTCTTCCTTTTTTTCTTTTTTTTTTTTTTTTCTATTTTTTTTTCTTTCTCTTTTTTTCTTTCTTTCCCCCCTCTTCTCTCTCTCTTTTTTTTTTTTCTTTTCCCTCCTTTTTTCCCCCTCTCTCTCTCTCCTCTCTCTTCTCTCTCTCCTCCTTTCTTTTTCTCTCTCTTCTCTCTCCCCTCCTCTCTCTCTTTCTCTCTCTTCTCTCTCCCCCCCTCTTCTTTTCACTTCTTTCTCCCCCTTTTTTTTTCTTTCTTTTTTCCCTTTTTTTTAACTTCTCTCCCCCTCTTTTCACTGGGTAGCAATTTGGCAGCTTTAAATTTTTTTAAAATTTTTTTATATTTTCTAATCTCTGTTAGATCAGATATCAGTAAAGACATTCATAGCCTACTTAATAACCGGCACGGGATGCAAAAAATCATTCTTCGTCACTAAGTTAAAGCATAGTTCTCATGATAATGTAAAATAATTTTGTTTTATTGTAACTGGACAGCTTCTGTGGTGGCAACGATGTCTGGATTATTTAACGTATTTTCAAAAAACGAATAATTGTAAGTATTAAAGCTGATGTTGCGTTTAAAGGAATGGCCTATATTTGGGATCGAAATCCAGGATTGGTCAAATATTTTAAATCTATTTTAAATAGTTTAAAAGCATAAAAAATGTTACTGAATCATGTGGATAAATCTGACGATTGAAACGCCAGCATTTGATCAGGATCTAATTGTGGTATTCTTGTTGATTTTAGGATGATTACTAAATGATTGATTTTCTGTTAGCTGTTTGACAATCAAATATCAGATAATAGCTTCCTAACTAATTACCGTGTCAGACAAAAACTTCCACAACTTCTGTCTGTTGACATTTAAATGCTGTTTCAGCCTAATTTTGCTGTCTGGAATATAATTAAGAACATCATTAGTAAAGGAATGGAGCTCTTTTTAAACATGATTTCATCTAAAACTCTGCACATAAACCGCTCTGGAGCAGGTTATGATTGCAGCATAAGTTACTGCGGTGATCTAACCAGGTGAAAAGACCTTTGTGACGCTGTAAATCCTGACTTACAGCTTGTTAAGTCACTAATCTTGCTTCATTGTACAGCTTTCTGCAGGTACTATCTGAATATTCAGGTTGATTTCTCTCCCTTTTTAATCGGAGACATCACACACTTGGGCTTTAGTCATAACACATTTTATTTTCTTGTCAAATTTTACGCTGTGCGTTTTTCACTTGAGTAATTGTAGTGTAAATCTTTGAAGACAGCACTACAGATGCATATACAGATTTAGTATGTGTATTTTGTAATATCCTGGGAAAACATTAAGCTTTGTGTGGTGCTGTTTCTTCAGAGTTGCATGCAGGTTTAACAAGAGGGGGGCTAGCTGTTGCAGGAAGATGGGATCTCTTACTGCTTTTTTTTTTTTTTTTTTTTTTAAAGATAAATCTTTAGCGCTTTATATTAACGAGCATCCAAAAACATGAGCAACATTTGGTCAGGTATCTGGTTGACAGAAGGTGATTTTTGAACATTCATTTCAGGCCTGTGCAGACGTCCAGTTCCTGCTAGTGAAGGCAGCTGGCTGATCGTACTGAGAAAAAGGGAAGCATTGAGGGAACACAAAAATGTCCATTACTTTGGGAATGTAATTAGTGGCTAAGGCTGTGAATAGGGGACAGACAAGCGTGCCTTAGCAGCTAAATGGTTATTAAGGGCATTTGCTCTGTGCAAGTGAGTGTAACCGAAATGCACGCAGTAGGGTTGGCCTCAAGCTAGTAGGTACTCGTGCAAGGCGGACTCCTGCTCGATGAGCTACACACACATAACATATAGAGGAATGAGCCGTTGCTTACCTCTTGCTGCGTAGCCTTCTAGTGCATACTGCTCTGGGAGAGAGCTGTTTGAAGAATGTGGAGCAATATGAGCTGCAGAAAGCAGAACAAAAACAAGAAAAGTTTGTAAAAATGCAAAAAAAGTTTCCCCCCTTTAATTCTTCATTTTCTTTAGTTGAAAAAGGTTAAATGTATATGTCGTAACAGTACTGTGAAAAATTCAAATTTTATGCATTGCTTTTAGAAGTTTGTTCTTTTTGAAAATTTTAATTGTTGCATAACTTAGCAGTAATAATAGTTTCTCACACATTTCTCCAAGACCATCAAGGGATAAGGCACACAGTGCAGTGAGAGCTCTTATCAGTCAGTGACATGTCTGCTTCCTGTGTGCTTCCATTATGAACCTTAGCACAAGTAGTCTTGAAACCCACACCTTGAAACTTGATTAAAAGTTATTTAAGGTGGGTTCACTGTGTGTATGTGAGTGAGTGTGTGTGCGTTTATATATGTGTGCATGTGGAGAGACATTTTTCATAAGAGTGATGATATCATACTCACCATAAGACTCCCACAGGAGCAGGGCTATGCATCATTTCCCCTTTTTATACCTCTGCAGGTTTGCACATCATCTTTGTTAGTTTCTTTCACCTGTTTTATCAGTAGTTTTTTTTTTTTGTTTGTTTTAAATGTTATTTGTTTTTGTTTTTTTTGCTTACATGCAGTAATTTGCTTTTGATCAGCATCTTGTTGATTTATTGTTCTAGTTTAATTACAGCACAACATTTGGAGTACCCTAACGTGCATTTGAAGAAGCATTACACCTGATCCCCTCTAACCGGGTATAAAATAGAAAACAAATAAAGAAAAACAAAGCAAAGAAATAGCAGCTCTAGGTGCAGAGAAATATAGATTAATGTCCCACAGATGATTGTCGATTTTCATTTTCGTTGCATTATGAGATTGTCCCTGAATTAACTCGCACATCATTTCAGACTGATGTGAAGCATCAGTCCTTAATGAAAGATTGATGCTTTTGCTTTGATCACAGGAAGAATTTGTGATGTTGGTTCAGAAACCAGGATAACCGTGTGAAATTGGGGAAATTAAAAGTGCAGTGAAGAGTATGCTGCTATAACTCTAATCTTCAGATGATATCTTGCATCTTTTCTTGGTATACTGCAAATGAAACTGGTGTATTTTCAAGTTTAACTAAAGGTTGAAAGTATGAATTAATGATACAGCAGTCTACCCTCCACAAATTGATTATACAACTTAAGGCGCTGCATCTCAGTGATTTTTCACATTAACAGCTTACTAATGGCGCAGTGCTTCATAGAGATAGAGGTCCTGCTGTCTGTTTTTCATGCAGCAGTTGTGGATGTTTGGATGGAAGCCACCTTGACAAGCTGCTGTAGCCACTGAAAGAGCCTGCAATTGTCTGATATGTGTGGATTATATTTCCCCTCAGCCCAACTGTTTTATTCCACTTCACTGAGGTTGCCCATGATCATTAGCAATCTTTCCACTCATGTCTCCCATAATGAAGTGAATGAAGTGTCATTTTCAATCAACTGTTATGTTGATCCAACTTAATTAGTACTTTAGAGGATACAAAAAAAGATTAGGTAACTCATCGTACATGATTGCCAGAGCTGTTTGTTTTGGCTTTGATTTAACCCTCAGTCCAATCGTTGAATGCACTATTTTTCTTTTGCTACTTATTGTATATTTTTATCGCTTGAGATCCATGACAGTGCTGCCTTGTAGCTTGAAAGCTGTATATAGGTAAACAGGCATTGATCCCTTGCTTTTAAGATAATTGTGTCAATCATAAATTATTCAGAAGGTATATAACTGATGTTACTACGAAGAAATCCCTGTTAAGGTATTAATTATTTCAGGAGTGCAACACAAGACTCATTTCAAAGCAGAGTTTTGGGGCTTACTTCAAAATGTGCCTGTGCTCAGGTTTTTAGTTAGTTGTGATATGTAAGACCTGTTTCATTTTAAATTAGCTGTGTTCTTGTGAAGGCAGTCCACTTTGTTTCTCATGTTGTGAACCCCACCCAGCTAAAGGCTGGAGGGGAAAGAGCAATGCCATGTTGTCATGGTGCCCAGCAGAAGGAGCACCGGCTCCTGGTGGTAATGAATCGAGAGGAGGATTGCTCCCTGTAGACCTCCTTATATGAGAAGTACATGAGTTTAAAGCAAAGCTCCTCCAATCTACGGCTACACAAGGGAGTAGAATGGAGCTTTAAGTGTGGGGCATTCTATACAGGGATCCAGGGACATAGTCACCTGGGATGGAGATAAAAACAGCTTTTTTTCAAAGATGAGAGGGAATGGCTAATATGCAAAGATGAGATTACTTTCCAGGAGCTTCAGGGATCTCGCTGTGTTCCAGCTGATGAAGTTTATTTCATGGTAATCTGTGATGCTTTTCTCGTGATTTGTTTTGAGACAGTGACGTCTCAATAGATCTAATGACTAGTTTGGGATTTGTTATGCAACTCATAAGATATTTAGGAGGTATCAAATAAGATTATAGTTCAATTTGTTTTGGAATTAAAATAAACTTTGGTGAAATTACCATCTACTACATAACAGCAAATGTGATCTTTCAAACAAAGTGACTAAAGGATTTTAATCCAAATATTCAATTAGTTTGACATCTTTTTTTTTCTTTTAGAGAAAAATTATTTTCTTATAAAATAAAAAATAAAAATTGCTTCAATATCTATTGTTTTTGCTGTAAATTGTTAAACCAGCTTATTTTTTCTCTCTTATGTATGTAAATGAATGCATTCATTTCAAACATTGTACATCCCCGCCCGTATACTTCCATGTGTTTTCAGTTACCATGGTTATTAAGTTAATTCCTCCACTTGTCAGCCGTGCTGAGTCCTGAGTTCACTTCCACATTTCAATGTCAGTTTCTGACTGACGGTAATAGTTATTTACAGCGTGCCCAACACACTCACACAGTCATTCTTCAAAAGCTACAACCATCTCCTGAGTTGTCTTTTTCTTTTTCTTCTTCTTCTCCTGTTGTTCCTCAACTGTTCCTCTTCTTCTACTGTTTTTTTCTTTTCACTGGACGCATACGATACAGCTCAACACTGACTCTGTTTGCTCCATTACTCCATTGACCGTGTTTACATGAGTTTTAATTCCGAATAAAAGTTAATTTCTCTTTAAGAAGACCATGTAAACCCCTAATTCCAAGTGAAAATGGTCGTTCTGAATAAAACTTAATTCTGAACTAAGTGGTTGGTTTATTCCTCTTTTAATTCCAAATAAAAAATTTATAAACCTTTTATTCCGCTCCAAGTTAATTCCCATTGTTCTGCGCATGCTCCTTCCTTGTCCTGTTGTAATGGTGCTTGTCAATATGCACATGAAACAAGCGTTGGACTTGTGCCAGCCGGCGGAAATGAAGAAGTATGTTTGTGTCGAACTGCTGCTACAAAACTACACTCAAAATACAGTGAAAATCTTTATTATTATGTGGTTTTCATGTCATAGCCGCAACAAAAAGGAGCAGGAACCGGCATCTGTGAACTTCTGATATGATAATCGATAAATATGGTTTTCGTGTAAATCTTAATTCGGAATTAGTCATTCCATGTAAACGCAAAGGAGAATAATTAATTTTGGAATTATGAATGATGAATTTTAAAAAAAGTCATGTATCCGGTGCAATTTTCTGTGTTAAAGGGGAACTTAGTTTTTTTTCAATCTGGACCTATTTTCTAGCATGAAATGTGTTCATTTACTCACCCAGACAGTTTTGGTGCAACTTGAATTCTGTCGGGAGATATTTAGATCCACTCCAGATCAGCTTTTGCGCAATATAATGGCAGCAATGGGGCAACTGCATGCACCCTCTAAATAAGGCATCATCTGCCACAAACTCCTACATGTCACCAATATTTTGTTACGAAACATGAGTCGGACCCCCCCTGTGAGCTCAAAGCAACTATTTTGTGGTGATTCATCCGTGTTTACAGACTTTTTTTACATCGGCGGCTTTGATTACGTCACTATTATGCAACACCGTAGCAAGTTTTCCACTCAACATTATGTCTGTAAATAATGACGAATTACCACGAAAAAGCCGCTTCGTTCTCACAGGGGGGGTCCGACTAATGCTTTGTAGCAAAACATTGGAATTCAAGTTGCACCAAAACTGTTTGGGTGAGTAAATGAACATATTTCATGCTAGAAAAATGGGTCCAGATTGGAAAAAAAACAAAGTTCCCCTTTTAAGTGACAGTACACAAGCCCCCCTAAAAATGGACCAAATAACGCACTAAACCAGCGCAGGAGATGGACAAAACTGTCTGTCCGTCTGCATATCCGTCTTCTACGCCAAGCATAAATGAGCATTTAGTCCTCACACTTTTGACAGGGAGCACACTCTGCTGTTCCTGATTATTATGCACACCAACCACCGGACATTTACATAAAATTGCAGTCTATTCAAATCACCAGACCTGACAAATTCTTTTTGCTACAACAAGAGCCCGAGAATACTCGACCAACACAAGCTGGCATGCCATCGTCACAATAGTAAATGCTAAAGCATAGTGGATGACCATTTTACTAAAAACTAATTGTATCATTAATCCATTAGTTAGAGCAGCTCTGAAGGGCAACAAACGACTAACAACAAGCACAAATCACCTGCTTGCATTCTTTTCCCGCGCGTGCTCTCTGAAACCGTTTTGACAAACGTCACTGCCACATGTCAAGTGTAGAGAAAAGCTGTAATTTTAGAATATTCACTCCTCACACTGGCGTTTGAGTGCCACTTCTCTCTGTATGGAAAATTGGAGTGTGGGTTGTGGCCATCAGTAGGTGCATTCTGTGCTGCACTAATACATTTCATCCCCCCCCCCCTTTTATTTTGACCCTCTGAACTTTGTGCTGCTCATCCTGAAACATTTCTTTACAGCCGCTCGTACCACAGTGCTCTCTGGACTTGATTAATTTCCTGCCCCTGGGAGAACACAGAGAGATTCATCTGTCTTGCACCCTGCGTTTCAAGTCACAGCCATTTTACGTGATGATGGAAGCTTAACACACAACATCATCTATATTCCTCCAGTCTTGCTGATGTGTTGTATCAACCTGTAGATGTACCTGCACTCATTTTCTGAGAAAATGAGAGGTGCAGGAGCACTAATTATTAAAAATGAATTTTGCTGGAACCAGAGCTGACTCATTATTCATCTTGGTTATTGCTAGCACTTTGGATCAGCCTTTGTGTGCCAGAATTGGTCAATTTGTCTCTGTCAGGGGTGGGCCCTTGACAGATGTGCCAATATGGCTGCCGAAGTTCTGTGCTTGGGGAGAGGCATCTTAATTCTCCATGATGTATCACACTGGCAGCAACCAATTTAGCAGAATTGAGCTCCAAATCATCTTACTTCCCACTGCCTCTGACAATCTGTTTCCTTTCTTAGATGAGGTAAATATATTATGGATGGAAATAAATTAGGGATTCCAGCACCCTGAGTTAACTGAGTTTTTGTTGACTCGATTGTTTGTATTGTTACAGAGTCGCATACAGAGAGCGGCATTCTGGGTGGCGCCACCATTATACACGAAGCCAAGCCCTGAGTGCACAACTGCTATGATAAATGCAGCCAAATTTTCTGGATTCCCCGTTTAGGGCAGATTGATGTGTTGGACTGACAGTTTGTTGTGTAAACCTAATTAATTAAATTTCAGGTGTCACATGGCGTTATTGTGCCTCATGGCAGTATATTAGGCTTAGTTGGTGGCTCAGGTCCAACTTAATGGATGTGGACATGCTTGGCCTGCTGGGATTGCAATATTGAGGAAGTGTGAGATTGCCAGCCCACAGGTTTCCTCTCTAATGTGGTTATGCTGATGAGCTGAAATGAGCTAGATAGCAGCTCAGCAAATTTTTAAACTCATAATCATGATGACTGACTTTATAATGAGTACACATCCCCCCAAGAGGTGAGGAGTTAACTGTTGAGGGCAAGGTCGTAATAGTGACATGATGACACAATTTTTGAAGGCGTGCAATATTTCCCTTGAATTAAAAAACAATATCTCTTTAAATGCAGCGAGGTGTGTAAGCATGACATTGTACTTCAAACTACAGAGTAACTGCAGAAGCAGCTGGTGGTGTTTCCTACTGCATCATCTCTACTTTCCCAGGCTTGTTGGGGTGTTTATCCTGTGCTACTATCTCCACATTACTGAGTTACACTGCTGCTATTGATTTCTGTCTGGATTCTAAATTTTAAGGACACTTACTTTGCAAACATGTAGCCATTGTTGTTCCTGCCTCGCCTGCAGAACTACTGCAAGAGTAATAGCTGCCGAGGGGGTTAGCAGTGCACAGAGATGGCAATAGCTCAGAGTGGTTCAAGACCCCCCCCCTTGTACTGAATTAGTTTGTGAGGTAATGGTGCTTGTGGGATGGCTGATATATATATATATATATATATATATATATATATATATGCAGGTACAACCCATAAAATTAGAATATTGTGAAAAAGTTCATGTATTTCTATAATTCAACTTAAAAAGTGGAATTTACATATTGTATAGACTAATATGTGAGAAAAATATCAAGCCTCCTAAAGTAAAATCTTGCATCTGTACTTAGTACTTGGTTGTTTATTCGTTTATTTTATTTGGATCTCCATTAGCAGCAGCGAAACTGCCGCTATTCTTCCTGGGGTCCAACACGGCATCATACGAAATGCATTACACAAGAGGTTAATGAAACAAATCACAAAAGATAGCATGAGCAAAACAAAACCACTAAATTACTAAAAACTATAAGCATAAAAGCCAAGACATAAAAGCATTAGACATAAAAAAACCCCCAAAAACAGAAACATAAAATTACAGAGAATAAAATTTGTAAAGAAAAGTTCATCCCATAAACACTGGGAAAACACAATAATACCTATTTTTCCACTCCATAGCAGTGTATCCACAAAATTCAAACGAATAACCATTTATATTCTCTGGTTGGGGCCCCTTTTGCTTGAATGACTGCCATAACCCGGCGTGGCATGGATGCAACCAGCTTCTGGCATATCTCAGGTGTTATGGAAGAAAAAACATGCTTCAATCACAGCCTTGAGCTCTTCTTTATTGTTTGGTCTCTTCCCGTTCAGCTCTCTCTTGACAATGCCCCACATGTTTTCGATGGGGTTCAGGTCAGGTGACTTTGCGGGCCAATCAAGCATGGTCGTTGAACTAAGATTTTGTACTTTTGGCAATGTGGGCAGGTGCCAAGTCCTGCTGGAAGATGAAGTCTGCATCCCCATGCAGCTGGTTTGCTGATGCAAGCGTGAAGTGCTCCTTAATGTCCTGGTAGACGGCTGCATTTATGCTGAACTTAATGAAACTCACTGGTCCATTCCTTATGAAGTCCTACACACTTTTGAATGGCCCTTTCCTGACCATCTTCTCCAGGCTGCTGTCAGCCTTTTGGCTTGAACACCGTTTTCTTCCATACTTCTTCCTTCTGCTTAACTGTCCATTGATGTGCTTTGAGACAGCACTCAGAGAACATCCAGCTTCTTTTGCCATCACTTTTTGTGTCTTTCCCACCTTGTGCAGGGAGTCAATGATGGTTTTTTGCACAACTGTTAGATCAGCAGTCTTCCCCATGATTGTGAATTCTTCTAAACCAAGACAGGGACTTTTTTTAAAGGGTTGGGGCACTTATGGAGGTGTTTTAGATTATTTGCCTGATTAGAATGTGACAGACTGAACTTACAATACTGGAGCATTTCAACGTATTTTAATTTTTTTGAGTTTTAGAATTTGAGGTTTTCTAAAGTTGCAAGTCCTAATCAGCAACATCCAAACAAACAAAAGCTTGAAATACATTGATTCACATATTTTTTGTCTAAACAATATGTAAATTGCACCTTTTTAAGTTGAATTACAGAAATACTTTAACTGTTTCAGGATACTTTTTGGGTAGTACCTGTGGGTGTGAGTGCGTGCGTGTGTGTGTGTGTATATGTATGTGTGTGTGTATATATGTATATATATATATATATATATATATATATATATATATATATATGTGTGTGTGTGTGTGTATGTATATATAATTTTTTTTTTTCTTTTTAAAGCTGCCATACATTTTGATAATTGAAGTTTTGCTCTAAATCTTTTCGTTTTTTTTTTTTTTTTAAGCGTGAGGTTTTATTGCTGCTGTACAGTAATTATTGTATGGCTCAGAATGAGTTAAACACAGCATGAATGGTCATACGTAGCCATGAGGCTGGAACCAAGTGGCACTATTACTTCAAATATCTCAAAGCCATTGCTATAAAATCATCTTGATCCAGTTGTACACTCTCCATAGCAGACAGGAGCAAGATCACTCAGGCCTGTCATCCTCTGTCTTGAAGAGTCTCATGACTCATCTAAGTGTGAGCTCAAATACCTGCAAGGGATAGTAAATAATGTAGATGTATCATGAAATTGTTGGGGTGGAAGCTGATCTTTTGGAATATGGGCATTAGGCCAAACTTTCAAACTGGTAATTCTTTTTTTAATTAAGCTAAAGTTGAAAATGTTACATTTGCATTTAATCAGGGTTTGAAAAAAAAAACTATATGTAATAGATTTTTTTTTAATTATTATTACAGTGTGCTCATTTTCTATTATTTTCCCCATTTTGCTATTTTTTGCTACATATTTTCTACATCCAGCTGAAGAGAGAAACTTAAAAGCTAGAGGGCAAAGGACCACTTTGTCAATCATCCATGTGTATACTTGTGTCTTTTCTTTTTTAGCCATTAGCTACTTTGGTGACATATTTTCATTCCAGTGAGTTGGAACTTGCAATGAGATGGGCTTTGACTTCTTAATGCATGTGTCTGGAAGAAGGTACAACAAATGGGATCTGTGGAGGAGAATCGACTATTTGAAATTGCTGTTTTTTTTTATTATTATTGAACTATTTTCTTTGTGTGTATGTGTGTGTGTTTGTGTATTTTTTCCTTCTTTTTTTAATGTTCATACCAAAAGACCTGCCTACAGCATCTTTAATTTTAAAATGAATTTAGCCGATCTTCACTAGCATTCACCTCTCCCCAGGAATCAATTTTCTGCTGCTTTATGTGAGCTCCCTCCTCCCCCTCTATTCTTTAATTTCCCTCCTCATCTCTTTCCTAATGCTGGCCACATACCAGCTCTGAGAAGGGTTTTTTTTTTTTTTTCTTGTGGATGCTATGGGGTAGTGAGGAGGGTGAGTGAAACACATACTGGATTAAGGCTTGATTTAAAATGGCTGCTCACTGTGCTTAGCTCAACACTCATCTGGGGATGTGGTCATGTGCAATCTTGTGATTTGTGGCCTAATTAGTGGTTTTCGGGGTACCCGGGGCTAAAAAAACCTCATATGTGCACTGGCTCCCACTCTTAAGCTTTGAAAATCCAAGCGCAGGATGACTGTGAAACCATGTGAATAAGCTTCAGATAGAAGAGTTTAGCTGTGCAGATAGAGGCTTCTCTGTACAGCCAATTTGTCACTGCAGTAGCAAATAAATACATGTCTGTTTATTTCAGGTCAAAGTGCACAGGTGCAAATCTAAAAGATAATTTGGCTCTAGCTGGTGTTTACCTCTGCCAGGGAGGTTATATGAATTTGGCCCTTGGCTGTCTGTCTTGGTCCGTTTCCTAAATCTCTCACATTAATGACTGGATTAGTTTAGACTTCATGCACCAAAGAGGAAGGTACCTATTAAATGTGAAGACCCTGTGACCCCCCTCTTATATAAAGATTATCATTCAAATGTAGGCTTTACACAGCCGATCCGCTGTATCATTACCAAGGATGCTTTAGCAGCGGCTACATCAGGGAAATGTTGCGTATTCTGTGGTCTTATTGTTTGTTATTTTGCCTTTTTCTAAACCTATCTGGGTGTGTGAAAATATTCCATTGTGCAAGAACAAGTGCAGCGCGAAGTATTTTTTGCCATGCTCGTGGTAACGGCTTACACTAGACTTGCTGACATTTAATTATTTTCTGTCCTTTTTCTTAGAAATCAATCTCTGTCAAAGTGTGTTTTAATTCACACTTATTGTTGTTTATGTTAGGAGTAATAAAGAAGCCGAGCCACTTATAAGCCTCCAGAAGGGAATTACAGTATCGAGACAGTTCATGGGTCTCTTTATCAGTCCCAGGCAGCTTGTGCAGATGTTGTTTGCAGAACTGATCCTCTCTTTGTCAAAAAAAGATGAAGTTCTGACTGCAAACGTTGTTCACAATTTAATTCAGAACGAAATCTGATACAGAAAGTGTGATCGATTTTTTTCTTTTTTTTTTTAACAAATTTCCACGCTTCTTGAAAAAGGAGACATGAACGCTGTACTGTCTGCAACTGCTGTGCCTCAGAACAGATGAGCTTCTATTTTCAGGCCAGTGCAGGTATGGTTATTGAGACATTTGCTGCTTATCGCAGCATAAAATTGCACTGTAAGCCCAAACACTTAAAATGCAGCCTCTCACAAAATAATATATACAAGCTGGTGGAATTAAGTTCCATATAGCGTGTCTTCTGGGGGCGGGGGGTCACTGTGTGGGTGGAGATCTTTCACCTCCGCCTGCTGAATGTGGCTAATGGTCTGCTTAGTCCCAGCCTCATATCATGGATTTATCCTGCCGCTATGACAGGCAGGTATGTGAGAGGTTTCTGTTTGTCTCATAACCTCTGTCACCCCGGGAGACAGCAGCCTCCTTATGCTTGTCCTGGTTTATCGCTATACAGTGACCCACTGTGAACTCATTCTCCTACCAGTGCGTCCCTCATTCCCAAGGATGAAGGCCCTCCAGCAGGTTTCTGCTGCTGCCCCCTCTGCCCTCCGTACCTGATGACCAGCTGCTTACTGTGTGAATGATGACACAGTTGGAGCTGCTGTCTTGGAGATGTGTTTCACATTTTAACTGTTCTAGTTGCTTTAATCTTGAGCTGGCAGAGTCACTTTTTCAGTGGTATTTGCTCCAGCTTCCAATAGCAATCCAATATCAACTTGGATTTATTGCATTGAATGCAATTTTGTTCAGTTGACTTTGACTTTGGTGATGCCTCTTCCTTCATGCCATGTAGTGCCACCAACATTTAAGTTATTCCTTTCTAGTTGATGGCTTCCAAACGTTTGACAGCTGCAACTCCTCCACAAGGGAGTACCATATTTACTTTAACTTCCCCACTTAATTTCAGAATGCACACTAGGGTCCATATCTGCTGTGTCAAATGAAGTGTTTTGATTAATCTGAAATTCCTGATCCTTTTGGGATGATTTGTAATATCTTTGATCCATGAACTTATCATCTTGTGCTATCATCAAGCCAGAAATCCAGCCTCAGTGGGACTTGCATGCTCAACTCAGGTGGTAAACATTATACCTGCATCAGTATGCTGGCTTTGTCATTCAGACTATGTTATCATGCTGATGTGAGCATTTAGCTCTCCTCTACACTCTGCCCTAGAATAGCCCGGCAGAGCGCCTGAGTGCCAGTTTATGGCCTGTCAGAAGTAGTTTGTAACTCCTCTGGTCTGACAACATTGAAAACCAAAAGTGTCTTTAGCTGATCTAAACGGTCACACCGGAAGGCACATAGTGGTTGTGTATGTCAGATGGTTGGTTTCAGAAAGTGATTGGACACAGACATCCTCCTACCCCCACCTCCCAGTTTGATGTTTGAAGTGTGTTGGGGCAGGGGATTGCTCTGCTATCCAACAAGCTGTTTGAATTGAGTTTAAAGCCGGCTTAAGATTTGCAACCATATGCAACAGTCTAGTTAGTCATTTGGTATGAATGTGGTTGAAGATGGGGGGTGGGGTGCAAAAAGCTCGCGGATCTGGGCTAAAAGAGAAAAACCCAGCCCATTTTAACAAATGGCTACATGGACATCCTAATCCCGTGAGTATAATTGGTGAGTTTTAACTCTGACATAACCAAATGTGTACTTAAAACTGACACAAGACAAAGAGAGCAGCGTGTATAGATCCTGCTTCCCCTAATTGGACTGAAGTGATTTAGACTGACCAGCAGGGCATTATCATCATTAAAGTTCTGCACTCTCGCTAGTGAGTCGAGAAAGTGGTCACAGTATGCCTTCTCTATTAGTAAGGTGCTGAAGCCATAGCTTAGTGCAAGTTCTTAGAGCCAAAGAGTTAATTAAACTAATGGATGAAGCTGCATGAATAGGATATGAGGGTATGGAAGAGGTGATGGCTCAGAGTGAGATACGGTACTCTCTAATAAAGGCATAACAATAGGAGCAGATTTAAAAGATGTGAAAAATCAGATGGATTTTTTCCCCCCTCATGTTTGTGTCGGTGCACAGCTGAAGTAGGCAGGACTTGTTATTTAGTGTTTGCTCTGAGGACCAATACTAACATAAATGCATATGGTACAGATGGCTTCACACATTAGTGCATCCATCCACTTAAGTCTCAGTGCTTCATCTTCATCTCCATTTTCAGGGACATGAACAAGTACTGAATTACTAATTGTCCCACAGTATAATTTGACTGTGATTTCAATACAATCACAATTTCTGATATTAAACCGTCCATCACACTCAGCTGCAGGACATTTATGAGTGCTGAGCTTTGCGTCTGAGTTTCCGACAGTTAGCTGATATGAAACATTTGCCCTTGGACAAAGCAGAGTAATGTAGCGTCACTAATCAGTGTTTCACTTTGCAACTCTACAGAGGAGATCTGTGTTCTGCTCGACAGAGTGCTCACCTCCCTCTCCTGTTTACAATTAGCAAGAGGCTTCCTTCCACTGATGCAGTGTTGGATTGATGTCAGTGTGCACTGATACTCAGAGGGCCAAACCCAGAGAGAAAACATTTACTCCTTTATACTGTGTGGAAAACAACTTTTAAATGTGCAGGGAAAACTGCCAACTATAAAGTTGAAAGGAGAAGGCTTTTATTTACTTGGTTGGTTATGCACAACCCCGCTCTTTCAGACTTGGTCATTAGCCAGATAAACATAAGGTTTGTAAAAAAAAATGAGTAAATTAGCAGAAAATCTACTATAATCCTTTCTAGTATAAGCTTCTGAGTCTAGGGGACCAGCGTCATTTCAGCTAAATGTATGGAAATGTATGTCTGTAAATGTAAGTGATAACAAAGATGATTTGTTAGACATAAAAAGGTTGTTTAAGCAGTTGTTATCGCCTAACTGATACTTTATAGCAGCAGCTGATAGTATTTGCCTGGCATGTATACACTGTCCAGAATGTGCTGACATGAAAGCTTTGTTTATACGCCGTCATGCAGAAAAATGCTCTTGCAGTCCTCTAGAAATCATGTCATCACGTCACAATTTGGGAGAAAGTACTTAGAAAGTAGACATTATGAAGATCAACCTGTTAAAGCATGTCTATATGCACTTCTCCTACTACTTGTCACAGTGCAATCAGAGGAGATGTATTTACTTACAACTCTGCATTGGTACCAACATGATATGTATATGCAATCAGCCTTGCATGTAGTGATTTGTTGAATAAACCGTTGCCAACGTGCTTGGAAAATTATGGCTAGAACAGCCCTAAGAGCACGTTTGATGCACACATCGACTGTCTTATATCTATGCAGAGCAATGCTGCACCTCTCAGCTTTGCACGCATCAGAGTGCAATTAATAACAAAGCATGATGCTGTCAAAAGGTGAATTTTATCAGATGTCACATTTTTAAAATCAGTGACGCAGCTGTCTTTTTCAAACAGGGAATGCCTGTTAGGTTTTTTGTTCATATATTTAAAGTGCTTTAGGGGTAGAAGTGCTTGTTATTTTATAGACATGTAAGTGAGTAGATAAAAAAAAAAAAAAAAAATCCATTTTTTTATTTGCATGCTCATTTTTGTATATATATTCTTTTAAACTGTGGAGAGCTTTTATTTATGTTTATAAATCTGATGTTCTGCTGTGCTTTGTGGGTGGGGAAATGAAAACCTCGAATGTTTCTGATCTAATCAGTCTTTACTTAGAAATGTTTGTGACATCCATACTTGTGGCATTGAGTTGAAACCTGAACGTTTTCTGATTATATATCATATATCGTTACTCGGCCTTGGAATGGCGGTCTGTGAATCTTTGCCATCATCATTCAGCTCTAACAATATAACTTGTAGATGAAGCATAGGGTGGGACTGTGTCTAGGATGGAATACATGGATTTGTAGCTGATTGCTTTTTACTGTTGAAAATATCCTCAGGAATAAGTCCGTTTGTTCCCTCTCTTTTTCTTTTACAGCTATTCTTACCGCACTTGTCGGACATCACAAACTCCTACCTCCTTGTTTTAGCTTAGGATGAAGCTGTATTATAGCTGTTAGCTGCCTCTCATTAAGGATGGTTCTAGCAGACTTCACACTTTCTAAGCCAGTTCAGCTTTTATGTGAGCAGGTCACACAGCCATATTTTCAGAAATGTCCTTGCTGGTGCTCAAGACCCTTATGATTTTTCAAAATCCTGGTTTATAAATAAATAAACGTAGAAATTGCTGCCTGATTAGCTTAGCGTGACATTTACAACCTACCTCGTCAAACGACAGTCACACACAGGAACAGAAATAAAAGCTTGCAAGTCGTTAGAAGCTTATAAATATCTGGTGGCAGGATGGTGTCAGACCTTCAGCTGTGGAAAGTTTTTTTTTCTTCATGTTGAAGAGGAAAACATCTGACACGATGACCGATATGGTCAGATTTTTATCAGAAATAACATAAAATATATAGAACATCCACATGTTCTAACACCTTGTGAATTCTTACATTTTAGCATGCCACACATCTATGAAAAGCATTTTAAAATTACAAATGAAAAGTGTTATGTTGCAACAAATTAAGTATAGCTTTAAATTGACAGCATTTTTTTTCCATGTTTAAGCTTTTGCACGGATTGCTTTTTGGATAAAAGTAGCAAATGCATCTTGATTTCTAATGAAGTTAAAGCTGAGAGCAGAATTTCACAAGTGTTGAGATTTTTCCTTTCCATTAGTGGCTCAACCTTTAATTCTGTTTAGCAGATGTCTGCTGCCTGCATGATGTTTTTGTTGGTTTCCTTCTCCAGTTTCATGGAAACATCATGCACACTTAAATTCTAAATATAGATGTTATATACCCTGAAGCTAGAAATGTTTTCACTTTCACCAGTGATATGTACAAAACAACATTTAGACCCCCCCCCCCCCCCCCCCCCCCTCCACTTTTGGCTCAAATGTGATCACTGGTCAGTTTTTCACTCCAATTCTCCATCATACAAATGAAGCTTTCTCGTAAGCTTTGTGTTCGTTTGGAGATGCTGTGCTTGTTTTTGTGGAGCTCATCTTTCGACATGGTGAATGCACAAAAATAATGAACAAATTTGTCTTCTTAGAACACGACAATGTTTATAACAAATGTTCCGATTGTCAAGCGTTTTCAATTTAAGCACTGATCAGATTTAATCCAAAACTAAGGGCTATAGTCGGCTTCAAAGGGCCAGCACAGGCTGACTTGATCTGCTTTTGTTTCCTGTCCTTTCTTGTTGAAAAAGTTTCGCATCATTTTATCTTTATTATATCTTAATTCAAGTGTGTCAAGCACCAGCTGCTTTTTACAATGAAATGAAACAGCATTAACATCCCAAACTGCACATGAACAGAATCAGAAATAAGTGTAACATGTTATAACTTGAAATAAATCCTCTGTTTCAACCAAAACATCAGTTAACATGAAATCTGAACCCCCATGATGCTAACGGGCATTAATTTGAGACTAACTATATGTTTTTCATATTTGCCATTTCTTTTTTCTGTTGTGCTGTTTTTAAGTAATCATCTTAGCAAATTATCTTTAGTGTGTGGGAACAGTTACAGGCAGGCAGTGTGGTGTGCAGCTACTTGATGAGATGTGGTGAGCTATCCACCTGCTGCTTCAATCACCTGTGCTGCCTGTTGCTGGGCAGCAGCTGCACTTGTGAGACAAAACAAGCAGAGACTTGCAGAAAGTGATGACCCATAAAACCAACTTTTCTTTCACAAGTAGCAGTTGTATAACACTGCTTGTCTTTGTTGTATAACACCCATTGTGTTCAACAATGCAGCCATTTAACTCGGTCCGAGTCTAATGGGGCCTGAGGAAAGTGACTTCTTTTGGGGTTAAAATCAAGATTGGGCATCAAACACATAATTTGTAGTGATGCGTTATCTTGCATCCTCTTGCACTCGTCCCTCTCTTTAGTAGAATATTAAATCAAGATTTTGGAGAAATATTTTTTTTAGCACACTTGCTACTTTGCAGTAAAATATTAATGTGTTCTCTTGCATTTAGTTAATTGAAATCATCTCTCCTAAAATGTGCAGACTGTCATGCGGTTCTTTCAGAAACTTTAGTTGGACATGCTGGCTCTTTGCCAGGTTAAAGAGGAAACTGTTGAAGCTTTTGAATTGAGGGGAAGCTCTTCCTCATGGGACAGAATGTATTTCTGTCCCTCGTTTTCTTCACACAAAGTCCTGGAGATTATTTTTACAGACTAGGGGATGTTGTACTTATGTAGCGGCCAACACCCAAGAACAGGAAGCCACAGTTTCTATGAAAGTCCACGAGATGGAAGCAGATAGTGCCAAGGGAAAACAATATTTTGGCTGGAGCTCATTCTGGTGGCCAATTAGACCCCAATGCCTGTATGATTTAGCACTTCCTCTACCTGCTTTTATGTGTTTAGGAGTGCTGTGTCGAACACAATGACCTCTGATTAAAGATTGAGCTCAGGCTCGGAGACAGCCGTGGCGCCGTTCTTATCAGATTCTTACTACATAGAACTCAGCGTGACCACCTGAAATCAATGCTTGTATAGTCTCAGCGAGCATAGTTGAACTTTAATTTAAATATCAGTTTTATAGAAGGTAATTCAATAAGACACAGATGATTCTTCTGCTGCTTTTACATTTAAATGTAGTTTATCTAAAGCTGCCATATTGGCATGTATGTGCTTTGTATAACTCATCATTTATCAATGGTTAAATTTTTTAATTTAAACCATTAAATTAAATGGTTTAAATTAAATTAAATAATACCATTATTAGTTTCGAACGCTCACCTTGTAAATGTACAGTGTATTTGATGATTTGAAGTCAGTAGCAATAGTCTTTTGTCTTCTCAAGGACTAAGTCAGAGACATTGTATATGTACAGAGAGGAATGGATTGTTTGTCTTTCCCTCCACCCTCTCCTGCAGACATTGGCTGGAAGTGAAGCTTGGATCTTGAATGGCCGGGTGTGGTGCAGAGTATGAGGTCGCACCACTAATTGCATAATGAAACATGTCTGGTTTAAGATAATGCCTAAAAGAAGGTGTTGTATAACATGAAAGCAGAACTGATTTTGAATCGGATGGAAATGTACACTTCAGTCAGACTATGTTAGGACAGCGATGGGATGCTCTGTTTTAACAATGTTTAAGCACGCTGGAAAGACCAGTTACTGTTAGTCTCAAGTGCTGCTTTTTTCAGCTTTGAGGATGTATGAGAGTGTCAGTATTGGGTGAACTATACAGGACTTGGTAGCTCTTTGTGCTAATTATTCACCAATTTAAGGGCAAAGAAGTAGAACAACGGGCTTAAATTAACAGCCTCACAAAGGACTTTTTTTTTTTCTTATGGAAAGCACAAGAGTGCTGTTGACTGGTCAAGTCCTTTGACCTAAATCTAGATGAGTATGCGTTTCACATTCTGAAGACCAGACTGGAGGCAAAAAGCCACTGAGATGAGTTGGAATTGAATCGGTGATCACCAAAATGTTCCTGCTAATGGGTTGTAAACTTCAGAATTTGTAGCTAGATTTGGATGATAATACTGATTTACAGTAAAATAACTATGCATCTCAGAAAAAAAAAATCATGGACTCAAAATGTATTTTACTGCCCTCTATAGATGAAATTTTCACCTTTTAAAATTAGGACTCTTAGTTGAATCATTAGAAATGCTAAAGCTAAATCCTAGTTTAATTTTTTTTCTTCCATTTTTTTTCTCCTCTGTTAAAAGGCTACTTCTATTTTAAATTACTACTTCTAATTTTATTTAAACTGGAAAACTTCCAGGTTCCTCAGTCCCTAAAGGAATAAAATGAAATCAACATTAACCTCTCTGGTTGACAGACAAGTCGAGTCTCGAGTTATTCTCCAGATCGTTAACTTTGGTCACGGAAGACTCTTTTCACTGCACAGTGACATACCAGAAGCTGTTCACTTCAAGGTAAATGAGATTCCTGTCTGGTAGTGACTGGATTTTCACTGGTTGTCTGTCAGTGTCACTGCCTCAAACAAAAATCACAGCAATATTGTCAGCTACAAGAAAGCAATGTGTCTGTTTTTTTTTTTTTTTCAAATATGCAACTTTCCCATTCTCTCACTTCCACACTTTTTTCAACCAAAGAGACCAAAGTATTTTGTTTTAAATTGGAATTTTTTTTTCTTTTTTTTTTTTTTTTTAAACATCCACAAAAAGATGGGTCCATTTTGTTGCCATTTTTGTAAGGCTATTGCCGTCACTGACTGTGAGATGAGGATAGAAGCAATATACTGATTCGACTAATCAAGTCTAAAGTATCACCTAATTATGAATATTTGGAAGGGTTTTTACCTCTTTTTTTATTGGAAATATCCTGAAAAAATGAAGGTGAATTGGAGGTCACACACCAAAATGTTTAACTAGGGTTTACTTTAGGCTCTGGCCGGTCCTCCTATCATGATCCCCTGTTATGGCTCCATCTCTGTCTGAGTTGTGTTTATCAACATGTTGGGAGAGAAGACATATTACCTTTTCACTTTTCTTAAATAACACTGGCCTTAGTCCTGCTAATTGCACAATAGTTTATTATTCTCTACTTTTGAGAAACTGCTTTGAGAAGAAAATCTTTTTCTAAGCCCTGAATAATACTCTGGTTGAGTCCCAGGGGCTGGTTGTAGTTTTTTTTTCTTAGCTGTTTTCTTGAAGGAGAAACGGGCAAATTCATGTTGAATCTAAAACAATCTGTAACTAATGCAATAACAGAAAGATTCTTGGTATTTGAATATTCAATTTTACAATACAAGATATTAATTTGGCCCACAACTACTGTGGCAGAGTCAAATGGATAGTAAAGCCTTCAGTGGCTTGAAGCATTGTGTTGACTCTGGCTGTAATTGCAGGGCTGATAAATGTGTGCGGATCTTCCACACTCATAAAGCAGATTATTAATGTCTGTGCAAAGTACCACATTGAACCACGTCTGGAAGTCATCACCAGAGCCGTAAGTGCAACAGTGTTTTCCCTGATATTCAAAAACAAATCAACACCACAGCCAAAGAAAAAATGAACTTGTACAACATGGTTCAATAAGTTAGCAGCAGCACTGGCAAAAGGAAGTTTAACTTCAAAATACCTCTAGAGCACCTTTTCTTTGATAGCTCAGATAGCAGCAGATTAGTGATGATCCAATGGATCTGATGATTCACTGGATCTTGTCTGCTTTTCATGTTCCTCTGGCTTTGACATAACACTTTGGATGAAAGTATTTATCTTATCTGAACCCCCTGCAAGCTATCCCAACTACACCTTTAATCACCTGCCACCGCTGACGTCTGCAGTAACTCTGGGTTAATACTTCAGTAGTTTCACACAGAATAATAGGAAGATTCTTACAGTGCGGCAAGTATGTTGGACATTTGTCAAAATCAAGATTTTATTACAGATCTACAAATGAGTGCAGTAGTGTTCGACCTAATATTGATACAAATCTTGTAATAAATAGACCTTAACCTGCACTGTGACAGAATGATTAAGCAGTAATAGGTCGAGATACAGACACTGATCTTACTACTTGGATTTGATCGAACTGTTCTCTTTAATGTAAAACTGTATAACCAAAGAAAAAAATAAAAGCCAAATTTATTCAAATGCCTTCTGTCATCAGTTAGGGCTCATAAATAAAAACCCAAATTTGGCCAATTAAGGTGACAACTTGCATAGCAGTCAGTTATTTATTTATTAATTTTTTTAATTTGATTTGTTTTCGTTTTATTTTTCCTTTTTTATTTTGCACATGGCTGTGCACAGCCTATATACAAAACAAAAAAGCAATTCAAATCAAATACATATACATAACCATGATAGAATAAAATGGTCATTTTGAAATGAAGTTAGTTTATCTGTGCAGCACACAGAGATGCAATCAGCTGATGGGGCTACTGAGTCGTAGAGTTTAAAGGAAGTTTATCGTAGTTTCTACTACAGAAAGTATAAATGTCTCAGTGCTACTAATCCTTAGCACTTTACAAAAAGAAAAAAAAAACTAAACTAAAACCCACAGCAGTTTTACTAGCTTGTAGGAATTTGATCCAGTTCCTGTGTCGCATCTGAATTAGACCACCAGCAATCACTGAGATAAGGATGGGTTTGGACCCTCCCCCTCATGGCCTCTTCTCAGGATGAACCACTCAGACGAAGGCAACGTGGAAAAAAAAAGCCATGCCGCCTCTGCTGGTTCTAAAATATCTCAGGTGCTTGTAAAGCACACTAAACGTTCTGCTGTTGGCAGCGAGAGCAAACACAAGAGTCATCAAGGTTTTTAAAGTGGGGTTATGTGAAGTACTTATCCATAGTCTACGTAATACCTGCACAGGAGCGGTTTCTGCACCATCCAGTTCAGAGGAGTATATAGGAGTACAGCAGCTGTGGAGTGGGATAACAGTAAAATGTAATTTAGCCACCTAAAAAGGGAAACTGGTGGGGGGGGGGGGAGACAAACAAAAAAAAAATCTATTTGTTCAAGTGCCTACTACATGTAGTGCTATATTTACTTTCAAGCTGCAGCTTCAAACAAGAAGCTGATAGCGTTGCTCCCACCGCCACCAGACTCCATATTAAAAACTCCAATTATACCTCCCCAAATAGGAGTTTCTGGTCTACCACTGCCTTGATCTGTTTGTTTCTGTCGTTGTGTGACTCTGGTGTTTTCCCATTAGTTAATTCACCAAAGTCACACATTAACACAAAAACTGAGGCAGTGGTGCACCAGCAACCCCAAGTAAAAAAAATTCCCTTTCCCCCCAAATATATTCATGTGGTTGTGACAAGAGCAGCATCACTCCTGCTATCCGTTGACAAGTATATTGGATGAAGTATTTTATATGTAACCAAAAATAATCCAGACTAGTTCTTGCAGTGGTTGCGTTTTCAAGTCATCTTTTCTTCTTTGCAACACAGACTCAGCTTGTCAGCGCTTTACATCTGTTTGCTCCTCTCCTTCCCAGTTTGTACACTGAATCTGTATTCTAATAAAGTCAAGTAATCAATAAAGCCTTTCCTATTTACTTATTCTTCTGTTTGTGTTGCTTCCCAGCAGAATAATTCTGGGATAATTATCTAAATGCAGCCTATTACTGCATGTTAACCTCAGAGAAAGTTGTTTTCTAAGCTGCTGCTCTGTCTTTAAAAACAGTTTTTTTTTAAATAACCAATGTAATCTGAGCTTGTAATGGGTTTTTTTTGTTTGTTTTTTTTAAAAAACAAAAATTGTCCTTTAATAATTTTTTTTTTCATTTGTTTTTTAGAAAATAAAACATATTGATTAAAATCAAAACTAGTTTTGAATGTAAAACATTTCTACACTTCTTTCCAATTTAGGTGATATTGTGCTGCTTTTACTGTATATCAACTTATTTTTTTCATTTTACAACTATTGCATGTTTCAGTATATTGGTACATCCCTAATCAAACTGTAATAATAAGGTTTTTTTTCTTGTTTACTTTTTATCTCATATTTGAAAAATATAAACTTTTATATGCAAGTACTGCTGATTTAACCTTCCATTTATTACTGGTATTAAATGGCTGCATTTTCAAACAAAATGATGTCTTCTCACCATTTGGAGAGAAGTATTATTGATATTCTTATTTATAAACCATCCAAGAGACACGTGGAAACTTACTGATTGGAATTGATTTATTAATTTTCTACTTCTGGTCTACATGTGAGCTTACCAGATGTTTCATTAGCCCTGTTGTACTTATTCTTTCCCAACAATGCCGTGAATAAAGACATCGTTTTTTTTGTGGGTGTGTGTACTTTTTCATCACAGAACTGTCAAGGCCGAGTAAATGCGCATTTAATTTGGTGAAGTGTAACCGAGGACTCACTCATGCATTCCTGTCTATGTTCTCTGCTGTGACCCTCGGTTGCCGTTTTCATTCTTGCAAACTGCATTGATATGTCAAGCACTTGTTTCTTTATATCTTACTCCAGAGACAAGGATAGTGGGCAATGTGGAGAAAATGGATGTTAAAAGCACAGAAGCAGGCACTGCTATTATTTTCTCGTTTTATAATTCCTTTGTTGAAATTCTTCACTGTTACCTTATTTCATATTCCTTTTTTTGAAGTCTGCTGACGCCCACTGAGGGCATTATGGTTTTACCTTCATGGTCCACTGATAATTGAGTCGTCTTATTCAGATCGGTCAGTAAAGGGATCTGGCAAAAAAAAAAAAAAAAAAAAACTCCTTTGAAACTATAGTCCTCTATGAATACTAAATTCTGCACAGACAAGAAGGAAATCTAATTGCTGCAACTGATGAGTCACTTTTATTAACACTCTTTTTTTTCGTCAGTTGCAGATGTTTGTAAATTTCCAAGGGTTTCTGCTGGACATTTCTCACAGAGAAACTTAAAAGGAAGCGTTATGGCAGAGAGAAAGGGCTCTACCCTCGGTTGAGCTGTTGTTCAGTCACTTATTTCCCCTGGTGTAATATTTTGTAGTTTTGGCAGCGTGACCCCTTTATACTCAGGAACAGTCAGTCACCAATTGGCTGCCCCAGTTTTTCCAGGATGACTTTCCTCACTTTGACAGTAGTTACATTGAGCCTGATACATTTTTGTATATATACAGTACTGTCTATTCAAACTAAGTTGCTCTCTAAACTTTATGGTATATTTTGCTTTCATCCATGTTTTTTTTTTTTTTTACTTTCCAAGAGTCTTGCTGCATAAAAAGGTGTCTGCGTGTATAAAATGACCCCAGAATAAACGCTTTGAAAATAAAGGTGACAGATTGAGCCCTACTGTATCAGTAAAACAAATGGAAAAACAGTGAATTGTAGGCTATTCGTGGTTGCTTCAACCCGGAGTAGTAAGAGTCTGTATCTTTGTTTTGAAAGGCTTGCAGTCAGCATCATTCAGTAAACTGAATCTACTCTCTTCTCTCCTCAGTTGATTCAGCTTTGCTCTGAGCTCTCTTCCTTTTTCCCTGTCACATCCCAGCCATTAGGTCACAGAGCTGCCAGGAAGCATGTAAAGAGATCTGCATGACACAGAGACAGTGGAACGAAGGGATAAAGTCTGGCGGCTTGTTTTGTGCAAAAGGAGCTTGGGTAGAGCTCTTTATTAAGATAGAAGTGTAATATATTTGTGTTCTTGCTAGTACCTTGGACTCACTCTGCCTTTTGAGTTAATTTTGAATATTAAAAAAAGCCTTGAACGCTCCCCACTCCAGATGCCAAAAATATCCATGTGTGAGCTTATTCCACTTCATGCACCTGTAGTATTCTGGTTATGATGAAGATGATGATGTATGTTTTGTGCACTGGTACATGTGTTGGAACATATTTTCATATTTTTTATTTATTTTATTTTCATGCTCATCAGAAACTGATAAATAATTCCTGAAAATATCAAATGCCCAGAAAATTAGTAGCCTCATCAATCTCAGAAATGTATTTATTGCTACTAATTGACTGGTGTTGGTGTACAAAGGTGAAATCAAGATGGTAATCTTGTTAGATGTATTTAACAGCTTTGTCACTGAAAGGATGGTGATTTGTCATTTCATAGTAAATTAAGGTGTAAAAATACACTAGAATACCTTTTTTTCATATTAATCTAAAGTCATTACGAAACAATCAATTTATATGATGTGATGTCAGCTCGTGAAACCTAAATATGCTTTCTGCTTACAGGTTTTACATGAGCAGGCCATCCAGGTAAATTAACTGTGCGTGTATTTTTAGCTGGCCATTTACATATTTATTGGTTAATTTAGTTTTTACATAAGTATATATTTTTTTCCCCTCTGTGATCATTTCACATGAAAAATCTCTCATATCCAAGCACTATTGATTATATAAGTCAAGTCTTACTAATTCAGTCTGTATTAAATTGTGTTGAATTGATTTGTAAACCACACTGAGATGGAAGTTTGGGGCACTGAATCAGAGTTAAATTGATTCTGGAAACCAGTTGAAATACCCAATCCTGCCCAACATTGTGCCAAGCCATTCAATAATGTAATTGTGAAGCAATTAAAAAAAAAAGTCTATTAGTAGTCCCATGCAGTGACTATAAAGACTAATATTGATAGTTACAGTGTACCACTGCAGTAAACAATTATCTTTTTAGGGGGAAGATTAAAATATTTAATTTAATACAAATAAAACTTGATCCTTTTTAATGAAAAAATAACATTATTGTAACTCTTATTTTGTTTATGTTTGTGGTATTTTTATCTAAATTTGTGTATTTTCAGATTTTGTCACTATGCATAGAAAAACTTGGCAGTACTGTACGTGTAATGTAGGTTAAAGTTTAAGGTAGAAATGAGAATCTAAGCTTTTCAGACACTCAATTTTCTCCTTTACTTAAATTGTACTTAGCTTTGTCTTCAATCAGAATAATGATCCAGCCTATTTACTGTGTCTGAATTCTGTAAGCTTGAAGAGCCGTGTTATCTGGAATACTGTTCTTTTTTTTTAACCCATTGTGACTCCAACAGTCTTTTGTGAGATTGAATGACATGAGAGAAAAGATCTGTCGTTAGCTTGTCAGGAATTGAATGATTACCAACTAAGATGTCTGCTTCATCCCGTCTCAAGAATATACAAGCCTTGAGCTCATCAGTTGTCTGACCTGGACATTTGATAGGACTCAATGCTGCAGAGTGTCTGTTTCCACCATCTGGAGTGTTATCAGAATATTGAAAGTGACAGCAGGAATGTTGTTGAAAGTGTTATCCGATGCGCCTGCATTCACTGATGTTATTCCACAGCATACACGTGGCTTTAATCTTCTTACCACTATTCCATCTCTACAAATGGTGCGACTCTTCTCAGTGATGACATTGTGTCTCCTATCTACTGGCCATGTTTTGCTGTCAGTGCTACTCATACATATGGACTGATCAGTGTGGATTTTTGCAAGCAGTAGTGTGCCAATTCTGGGAGGTCTGCCAGCCGGCATACAGCATGCGTGCCTTCACCGCGAGGGACAAAACGGAAATGACAAGGCAATCGCCATTCTGTCAGCATTGCCATGGAAGCACAGGCATGGCTGTTTATCCCAAGGTTAATGGGATGACGTCTGGAACTAAAAGTGCCAGATTGAGAGAAACATGTGCCTGTTTTACTTAAAACTAGTAGATTGCAGAGAGTGTCACATCATTCAGAGGAAAGCCCCGAGCAGGTCAGAGGAACAAAATGGATTTATAACTTTACAAACATTGCCCATCCGATTTCTAACACATTATAATGTGATAAAGGCACGGTTGAATTTCAATAAAATTCTGATTTAGTTGTGAGTCTTGGTGTTATCCATTGGTTTGGACTTGAGATTTTTGTGAATGTGCCACACAGGAAACAAAGCAGAATGAGGGGGGAAAATAATACAAACTGTAGATGAGTATGTCATTTCTGAAAAAGCAGAGGGATAAATGTAAGCATTTAGAGATTTTAGTATGAAATCTCCAAGAATCCGTATGGTTTAACTTGGAGAAACTATTTTGATATGTTTTGCTGGACGGATATTTGTTGTTTTCCGATGCATCTGCTGTGAGATGTCTGTAGTGTTGAAATTCATATGTGAGCAATTTTAATACAATATGCACATACAAATGCAATGTTATATGGATCTGTCAAGGACACACGACTGCGCAAATGAGCAACTTGTCACTCTTAGCCTGCATTTGGAGGCTGCTGTTCCTATTGTAAAGAGCTGAGGAGATAAATGACACTATACAGTCTTTTCAGAACCATCTCTCCTACATTTTTTTTGCCAATGTAGTTCTGCTTCACACTGTAAAGTGAGCTGAATATTTGCTGTAGCAGTCACATTACAATTACAATACAATCCACATAAGTGATTCAGTATGAATTATAACTTTAGCAATATATTTTTCTTTTGATTAAAACAGTCATCTAGCTCAGTGATTCTCAAACTTTTTTAGCCTTGAACCCCAAGATAACATACATTGTTGTTATATACAATTAAGTTTTTTACCTCTCAGCTGTCATTCATTTAGTAGCGGTAGTTGTTTAGAAAATGAACATTTCCTTTCATTTTTCTGAAGTACATCCAGCCTTAAAGCTCGAGCTTCCATATATTTTATCTTGTGACCATGGTTAACAAGTAGACCAATCATCAGTCTGAGTTACTATTTTGTTTCGGGTCATTCTTTCTTTCTCATTCTCAGAAATAATTAAATTTTAAGTGGTTTTTCAGAGATGTTGAACCGGGCTAGATTACCGCTATGGGCAATGGCAGCTGATAAAATTTTGTTAAATAAGATATCCCTGAAAGAAGAGATTTAACATCATTTTGCAATTCAGTTACTTTATTTGATCATAGATAATGCATAAAAAGACAAACTCTGTATATCCCTGAGTAAGGCTGATGTAGTACGTAATGTTTCAGATAACATTTTGGACCAAGTACTTATTTCAGATTTCTTCACCTCAGCCTTACGGAGAGTCACGGCTGCAGTCGGCAAGACTTAACCACTTGAATTATAGTCTGATTCTGATGAATGGCAATGAGACAGAGTAATCGACTGCTGTGCAACCCTCACTTATCTGATTTTAGGACTGCTCCTCCTCTCTGTTCTTAAAAGGCAGAATTATCCCTCGAGCTGTAAATGGGATGTAATTTGTGTTTGAATGGAAAATTAGCAAAGGATTACACCCCCCCCCCCCCCCCCCCCTTTTTTTTTCCTTTCTTTTTTTTTTTTTTTTTTTACACTTTGTTACTCATTGAACTAGATGGGCACTCAGTGAAGGAATCATTCACCAAAACCAGTGTTCTGTTCTGCAGCTTGAAAGTATGTATTTTAAACCCACAAGAAACTTTGGTGGGTTTTTCCATTAAGCATGATCCTGGCTCTTGCTGTAAAGTTTCATGGAATTAAGTTTTTATACAACACGACTGGGAGAATGACGGACAAGATGGAGTAAAAACATGATTTTGTTCAAGCCAAGCAGAATGACCTGAAAAACATTATTGTGGGTTTCTTTGTTTATTATTTAGCATCATAGTTTCTTCTCTGATAGGGTGATCGTTTTTGGTTTTGCTATATTTATATTTAGCATTGAGCCTGCAAATGATCAACAACAATAAACAAAAGCCTTTTTTTTTATTATTTATATATATATATATATATATATATATATATATATATTGTATGTATATACTGTATATGTATACGTATGTATTTACAGTATATATATATGTATGCATGTATGTATTGTGTATGTAATATATATATATATATTACATACACACACACTGTATTGCCAAAAGTATTTGCTCACAAATCCAAGTTATGGGAATCAGGTGTTCCATTCACTTCCAATCATTAGGCATGCAGACTGTTTTTGCAAACATATGTGAAAGAATGGGTCGCTCTTGGAGCTCAGTGAATACCTGCATGGAACTGTGATAGAATGCCACCTGTGCAACAAATCCAAATCGTGAAATTTCCTTGCTCCTAAATATTCCACAGTCAACGGTCAGCTGTATTAAGAAAATGGGCTTTATGCACGGCTCCACTACTTCCTGAACTTCAGACAGCACCTTTTCTTCCTGTCTGTCGTGACTGGACAAACTGATTACTCCAGGTGTGCCTGGCCAGTTACTTAGGTCAGACACACCTGGGCTAATCAGTTTGTCCAGTCATGAAAGACAGGAAGCGATGATGCTGTCTGAAGTTCAGGAAGTTGTGGAGCCGTGCATATAGCCCATTGAAGTTTTTGGGAATGACAGCAACTCAGCCAAGAAGTGGTAGGCCACGTAAACTGACGGAGCGTGGTCAGCGGATGCTGAAGCGCATGGTATGAAAAGGTTGCCAACTTTGTGCAGAGTCGATCACTACAGACCTCCAAACTTCATTTGGCCTTCAGATCAGCTCAAGAACAGTGTGCAGCTTCATGGGTTCCCAACGTCGAGGAGCTGCATCCAAGCCATACATCACCAATTGCAATATTACGACACTTTATTGTTAGTAGCATCTGAAATGATTATTGCAGTTTGCCACATTTCAAGAGGAGAGAATAATAAGCAAGGGGGCTGAATCAGTCCACTGGTGAAACAGAACATAGTGTTTATGTTTTCATTATTGATAGCTGCATGAAGCTCACTTTGGCAGTTAGGGAAATGGTGTTCAAAGCAGCTGGAGGCGTTGTACCTCAGACAGCTCTGCTGAAGAGAATGAACATTTTCTGCAAGCATAAATGGGACAGAAGTAAGTCATAACCACTTGTACAACTGCCTCAAGCTTGTACCGCTTCATCAATAAATTTTCAAGAATGATGGGACAATGGAGTTAACTCATAGTTTCAGTGACATCCAATTATTCAGTCTTAGAAATTATGTTAACAGAAATATATGGATTTTGAAAAAAAATTGTACTTTTAAATATTTATAGATTATCATGACTTATTAATAAAAGCAATTTAAGGACATTGTGTTATTAAATATTTGCATTAAGGTGATTTGATTTTGGGGGTCAGCCATCCAGACTTAGGAAGGACTTTCATTTTACTGTCTGGTCTCTTGACCACTAAATCTGTCCCAGAAACTGAGCAGATATTCGTATTTGGATAGAATATGGTATTAAAAACACCAGCATGAGGAAAACATATTAGATTTCTTGTAGCTTTGAGCTAAATTTAATATGTTGCACCTTTTACATAAACAAAACAACACTGGAATTGGACCGGAGCTGTCTTTGTGAGTCATTTGTTTGGGTTTAGCTGTGGTACCAGCAGTTACCGTATATAGCCGCTTGTCTGATGAGTCTGTTGATTTAAAGTGAAATTGACCTCATCGTAGCAACACCTTTACATTACAGCAAGTCATTTGTTTCATTACTGATAAAAAGAATAGCATTGCTTTACACAGCTTTCATCTTTTCATCAAAATATTGTCTAACAAAGCCACAGGGTTTTAACACTGATTCACATTGTTCCCATTCGCATAGCAAGGTTATGCTAAACATAATATCAAGCATAAATGAAGAAGGGAGTGACAAATGAGTAGACATTTTTGTACACAAAGGCTTAATAGAAACTTTTGTGCACAGAACACTTTCAGCTGAAATTGTAAACATTCGCTCTGTTTTATGTAAATCCTCTGTGTGTGTATGATTGGCAAGCAGCTTTCAATTGCCTCATGGTATTAGTGTTTCACTCATAATGGGCTTTATCCCAGGGTATGAAATATTGGGGTTGTACTGGTACAAATGTCTTTATAAACTATAATCATGGCTGACAATTTTAATCCAGCTTGCTAATGCAGTCATTAGTTCAAAATGCAGCTCAAACTCATTGTAACATTCAGCGCCTTTCAGACCTTGCAAGACCACAAAATTGCAGCTGGTGGTTTTAAAGACGCTGTATCTCCTTTTAAGTTACCAGACAGATATGAGGAGTCGTTTTATTAATCTCTCCAATGAACACGTCACTGTGCTCTGAATATTACTGAACTTGTGCAAATGGCTGTCAATATGTCGCCCCATGGTGTGTGTTGTTGCCTGGTTGATGTGCTAAAACACAGCATGCTTCAAAATCTTTTGAGTCACGCTGTCTTTTTGATGGAGCCGAACACAGTCTGTTTAGCTGCAAGGTGTTTATACATAGCAAGACATAAAGCCACTCTTGATTCATGGTTTTTTAGTCAAGAAGAGTTCTCATATCTTTTTCATGAGCTCATAGCAAAGTTGTCCTATATCTTTAGGGAATGAGATCATGAATATTGTGTTAACCCAGAAAAGTTAAAATCCGTGCATGCTTCCTTGTTCCCCTGATCCCTCGGCTTTTGTTGTTGCATTGGCCAATTGTACTCGGGAAGAGATCAAGGGGACCCCTGTCGGTTGTGGATTATTCCTTTGTAGAAGCGCCACTGTAGGGGATAGAGGATTAAAAGAGCAGACACTGGATGGGGATTCTACAGGAAGTTAGATTGCAACACACACTGCACACATATTGTTAATGTGAAGTATTTTCTGTTAAAATGTCTTGATTGTGAAAAAAAAAGAAGAGATAAACATAAACTCAGTCCTCATTCCTGGCTCATTTTACAGGTAGTAAAATGACTCATTTGGATATTTTTATCACATACGGGCAGCTAGGACTGAAATGACTCGCACCCAGATGATGAACTTTTATTGTGTTCACATGTTTTCCCAGCTGAGGGAGGGTGCAGCAGGGGGGAATGAGAGGGTACTGCAGCTGAATGAATATGAAAGAATCTTTGTCCTCTTTCTCTTCATTTCTGTTGCTTCTGTTACCCCGGGGGCTGCCGCAGCAGTAACTTCATTGTCAGTGTTTCTAATTTCATGTGTGGTTGAGTTGATATCCTTAGATAAAGGTGATCAAGGAAAACTCGTCTGCATTTTGCACAGCTTACATTTTTTATTTTATTTTTTCCCCCTGCAGGAAGCCATGGTCCTCGAGGCTGGGCAGCCTTATTCCCAGAGTGTGCTGCTAAGAACCAGTCGCCTGTGGACGTTGTAGATGAACATGCTTTGGTTTCAGAGGAGTACCAGGAGTTGGAACTTGACAAGTTCAACGTTGAGTCCTCCAACCAGACCACCATGAAAAACACTGGAAAGACAGGTTTGCATCAGATATTAAGTATTGTTCTATGATATTAAGATACATTTACCTCTGGTTGTACTAGACTGCTGCAGGTTACACCTCCCATCCACTGCCTCCGCCCTGCTTCCTCTCCGTCAGTCTCTCCATCGGGCTGCAAAAATCCCTGCACACTGACTCCGCATGAGTCTGCCAGCCCCCTCTCCGTTCAGGTGCAAAGCAGGCCAAAGAGCATGCACGAAATTTCCAACTTCAAGTGGATAGATAGATAAATAGTGTAGATAAACAGCGGTGACAGCAAACCATTCATTGTTACTTCAAAGGAAACATTGCGTCGTTCAAGCCAGGTTTTGCTACGTTTGTTGTCAGTTATGGGGAAGTGTATTGGCCACTACAAGTTATGCACATCAATCAAGTATTTGTAGTAGGTTCAAGTAGTAGATGTAAAGAAAAAAAATTAATATCCTGATGTTAACGCTTACTGAGCTTTGCAACTTCTCCTCCAAACGGAGTTGGGCGGACCAGAGCGGACCAGAAAATGGAGGCGATTCGCATTTTAAGCAGAGGCTGACGGACCTGAGCGGACATGTCTGAGCGGAGCGGAGCGCTGGCGGAGTAGTGGACTGCTTCTCATTGACTGAAATAGCAATGGATTTCCTGTGTCGTGCGGGGCGGAGCGGGGTGGAGGCAGAGGATGGAGGAGGTTATTCTGCAAGTAGCCGAAGTAAGAAAACCGTACATGGATGCCTAATTTTGTCTCTGCATTTGCAAGAATGTTTTTTAATCATGATGATGAAGTGCCTTAATGTGTCAGTCATGTCATGAACTTGGTTAGCCAAAAGCATTCATCCCTTATAGTCGCCATGACTATAGACTAATCCGACGGGCGTTTTGTGTGTTGCACAATCTTGCGGCCGCCATTGCTTAGGGATCAAGTCCTAATTACCTCATATCTACCAACATGGAAAGCGACGTGAATATCTGTATTTACAACGTCGGACAGTCATCTAAGGTAATGATAATGATGGGTATGCTATCCGGAGGTCTCTAAGTTATTCTGACATATTATTTTTACATCAGTGCATTAATGTAAACTTTTATTCATCTCCAGAAACAGATTTTAATGACAAGCCACACTGGAACAACATGCAAATCTTATTACTTATCAAAGTTGGTTAAAAAAAAAAAAAAAACCTTTTAAAACTCTTTCAACAGTCGTAACCGTATTTTTTTGGACCACAGGTTGCATTTTTTTTCATAGTTTGGCTGCTCGTGTGACTTGTAGTCCAATGCGACTTATCAAAATATCAAATATATACAATTTAACATATTTTCACGTATTAATTCATAGTGACTGTCAATGTCAAAAGATGGCGCTCTAGGCTTGTGACAAGTATATTCTACTCAATGGGCAAAAATCCCTTCGTGGCCTCATCTCAGTGAGAGGAGTTCATTTTGGACATCTGGCTGTACTGTCTGTGCAGTGGAACAAATCCTCAAAAAACATGTATATCCTTCTTAGTTATGATGTTTATAGTCATTTACAGGCATTAACTTTGGAATTGGACTGATTGGGTCATTTTTAGCAATAACAAGTAAGATATGATAAATCCAAAAATCACCCTATTTTAAATAAATAAATGCGACTTATAGTCCAGTGTGACCTATATGTTATTTTCCTCTTCATGGTGCATTTTTTGACTGATGTGACTTATACTCAGGAGCGACTTATAGTCTGGAAAGTTTTCTATTTTGTCATATATCTGGCTTTTGTTATTGTTTAAAGACTACAGATCACGTAGCTTGCACATGCGCTGCAGATGAAACTAAAGGCTTTGGGACACCGTCTTTGTGATCCGTTTGTATTTTTGACTGAGCAATTTTTAATTTCGGGTCACGATATTGCCCTGATGAGAGCAAATAACTTTATATTTTACAATATCTCCCATATTAGTCATTAACTTGCAGCAGCACCACTGCTGTCAATTTGAGAGCATGGATTGGTGAATATAGCGTCAGAGTGAGTGTTCACCGAAATTTACCGTGCTTCTGTTGTTTGGAATAAAATTCAGCGTTTTCTGTGCTGTGACAGTGTCATTCCTCCTCTGCTCTCTGATTGGCCGGTATTCCTCCCCAATACGAACATCAGTGGACTGAGGGGGCAGCGCTGCCCACTTTTGTCATAGAGGCAATATTCATAAAGTAAATGTCCGTGATCTTCTCATTCACTTATTACCACGATTAAAGTTTTCCACTGTTTCTCCAACAACCAAGGAATACGCAAGTTCTTACCGATTTCCTCCATATTGTTAAGAAAATAGTCCGATTCTCATCTGTTCTAGTTACACATGTACAGATATTTTCCTGAAGCAATGGCGGATGATCTGCTGGCGGCGTTTGGTGGGATTAGTCTATAGACAGACTATTTTTTAGTTTATTTGCTGCAAATTCCCGTTAATATGCATCCTTACACTGAAATAACTGTAAATGTTTAAATATGAAATACATTAAGATTAGCTCTTATTTGGGATTACATATAATCAAGTTTTTGTAAATTGCCCAAACTATGGCATATACATTAATCGTACATTTATGGTTAAACTACACAGCCGTACCAGAGTTTCACCCTAAATGCTTTAACATAAAGTTTTCACTGTGGAATTTGAAATGAAACAGCATTGATGGCATATTTTCTGAGTTGGTTTGAAAGTGCTGATCCTGAATCTAAACAAAGAAGCGCCATCACAGTACAGGGACGAGCGCTGGAGGAAGTAGAATAAACAGTGTTCGACTGGATTAAAGGATCTAAGCAACAACAATGTAAAAAAGAAAATAACGATAACGCAGTGCTGAACAGAAACAGGACACCCATGAGACAGTGAAGTCTTTCAGTATAAACAAGTAAGCAAAGTGACACAAACTTGTAGAGAGCATTGTCCATAAGTCACTCAGAGCTCTCAATGTGGTGACAAGTGTGTGGGAGGTGATGGAAGGATGAGTGAAAGGGGCTGAAAGAGTGAGTGTTTACTGGGTTGCAGGACATTTATCCAGGGCATCTCAAAATGGGAATCTTTAAATCAAATAACTTCTACTTCTTATACAGCACAAGGAAAATCTAAACATAGCTTCTTCAATTTGATCAAAATGAATCTGTTGTCTCAGTGAAGCACACAGCAGCCACATTTAGAATCAGTCCACAGTGGTTCTCGTACATCTGTGAGCTATTATTCCAGTATTATTGCATTAATTGTCCTTCCCTTTGCTCTTCCCTGTCACTCAGCATTCTCTTTGTATGCAAAGCTTTGCATGCCTTGTTTACAGACTCATTTTGAATCTCGCTCAATTAGCTGCTACTTAAAATCACTGCCACAAAGTTGTTTTTTCTCCCTTTCCCTTTCTTTAATTCCGCAAATCCATGGGCCATTTGTGTGAAAAGCCTGACCCTAATTGATCTGTCTGCTTTTGGCACAGTTTCTGATGAGAGTAGTGTCATCTCTTCCGTTTGATCATAATGAGAGTTGTTAGCCTCCATGACAACCAAGGCCACTGACATAACCGAGCAATGCTGCTGGCTGCTTATTTACAAAGATGGAAGTAACATGGCTTGGTGTAACTTTGGTCACATGCAGCACAATCTTAGATGGCTGTAAAAATCAGAAGAATGGAACTGCATTACTACCAAATACTCCAAAGATGTCATTTAGAAGCATTCAACTTAATATTTCACAAATTCACATTATTGTACTTTGTTCTACATCATTGCTGTTACTTGTGTTCTTATGAAATCAGATAGAAAATAACTGATTTACTTGCATAATATATATCTAAAAGGAGAATATATGTGTGTATTTGCTGTATGTATGTACAATATGTTCTTGCATTTTGATGTTATCCATGAATTCTCCCTTAAATAAACGTAATCTGAGAGGTGGCAGCCCTTGGCCCCAGGATTTCAGTGTTCTGGATTAGATCAAAGAAATTTAGCATCCAGAGAAAGAAAAATGACCCATGTTTTTCTGTCTGCTTGTAAATAAAACTATTAATAGTTCCTTTTTGTCAACTCTGGCCATAGATGACAGAAACTCATAAAAATCAACCATTTTCCACAGTAAATGGCACAAGGATGAAACATTCCAATTATCATCTTGATTTAAAAAAAAAAGAGAGCGCAAGAAGATGATGGGGAAAAAAAAGCATTAGCACCATAATGTCTGTTACTTAAAGTAGCAGGTCAAGGTTTTTTATTACCCTCACCCACCTGACCTATTACTGTGTGAGAGCCAGCCCACAAAAATATCTGTAAATTAACCACACAACCCATTCCTCTGCTTCTGTTGCAGGACACTTTAACCACAAGTGTGACATTTCTAATTCCGTTATTCCATTTTACCAGCAGAGCCAGGATACATGACCTGAAATTATGTATAGCCTGGCTGAAGCAGCTGAACGTTGTGCAGTCTCTGCAGGTTAATTTCCTGTCACATTACCGCTCCACTTCTCGGGCACCACCAAACATCTATAGCAGACGGTATCTGTGGTCATGACTCCCCTGAAATAATTTGTTATAGAGGTGGCCTGGTTCTCAGATGTATTTCATAAAGCATAGATTCTATATTTCAAGGGCTTTATCACTTCACATGTGGATGCTTATAACATCATTTGGTAGGATGGGTTAGTCATAGTTAATATTGTTGGAAAATAGTTTTCAAAACACGTTTTGGATGCTGAATTGTTCTTTCAATGAGCCTTTGCCCTTCATAGTTTTTTTTTTTTTTTTTCCCCACATGACAAAATGTATTATCCTTGATAATCTGTTTATCCTTTCCTGATTTTATTCATGTTCTTTTGTTGGCTGCGTTTTGTATTTTCACATTTTATTTAGATCATTATTCACTATTTTGGCTTTAACCAAACCAAGGTTGTCATTATGCTGTTGCCATGGAGCTTTGGTCCCTAAGTTGTATGTTAGTGTCATGCCACTCCTCTTATACCAGACCTCTGTTTTATGATCATTATTTTAAAGATTTTGATTCGGACTTTGTAATAGCTCTGGTATTTTGGACCCTTTTCCCCCTGGCTTGATAGTTTCTGTATATTGTCAGGGCACAGTGACTACTTTTTATGTGCTTCCTCCATCATCTCTTTTAATGGACTGCTAGAAAAGAGTGATACATGGTGCACTTCTAAGGTCAACTGTAGAGTTTCAAGTTTGTAATCTTGAATCGGACTGTTACCTCGACCTGTTTTATTAAGGAAAAATCATAATCACAGTTGTTCTTGGTCAATATTGAAATTGTGATTATTTAACACCATTACTAATAGCGTAGCCCAGGGCATTTTACACACTACTGGTCAAAGGTTATAGAACACCCCTATTTTTCCAGTTGTTTATGGTAGATACAGTTTTAAAGTAATTAAGAAAAGAGAGCTCTGGGAAATGGTAGCACCACTTTGTAAGGCTTGATCAGCTTCTCTTGTTGCAGATCGGATTTAAATTGTTGACTCATTTTTGTTGCCTGAAAAAGGTCTTTTGTATATTTCTGAAATGTACATTATTTTTCAGTGCAGGGAGACCTAATCCTATTTGTCACCACTGGCAGCTCATCATTTACCTTTTTATCATCATTGGGCTTGAACTGCTTGAATTCTACACAAAATAAAAATAGGATGTTCTAAAACTTTGACCGGTAGTGTATTTTAGCACCTTTGCTGCGAAAAGCACCATGATTTTTGGCACAACACTGGGCCAATTGTGAGTGCTCTTGAATGGGGAAAGGGCCTACGGTAGCACTGCTGCTCATTGAGAAAAGTAAGAACGATGGTTTCACGTCAGTTTCCTTAAATTTTCGAAAAAAAAGTTGCCAGAGGTGTCTGAATGCTTGTTAAATATACTGACAATGTCACCAAGTTTACAACAGTGTCTGCAACAATAATGGCGGGTCTATTACTTTTCTGCAGTATTCATCAACCTTCAACACAACAAAGAATTGTGTGTGTCATTCAGAGCAAATGACAAATGACAGAGTGTAATATGGAGAAATTATTTTGATTAAAAAAAATTTTTTTTGGTCTATTACTGTTGTGATCATTTGGAGCCAAAACCAAAGCTGGATATGTTGTGCAGACCTAATGTCACCTATAGAATAATTTTACTTTAGTACTTAAACTTCTCTGGCTTTACATTAATCTTTATAAATGAATAATTACACAGGGTGGCTGTGCATGTTAAAGGCAGGGTAGGGGATCCTGGAAAAACGGTTCGAGCAAGCTACATTTTAAAAAATACCCCCCCCCCCCCCAGCTAAAGACTGGGAACACACTGGTCAAATAGTCATTGTCAGCATCTGCTGATGTCTTTTAAAGTATAGCAAATTCACAGATTTGCATTAAAACATGTTTAATAATTTTGACAACAGTTCCTTTAAAACATTACAACTATTTACTGAATTTGTGGAGCTGAACTGTTAAATAAGTTGTAGTTTTTCTGCATTGTGTCTTTAGACAAAGTCTAAAATTGGGACAAAGCAGATGTTAAAGGTGAGCAGAACCTGTCCCCACCATGAGCAATATAGTGCGATACATCAGCTGCTCATAAACTCATAGTGCCATCTAGCTGTCTATCTAACTGCTAGCTTGCTAACTGCCTAGCCTTTATTGTAAAAGTACATTATTGCCTGGATGTTAGGATTTGCTGAACTTGGACTTCTTTTTGAATTGTAGCAGAATAATGTGATGAAGAATAACTGAATTGATTTTGTGAAGAGTGAATTAAAACAGCTCTGCAGTTGTTGGAGAACTGCACACAAAGTGAGAGATTCAGATTTATGCACAATGGATGGAAGAGCCAAGTTAGCAGCATCATACGGCAGTTGTTACAGCTCCATATGTGTGTGTTCTTGCTGAGTTACACATGGTGAACTAATTTTGTAAAGAGATAACACTGCACACCGGAGGTGGAGGGCTTTGTATCTACTCTGAGAACCGAAGCCGCAGGAGTAAGTGGACGCTTTGTGGATTGCTTGTGTTTAAAGACACAGTGAAGAGAGGTTAGGATCAGCACCTCACTCTCCCCTTAGAGAATCTCACCATGCCCACAGCTTGGCTTCATCATTGGAAGGAGATGCCCAAACAATGAAAGTGTTACACTATTTAGGAATGTTAACTTTGTCCACAACTGAAAGGTGACTGAAGTGTTAAATGTCTGCTGTGTGCTTGCGTGATTTCACATTGAAGTAGCTTCCTGTGGTGAAAACAAACACTTTTGTCTCTGTGCTGTTAGTGCTGTCCTTTTAAGCTGATCTGAAATCTGCCCGTGAGTGTCCTCAGTGGATACACCATCAGCATCTTTGCAGAAACATAGCTTTTTTAAAAATTTTGTCCTCCGTGATATTGAAACTTCATATATTTAGCAGTTGTTTTAATCATCCAGGCCGACTGCTTAATAACACTATGATGTGTAAATCTGGGAACCCATATTAATTCCTCCGTGTTGCTGACTCTAATGAGCATATTTGCATTCCAACAATGACAGGCGCATGCAACAATAAGTCTTGGCCCAGAAATATATCAGTCGTCCACATATTCATTTACCGTGGCAGAGGCCCAGAATTATTAGCCTTTGCTAGACTAAAATAATTACACTATTAATCTAAAGATTCAGTAAATAATTTGACATTATATAATGTACACAGCCTGTACTACACAAAGTACTTATAGTTTTGTCAGTTTATGAAGTTTCCTGTAAAGATAGTCCAACCCGCCCTTTCCTTTTACTTTTAATTTTCTTTCGTTGTCATTTAGAGCCATTGCTGTCTATATTGTGCTCTTTTAGGATCACCGTGGAGACGGGAAAACTATTTTGACTGAATTACTTGACATCCTTATTAGGGCTGGTTAAGAACCTTACGATTCAATTAAATTTTGATTCTCTGGCTTTTGATTTTATATCAGTTCGATGTAGTATTTATTTAAATGTTTTTTTTATGTCAGTTCAGTAAGAAGTAGAAATACACATAATTTGAATTTTTTCATTATTTTTTATGTCCATGTGAACATATGTGGTGTCACATTTTTGAATGAAAAAATGGCTGCCATTTTTTTGTTGTATGATCTAATGTGGCCTCTGTCCATGCACTAATTAACACACAGCACCCCCACAGGTCAGGGGGTGAATTGATGCAAAAGATGTCCAGAATCAATATTGAATTGTGCAGGGAAATATTGTAATGCATGGATTAATCTACATTTTTACCCACCCCTAATCCTCATATATATTCTTCATACATTTTGCTTTTAATTTGACAGTCTTCATGTTTTGTATTACAAATCTCTTATATATTATTTTAATCTCCTTAATTTCTAAACACACAATATCCACTACATCTCTTTGCGTGCAGAAAAAAATGGAGCACGCCTCCTCAGTCGCTCAGCCTGAGGTTGAAGTTCTTGTATGACTTGACCTGACTCGTTCTTGATGTCCTAAAGGAAATGTCTTGCTCTTATTAGTCACTATGTTCACTAGCTTGCCACCAACTGTGTCTGTTTCCCATTAGGGGCTTTGCTGGTGAAGTGCTGTTGCATGTTACAGCTTTTTAACTGAGAATTGTTGCCTGCTGAGGCTTAGAGCTGCAGCATGAAAGACTGAAAGAAAACAGGGAAGTTGCAGACCAGGCAGCCAAACAACACAAGGATATTCTTTCCTGAGATAGTTAACGTGAAGAGCTGCTGTAGATTCAGGTGAATGAGGATGTTAATCCCCATTAAAAATTGTAGTTTTCAGTTTGATATATTGCTATAGTATAACACTTTTACACACCATAGCGCTGCCACCAGGGGACGCTAAAATCGAGTTTTAAATCCCATGTGTAAGGGCATTAACATCCTTCACACTATTTAAAAGTCAGCGTTGCAATTAAAGCTGAGTGAATAGATCTTAAAAGTTCATTGCAATTGATTACATGACATTCCCTTGTGCCCTGACCTGCTTTGAGATCAGGCAGATTGGCTGCCATTCATGCACCATTCCTCAACAAAACATTTCTCAGTAAAAAAATTCAAACAACTTTAAACCCAATTCAGGGGAATCGGAAGGCCCCAGAGATATCTGCATTGATCAAGGATTTACTTTCACACACACTCCCCTTCTTTCACAGACTGTGATTCAAGGTCTTTTTGGCTTAGCTTCTAATTCCTCCTCTGCTGTTTGAGGGTTCACACACACCCAGGGCCGCATTCCTAATGAAACTCCCAAGGCCAGCCAGCAACTCCGTTCCCTGGCTTTTCTTGTGTTGCACGTTGGATTACATCGTCTCAGCAACAGCTCTCACAGATTTTCTTTCATTTATTCATTCATTTGTTTGCTTTTGCACTATTACAAATGAATTGCAGGTTATCATGATTTGATGGGTGATTATTTCCTTTGCTGGCTGATTTTTACTTTCACCTCTTGCTTTAAGTCTTGGAAATGCATTGTTTTCCTTCCTCTTCATGCTGTAGGCCCTCAGTCTAAGCAGTACATTAATACCGCCGGCAGATTCTAGCCTCACGACAGGATCTCAGCTCATCCCTCATCACACAAGGTTCTTCTCTCCTCAGATCTTCTTGTTTTTTCTTCTTTTTGTTTCCCTAAACCTCTCACCTATTTTCTCCCCGCTATCGATCAGTTAGCGACCTGCTTCAGTTCCTTAAATCTTTTTCCTTCTTTTTTCACAACTTACCTCCTTTTCTTTTCTTCCTGTTCACACGCCCCTACTCCTGGTTTGCTTTGTGATATGATTAAAAGTGGGCTGTCCTGATTAAGAGGCTGACTAAATCCTCATGTAACACGAGGGATCAGCCGACGGAGCATCAGGTCTAATCTGGCTAATGATGTCAAATGTAGACGTGGTAAAAGGTTCTAGATGCATTAGCATGTGACCTCAGCCAGGACAGCAGAGGGATGATAATCTGGCTTGTCGTGGTATTTCTGAGGCCACAGAGCACTAACACAGTTTAAACCCACCCTTACATGACACTACAGAGAGCATTAACAGGCAGTAATAGCTATCCCAGCTTCTCCCGTACACATGTAGAAGTGCCCTCAGGCAACACACTGAACACCAAGTTGCTGCTGTCAGGAAAGCTACTTGTAGCAGCTCAGCTGTTATCTATGTGTGTCGTAACTTTAAATTTTGAAAAACGTACAAGTCATATTCATATCATTTTCATAATACATGTCCGGTTTTGTTTCAATATAAACTTTTAAGTGGAGTTTAATTATTATTTCATTTTTCTGTATCAACGGTGTTTCATTACTAAATCAAATAAGTTGTTTCTAATACTTTTCAGCATTGTGCAGAGCAATAATAATGACGAGGAAATATAACTGAATGTTATGTTTATGTTACATATCTGGACCACAAAGGCTCTTAGAAATTTAACCTTTTATGATTGTCGTCCTGTAAATTTTTAATTATTTGTTTACTGTCTTAATGTTCACATTTAGTCAACAGGGTTGAAAAATTCTGTTCAATTTGAATGTTGAAGTTGGCACCATGAGTGTGAAGGACAGTACAAGGAGATAAACTCTCCACCATACACTACAGTTGGACATTTATCAGAGATAGAGCTAACATTTCATACTGGCCATTCAGACTCTACATCTACTCCTTTGCGGTATACATGCTTTACTTAACCTGATGTTTTACATACACAATCCTTCTGAAATTATCTTCAAATTCATTTTCTTCCTCCTCCTCCTCCTCTTTGACAAAACTCGTCAAGCTCCGTGGCAGCTAATCTGCTGATTTCACGTGGTGGAAAAGAGGCGAGCTTATGTTAACAGCCTCTCAGGGAAGACGTCATCTCTGGAGTGCGCACTCTTGTGGTCGATTCTAGTGTGAACAAAGAGCCCACACTCAAAAACAAAGCCAGTTTCACACTCCGGAGTTTCCGTCACTTTTGAGGTCTTATTCAAACACACGTTTTAACATGAAAAAGCTCATAGTTACTACTTTAGGACTGTAGGGCTGCGACTTTCAAAGTGACTTCCCATGAAACTGAATCTGTGTAGTGCAATGAAAACAAGTGAACCAATGTTTTTTTTTTTTGTTTGTTTTAAGTAAACATAAATGATAGTTTAAGTCGATACAATATAACCTATCTAGTTTCATGCATGTGTAAAACCTAAAGGTTTCCTTGCAAATTTCTTGTTAAGTCAATTACATACATATTACACATAGGACCTTTAGATGACAACAATCTGCTTAATGCTTTTCAGTGCTTTTAAGAGTCATTATTATATGTTATACTAGTAAAATTTATTGAAAATATTACCATAATATGATGCTCAACATTTTCTCCTATAATACATTTAGATTGGTATTTTTATTTTTTTACTTTCATGCATATTCTGAGAACTTACAGGGTGCTTTTAAGACCTAATAGAAATAGCAGGCTCTTGTGGAAACTCCCATTCTAATAGATAGCATAACTATTTTATTTAAGTTGAATTTATATGTGAGATCGATTAGCGTGTTTCTGGAAATGAGATTGATTCATTTCCTCTGCAGTTTTGTCATTTTAAGCACATTAGGCTCAACATGTTTCCATAAAATTTAAAAATCAATGCTATATATAGATTGCAGCCTGTTTTAGGATCTTAAAGGTCTGAGGAGAATTTTTACACGAAGATGAAATAAATGACCCTGCTGTCAACTGTAACATCATTCATTTAAGTCAAGAGAAAACTGCACATACATTTTATTTAAATTCATATAAATGTAGGAAAAATGTATTTTTAAAAAAATTCTGTATACAATTAATTGCCATTAAAACGTAATGATGGTAGCACAAAGAACTGAAAATCACATTTTTCCCCACAAAAAGGCCTTTTAAGAAGCATCTGCTGTTAATGATCTTGCATGAGAGAAAATGTCTGGCATTCTGCAGAGGACGCAGTGGCATTACATCCTTTTAAAATACTGGCATGTGGATGGAGACCACAAAGCATGCAAATGCCATTACATCATTACAGCAAGTCATGCAACAATTAAAGAGCTGGTGGCTTTTACTGGATCTGCCTGCTACACTCCTTACATTTAACCAGGGATGTCACTGGAAGAAGCGTGTTTGTGTTCTCTCTGGAGGACACATATCTAGCATCGCTGTGGAGGTGCTTACTCTGACACTACATTCAGCAGCTTATAAAGGGATTGTTCACATAGGTTGAAAAGAAAAAAAAATGTCAGGTTGTGGGTGTAAGTTAAGAAAAGGCCCTCTTGCAAGTTCTTAACTCCCTTCAGGGCTGAGACGATTAAAGAAAAGTTGTGTTATGAATTTACAGGCAACATTCTGATTCTTTTTAATGCCTCCAGGCAACAAAATGCGACATGTAGAGATCAGAAACAGAAAACTGTATTAAAAAATATGAATGCAATGTATGTTTCTTACAGTGAGACCTGAGCTTCTTTACACTTTCTTCTTTAATTGGTAATGTCCTTTTTTGCTGCTGCCTGGCCTAAGTGCACTTGCATTTCTTTGTTTGATGCCTTCCTTTTTTTTTTTTCTTTTTCTCCAGTTGCTGTGCTCCTGAAAGACGATTACTTTGTGAGAGGGGCTGGACTGCCAGGCCGCTTTAAGGCTGAGAAGATGGAGTTTCACTGGGGCCAGAGTAATGGATCAGCAGGCTCAGAACACAGCATCAATGGCAGAAGATTCCCTGTAGAGGTAAAACGTCATGTTACTACTCACAGTTTGACAAATGTCCACGGCTCAGTGTTAAGGGTCAACACTGCGTGCTGAAAAATCATTAGTGAAGTGTTAAGATGGATCAAAAGTTGATATTCTTTCTAAGCTAATTAATGAACCTGAAAATTAAGGTTTACATGCATTTGGATGAATTCTTTATGGACTCAGTGTTGCTTTAAAAATGTTAGTTGTTTTAAAACCTTCCAGAGCTCAGTACTATCATAAAGTTAACTCATAACCCAGGTAATATAGCGCTGCCTTTTTCCAAGATACAATACTTTTTGGGTGGCAGATGCTTTCAGTAGCAGCAGGAGACAAAAGAAAAAAGAAATGGAATTATTGTGATTTTTTTTCTCTTTCTTTCTTTCTTTCTTTCTTTTTTTTTTTGGAACCATTTTTAAATAGAAATGTTTTTTCACATGTTATCTTCTGTTCCGGAAAAAAACTTAAAGGCAGAGAATGGAGGACAACTTGGTTTGCTGTTAAAAAAGCACACTAAAAATCACAATTTAAATCGAAATCGGCACACCCCCAAAAAATCATAAAAGAATCTAATCAGGAGTAAAACATATTCCCCCGGCCTTAGCTTTGAGAACGTCAAATTCATTAAAATAAAAAGCAGTTTTTGACCCTGAATCTATAACAGTCAAATCAAGTCATTGTGGATGTTTCCTTTTATAAAGCCATCTGCTCAGTTGTTTTAAAAAAACAAAACATTGTCACTTTATCTGCACCTCTTTTATCTACATGTGTGCAGAAGCAAAGATACGTGTCATTCAATCAAGAAATATAGAGATGTTCCAATACCATTTTTTTTCCTCCTGATACCGATTCCAATACGTGTGCTGTGGGTATCGGCCGATACCAAATACCGTATTTACTGGACTATAAGTCGCTCCAGAGTCTAAGTCACACCAGTCAAATAATGTGTCATGAAGAGAAAAAAACATATATAAGTCGCACTGGATTATAAGTCGTGGTCATTTGCAGCAAACGGCAAAGTAGGGTGATTTTCTGATTTTTCATATCCTTTTTGTTACTGCTAAAACTTTCCAATCACTCCAATTCCAAAGTTAATGCCTGTAAGTGATCATAAACGTCATAATTAAGAATGGTAATCATGGTTTTTGAGGATTTGTTCCAGCCAGTACAGCCACATGTTCAAAATGAATTCCTCACGCTGAGATAAGGCTGTTTTGGATGTTTACCCTTTGAGCAAAATATAGTTGTCACAAGCCTAGAGTGCCATCATGTGACATTAGACAGTCATGTTTACTTATTGGCTCATGTCAGTCAATATGAATTAACACTTAACAATATGTTAAATTTTATACATTTTGATATTCAAGTCGCACTGGACTATAAGTCACACAAGCAGCCAAACTCTGAAAAAAAAGTGTAATGTGTGACTTATAGTCCAGAAAATACGGTACCAATGCCACTATGTTATAAAAAGAAAAAATATCACATCCACCTGCATGACTGTGATATGATTAACATCATGGTAAGACCTTGCTCAGGTTAAACTCTGTAAAACATGAATGAATGCATTTATTTTTAAGTATGGTCTTGCTGGTGGGAGAATCCAGTGTGAAATACTGCTACGCCACCGACATGAGTACCGTTGGCTCCTTTTCTAACAGGTGTCAGGTGATCAGTTCTTCCTCGCCCCTATAAACCAGCAGGCTGCAGACGGCAGCACAGTACAACTGTTTTAAGAGCAGCGAAGAAGAACTGTGTCAGAACTAACAGAGCTAATCAGAAAATGGATTCCTATTTTAATAAATTACGTGTTATAGGACTCCTCGCTGGTACCGATACCAGCATTTTCAGCAGTATCAGAGACATTTCCGATACTGGTATAGGAACAACTCTAAAGAAATGTTAAGAAAAGTGCTGAAATCCTCAAATGGTCATTGATCATTGCACCTTTCAGTAAACAGATTCATCACTGAGCAGAATAAAAAACATATACGATTGTGGACACCGATAAAGTTCCCACACACACTGATACATACACAGAATAGTGATTACAGGTTAAAATAGGGGTGACTTGTGTGAATTAGTTGCAAGTCTACAAAAATAATCCATCCATGTAGCACTGCAGAGATTACACAGGCATTTTAAGAGTTGGTGCCACATTCCCTACCACACTGCTATAGGAGTCAACATCATGTTAATATGGAGCCTCACAGCTTGTACACATTAAAGTCAGTTTACTAGAAGACGGCCCTGTGCAGAAATTAGTGAGAATAAAACCCTGATGACATTATCCACGGCTACATCGGTCTGTTATTGGAGACACCACATTTATAGCACTGAAAAGTTTTATTGCAAAGTGGGTTTCTGGATCTTAAAAGATGTGAGAATTTGTTAGACGGGAGGATCTGACTGCAAGTTAAAGCTGCAGTATGTAACTGGCTGAACAAGGGAGAACAGATTGCGAGTAATAAAGGGAAAGCAACAAAAATGAAAAACTCTTGTAAAAAGAGATATAAAGGGTATAGTCTGAAACCCTCAGTAGTGTTTCATTCTGATTAATGGATTAAAACACAAATCTCTGTGTTTTTATCTTAAGGAGAAAAAGAGTTATTTCCTTTCATTTTTTAAAAGATCATTGGCAAATCCAGCTCCTACTCATTATCTAAATTGAATGAGTGAACACATCTTACTTTTTACTTTTTTTCCTCTAATGTAAAATGGTTAATAATTAGTTCAAATTTAACACTATAAAAACAGGAAATAGCTGTTGGTGAACCTCTGTGTACTAAATCCAAACACGCAGCTTGAGTCCTCCTCTGTTTGTTTCTTGGCTCTCGTCTTCGGAGCCCTCTCTACCGGCAACGCTTTTGATGCTGAATAGCTGGGTAATTAGATTTATTTTTGCCACATCATTTTGTGTTCAGCGTAGTGTTAAAGGGCACCGGATTATATACAGCCATTATAAAGCTGTTGTGCATATGGGTGCTTTGATGGTGTGCTTCTAAACAATATGATGGAATTCACTTTAATGGCCAATTTGGACAGCTGTTAGGAAAGAGAGAGGGAAAAAAAGAGAACACAGAAATGATGCCCTTCAGTTGTTAATTCATCGATATGAAATGTAGATTTGTTGCTTGGCATGTCTTTGTGAGTAGACAAAGGTTTTTGCTTTGACTTTTCTGTGACGCAGCAGAGGAGCTGAAGCTGATGTGTTTACTTTTATAAAGTAAGCAGCAAAAACAGACCTGCTGGGGCTAAGAGCAAACTCAGAAGTAGCGCAACTAATTTGTTGGTGGGCATAAAGTAAAATAAAGTAATAAAATATGTAGAAAAAAACCTCCTCATCAATAATGTATAAGAACAGCATAAAACAGACGGCATGATGCTGATGTGGTCTGCATGCCTTGTTATAGATGTGTTGTAGATGTATCTAACAGCCTGAGGAAAGCTGTACCACCTGGAAACAACATGCTGCAATTGAGTGTATAGAAACTGGTTGGGCAAGTAAGCAGAAAGGTCAAAATAAATAGCAGAAAGTAACAGAAGAAATGATTCCAATCCAACATTTGCCATTTTCTAAGGCGCAGACCATGATCAAACATACTTAAAACGTAGGGAAAGAGGAACAAGCCCAATCATACTGAAATACAGCTGAGCTGTGTGCTGATGCAAGACATGTAAATTTAGGAGCATGGTACTGGCACCCAAAAATGATTACAACCGAATGTTTGGGTACCATCATGAATGAAATTCTGCCATTTACATGCAAAGGTCATCTGTTGCAACCACATCTCCCAAACGGCTGGGATGCTTTTTGGAATGAAAATATAAGCAGTGATGTCTAAATCCTTTAAAACCCCGGATTGTATTGGAAATGAAATAAATGTTGAAAAATGAAAAATACTTTTTATTTATACAGTGCATGTTCATTTCAAATCTGATGCCAGTAGTACATTAGAAAAATGACAGGAAAATTGTGTGATGAAATTGTGGAAGACAAGGGAGACCATTTGGCTTGTAAACTATGACTGTAACTCAGAAGCCAGCGTTCATTATGATGTGATGGTGAATTAGTACACACAGCATCTGTTACTTACACGTATGAAGGCATCAGTAAATGTTGAATGATGTAAAGGCTGCCGTCCAAAACGTCTGCCCCATTAAAAATCTTTATTTTACCAAGTCCATGCCAAGCAACATTCTGCAGGTACAACAGCATGGATTCCTTGTGTTTAAAAAGAAAATGAAATCTAGTACAAACCTGACACCCACTGAAAACATTTGGTGCTTTCTGAAGGAAAAATCTAAAACAAAGGAGGCTGAAATCCAACATCAAGAAGGAATCAGAAAACATTTTACTTTTAAAACTACATCCATCACTCTCCCCAGTTCCCAAACACGTACAGAGTGTTTCTAAAAGACGGGGTGATGCAACTCTGTGGTAAACATGCCCCTGTCCCAACTTTCCATATATTCTTTAAAGATGTAATATTTGTTGTTATGATGTGTCGTCTTTGGACTTCTATCAATAAAATATAGGGTTTAAATAATTTCTAGATTTTTTATTTTATTTTATTCTTGTTTACATTTGACTGTGTACAAAGTGGGTTATGTAGTCTTTATGATTTAAATAATGGGTTACCATCTTCTTCTGACAAGGCACATGAAGAGCCTGCAGCCCAGATGGGATGGATGTGACACCTAGTATTGTATGATGAGGACTGGGGGAGAAAAACTGGGTCAACAAAAGCTTCTCATGGCAACTTCAGTCACATTCTCAACTACAAAAAAAAAAAACTTTACCGTTGATTCTCCTGCAGGAAGTACAAAAAGACCATATTTCCTGATAACTGCATGTGTATGCACAGAGCGTAATGCAGAAACAGCAGAGTTGGAGGTGTGCTTTTAAAAAATTATTCTGTTTTCAATAAGTCAGATTACATACATCAGACATGATGTATTATTCCATCTTGTGAACCAGAAAGTGAGAGTGAAATCAGATGATGAATGGTTAAAGGGGGTATGGCTGCGCAGGATCTAGCCTTTAGCCATTTGACTGCTCCATCTTGTAAGATGTGCTATTTTCATTTTTCATATTTATGACCTCGAACAGTTTGATGTATTTGAGATTATATTATATCTGACAGGATGTGTGCAGCAAAATCACGCACGTTATGCAGTATGTATAAATGTTTGTGCTTGCTGTAGCCGGTGACCTTTTGAAGCGGAGGTTAGCTTTTGTTTTTTTGAAGTATATCTTTTGTTCAAGATTTGAGGTGCATGACCACAGAGGCTTAGCTCCAGGACTTATTTGCCTGCGTTAAACTGAAACTGTTTTCCAACCTGCTGTCTAATTACCTCTCAACTCCAAATGAGTCACATTCAGCCCTGAGTCACACACACTGTGTAACACCCTGTACAAAGGATTTACTCTTACAGTAGAGGGGGAAAAAGGCTTTTGTGCCACCTGCCCAAAAGCTTCAAAATGCACATAAATACAGTTTGCATGCGCAAAGGAGGTGTGAGATAAATTTAGTTTCAATGAGCTGTATTATGGAGCAGATCTGGCTTTGTACTATAGTTATGTTAACAAAAAAGAAAGAAAAAGAACCCAATGGGCTGCTTGGCCTGTGGCTCCTGAGCTTGACATTAATCTAACCACGGTCTTTTTCATGGGAGTGAAGTGGGGAAATCGATAGATGGACCACCTGTTCGCTCAAACAGCACAATGAAAAATGAAACTGTGGATTTTTTTTTCTCCCTCGGGGTACCTTAGGGAGATCTTTTCTCATAATATATTAGGGTGTCACCAAGGTTAGATTAATTATACATGGATTACAAATCACACCTTAGAAGGGTATACGTTTGCACACCCAGCACTAAGGGCATATGAATAAGTGTTACTGTGAGCATACAGTAAGAAAGATAAAAGCCTCAGTGGCGCTAAAACAAAAATCCAGAGAGAATGCTAGACGAGTCAAGACTGATCCCTTGACCCATGCAGAGCCCATGAGCTAAATGCACTCTAATAAGAAGCTCACGGAAAACTCAAAGCCCACTTCCACATGTAAAATCCACAGCATATGCAGACATATCATCACCAATATGGAAGCAATTATTAATTATAAAGAAATGCACTGAAAATGAAATGAAATGTAAAAAAGGAGATACATGGTACAATATTTACATGGTTTGTGGTGCATGACATCACCAATCTAAACAGCTGCTCCATGATGCTGAAATATTAGGATGTGTGTGGCTGGTAAGACTGATGCTCAGCTCAGAGGAAATACCAGTGACAATATTTCAATCAATCTATGGGAATTGGTCAAAATAAGCTTTTCATTCGCTCCTCTTTTTGTTGTGTTAAGTTGCAGCACTTGAGCTCTTAAAGCCACTCAAGTGTGAGCTCTTGCTAGAGAGCAATAAAACAATGTGTGTTTATAGTGGCTGCCATTATACCAACAGCCATAAGTACATTTTTATAGGGATCCATATGACAAGGGAAGCCATCGGTTTTTGTTTTTGCTTCTTACTCTCTTTTTTTTTTTGTTAATATTTAGCAGTGGCTGCAGCAGTGGCTGCAACATTGGCTGCTACGCTGCAGCCCATAAAAACATATATTTACCAGGTATATTAGTTCCACTCAGCTTTATTAGTGTTGGGTTAACAAAGCATACTGCAGTGATTTTCTATGTTGCCTCACTCAAGCAAACAAAGGGATCTGTTTCTGATATCTGTGAGTAAGCTGTAATACGAAACGCCAAGTTTCATATTTGTTCAGTATTTGTTCACTTTTTTTTTTCTCGGAAAGGAGTGTACTAGCACTTAGTGGGTGCTCAAGAAAAAGATAAGGTAGAGGATTATGTGTTATGGAAGTGTGAGCATTGAGGAAATTCATCTGTAAAGATTTTGAGGAAGCACAGTTACAGAAATACATTTGTGTGAGGTATAAAGTAAAATCTCTTCACACAAACCTTTCTTGTAGCTTTCTCGTCTTGGCTCAGGATTTGGTTGTCTTGGGAAATCATGACAAACATGACTTTGTTTTTCACCTTTTCTGCTTAAACGGGATGGGGAATGCAAAGAGACTTTCGACTTTTGTTTCCAGTCTTGCTGTGCTATAAATGAAAGAAAAAAAAAACGACGGGTACAAACTGAAAGACAAAGGAACGTCTCAGAAAATGTGGACTGCACGTCCCTGTGCTTTACAGATGGCTTAAAGGTTTGTCAGACCACCTGTCTGTCCCTTAAATCAACATCTTTATCTGTGGGTGTGAATAATGTTTCCTCTAATGAGGAGAATTTGTCAGATCTCAACAAACACACAATGAGCAAAATAAGTAATCGAGTGATTCATGTTGCTTTATTGACTGCTGTGAAGGTATATAATTGAAAATCACGTTTTTCCAAAGTGTGCTGTTAACAAGAGCAGGTCACATGAGCCAGTCTCTGCGAGTAAATGAAGCCTAAGGGGTCCGGCTTAATTGGGTAATGTAGTTAATAACATCTGAAGGGTGATGAATGGCCAATCGTCTTTCTTGCTGAGTTCTCACACAACAAATTAGTTCCATTAAAGGCTGCAGTTATTGGAACTCCGAAGAAAACCGATTAACTTGAATTATTTGGATTGAGTCATTTCGAACCTGGTTTGGGCCTGTGGTTCCCACTAATGGACTTATCCTCATTTATACTCTTATTTACTCATTTATTTAGCATTTGTTGTCATCAAAGCCAGTTGTGGGCTTATGGTGTCTTGTGATTTTCTTTTCAAAGAATAAAAAAAAAAAGCATACCCTTTAATTAAATCAACATCTAGGACCTTTTTCTCATTCCCTATTAACTCGGTTCAATGACATGAAAGGATTTTTCAATTTACAGAGGCCTGGCAGCAAGATGATGGACAGCTCCAATTGCTGTTTTTAGAATCATTTGCTGATTTTTATCAGCAGCACCGTATTATTTCTGCTAGAAATGAAAGATATGGGAATTGCTTTATGAAAGCCGGAGCCATGACAGGTGTATGATGCATTTTGTGTATGATGCATTTCACATAATACCCACACATGCTTAGCATTGTGAAATCACAAGCTATGTTTGTGGGTGATTTTAGGTAATTGGGATCCATGATTAGAGGCCTACCATTCCGTTAGATCTTTGCACAGAGGATAAAAAAGAGAACGTTCCCTCCAGTTTTTCCTCTCGCCTCGTTACTGTGCCTGTGAGGACAGTCGCCCTGAGGAATGGGATGCTGTATTTCTCTGGCAGCCTCCAGTAGTGGCAGCACACAAAAAAGACTGACACAGATTATGAGAGATTTATAGGAGTGATAAATACACCCTCTTTTCTGCCCCTCAAAACAGCTTTTCATCAGCTCCTCAGCACTGTGCCCAAGTGATTGATGACAGGACTGTTGGTTCTCCTTGTCCACTCCTTAAGTTGTTTATGCTCTGTCTCCCATCCCAGATGCAGATCTACCTTTACAATTCAGATGACTTTGACAGCCTCAGTGCTGCCATCAAGGAAAGACGCATCATTGCTGCCATGGCTGTCTTCTTTGAGGTAAAGTATGAGGCCTAAAGGTCAAGACCCATCTGGAGATATTCTAGATTACAATACAACGTTGGTCTACACTGAAGATCTTCTGAATATGCTGCTTCCCTCATGAAAGAACTACAATACGTTTGATAACAAAAGACCATCATTGTGCAAAAGGTTTCAGCTTGTTCAGTATTTTGGTTTGTCAGCATACATTACTGTCATCTCCATCTGCAGTATTAACTTATGGTTAGTTCTAATTGTCAAATATTAGAATGCAAATAAACTAAATAAGAGAGTGAGCATGAGAAATTTACAAGATCAGGTCATGCAGCATGATGACATTAACATCCAGCTTGTGTAAGTGCAGTCTGCTCACAAGCACAGGAAAATAACATCCTGATGCAAAAAGGTTCATCTTCATACCTACAACTGTTTTCTCAGAGGAGTTCTTCTGCTCTTGAGGAAAAACCTCTTTGTAATCGCTTGTAAAGTGTAGCTGCTGGCAGCCCAGATAGAACAGACTGTATTCTTATCAGCAGGCTTGTGAAATAGCAAAGTATGTAGATGGGGAATATTGCTAACAAAAATCATTAAGATGAGTGAATAAATAGAAACTGATGAGAGAAAAGTGACAAATGGAATTGAATGAGGGTGTTTTAAATAGTCGGTCAATGATGATGTGAGGTAAAGACCAGAATAGAATCAGTGTAATATTTAAAAAGCTAAAAATGAACATTTATTTTAAGTTGATAAATAATGAATATTTATTAGGGATGCTCTTTGGCATCTGAGTTGAAATTGAATAAAAATCTTTTCAACTGCTAGCTGATTGTTTTTCTTGCTGTCTAGCCAATTGCTCACTGAGATACCACGAATTGTCCCCAGAAGATTTGGACACATAAGCTCTTAATGGGCAAGATTGGTCCTAATTTCAGTTAAGCGCTAAAGCACCTTAGAGATTTATGAACTGCGAGCAGCTACACTGACAACCTAAGTTTCTTCCCACGTTAGGCTAATTTCTGTTAGCAGCACCTTTACAATTAATGGCAGGTGATCAATGCATGCTAACATTCTGCTTAATGGTATGTAGGTAAGGGTCAGCTCTCTGGCAGAGGGAGGCTGTAATGGGGACACAGGTGTTTTGCAATGTAGGTCTATCCTCAGACAGTGATGAACCGTGTGTGTGTGCGAGGACCTAAATGCCTCCGCTGGGTCCTGACAGCCCTATTGCTTACTGCAATTAGCACCAGCATACACAATCCGCTGAATAGCAGTTTACAGTGGGGGAGTTTTTTTTTTTAACGGGCACACACACATTGGCTCAGATTTACCATTTCTAATCAATGAGCAGAATTCTTGCTGTGCTCCCCAAAGGCCTATTAATGGCCTCTAAGGTGTGCATATTATCCACATTCAGCATTCAGTTCTGCACAATTATTCTCCACTGACTGACCTGAATTAATGTTGAGCATGGGAAGATTGGTCCCCACATCCCAACACTGTTTTGTCCAGTCTTGTCTTCTAAGTAGGACATTGGAAATATTTGTACAACGTAGGGCCAAATAACATAACTAATCTTTTAGTCTTCGCAAACAATGAAGTAAAGGACAAACGTATAAAGGAGGAATCATCAAGGTGTTGTTTTTTTTTTTTGTCCTCTTGAGACTAAAAATGGTTTTGAATGGTCTTAAAGAGCATGAAAAATCTATGGAATTTACATTTGGGAAAGTTTTATTTCATTGCTTTGAGGTAGGCCTCTGCAATGCCCAGGGTAGAGTGTCACATATCTTTATGTGACTTGATAAGCTTTAATCCATAACCTGTAATTTACCTTTTCAGTATGGCTTCCTGCAGGTTAGAACTGCTTCGTCTTGTTAGAGGTGATCTATGTTCTAGGTCTGAGGCCACACATGAACAGTATTTGTCATTTTGTACAGAGTACAAATAATGTGGATTTTGTATAGAACTATCTGCAACAAGGGAATTCCCCATGAATTTATCATGTGAACACTGCAGGTCCAATGTGAACCAAACGAGTTTTAAAAGCAGAGTGTCTCGAACAACCTGTGCTTCAGCAGACAAATATTGAGCTGTTAAAGTCGTTATTTCTTCCTTTTGGGATTTGTTGCATCAGGAAATCTGTTTCTTCTGCTGTCTTTTGTACCTGTGCACATGCTTATCTCTCTTGCTTCAAATTTAATGCAATGCTATTGGAACAGTTTTTAGCAAATTACCCCCAATTATACAACCAAAGAGAAATGTATTCAGAAAAGTTAAGTCCACAGAAAAGAAATGTGAAACTAGATAACTATCAGAGAACTCATTCTATAAATATTCATTTTGAGCCCGTGCATTTTGGTCAGTGTGTGTGAAGGGAGCTACACCTCACACACGGTTCTTTTTAACACAGAAAACCCACTCAAATTACAGCGGAGAATGACTACACACTTTTAATGTGGCATTCGTTATTTATTTCAGACAAATTTGCTGAAGCACAGAGCTTGAAGTGCAAAAACTGTGTAACTATCCAAATAGTTCTGGTCTGGACAGACTGCCTGCCTGCATGACTGCTGCTGTTTGCAAAACTATCACTCCTCGCAGCGCAGAGACCCACCACAGTCTGTTAGCATACAAACTCCAATTTCACATGCTTTCCCCAAAATCTAAGCACTAACAGCAGATCAGAGTTCCTAGGAATGTTTTGAAAAGAAAATCACTTCCATAAATTGTAGTTTTTATCGGGTTAAAGGCCTGAAATAGCCACTTGATGACAAGCACTTAGAAGTATTGCAGATAAATGACTACAGACACTCCTCACATTGATGGTTTGATTTTAAAAACTGTCTTAATATCAAGAAAATCCATTGGCTGTAATTGTCTGACTGCTGAAGACAAAATGTGTTTGTTGTAAAAGCCTTTGACTCTATGTGATGCGTTTAGTGTCATCAACATCAGCGGGGCCAAGCAATAATTTCTTTTGATATAATAGTTCTAAAGATTTAGTAAATGCTGCCTGCTGATTTGGCTGAGCGATTTTTGTGGTCTTTGGCCTTAAGAATGACCCGACAGTCGACCCCTAAAATAAACCAAGATGATCTCATACAGAAATTATCTTGATGGTAAAAGATGGTATTAAGAGCTTGTTGGATTATATTGCATTAAAAAAAAAAAAAGTCTGGCCCTTTTATTCTGTTCATATTGACTGTTTTGGGTTTTTCTTTTTTCTATCATTGTTGTTGGTGGGTTTTTTTTTTTTTTTTTTTTTTTGGTTTTTTAAGATTATTGTACTAGTCTCATAATCCCTTTTGTAATCCTTTTGTCTCTGGACATTTCCTGCAGCTGGGGCAAAAGGACAACCCAGCTGTGGACCCAATCATCCAGGGATTGAAAGGAGTAGTGCATCATGGTAAGTAATGAAAAAGCAAGCCTTTGCTCCCAACTTTGCTTCATGTGGAACAATTGTATTTGTGCAGGAAGTGTAGGCTAGACTGATTTTTAAAAGGTAGATGGCTTTTAGCTTCTCTAGTGTTTCTATTTATCCACCATCTGCCAAAATCTTCTTACTTCAAAACATTGCTGTACATATTAAACTCGTGGGGGGATTTTCAAAAAAGCAATTGACCCTTACAAAATCCATCTGACATTGCCTTATAGTCGGTGATGGTTGATCTTAGAAATAAATTCCTCTGATGGTGCAGATGCCGTCTTGCTTGCAGAAAATAAACATTTATTTTCTTGCATTCAAACTGCTTAAATATTGGATGTCATTTTTGTTTTAGCTCCCAAATTACTCTAAACACAAAATATGAGCAGAGTTTAACTTCAAAAGGAGAATAAATTTGCAAGATACTGCCCCTCCCTTGGTGTTATAGCTCTGCAGGAGGAGACCTCCACTGCTTCACTCGCAGACACAGAACTATTAATTACATCTCAGCCTCAATTAAGACAACCCCCAGTTTCAGTCTTATATATGCCTCTCATGGACTGTTGCCCCTGCAGAGGTTCATATTTACATTTTAACTGTTAATATTTTGTATTGTGTGCAGTGGTAGAAATCTTAATGTCACGACATGTTGTCTTCAACTACAGTTGCCAGGCTGGCATCACAGGATGCATTGCTCAGGCAGTGCTTTATTCCATTTATTAGCATAATTGTGTAATCCTCTTCTTCAGATTGAAGCACAACAACATGCCTGATGGTCATTTTATGAGTATAACTGTACACTGACAAGGTCATGTATATGTATGAGGTTGTATAGAAGCATGACGTCATTTCTCTGCTTTCATGATGGTTTCACAAGACCAGCGCCCGGCTTCACTCGGTCGATTCTAATTATAATTTGTAATGAGATGGATGTTTGATGTTGTGCTTTGTAGGCTAGTGAGGTTATGACATTTTGAGTTAAGCGTTTGAGAAAAATGCTTCCCATTGCTAAAGACAAAAGTGTAACAGTATAGTAAGAAAAGCCTTCCATCACCAGAGACCGTGAGAGCACATGTTTTAACCTTAGAATCAGAAAATAGGTCACTTTGAACTGAAGTAACTGAAATAAAGAAAACTGACTGTTCCCTGATTAGCCTATCATCAGCTGGGAGACCTTTTTACTTGCAGTTTTATTTTACCGACTTATGTAAGTTCTGCTTTAACAAAGACGGATTACCGAACACGTCTACATCTCTATAAGTCTCCAAAAATACATTTTACTTTCAATGGACTTTATAAAGTGACTGCCAGTGTTTTTCGTTCAACCATTCACACTCGTACTCTGACAGCAGTCGCAGCATAGATGCATGAAGGGTGTCCGTTTGCCACCAGGAGCAACTTAAGGTTGACACTTAAACACGTGAATGGGTCAGGGATTAAACTGGCTACCCCACAATTTGTGGACAACCTGCTCTGCCTCCTGAGTTGCACCCTCCCACGCTGAATCCTGTGCTGTACAGCTACACAGATGTGTGTGCTAGTGCCACAGAATCCCTTTCCCCAGCTGAAAAAGAGCTTAGCATGGGTGTGGTGCTATTTGGACTCTCTTCCTGCTAGCTGCTAAATGCTCCTCGCCCTCTTCCCTGTTAGGATGGTTGCTTTTCCACTAGCTCGTTATCCCACAGTCATCCATCCATCAGCATCTTGCCGGCCTCGGAGCGATAGGGCACGTACGCTGTCTGAAGACGGGGAGAAGAAAGGCTGCGCATACTGAATTTGACTCAGAGTACAGATGAGGCACGGGGGCGAGGCTTCCCGTTCCTCTGTAGTCTATATGCAAACCACACCCTAAACCTCTGTTTCTTTAAAGATAAGGCTGTGAGCTGCAAGAGATTGGGTTTGACATGAATTCAGCTTTATTTAAGTTCTTCTCAACATAATTCAGGGAAAAAACAAACCAACCTCCATAACCCACACAGCATATTTCCAGGAGATAAAGGCATCTTCCTCTGGATAGTTTCAGCATCATTTTTTTTCCTTCTGCGCAGCTTTGCCAGGTTCAGATCAGAGGATAGAGCCGATCCAGTAATCATTTGGATCTGTCTTAATCCCCGTGGCCTAGCCACAGTTGTTACATGGAGCAGAGCATGCTACCACCCAACCACAGATCAACTGTCAGTGCTGGCCATCTTATCAGACTCCCCTGCTTTGGCTCCTCTCTCAGCCCTCCTCAGCAGTGAGATCTGGCCGGGGTGATAACAAGTAGTGAGGCTTTTAACTACTGCTCTTCCACAAGATGAGGTGTCAGGAAAGCAGTAAAAATGACACCAGGGGAGGGAAATTAAACAATTTTCTTCGTTTTCATGTGAATATAACTCAAGACGCGCAGCATATGTAGCTAAACATTACACAGTGAAAGATATGGTGCTTTTGAGATGTACACTATTCTGTGGTCTTTACTTTTAATCCTGTGATTTTCCCAGAAAAAGAAACCAACCTCAGGTCATTCATCTTGAGGGATCTGCTGCCATCATCAGTGGACAGTTATTACCGATACACCGGCTCTCTGACCACTCCGCCCTGCAGCAAAGTTGTGGAATGGATCATCTTTTCCAGGCCTGTGTATCTGTCCCACTCACAGGTGTGTTAAGTCCAGTCACACACACGCCTAGACAGCTATATTCTCCACACACTGTAAGATCCCATTTGTGCACAGTCAGTGGATCACTTGCAGTCCAACGCTGTGAAGCCACAAGCAATTTTCCCCTCATGTGCTTCTCCTCTTTCGTCCTCTTTCTCTCGTTCCTCTCCAGCTCCTTTACATATGAAACCATGGCTGCCTATATAGTGCATGATTAAACAGGAACATGGAGGCAATTACTGGCATTTGAATGATAGTAAGTGCGCGATAGCACTTATTCATATATCATGCTGTTGCTCTGAGACAGTGTCTATAGGCACTTAAATATAATGGCGCTTTATATGAAGGCTGTAAATCA